>OZ012740.1:392062914-393262914 GCA_963859935.3 Lathyrus sativus
TAAGACCAATGTTGAGTCAGTTTCAAGTCAAAACTTTCTCCAATTCTTCTTATTAGCATATTTGATAATAAGTATGATTCAATGCAATTCAGTTTGAAAGGAGGTGCAAACTCCAATCTTAGCTAAGAAATCTTTCAAGAATGTTCCTAAATTATCCCTAAATCTGCTAAGTTGATATATTGGTATTTTCTCTTGAATTGAACCTCTATATGTGTTGCACTTAATCTAATTATAACTACGAAAACACCAATTAACTTGTATGATTCTAGGTGTGGGAGTAGGGATGGAAATGGGTAGGGTATGGGTAGGGTACTATAGTACCCGTCCCTATACCTACGGTTTGAAAAAATTCTCGAATCTGAGCTCATACACGCGTGGGCACTAACATTTGTACTTGTACCCGTACCCTATGGGTACCTAAATAACCGTACCCATACCCGCTTACCCGCATTTCTAATAATAAAAATTGATCAATTATAATTTATCATGTGATTTTAAGTATTAAATAACACTAAAAAAATTTAATGATGATATTGTTGAGTTAATAAATAAACAAACATTTATATAAAATGCATACTGGTTTAATAGTGATGTATTTAATAAAATCTACAAATTAATTTGTGTACATAATAATAAAAATAAAAACATATACATACATATTGTGCGGGTATGGGGCGGGTTGGGTACTAAGGTACCCGTACCCGCGCTCATACCCACTTATTTTAATGGGTAATTGTCTGTACCCGTGTCCATGCCCATTTTGCGGGTTTTTATCCTACCATTTGTTGGTAAAATTTGCGGTTACCCGTTGGGGATGAGTCTAATTGACATCCATATATGGGAGGAGGTAGGCATTTGATGTTAAAATATTTAATAATTATAAACTCATGAGTTTAAGAGTATATGTGCCCTTGAAAGAAGTAGATGTCATATAAACCAATTATTTAACTTGAATAATGTCTTTATCAAAGTCAATGTTACCGTTTTAAAACTTGATGTCATTTCTTGTGTGCCAAAATTTCCAATAACCTATTATGATGAGAGTCGTGATCATATTTTGAACTTGAGAGCTCCAACTTCTACCAACAAGTTTGAATGAGATTTTGTAACTAGTTCTATCAATGTACATGTAAAATAATTGCTTCATCCAATTCCAAAAAAGCTAAAGTATACATGCATCTAAGAAATAAGTGGTATGCAGTTTCTACATCATGATTGCAAAGAGAGTGTTGCACCCCAAAATTTGACCAACTTATTTCACTTGGTTTATGTTTCAATTGCATTGTCATTTGCATAAAAAGTCATGTACATAATTCATTCATCTGCATAGCATAGCATGGGCAAGCCATCCAACAAGGGATCAAATGCCATTCTTATTTCAAAAAAGCATGTCAAGAGGTTCTTATTCAAGTTCAAGCCTATTCAAATCACCAAGAAAGAAATTGAAGCTTTGGGAAGTTTAAAGGCCAAGCAGTGGGTTTCTCTCCTATCTTGAGGGTATGTGAAGATCATCAGAGAAGTTATGGGTTATAAATTGAGGGAATGGAAGACCTAGAGGGTCCTTTTGAAAGTAAGACAAGTCATTGATGTGATTACAAGAGCTACAGTTGAAGACAGTCAACTAGGGTTTCATCTTGGTCAACCCTGGGTCAACCCTAGGTCAAATGCTTGATTGAAGGGCATCAAGGCCTATTTGGAGGATGTGGGATTCATCATTTGATATATGGATATGGATGTGGTGTTGTGACAAGGAGAAATCAAGAAGAAGAGAAGTTTCTAAATTAGGGTTTCTGAGTAAAATCCCTTGGTTTAGGTCAAACTTCCAAGCAAAGTAATTAAAAATGCAAGTCTCAAATGGATCCTTGGCCAACATGAAACTTGTAGAGTATCTCAAGACCTTTAATTTGAGTGGTGGAAGGCATAAAGGAGATTAATATAACTCAAGTTATGGTTCTTGCAAGTTACAGGTCATCAGAGGCATCTGAAATTTGTCTGTGAAAGTTACTTGACTTCCAAGCAACTTTTGCCACTTAAGGAGTTTTCAATTGGATTTTTGGCCAACATTAAAGTTGTTCCCCATGATCTTAGCTTTCTAGAAAGGTATGGTATGCCTCAATCTGATTTGTGGAGCTCTACTTATGATCTTGACAAACCAAGGGCATTTTGGTCATTTGGAGGTTATAGGTCATTTCAAGCATAAGGCCATATCTCCTACTTCCAAGCTTCAAATGAAAAAATATTCAACATCAAACTTGCTTATAATGATGTTTTAAGGCTATTAGGGAGGTCATGAGATGTTGAAAAGGCTTGTATCAAAAAGTGATAAAAATGGCCTGAAAATGAGGCATAAGTTAATTCAAGTGAAGTTGAAAATCATAAATCCCAAGTTATAAATCCAAACCATGTCATATAATAGGTCATTTTGACTCCAAATGACATTCTAAGAACAATGGTTCAACCACAATTTTGATATGAGGCTTGGATCATAGGGCTACTTTGGAAAAGTCTTGCTTGCATAATAGGGCACCAAACCAAAACAAGGAATAACTCAATAAACAAGGAGGATATGTATTGTATCTCATCCAAAATATCATGTGGGGATAAATTCAAGTTGGTTACAAAGATTGCAAGGCATTTGGCATGAGATACCATGTAAGGAGAAATGAAAAGGCAAAATACCATTCCATGAAAACTTCAAATTCTCATTGGATTGTTCTTGATGGTTCTAGACTGTTCTAATCCATTCTATATAATAAGTGCAACTTGCATTGATGCAAGGTTGGTGTTGATTGTGGTAGAGAAGAGAGTGTGAAATCATAAAGCTTCATTTGCAAATTACATTGAATCTCTTAATTCTTCTTCATTGCTATCTCATTTTTCTTCACAAATCTTCTCCATAAACATTTCTGAGTGTGTTCATGCTGAGTTGAGGCTCCATTGATGGAGAATTGAAGGTGCTCACATTGAATTTTCAAAGAAGCAATTACCATTGGATCTTGAAGTACAAGCTTGCTACATCAAATATTTTGCATACAGAAGAATATTCATCATCTAGGGAGCATTCTTGAAGAGTTGCAAGGTCTGAAAGCAAGAGTTTCATCACCTACCATTCCAAGAAGCCAGGTATGCAAAACCACTTCTACACCCTATTCTAGGCATGGCTAGGGTTAATTATTAGTGTAGATCTGTTAGAGACAATTAGGGGATCAATTATGATGAATTTGGGAGCAATTGGTGAAGTTTCATTCATGGAGGTCAATTCTTGATGGAGCTAGAATGAGTGATTTAGTGAGTTTCAATGCCAAATTATTAGATGATTTTAACCAGTGCAATGCAAGGATCATTTTTATGTAAAGAATGTTGAGTTTGGTTGAAGTGGAAAACTGGTCACATTTTGAGATCCATGGAGGTACACATTCGGTTTGCACGATAGAGAGTGTTTCAATGTATTTCAATGCCATGGTTGTGTTCAGCGTGGAAAATAGGTCAAGATTGGTTTTTACATCGTGGAAATTGATCAAGAGATGAGAGAGAACGAGTGGTAGAAAGATGAGTGCATGGATCTGTTTTCATGGGGGTTTTTCTGAAAACCCTAGCGCGAGGAAGAAGAAGATGTCTCTACCGTTGGATTGCGCATGACCTGTTGACTGAGGAGACGATCTAACGGCCCAGATTTGAAACGAAATTATGGAGGGAGACTAAAGAATGAAACGCGGCGTTTCATTAAACGCCTCTTCTGGGCTTCATGTGATTTTTCTATTCAGACCCCCTTTTCAAGCCCAATCCAGATTTGAACTATAATTCTTTGCTATTTTCACCGTCCATTTCCCATTTTCTGAATGTTTTTTCCAATTGTTTTTTCTGAATAAATGGGCCCAAGCGCGCAATTCTATTCCCACCCCCCATTTTGGGCCCACGCAGGATTTTAACTAGATATTGTTGCTGTTTGCACCCTATTGCATATTTTGCATTTTATTTTCCTCCAAATTTTTCTCAAACTTTAGAAATTCATATTAAATAGAAAAATGAATATTTTTTAATGGGAGTTTTTTCTCCCTTTTCATATTTTTGTCAAGAAAAATATAAAATGAAAACATTTTTCATATCACGCATTTTAATATTTTTTGTATATTTTTACTTTTAATTGCTTTTTAATGCCTTTATATTGATGTATGATTTTGTAGATTTTAGTTTAGGTAGTTCCCTTTAGATTTTTAGGTCAATCTTTTTAAGGTAGTTAGATATATGTTTTAGGTTCCCCCTGGATTAATTCCATATTTTTGTGCTGACTTTTAGGATAGTTTTGATTAGGTAATTCTAGGTAGTGTAGAATTAGGTTAAAACTTCAACTTAGGTGCATTAAAACAATTTCTTTTGGGTTTTTTTAGGACAAGTTAGACTATGGGGCATATATGGGTATTAAGGGTAGGTTTAGTAGATCCCTTAGAAATAATATTAGAATTTTCCCTACTATATTAATATTTTTAGTATATTTTGCAATTTTTTGATTGTATGGTGGGCCCTTTTGGGGTTTATTTTGTTTGTATGGGCTTATTGGGCTTTGCTTGGGGTGTGGGTTAGCCTTGAAGAGCATGATGATGAAGCATAATGAAGACAAAGAGTTGAAGATCAAAAACAAAGCTTGATGAAGATGCTAGGCTTGCTTGAAGATTGATTGAAGATCACAGGACCTAGGAGCTAGGTAGAGCTTTAGAATAGAAAATTTCTTCACAAATATGGATGGCTTCTGTTGCCTCCATTCTTCTCTATGATTCAAAGTCTCTCTTTGATACTCACCTCCTTCCTTTGGAAGGATTAGTGACAGTATCTAGGAGATAGAACTTTTGAGAGAAACAGTCTGTATTTTGTTAACAGTCTGTATGCCACCTTTGGTGGTTAACTGACTGTTTAACATCCCAAATCATCTTGTGAACTATTACTCATCTAGGAGAGCTTGCTTTGAAGAAACTTTGAATATGTAAGATGAAGTTCATTGCCTTGAAGACTGATAGAAGAAGGAGCTTGTGCTGTCAGGTTTTGCTGTTTAGAGCTGCTGGTGCTGTGTAGAGCTGGTGATGTATTGTTTGAGTTTCTTGACTGTATTGTTTGATAATTTTCCCCTTGAGGTTGAAGTGAAGTTGTTTCGCTTTGCCTATTGTTTTCTAGGTTCGAGGTTGAGTGGGACTCCCTTGCCTCGCTTGTACTGCTGCATTCATGCATTTTACTGCTTTACTGTATATATGCTGTTGTTTTTCCGTTTATCCCTTAGGATCTCTGTTTCTCTCTGCGCAGGAGAGAAATATGATAGACATTAGGTTCTCATCCATGCATGACAACATTAGGTTAGGTTTTGATTCCCTTTTTAAACCATAGGTTTTAGAGTTCTGTCTCTTCTTTCTCAAACATTTCAAACACAATAAAAGACATTTCTTCCGTAAAAGAATGTGAACCAATCAAAACGTCATTTTTGTCCGCTTGGACGCGTAATCAGGAGAAAACCTTTTTTCAGAAGGATAAAAACAATCAAGACAGACTTGTGTCGTACGTGGCCTAAACTACGTTTGCTCTGATCTTTCATGCTGTATGAAAGTACGTAGGCATAGGATGCGATATCCTAGCGAGCAACCATCCCCTTCTTTCCCGTAGGTAGGCGAATTACATTGACTCTGATTTCTCGTTCCAAACGGGAATACGTAGGCATAAAGTGAGATACTTTGCCGAATCATTTTATTTTCTTTTAACCCTTAACCCTGTAGAATAGATAGAATAACAATCCGTACCAGAAAACAAGTGTGGATCCCGTCGAGTACGACGAACGTGAGGGGTGCTAATACCTTCCCCTTGCGTAACCGACTCCCGAATCCAGGATTTGGTTGCGATGACCATTCCTTTCCCGTCTTTGCGGTAGGTTTACTTCGAGTGTTTCCTTTCCCTCCGTTGGGATAAATAACGCACGGTGGCGACTCTTCTGTTCAGCCGGCGCCGATTTTCGCAGTAGCGACAGAGAGCATATAGAAACCATATGCATTCCTTTTCGAATTAGATTGTTTTATGTTACAATAACATTATGTATTAGTTTTTGAGTCATTAATGACTTAGCATGAGTATGTAGGGATACCAAATGAATTTTGTCCAAGAAGGCTCAATGTGACCTCTCATGATACAATTGTAGGTATCTTTAAGAGATAAGTCACCATTTATAGTTTATGTCCAAATGATTTTATTATTATTAGTATTATCATATGATAAGTTAATCTTCAAAATGTATTTAACAATTTAAGGAGAAAAAATGGATAAGTCGTAAGGAATGTTACAATTGATGTTTTGGATAATTGAAATGACCTTAGCAGTTTACATAAATTGAATATCAACTTATAATACTAGGCGTAAATATTTAGTTTTGATCCCAACTAATTGATAGTTCATAAATTAATATTTTTCCAAATACCAACCTACCATATATTATGTTCCTCTAGAAAGGTAAAAATTCTTAATGGTAGGCCATATTGAAGAATAAATATGATACACGGTTAGTTTTTTGTGCTTGAAGTATCTACTAATAAGCATAGAGAGAACCCCAAAACAAAAGGTTTGTAGACAAATTCCTTCTACAAAAGGTAGAAAGGACCCCAGAAAAAAAAGTTTAAAGAATAATTCCTTCTACAAAACGTAGAAAGAACTCTATAAGAAAAAGGTTTAGAGAATGATTCCTCCTATAGAAGGTAGAAAGAACACTTACTAAAGGTAATTCAAAAAAAAATTGCAAAAGGCACGGGAGGACTTACAAAAAGTAAGTTGAAAAGACACTGTGCAAAAGGCACGGGAGGACCTACAAAAGGTAAGCTAGGTGGATCTTGTGCAAAAGGTACGAAAGAACTTACAAAAGGTAAGTTGAGAAGACATTGTGTAAAAGGCACGGAGGACTTACAAAAGGTAACCTAAGGGAAATAACCATCCTTAAGCAAAAGGCAGAGGAAACTTGCATAGGGTTTTAGAACATCATTTGACCTCACAGGCACAACGATGGAGATGACATCCTTTGAATATAGAGACCATTCAGTTCTTGGTCACACATTGCGTCAAGCGTCCAAATAGATTGTTAAGGGAATAAATTATACCCAATACAAAGTTCTTTTGCATGCAAAAAGGCAGCAAGAACGCTTACAAAAGGAAAGTGAAAGAATAAGATTTTATGCAAAAGGAAATGAATTCTCTTACAAAAGGCAAGGTGATTCTTATGCGAGAGACAAGGAAGAGATACTTCGTGGAAAAGACACAAACAGACTTACAAAAGGTAAGTTGGAGGGACCTCATGCAAAAGGCACAAAAGGAAATACAAATAATGGGCGATGGGATAGATAGTGTCCACAGGAATGACCTACCTTTCATAGGAACTGGCTATACAACCGTGCAAATGATGATGTAGAATGTATGCAAGATGTTGGGGATATGAGGATATAGAGTACGGGTAATGGTCGTGCCAAGCACGGTTGGGCTTTGGTTTGGTGGTTCCAAGTAAAATTGGCCTTAGGGTTGGATGAGGAATGAGTTTAAATTCCCGTCACCTCTTCTTCATGATACAATCAGGTCTTGGAGATGCTAGAATTCCCAGTCATATTGTGCCAGTTCATCCTGCACTTGATGGCTCTTGTTTTGGCCAAGTCACTTCATGATTTTTAGTGGTGCCTCGCATATTGCTCGGGGTCATAGTTACCCTTCACACACCCTAAGAGAAAGAATAATCTCGTGTTTTCTTTCCACCACAATAATGTTATCCCTAGAAATTCAAATGCATTGTTTATCACAAATAAAACAAACTTTGCAAACAGGAGGTAGAAATTAAAAAGGGAAGAAATTTTTTAATGAAAATAATCTTTATTGAAGAAATTTTTTAATGAAAATAATATTTATTGATGAAAACCCATAAATGGATAAAAAAGCAATGGCAATGATGAAATTGGTTTCCATTGAGTTTCAATTCTGCTATGATCCATATATCTCTGAAGAGCCTCATGTCTTGCTTTTGAGTGCAACAATTATATTTCTCCTCCATTTGGAGTTTTCATGATCAAAGAGGAAAATTCAAAAGTTCCCACAAAATGCAGGTTTTTCCTTTTGAACCCCTAATTTTTGCCTAGACTGCCCTTTTGGGTTTTAAGCCTATCGGGATACCCTTTTTTGTCTAAGTTACCTTTGCAGGTTTTTAACTTAGAAGGTTTTTTTTTTGTCCTTAATTTTTGTCTGGACCTTTTTCTTTTTACATGGTCCACCATGACGCCCATTTTTGCGTGGATTTTCTTTTTGGTTCACCGGGTCTATCTTTAGGCATAATATATTTTAACTGCATCTGAATTCACAGGGGATGAAAGGTCCTCGCCTTCCATAGTTGAAAGGGTCAAGGATCCACTAGGGAAGACCTTTTTCACCACATATGGATCTTCATAGTTTGGTGTCCATTTTCCCCTCAAACCAGTGTGAATTGGTTGAATTTTCCTCAAGACAAAATCTCTTGCTTCAATATGTCGAGGGCGAAATTTCTTGTCAAAGTCTCTCTTCAACCGCTTCTGATATAATTGACCATGACAGATGGTCATCATGCGCTTCTCATCAATGAGATTTAGTTGGTTGAGTCTTACTTGCACCCATTCAGCTTCGTCTAGTTTAACGTCGGCTAAAATCCTCAAGGAGGGAATCTCTACTTCAATAGGCAATACTGCTTCTATGCCATACACGAGAGAGAATGGGGTTTCCCCAATAGAAGTGCACACTGAAGTGTGATAGCCATGTAAGGCAAATGGCAACACCTCATACTAGTCTTTATACGTCTTCACCATTTTCCGGATGATCTTTTTGATGTTATCATTTGCCGCCTCGATAGCTCCATTCATCTTTGGACGATACGGTGTGGAATTGTGGTGCTCTATCTTGAAACTTTCGCACAATTCCTTCATCATTTTATTGTTGAGGTTCGAACCATTGCCAGTAATGATTTTATTTGGAACCCTATATCGGCAGATAATCTCTTTCTTGATGAAGCGAGCTACCACTTGCTTAGTGACGTTGGCATAAGATACAACTTCCACCCATTTGGTGAAATAATCAATGGCCACTAAGATGAAGCGGAGTCTGTTAGAAGCAGTGGGCTTGATACGTTCAATCACGTATATGCCTCACATGGCAAAAGGCCAAGGCGAAGTAGGCACATTTAAAGGAAGTGGTGAAGCATGGGTCTTATTTACGTAGATCTGGCATTTATGGCATGTTTGCATGTGGCGACAACAATCACTTTCCATTGCCATCCTATAGTATCCCACCCTCAAGATCTTTTTAACCATGGTGTGCCCAATGGCATGTGTTCCGAAAGACCTGTCATGAACTTCATTTATGATACAGTCTGCTTCGTGTCTATCCATGCATGTGAGCAGGATCGAGTCATAGTTCCTCTTGTAGAGTACATCCCCACTAAGGAAGAATTTTGATGAGAGCTTCCTTAAGTATTTATTGTCAGTGATGGTGATGTTCTCTGGATACTCTTGTGTTTCTAGATTCCTCTTGATATCATAGAACCAAGGATGACCATCAGTTTCAGGTTTTGTGACATCAGCTGCCAAACAGTAAGATGGCTCATCAAGGTACTCAAGGCGAATCGTCGGTGCTTCATTCTCCCATTTGACCTTAAACATGGATGCTAGCATGGTTAGGGCATCTGCCAGTTAATTTTTTTCTCCGGGGATGTGATTGAAAGTAATCTTGTAAAAGTATGGGATCAACTTCAAGACATGATCTCTGCATGGGATGAGCTTGCTATCACGAGCTTCCCAATTTCCTTTACTTTGACTTATGATTAAAGCAGAGTCCCCATAGACTTCTATAATTTTGATCCTGTAGTCAATGACAGCTTCAATCCCGAAGGTGCAAGCTTCATATTTGGCCATGTTGTTAGTGCATTCGAAGCACAGCATAACAGTGAACGAAATATGAAATCCAGTGGGAGATGTAGTTATTGCCCCAATTCCATTGCCTTGAGCATTTTTGGCACCATCGAACACGAGCATCCATCGCGATCCTGGTTTGGGTCTGTCATCTGAGCCTGACATTTCATAATATCTGGCAAATATAACATCTTCGTCGGGAAAATCAAGACGCATGGGTTGATAGTCTTCTACTAGATGGTGGGCAAGATAATCAGACATGATGCTTCCCTTGATTGCCTTCTGCGCGGCATATTAAATGTCATATTCTGTTAATACCATCTACTAACGAGCAACTCATCCGGTGAGAGAAGGTTTCTCAAAGATATATTTGATGGGATCCATTTTAGAGATCATGAGAGTTGTATGGGTTAGCCTGTATTGCCTCAGGCATTTGGTAGCCCAGGCTAATGCACAACAAGTCTTTTCGAGCATCGAGTATCTTGTTTCACAATCATTGAATTTCTTGTTGAGGTAGTATATAACATGTTCTTTCCTACCGGTTTCATCATGCTACCCCAGTATGCATCCCATGGATCCATCCAACATAGTCAAATACATGATGAGGGGTTTCCCTGGCATATGAGGTATCAATATCGGTGGTTCTTGTGGATATTCTTTTATATTCTCGAAAGCTTTCTGACAATTGTCATTCCACATGACTGTTTGATCCTTTCAAAGCAACTTAAATATGGGCTCACAACTAGCCGTCATATGGGATATGAATCGAGCAATGTAATTCAATTTCCCCAGGAAACCACGAACTTCCTTCTCAGTCTTTGGTGCAGGCATATCTTGGATAGCTTTGACTTTGTCTGGGTCGACTTTGATCCCTTTTTAGCTTACAACGAAACCTAAAAATTTGCCAGATCTCACACCAAAAGTACACTTGTTGGATTTAGTCTCAATCTAAACTTCCTCAGCCTTGCAAACAACTTTTTCATATGAGTGAGGTGTTCTTCCTCATTTTTGACTTTGTAACCATATCACCAACATATCATTCAATCTTTTTATGAATCATGTCATGAAAGAGTGTCACCATTTCTCGTTGATATGCCGCGCCTATGTTCTTTAGACCAAATGGCATAACCTTGTAACAAAAGGTTCCCTAAGGGGTGATGAAGGTTGTTTTTTTACATATCTTCCAAGGCCATCTTGATCTGATTGTATCTGAAAAACCCACCCATAAAAGAAAAGACAGAGAAATGGGTCGTGTTGTCCACCAATACGTCAATGTGCGGTAAAGGAAAATCGTCATTTGGACTGACTTTATTAGGATCTCTGTAATCGACGCACATTATCACTTTCCCATGTTTCTTGGGCATGGGAACAATGTTCACAACCCATTGGGGATAATTGGATGCGGCCAGGAATCCTGCGTCTAGCTGCTTTTAGACTTCCTCCTTGATTTTAAATGCCATATCAGGCCTAGTCCTCCTCAACTTCTGCTTCACCGGTAGGCATTCTTCTTTGAGGGGTAAATTGTGTACTATAATATCTTCATCTAGTCCGGGCATGAATTGGTAAGACCAAGCGAACACGTCCTTATATTCTTGTAGCAAATCGACTAGCCTTCTCTTTACATCTTCCTCCAGAGCGGCGCCTATCTTGACTTCTTTTCTATCATCTTCAGTCTCAAGGTTGATGACGTCTATTGCTTCCTGGTGCAGTTGAATGACCTTTGACTCTTACTTCAGTAGTCTGGCCAACTCCTCAGGGAGCTCACAATCTTCCTTGCAGTCTTCATCAGTATGGAAAATTGGGTTATCAAAGTCATATTGGACCATAACAGTATCGTGATCAACGGAAATCGAAGAGGATCTGCACGATGGATGATTTCATAATTTTATTTTTAAGAAGATGAAAAAGGAAAATGCAAAGGAAAATCAATGCCATTTTGTTTATGCAAAATAAAAAAAAAATGAAAAACATGGAGCAAAATTGAATGCAAAAGATTCGTTTTGTTCATGATAAGCGTGCTTTGAAAGCAAAGGGGCCCTACAACATAATCCATATGCCTTGGGAAGAGCATAGGATATTGGAAACAAAATATGATAAATTACTCTTCTCATAGGGCTATTTCTAGTATCTCCTTGACAATATAGTTGTTGAGTTATTAATTTGGTGCTCTTGGATACACCATGCAGACTTTATCAAGTCTGTCATCTTTAGCTTCCAAAGAGGTAACATGGCCATCCACAAGATGTCTGCCACTAGTGAAGACAAGTGGAGAAGTGAGTCATTTGCCTTTGTTAGAGGTCGTTGTTGTACCCCAAAATTTGACCAACCGTTTCTAGCATTTTGGCTTATGTTTCGTTTCATTTTGCATTTGCATCTGCATACCGCATATTATGCATTTTTGCAGTCGGATTGATTTTATCAGGATTACAATCCATTTTCTCGCATTTCAGGCGATTCAAACCAATTCAAATAAGGAGGTTTATTGTGGAATTTGTGCTTCTCCCGGTGATTCAATCTATGATGTTGTTTTTGAGGATATTTTGGTGTCCGCATTTTTACCGGTTATTCCGTTGCGTTCTCGTATTTTTATTCGCCGATTTGACTGATTTTCATTGTTTTTCCTTATGGAATTATTTTCTATTTTCCAGGTTTTATTTCCCATTTTTAGCATAGAAATTAAGGTTTATAGTTTTTATATAGGTTTTAGATTTAATTTCTATTTTTCTAGAAATAGTATTATAGTTTTAATAGATTTTAATAGTTATTTTTCTATTTCTAGAGTTTATTAGAATATTGTTTTTTAGAATATTTTTTAGGTTTTAATAGATTTTAAATAATATTCTTTAGAAATTAAGTGTTTTTTAGAATATATTAGGTTTTATTAATGCTTTTAGATTTGTTAGATTTTTAATCTAGTTTAATTTTTGGTTAGGGATTTAGATAGATTTTAATTAGGATATTAAGTGATTAGCTTTAATTAGCTTTAGTTAGTTCAATATCTTTTAGTTTTAATCAGCATTTATTAATCAGCTTGTATTAATATGTCATTTGCAGATTTAATCAGTCTTAATTTCGCAAGCCACTTGTCACTAATCAGACCCAGTCAATGCAGGTCCATGACACTTGTCAGGCTATAAAACCTGTTCTCTCTCTCTCTCATCATCACGATGATGACACGCCACCTCATGAACTGACATGTTCACTCTCTCTCTCTCCGAGCTGGCCACCTCACCATGCAAACCCTAAACAGCTCGCCAGAAAAATCAAATGACACCCATCAGCCACCGTAACCATCGTCGGAAAACTCATGAGACCGCCGGAAAATGCATAGTGTTCATCAGGATCATTTTCCAGATTTCTTCGCCAACCTTCATCCACCTTCAATCTTTTTTTTCCCAGAAACTCATCATGTTCATCATATGTTCATCAATTCTTTTCCAGAATTCTTCCACATTCATCGTGCTCATCCGATTTCCAGAAAATTTCATCAAACTCATAAAACCTTCAAGATCTCCTTCCGTTTTTTTCCAGTTCCAGTCAAGATCTTCATTAAGATTCATTCAACCGTTCATCAATCATTTTCCAGAAATTCGTTAAAACTTCATCTGAGCTCCCAAATGCGTTTCCATCATTGATCGTTCTACCATGGATTCAACAACAAACCCAACTCATGATTCGGATTGTCATCTTCAATCAACACCAAATCTTAAACGAAGATTCTCACGACACTCAACAGAAATTTGGAAGATCTTTTGGATTTATTCTTGCGTTTGGTTCGTTGGTTATGATTGGTGATGATGTTTAAGTGAATGAAGATGAGACGATGATGGAAGAGGTTAAGAGTGGCGGCGGAGTGAGGTTGAGACGAAGACAGAGTAACGGCTAAGCTGATGGCAGAACTAGGGTTTTTTGGCAAATGAAGAAGATGAGGGTTTCTCGTGGCATCCTTGGAACGGGTTAGTGGGCCTGTGGCCTTATTCATTTGTTTTTAAACTCTTACTCCCCGTTTTCCGTTATGCGCCCCCACTGCCTGCTGTTTGTTTTGATTTGGGCTTCAAATCAAAAGGCCCAACCGTGTGGCTCTTGTTCTCCACCCCTATTTCTGGATTACACCCCCTGTTGCCTTTTCTTTTGGTTTTGTTTGTAATATATTTTGTATAATTTGTATATATGTGAATACATCTTTTTACTATTTTTTTTCTTCTAGAAAATTATAGTACTATTTTCTTTTAGGAAATTAGTATTTCTTTTAGAATATTATAGAATTTTTATTCTATATTCAAATTCAATTTCTTTTAATATTTCTTTAGAAGTTTATTTTCTATTAAAAATTGAAATCTTATTTCCATTTGTTATTGGACTTTTCACATCATTTTCGTTTTGTAGGTCGATGACGACACTTCCGTAAACCGTTATTAATCGACTTGTTGATGGATAATGTAGGATCTGAGACCACTTTTTTCTCTCCTCATTTCTCTTTTCCTTCTGATTTTATTTTTGACTTTCTTCTGGTTTGGTCCGTGTGACACGATTCAATTGGAGAATGATTCTCAATATCATTTATCTATCTTGTCTTTGACACGGATATTAATACGCTACCTCATATAGTTTGACTTCTCTTATAAGTCGAGTTATGATGGTTCAGCGTCACACTAGTTTTGATTCGAAACGTCATCATCAAGGATCAAAGGAGAAAAGCTGGGAAATGGAGCTTGCACGCAAAAGTGAAGGGTCAACAGAACCACTCCGTTCGGTAACATTGTTTTTATTTCATCTCTTTTATTCAACCGTCGAGCGTTGTGAGCCGTAAGCATGAGATATGTGGGAAATGATGAGTGGGTGGCTTCCTCTCACTCGTCTAGAATGTTTAGTTTACGTCCTTAGGACGATATGCGACGCATTCGCTCCTACATCTTAGGACTTGGCGTGTGCGTCCTGATCCGACCTTTTCTCTCGCATCTTGCCGATTGAAACTCTTTTCTCTCGCGTCCTGGCGATTGAGACTCTTTTCTCTCGCATCCTGGTAATTGAGACCTTTTCTCTCGCACCTTGGCGATTGAGACTCCCTTTTCTCTCGCATCTTGGCGATTGAGATCCCTTCTCTTGCCCCCGTGCAATCGAGACTGTTTTTTCGTAGTTGGCCAAACTACGGCTGCTCTGATCTCTCATATCTGTTGAGAGTACGTAGGCATAGGATTGCGATAATCCTAGCGAGCACTTTTCCCCCTTTCCTGTAGTTAGCTGAACTACGGCTGCTCTGATTTCTCATACCAGACGAGAATATGTAGGCACAAGATGCAATGTCTTGGCGAGTACACTAACAAGTAACTTCTCTGTTCTCTCGCTTCTGTGCGATCGAGACTTTCCCGTTGGCGACTAATCCCCCTTTCTCTTGCCCTAGCGCAATTGAGACCAGACTGTAGTTGTAGAACCCGTAGGTTCCCGTACCTTTAAACCAATGACATACTATGTCCGTTCTATCGCAAACAGGTAATTCCTAAGTCTCCAATGGTCGAGAAACATACACCTAACTGCTAGAATGCGTGCGCTAGTATCGTCTACCTTTTCTCTCATCCCGTGTGATCAAGAACACCATTTCATCCCGTAGTTAGCCTGAACTGCATTTTGATCTGATTTCTCATGCCAGATGAGAATACGTAGGCACGAGATGCAATGTCTTGGCGAGCAATTCCTTCCGTAGTTTTCTGAACTACGTTGACTCTGACTTTCCCATTGCACGAGGGAATATGTAGGCATATGGCGGAGATGCTCTATCGAGTCAGTTCTTTCTGTTTAGCTTTAGCAGCCGTAGATAGATTGTTTTTCACCCATAGACTAGACAAAGCGTGGATCACGTCGAGTACGACGGACGTGAGGGGTGCTCATACCTTCCCCTTGCGTAACCGACTCCCAAATCCAGGACTTGGTTGCGATGACCTCTTCTTTTCCCTTTTTCGTTAGGTTTTTTCCGATCGTTTCCTTTTCCTCTTTTGGGATAAATAACGAACAGTGGCGACTCTTCTGTCATTGCCAACACCTTTTTTTTTTTTGCAGTAGCGACAATCGTCTTCTGCTGAGCTGCGTGATTGCCTAGGTAACCCAAGCCAGCTCTGTTCTTGTTAACGGGTAGCTCCAACACACTGCCCTACCCATCGGGGTGACTGTCTTCAATCACGGTCTTCGCATCCTTCCAAGTAACCATAGAGAACCCATACTTCTCTGATTTCTTCTCCTCCTTCCCAGCAGGGACCATCTCCATATTTATCACCTCAAAATGCTTAAAAAGAGGTCTCATGGAGCTCCCATCCTACTTCAACATAGCGGAATGAGGACAAATGACTCACTAGTTTGTCTTCTTTTCCATCTATAACAACCAGCTGGTTGTTGATCATGAACTTTAATTTTTGATGGAGAATGGACGTCACAACACCGGAAACATGAATCCAGGGGCGAACTAGAAGGAAAGTGTAGGCTGGATAAATATCCATCACATAAAATGTGATAATGAAAGTATGAGGCTCAATTTTGATAGGGAGGTCAACCTCCCCTATTACAGTCCTTCTAGCCACATCAAAAGCTTTCACTAACAATGAACTGGGCTTCATCATTGTTGCACCCCAAAATTTGCCCTCACTTTTTCTCTAACTTTTACTGGCTTTTGCTTCACGTTTATTTGCATCATCATTAGGCCATAGCTCATAATCATACTTTTGCATTGGTTTTCTAAGACATGAGATCAAGAGTTTCTTTGAATCAAATCATCAAATATCAGGTTTGCATTCTTCAAGAGTTTTCAAGCATCAGGAGGCTAAGATTTCATCATGATTTTAGTGGAGACTGAGGAATTAGGGTTTTGTTCGTCAACATCTCAAGCTTTTTTCTTTATCAGTATGCACCCAATGCAAGTGGCTCAGGGTTTCTTATCTTTTGTGCGAGTTGGTTGAGGGTTATCAATTATAGGAGATGGTCAAGGTTCATGCCAAAAAAATTTCAAGGATTGTTGAAATTTAGTCCAAGTGCATTTGAGGCTGTCAAGATAGTGAGGTGTGGTATTGAGTGAGGTTTATGCGGTTTTGGCTTAAGTCATTGGTCATAAAGGCAGGGTACTTTGTGGACTGATGAAGCATTAGATTACGATGCTCGTAACACAAGTTAATATAGGTTTAAGATGGGAGTCAGAAAACCATTAAGATTGCAAACTTGATTGGGACTAGAAGTTTGATTGGTTGTGTGAATTTCTTAGTACTCAAGTGGCAAAAGCCATCATAAACCATTTTGATTTTCATTTTAGAATTTAAATCCATTCAATAAGTTCAATTAACCATTTTTTTTTCATTCTTAGCCCTTTTTCCAAAATCAAATTCATATGGATACCCATTTCTTCACCATCCAAAATCCATTTTAATCATTTTTGTCATTTTTTCTAATCCAATTCTGTTTCTTTAAATCCATGCCAAAAAAAAAAAATCCTAATTCTTTCCAATTATCCTTTTCATACATCCATCAGTTTATGATGCCCAATCAAAAATCCATAAATAATAATATTTATTTCATCCATCTTTTATTTATTATCCATTATTCCATTTACCAAAATTCAGTATTTTAAAATTTGTTACAAATTCAAAATTCCATTTTTTTAAAAGCCCAATAATGGCAACTCATTACACCAGTGCTTGACTTCAAACAGAAATTGGAAAGGAAATATGAAGCTATTACATGGAATAAGATGTTACAAAGAAATGTACTACAAGACATCAAGAAAAAAAACAAATACTACTCTGCATCAACAGCCTGTCCAGCTACCAGCAAAAGCAAACACGCTAGACCATTTCTGCACCATTAGCAACAAACCGTACAAAAAAAAGCTCCAAACAACAGGCCAGACAATGTCTATACCCTCAACAACCATACGCAATGCAAGACGACAACGAAGAGAAAGGTGGCAACGCACCTTCAGCATAAAAAGCCACTAAGTCGCTGTGTCACGAGGAGACAGTAAAAAAGGAAGAAAACATGAACACATAAGGTACAACCATAAAAGAGGTCTTCTTCTACCATCAAGCATCTTCGGCTAACCCTTAGTTTTCTCCATTACCTCCAATCCGTTATTCATTCTTCACCTCTGTTTCAAAACCCACACAACTGAGCAACTGCCTTGTTTTTTTAGAACCCGCAAACATCATTCATCTTCAACCGAACCTTCACCTTCATCCATTAAAACACTCACCACCTATAAACATCAATAACAACTTAACTCTTTCTCACTGAAACATAAATCCCTTTTCAACCCATACCAACCCAGGAATTGGAGAAATAGATGAAGAGAGAGCAATGAGAAACTTGAATAAGACAAAACGAAACGACAAACCTGAATTTGAGTGAGAGAAGATCGAACCGCGACAAGAAGGTTGTTTCCCTGACCGTGCTGTTTTTGTTTTCTAGTTTGTGATGATTTGCGCTGAAGATTTATTCGCCTCTAGACCTTTGAATGTGTTTTGCTCTTAAGTAAATGAAAAGAAAATGATTATGGCTTTATGATTTGGTGGGTATACATTAATCGTGCTTTCATTTTCTCATGGATCCAGTTTCTTTTTCATAGCCCATTTTGTTTCTCTTTTTTTATCCTCTTTTGACCGTGTATGTTGGTTTGGAGATGCCCTGACTTTTCTTAGAACCATGTTTTGTTTAACGCACCATACTTCTTCATATTTAATTATTATTATTATTTTGGAAACCTGGAAACTAAGTGTTAATTGAAGTGGTGTGGCTGCTAGGTTGGATCTTTGATGTCCGCAGGTTGGGCTTTGTAGCCCATTTGGAGTTCCTAAGCACACTCTCAATTTATCATCCGCAGGCTCATTTTGTTAAAATGATTAATATAATTAAATTTTATTTTCATTTAGTTGTAAATTTAGGTTTCGATTAGCTTTAGTTTAATTTAGGTTTAATATTTTAATTAGAGTTTAATTAACTTGAATTTATTTTGTTTAGGTTTTTACTAATTAATTTTAGTTTTAACTAACTCTTAGAATTATTTTTGCTTACAATTATTAATTAACTTTTGTTTATTTAATTTAGGAAAAAACTCTTATTTAATTTTATTTTTAGAATTAGATTAGGTATTAACTTAGGATCTAATTAATTTAGGATTAGATTAGTATTAGGTTAATTCTAGAATTAGTTTTTATTTATCTATTTAGACTTTCTAATCTTTGACTAAATTCCATTTCGTTTTTAGTTTCGATTAATTCTTGAATGCGTTTGTGAATACTTTTCTTCATTGACACTTGTATATACTTTCTATAAACATTAACTTGAGTTTCAATATTTGGCGTTGTCCGTGATTGCGATGCTTCGTGTTTTCTTGTTGATTCACCACTTCCTCTTTCACAACTTTTCTCCCAAAACCTTGGTCACGTACCAAGTGCATTTTCAAACTTTTTTTCACAAAAAAACTTGAATGATTGTGGAGTGTTTAGGCGTAGGCTTTCTCCTATCCCGAGTGCTTGACATTACCTTTAGGGTTCACTGTCGTAAAGCACTTACCATTCAAGATCAAAACACATTTAATAAGAGAATGAAGTTTGTTGCACCTCAAAATTTGCCCAACCTTTTTTCTTGGCTTGGCTTTTGTTTCATTTACATTCTGTTGCATTTATGAATTGCATAGAATTTGTTCTTGAGACAGGGGATTGAGGTTTTCCTGTGGCTCAGAATCCGCCTTCAGTGCAAGCAATCAAAGCAGCGGGCTCCGACATTTATTTTGCCCAGCGGTCGGGTGACCGATTTTATTTTATTTTGCAGGTTATTTTCAGCCAAGAAAGTAGCGTTCACGCTATCATGATCAATCTCATGGTTACAGCATTCAAGAACATGTTCCAGAAGCTTAACAGGGTTCGAAAAAGCAAGAAACTGACAGGTTTCCCTCCAAAAGGCGCCAAATTCAAAATTTTGAATGTGTTAATCGGTTAACACATATGGTTAACCGATTAACCATTGAGAAATCATCCCAGATTCAAAAATTTAAAGGGGTTAATCGATTAACCTATATGGTTAACCGATTAACCAATGTAATATTTGCCTCTGTACGTGATTTTTCAATGCAGAGTCATTTGGGGTCTAATTTGGTCATTTGGAAATTCATTTTTACACTTGGGAAGGATCTAGAACCATTTTTGAAATTTGGATTAGTTTTCAAATTAATTCAATTCCCTCCAAAATCCCACCCCTAATTCCATTCCAAATTTTCCAATCCACTCTTCAAACCTTGCTTTGGATCCAAGCCAAAAGAGTACTTAAGTGATTCACTCTAAACCATAATGATCTAACTCTCATAATTCCCATTTCAAATTCAGAATTGCTCTCCATTCTCTCAATTCTCTCTCAATTTTCATCACTTCCAAAATCCTCACCAAAGCTCTTCCTCCATTGAATTAATTGATTCTTCATTGGAATCCATTAATTCTTGAGCTTAAACCTTCATCTTCCATCTCCCTTGGATCAGTTTCTTCACTCAATTTTCGTGCAAATTCGGATCTGGAATTTGAAGTGAAGGTAGAAGTGATTATTTGAAGCAATTTGGCTTAATCTTGAAGGATCTCCATCTCTACTACAAGGATTAGTTTGGATCTTGAAGTATTCCAGGTTTCTTGCTTCGATCTACTCATTTCCAGCAAATCAATAGTAACTGAAGCAAATCTGTGCTTCGTAGGTTGGAAATTCTTGATCCGATTCTATTTTTAGCTTTATTGCATGTTCATCATGATGATTTTCATTTTTGATTGATTTGCTGCATTTTGATTCATATGATCTGTATTGATGCTGTTTGGATTTGTGTACATGCTGTTGGAATCATAGTTTTCTGATTTGATTTGGTGATTAAGTGATTATGTGATCATTGGCATGTTTGAAGAAGTGATAAGCTGTTGAAAAGTGATTCTGCTTTGCTGTTTTCTGCTGTCAGCACAATGTTAATCGGTTAACGCATATGGTTAACCGATTAACCAATTCAAATTTTCAGATTTTTCAAACTTTTTACAGTGCTAATCGGTTAACGCATATGGTTAACCGATTAACCAGTTCAAATTTTCAGTTTTTTCAAACGTTAACAGTATGGTAATCGATTAACCCTGGGGGTTAACCGATTAACATTGTGCTGGCAGGCCTATTTTGCTACTTTGTTTGATCGTTCGCATACCGTTTCACTTCGAATCTTCATAAACTGATATGATGCATTAGGAATGAAATAATTTTCGTGTTTGCCACTGTTTGTGTTTGGTTGATCATGATTTTGTCGATATTTCTGTTCATTTTCCACTTGGATGCATACTTATGTATGTGGTCTAAAGTGATGACTGTTGCGGTGAGAATCACGATATTAAGCTATTGATTAACTTGAATCTTTAATTCTTAAATTCACAACCGGACTTTAATTTATCCAAAGGAAAGGTCTAAAGAAAGAAAGAACGTTTTGCACGGTGTAACAACAACGCTAAGAGATTCGGGGATCGGGGGTTGGTTATGCCTAGGGTAGGTATTTCACATCCTAAACATCTGTAGTACTCTACAGGAATCTTTTGTTTGTTTGCATGCTAAGTTTGTTAAATGTTTGCTATGGATTGGGATTGGGTAAAAGTTGTAGATTAAAACCTAAGGAAAGTGATTCATGGATTGCAACTGTGGTGTGTGGACCAGGAAAGCTGTGAAGACAAACACAATGGCATTTTTGAGATGCAACTTGATGCAATTAATTGTGAACAAGAGACAATCATGATCATAAATGAGTTTAAGGCAGTGATAACAATCAAACAACATTGAATCAAAGAAAAGCACATCAAACTACAGTGGTATGGTAAGATACTGCTGCTGTCCAGATTTTGACATAAAAGCAAGGCAAGAATGGAACTCACTTGATCATATCTTAATCAATGCAAGCATGAAGTAAAACATATAGGATGCAATGTGAGAACAAAGAAAATTACAATCATAGTGTCCAACACAAATTCAAGGCACAACTGTCATGTTAAGTGAAAATTGGAGAAAGAAAAGCAAGTTTGAAAGCTAGATCAAGAGACATACATGATTGAAAGGAGCAGACCCTTCAAACATCCTCAAAACATCATATAAGGTGTGTCCACACTTCAAAATTGTTCACAAACATCATGGAATTGAAAGTCATAGGTCAGCTGCTCAAACACTCATAAAATGCAATATTTGAACCAACCAGGATTGGAACAACTTTGAGATCAGAAAAATGTATACAACAAATTCAAATATGATTGTAAATGAGCCTAACACTTAAGGTTGTCATGAAATGCACAGAACCAGAAAATGGATACCAAGTTGCATTTTGTACCAAACATAGAGGCAGGGTTGTCATGACAGAAAAGTGAGACATACAAAAAGCTACTGATTCATGCACATACAAGTCTTAAATATTATTAGAGGTCCGATGTTTCATGAACTGACCTAAAAATAAATCAAACAGAAAAAGGTGAAGTGTGTGGCAGTGATGTTTCAACGTAGTTTGGCAGCAATAAGGTACAAGCTAGACCTAGCTATGAAAGTGATCTCATGTTGACAAACATTATACACACACGTCATATATGTAGAAAATAATGAGTTACAACTCAAAAACTAGCATATTGCAAGCAGGGAAGAAATTGGCATGGTCATGGTATGATTTAGTTCAAAGATGCAGTTTGAGGGTGAAATGAGAAAACAGGTAAACATTGATCAATCCAATCATCTACACTCATCAAAATCAAGCATATAGATGAGTTACAGCTCAAAGATTATGCATATGCAAATAGAACAACAACTTTGGTATGCTCATAGCATATTCTAGTATGAAATTGCAATTGGAAGTGAAATTGAGAAAGCAGGCAAGAATAGATCAAATAAACAATGTGCACACATCAAAAATATGATAAGGAATGCGATCATGCATAGAAAGCAGACTTGTGGTAGTTGGAGCAAAATTTTGGTATGTTGTGGTAAGAAATGAGAAAAACTGCCTTGGCCTTAGCACAGCAGGGCATTTTTTAAAGCAATGAGTTTTAAGAGGAAACAAATACCACACACATACTACAAATATGCTAAAAGATGAGATTGTGCTCAAGAAGTAGATGAAAACAGTACCAAACAGAATATCACATTTTGAAACTCAAGACAAAAAACAACAACTTAAATATGCAGCAGGTACATTCATAACAGTTGGGGTGTTTTTATAGCACACACAAGTTTCAAATGAGTAAAACAATGATTCCATGCACATAGGTAAAGTAGAAATCAGCTAGAACAGAAAATGGTATGTGTTTGGCATCATGATATCTTGAAAAATGCAAGTGAAGCATAACAAAGAAGTTTGAACATATAATGGAGATTTGTCCTTACAAACACAATACACAATCCCTAAACATAATAACAAATGAGTCTACTACTCAACAACAAGCACAAACTGCTCCAAACTAGAAATGGTATGCTAAACCAAATTTGATAGCAAAAACAACAAAGAATCTCACAACAAGCCTTAAAGTTTAAATCTCATGTTCTCAATATTTCAACCAAATCAAACATCATGAGCAAGATTAGGTAGACATAAATTAATGATTTAGAACACTTGAGATACAAAATAGTAGGCACAAACAGTCCAATGGTAATGATAGAATAGAATGACATAAAAATAACATAAGTGTGAAATCAAGAGCCACATTAGATTCAAACATGATCTAGGGCAGGGGGACCTCATGAAAAACTTACAAGTTATCTAGATCTCACTAATGAATAAGGTTAACAGATCTAGGGCAAAACACGCCAAATTTCAAAGTTGGATTCCTGAAACTACCATATAGACCAAAACTTCAAAAACAAATCAAGCATGATATCTAAGTACAATCTTTGTAACACATCATCCACATATCATTTACAAATGAAAATACATTATCAAAAACAAGTAACATGACCATGAAACAAGAGTTCTTGTCAAAGAACTAAAATGGGGCAGCAATGGTTACATTTTCACAAAATCACCTCAAAATGATAAAACATGATAATGTATGATCAATAAAGAGTTTGAATGTCACATACCTCTTGTAGACAAGTCTTGAGCGAGCTAAAAAGCTGAGAAACCCAGAGACTTCCTTCCTTGGCAAAGATTTGAAGCTTGCTTCCTCTTGAAGCAATAAACCACTTTTCAAGACAGTTGGAGTTGTGTGATTTCCAGCTGGTTTTTCTGAGTTTGGACAGTTGAGATATGATGTCTATGAGGTGTTGGGAGTGTTAGAATGGTGGGAAGTGCCTTGAGTGAGGATTTGGCTTTCAAAGTGCAAGAAAGTCAAACTACTAAGATGTGAAGGTTGACTTTTCTGAAAATGAGATTTTTGAGTGGTTTGAATGTATGGACACCTTCTACACAATGTTTATGGATTGTGTAGATGGTTTTGGATGGCTTGGAAATGGTAGAACTAAGCTTGAACAGAGTTTTGCTCAAGACAACTTTTTGGTGAAAAATGGAAGTTTTGAAAATTGAGATTCTTGAGGAAATGAAAGGGAATTGAGAGCTATTGTTTCTCTTGGTTTTGGAGATTTCTCTGGTGTATCTAACATCAATGAAGAGGCCTCTATTTATAGTGAAAACAAGAGTGAGGGCAGCTTGGTATTTTACCACTTTTGGAGGGAGTTTCATGAGGTTTCTTTGAAAAATCTTGCCAAGATCTTCTCTTATCAGCTCCATGGTTCAAAGAAGATCAGAAAAATCAAGTGGAGATGGACATGAAGTGACTGAGGTGAGCTTAGAGTGTAGAGTGCAGCTGCAACAGTTCTTGAGTGAAAAAGTTTCTCTTTCCTTCTTACACATTTGAATATTTTAATACACAATGCTTGCAACTTGCCTCTCTCTCTTCACATCTCATCAAAATATCAGATTGAATCATAATCCAAGGGTCAAGGATAGTCCAAGTTGTGAAAAATATGATTTTTGAGAAGTGTTGGATTGGTGGTTTCAAGTGTTGACAACCCTAACTTCCATGGCTCATAACTTCCTACTCACACATGCTATTGAGGAGTTCTACCATAATTTGGAAAGCCCTTAAGTAGCTCTATAACTTTCATGCTTTGGGGATTTCCATGTTCTAGATGGAACTAGGTTGAAAAACCCTTCCAAGTTGCTGAAAAAACCACTTAAAAAGGATAAATAACTTAGAATGTTTCTAAGTTATTTCCCTTCTTAAAATGAATCTTGTCATAACTCCAAATCTATGCATTTTTTGACCATGGACCACTTTGAGTATTTTGTAGGATTTGTCAAGAGCTTTCCAATGAGCTTTGAACCACTTCATTTGGATGTGTGGTTGAGGAGTTATGGTCTTGCCCTTTTTGAAACCCTAATTCTCGATTTTTTGCAATTACTTTTTAACCCTTTATCCAGTGGTCATGAAATTTTATGCGGAGGTGTAATATGATACAAGGAACATTTTTAATTCACATCTTGAAGTGAAATTCCTTATTGTTGAAGAGTTGACTTTTCGGTCAACCGTTCGATCAATCGGTGACTATCGAGTCGACTGTTGGTGATTCAGATATTCTGAGGACTTGAAACTCTTCGGATGGATTTTACTAAGCCATAGGAACTTAATGGACCTTGATCCAACCATTGAAACACTTTTTAAATCAAAAGTCAAACTATAATTGACTTTTCTGATCGAAAACCCTAATCGGGTATCTTGAATTGCACTGTTCTCAGTTCCCGGGTGACCACCTCAAATTGAATTCATACTTGATCCAATGGATTATATTTGATGATGTGGAGAACTTATTGAGGTTGAATCAATCCAAAACATTGATTGGTCAAACCATCGAAGCCTCGATTTTGACGGTACGGAACCCTAATTCATTTGCATCTTGACAAAGATAAGCTTGAAATGGGTTAAGGTTAGTTGATCAAATGAAATGATCCTACAATGAAGATGAGGATCTAAGGGGTCAAAATTTGGGGTGCAACAGATGCCCCTATTTAAATATCTTCACTAGATGGTAATGAGAGATGACAATCCTCATAGAACCGTAGTGAAAGGTATTTAAATATAGCAAACCAGAAATTTTGTCCCTTAAATCCGATGGTATACAAAAGGACCAATGCTGAAATGCAATGATTTCTAAAACGGTGTTATGATGCTTGAATGCAAGATAGATGCAGACACACGAGCGAATATAAAAGAATGGCAAAACGACGAGTAACCACTCACGAGGACCCAACACACTGGGAAAGATTCCAAGAGAAGTAAGCAATACAGTTCAGACATGACTAAAGATGCTTGTTCAAGGAAATCTTTCACACAGGGACACAAATTCCACCAGAGAAGACACATCTTCATTGGGGAAAAGAGATATGAACCTCACTGGGGAAAGGAGATATGAACCTCACTGGGGATAACCAGATGAGGAAGCCTACCAAGGAAGATGACAATTCTTCACTGGGGAAACGAAAGAAAAGAAAAGCAAACCACACTGGGGAAGAAACCCACTGGGGAAAACTTCGCTGGGGAAACAAATCACTGGGGAAGCAAAGCTTTACCAGGGAAAAGACGGAACGAAGACACGAATCTCACTGGGGTTAACCATATGAGAAAAATTTCCTATAACGAAGAGTTAAAACAGGATCTTCAGGAAAAGGTTAGAAATAAGACCGGGCGTGCTGGGGAAGTTAGTATCCACTAATTCTCCGAGACTTGACTAGAAAAATAAAAGCTTCAACTGGGTAGACTGGTGACGACCAGAATAACAAATAGCTTCAAACAGTGCTAGTTTCCACTAGACTTTCTGGGGATATGGTGACAACCAAATCGAAGTTCGGTTTCCAAGAAGCGATAAATGTTAGAACACAGATTGGTTCTTAATAATATCTCTATGTTTTGATGATAACTATTATGAAATTTTGTAATTAAGAATTATATACTCTAAAATTTGCTTGAGAGTTTTTACTGCAGATAGTAAAGGAATTAACACTCCAGAAGCAAATCAGAATTGAACATAAGAAATTTGCTAGACTCTGAAGCGCCAGATGCATCCATTAGAAGATTATGATTGCTGCCAACAGAAGATCCTGAGCGTAGCCTCCAGAAGATTCTGAAGCAGAAGCTCCAGAAGGTTCTGAAGCAGAAGCTCCAGAAGGATCTGAAGCAGAAGCTCCAGAAGAATCTGAAGCAAGTCAGAAGCATCTAAACCAAAGAAGAATTCTGTATGAAGAGTTTTCAAAGCATAGTTACTACATAAGATTCTGAAAGTACTAAAGCTGCCAGTACTGAAGATCTGTCTCAAATATGCTCTGATCTTAAACACGCTAATAGCACACCTGCTGCAGAAGACTTTGACTCAGCAAAACTCTGATCAACATCAGAAGGCTCTGATTAATTTAGACTGTGATGGAACTTGCTGAAAATTAAAGAAGAATTATTCAAAGATTATATCCGTTGGAATGATCTAAACGACTCTTTCCTTATTTATGCTAGACACAAGAACACAGACAAAAAGGATTTATCTGTGCTTTCTTCTTCTAGGAAAGGTCACTTGATGTGAAGACAAAAAGGCTCAGACCTTTTGGACACTCTTCTCAACGTGAAGCTCCCATTGGATCAGCTGCCTATAAAAGCAAGTCTTCACCCATCTTCTTCATTTGGCGTTTTATAAAAAAGAAGTCAATATTCAAAGCTCTCATACTATTCACATTCTTTCAAGAATTTATTTCTTTGTTCTTAATATTTAAGTGAAAAATCACAGTTGTGATAAAGCTTTCTAGAAGCAATTTTAAACACTTGTATTTTGTATTACATTTGATTGTAAACCTTAAGAAGATCCAGTTAGGATCAATAGTTCTTGAGAAGACTTTGAACAGTTGTTCTTAGTGCTTACTATTGTAATCAGTTGATTAAATAGTGGATTAAGTCCTTGATTGAGAAAGGAAAATCACTCTAGGAAGGGTGGACTGGAGTAGTTGAGTTCAACGAACCAAGATAAAAATACTTGAGTTTTTATTTCTAAGTTTTAATCTTCATACTTATTCAACCCCCCCCCCCCTTCTAAGTATTTTCTCACCTTCAATAAATACCACTAGACTTCCTGGGGATATGGTGACAACCAAATCAACAACGGTTTCCAAGAAGTGCTAAATACCACTAGGCTTCCTGGGGATATGGTGACAACCAAGTCGAAGTTCCAATTTCAATTAGGAATTCCAAACAATATCGATAAAACAAAGGACTTCGGCTGGGGAAATTGGTAACAATCAACTTTCGGCACTAATAATGATTAGTTTTCAAGCAATGCCAGTAACTACTGGACTTGGAGGGGACTGGTGATGACCAAATCAGAATGTACCAATAGCAATTGATAATGGATAATGCTAGTAACCACTAGACTTAACTATAGAAATTGGTAACGGCCGAGTTCAATGAGACCAATGACCATTGGATTTTCAAAGAGTTTGGTAACGACCAGACCAAAGTGGTGATAACAAACTGATTTAAGCGATGCCAATAATCATTGGACTTAGGCTAAATGGTGACGACCAAATCCAGGGGTATACCAATAACAACTGGTACTGGATACTGCTAGTGAAAATTAGATCTTCCAAACAATGCTAGTGACCACTAGACTTAGAAAGATTGGTAACAACCGAATCAAGAGGTACCAATGACAATTGGATCTGAAGGTAATACTAGTAACTACTAGATTCAGAAAGACTGGTAATAACCAAATCAAACAGGTACCAATAACAATTGGATCCAGGCGATGCCAATAATTATTGGACTTTTAGGGAATTTTGGTGACGACCAACTCAAGTACCAATGACCATTGGTCTTAGAAGGCAATACTAGTAACCACTAGATTTTTAGCAAAGATTGGTGAAAAACCGAATCAAAAGGATTCCAATAACGATTGATTGGATTTATAACAGAATCAGTGACAATTGGGTTTGGAAAATTGTTGGTGACGACCAAATCAAGATACCGAACATAAATGGTTCTGAACATGTGCTAGTGACTACTAGTCTTCAAAGATTATTGGTGACGACCAAATCAAAGATGAATATTGGTAACAACCGCCCATTTGTGTAAATCGGATACTGCTAGTCACCACTAGCTTCTTAGAGAAGGTAAGTAATCCCAGGATGTCAACTTTGAAGCGAAACTTGTTGTAAAGGTCAAAGATAAAGGTAACGACCAAAGGATCTCAAAGGCAACAACCAGACACACAAAGACCAAAACCAAAATGCAAACAAATGCGTATGCTGGTATGATGCTGTATGTAAAATGCAGACCAACCCGCAGGAACAAAGGAAAGCAAAACAAGGAAAACACAGAGAGGACTCGTTACGCTGAGTCTCAATGCTTCAAGTCAGGAGACACTTTCTTTTGGCGTAGATAACGATCTTTTCCAATAATATCCTTGTAATCCCGTAGAGGAGAAGTCTTGGCTTAAGAGCCGGAATTGTTGTCGGACGCATCTAGTTTGGTCAAGGGTGACAACAAACTTTCACAACTTTGAGAACTGTGTAATGTTATCAGATTACCTCTAGAACTCTTCACTCGTCTTGTCAAATTGTGCTTTCTTTTTAAAACAAGACTTAAGTTTTTCAAAACATTTTTCTTTCAAGAAAATTCTTATTAACGAATAAGTGAAATTGCATAACAAAAACAGAAGATCATAACAATGATTGGCCAAAATCTGATTTTATTGATAGACAAGAACTTTACAAAGGGCAAAGCCTCGGGAACTTTATATATTTGAAAAAATGGCAAACAGAAAAGGTTACAGAATCCCATAATAATCCAGTCCTTTTAACTGTCAGTTCACTTGATTCGCTGCTTCTGACGAGAATGACAGGCATTGCTCTTTCTTTTGATACCTTGCACAAGACTCTGCCCCGGCGTCCACCAGCTTTTATCCATTAGGCTTCCATCTTGTTGAAGCATCAGAATCTCCGTTCTAGATCTTCTGCTTTAGGCATAGTACTTTCTCACTGCATCTGAGTTGATGGGATACTTGAGTTGTTCGCCATCCATGGTCTCAAGAATTAGAGATCCTCCGGAGAAGACATTTTTTACAACGAAGAGGCCATCGTAGTTGGGCATCCACTTGTCGCGCATATCCTTTTGAGTTGGTAGGATTTTTCTTAGCACAAGCTCTCCTTCTCTATACTCTTTGGGAAGAACCTTCTTGTTGAACGCTCTTATCATTTTTTGTTGATAGATCTGGCTATGACACATGGCCGTCATTCTTTTCTCATCAATGAGGTTCAATGAGTCGAACCTTTCTTTTATCCATTCGTCTTCATCGAGCTTTGCTTCTGTCAAGATCTTTAAAGAAGGTATTTTGACTTCAACGGGTAGCACAGCGTCCATCCCATATACTAAGGAGAAAGGAGTTGCCCCTGTTGAAGTTTGCACTGATGTTCGATATCCATGCAAAGCAAATGGTAACATCTCGTGCCAATCCTTATAGGTTATGACCATCTTCTGCACTACTTTCTTGATATTTTTGTTTGCAGCCTCAACTGCGCCATTCATCTTAGGTCTGTAAGGAGATGAATTGTGATGTTTGATCTTGAAATCGTCACAGAGTTCCTTCATCGTTTTGTTGTTCAGGTTCGACCCATTGTCAGTAATGATCTGGTTAGGAATACCATATCGACAGATGATTTCCTTTTTGATGAAGCGAGCCACCACTTGTTTTGTCACGTTCCCATACGACGCTGCTTCCACCCATTTAGTGAAGTAATCGATTGCAACCAAGATGAAGCGATGGCCGTTGGAAGCTTTTGGCTCTATTGCCCCAATCATATCTATGCCCCACAATGCAAAAGGCCATGGTGACGTCATCACATTGAGAGGATGCGGAGGGACATGCACTTTGTCGGCATAAACTTGGAATTTGTGGCACTTTCGAGCGAAGAGGATGCAGTCCGTCTCCAAAGTTAACCAAAAGTAGCCTGCCCTTAAGATTTTCTTAGCCATAGCATGGCCGCTGGCATGGGTACCGAATGTTCCCTCGTGTACTTCAGTCATTATGAGATTCGCCTCTTTTTCATCGACATATCGAAGTAGAACCATGTCGTGATTTCTTTTGTACAAGGTACCATTGCTGATGAAGAATTTAGATGACAATCTTCGTATTGCTCTTTTATCAATTCTGGACGCGTCAGCAGGATATTCTTGATTTTGAAGAAAGTTTTTGATGTCGTGGAACCACGGTTTCTCATCAGTTTCTTCATCTATTGTCATGACATGTGCAGGTACTGTCCTTCTTTCAATGTGGATCAGAGGTGCCTCGTTAACAAACTGGACCTTCCACATTGATGCCATCATGGCTAATGCATCAGCAATGTGATTTTCCGCTCTCGGTACATGCTTGAAGGTAATTTCATCAAAATATTCAGCCATCTCCAAGATATGAGTTTTGTAAGTGATCAACTTTTCATCCCTGGTTTCCCATTCTCCTTTGAGTTGGTAGATCACCAAAGTAGAATCTCCGATCACTTCCAAGATTTTGATGCGAAGGTCGATAGCAGCTTCCAACCCTAAGATGCAGGCTTCATACTCGGCTATGTTGTTCGTACATGAGAAACAAAGTCGGGCTGTGACGGCAGTATACCCTCCAATTGGATTTTTCAAAATAGCTCCAACACCATGTCCGTTCTTGTTTGATGCTCCATCGAACATCATTTCCCAGAGGGATCCAGGCTCGGGACCTTCTTCCGGACCAGGCTCTGGTTTTGTGTGTTGAATATACATCACATCTTCATAAGGAAAATCAAACTTGAGTGGTTGATAATCCTCCATGGGATGCTCTGTGAGGTGTTCTGACAAGACACTTCCCTTGATAGATTTTTGAGCAACGTACTGAATATCGTACTCTGATAAGAGCATATGCCATCTTGCCAATCTTCCTGTTTGAGCCGGCTTTTCAAAGATGTACTTGATGGGTTCCATCTTAGAAATCAGCATTGTGGTGTGACAGATCATGTACTGTCTCAGACGCTTGGCGGCCCATGCTAAGGCACAACAGGCTTTTTCTAGGGGAGAGTAACGACTCTCGCAATTGGTGAACTTCTTGCTCAGATAGTAGATTGCGTATTCTTTCTTTCCTGATTCATCAGTCTGACCTAAGACACAACCCATTGAATCTTCTAGTACTGTCATATACATAAACAAAGGTCTTCCCGGTACAGGAGGAATCAACACCGGAGGTTCTTGTAAATACTGCTTGATTTTCTCAAATGCGGCCTGGCAGTTTTCATTCCATACCACTGTTTGATCTTTTCGTAACAACTTGAAGATTGGCGTGCAAGTAGGAGTTAAATTAGAGATGAATATGGAAATGTAATTCAGACGTCTGAGGAAGCCTCTGACTTGTTTCTCTGTTTTAGGAGCGGGCATCTCCTGGATTGCTTTGACTTTGTCGGGGTCTACTTCAATTCCTTATTGACTAACGATGAAACCAAGTAACTTGCCTGAGCAAACTCCGAAGGTGCATTTTGCTGGATTTAACCTCAGTTGATACTTTCGGAGTCTCTCAAATAGATTCAACAGATGATCCAAGTGGTCTTCTTCACTTTGGGATTTCGCGATCATATCATCCACGTATACTTCAATTTCTTTGTGCATCATATCGTGGAAGAGTGTGACCATGGCTCTCTGATACGTTGCCCCCGCGTTCTTTAAACCGAAAGGCATGACCTTATAACAATAGGTGCCCCAGGGTGCGATGAAGGTTGTCTTCTCCATGTCAGCTGGATCCATTTTTATCTGATTATAACTAGAAAATCCGTCCATGAATAAGAATATTGTGAAGCTTGCTGTATTATCCATCAAAGTGTCAATATGTGGTAGAGGGAAATCGTCCTTCAGACTTGCTTTGTTTACATCCCTGTAATCGACGCACATCCCGACCTTGCCATCCTTCTTTGGAACTGGTACAATTTTTGCCACCCATTCTAGATATTTGGATACTGCTAAAAAGCATGCATCAATTTGTTTCTTGACTTCGTCTCGGATTTTAAGAGCCATGTCTGGTCTTGACCTGCGAAGTTTTTGTTTGACCGGAGGACACTCTGGCTTCAAGGGGAGCTTGTGCATAACAATGTCAGTATCCAACCCTGGCATGTCTTGATAAGACCAAGCAAATATGTCGACATAATCTCTGAGGAGCGTTATCAGCTTACTTTTGATCTCGGGCCCTAATGATGCCCCAATCTTGACTTCTCTTTTTGCTTCTTCTGACCCCAAATTGACGACCTCAGTCTGTTCTTTGTATGGCTGGAGATAAACATCTTCGGACTCGGCCATTCTCTTCAAATCTTCTGGGACTTCTAACTCTTCATCATTCTCTTCTTCAGCTTGAAAGACAGATGAACCACTAGTAGAAGGAACCGAAGGATCATAGGATTCTGTGGTGGATGAAGGTATTCTGCATGTTTTATTTTTTGGGAACAATTAGACACACACACACACACAGACATGCAAATGAAGGGTTGTTTTTTATTTTATTTTTTAAAAATTACCATTTTTCCTTTTAACAAAAAGAGTGAAAATGATGCGCAAAATAATAAACAAGAGTTTTAACAAAAACACTTTTCATTAATGATTTTTAATTTGCAAAGTGGCCCAATACAAAATAATTCGCAGGCCTTGGGCAAGACCAGGAATTTTAAAGAAAACACAAAGCTAACAAGCAGAGTGAATTACTCTAAAGGTAAAAAGATGGGAATTTCCACAGCCTCCCAGTTGCGCAAAGTTGCTCCTCCCCTGGTTATTAGATGATCTAGATTACCATCTTCATCTTCAGCAATGATGGTGTTGATTTGTATTCCACCACTGGTAAATATCTCCTTCAAAGACTTCTTCTTCATGGTGCTTTCTTCTGGCTCGCCTTCCAGAGTTGGTTTGTAACCCAACCCTTGTCGATCATTTTTGGCTCGAGTGTTGAATTCAATGACCTCCCCTTATCCCAATGAGACTCCATCTTTCAGTGCCGCCTTAATACTCTGAACGGAGGTGAATGATGGCCCGCGGGTTATGTCTGATTCGTCAACTAGAGCAGCGTGAGCTATTTCTAGTGCTTGGAAGGCTGTCTCAAGGGAATCTTCATCAGCCTCGATATACCAGAATGAGGACAGGTTGCTTACCATTAAGTCCTCTTCTCCATGAACAATGACCAACTGGTCATACATAACAAACTTCATTTTCTGGTGGAGAGTAGAAGTAACAGCGCCAGCTGCGTGGATCCATGGCCTTCCCAGTAAACAACTGTAGACAGGATTAATATCCATCCCTTGAAAGGTGACTTCAAAAATTTGTGGTCCGACCATGATAGGAAGATCAACCTCCCCTATCACAGCTCTCCTGGATCCATCAAATGCCTTCACTATGAGAGAAGTTGGCCTCATGGTAGCGCCCTGATAAGCCATCTTGGCTAGTGTCCTTTTTGGCATCACGTTGAGCGTTGATCCTATGTCAACAAGAACTCTGGACATTGTATCTTCTTCACATTTGATTGACATATGTAGAGCACGATTGTGCTTACGTTTCTCAGCTGTCAGATCATTGTCGTCAAAGCTCAGCGTGTTGTAGGCAGTGATGTTTGCTACAATGGAGTTAAATTGCCCCACTGTAATATCTTTGGTAACATGGGCTTGTGTCAAGATTTTGAGCAAAGCCTGGCGATGCACCAGAGAGCTTAAGAGTAAGGCCATGACCGAGATCTTGGATGGTGTTTGATTTAGTTGGTCCACCACCCTGTAATCACTTCTTCTGATGATTCTCAGGAACTCTTCTTCATCGTTCTTGAGACTTTCCTTTCCTTTAACTAAAGGTTCTTTAGTGACATCTGCCTCTGGAATGGGCTTCTGGGGAACATCAGCTTTTTGAATAGAAATTGCTGGTGGAGGAGCCACATTGTATGTCCGAGGTTGGTATATGCGACCACTCCGGGTCATCTTTCTTCCACCGGCAATGTTAGCCACATTTGCTGGCTTCTTTTCTTTGAAGATTCCCTCGCACCATGAGTAGTCCTGCTTTGGTGTCACAGCCCTCGGGTGAGGTTTGGATCCTCCCCTTGGTTCAAATCTGGCCTGTCCCCTCCCGAATTTTGGGGGTGCATCATCGCGGAATACCGGCCGGACATTCTTGTAGTAGTTGTTGTTGTTATTATTTCTGAACATAGCCCTTTCGTTGGGCTCTTCTGGCATGTTAAACACAGGTTTGATGACTGCCACATCTTCCCCCTTTTTCCTGTGAGCGATTTCTATCATCCCTTGTTCAATCATTGCTCGAATGTATTTTTTCACAATGTCACAACCTTCTGGGTTCAACATGCATTCTTTGCAGTCTTCGTGAGATGTCTTAAGCGCCCATGCCTGAGCGAGACATTTGTGTAGGTCTGCCAATGGCACTTTGATCTCACCAATAGTGGTAACTTTCTTGTCTTCTGACCCTTCACCTTCTTCGGTAATGGCATTGACTCCACCATGATTTGGTAGAGGGTTGTTCTTTATGTTTGGATGATTATCTTCAAAGGACAAAATTCTTTTTTCAATCAATTCTCGAACGAGATGCTGAAGTGCGAAGCAACCTTCAAGATCGTGGCCGGGAGCATTCTCATGAAATAAGCAGCGAGCGTTGGCATTGTAGTAGAACGGGAGTGGATTAGGTGGAGCACCTAATTTTCTTGTTTTGACCAACCCTCTTTCTATCAACATGGGGAACATATCGGTGTAACTCATGGGAATAGGCTGTATTTTTGGCCTATTTGCCTGGTAATTCACCCTTGGAGCCCTGTTCTGAGGCTGTTGACCTTGCGGCTGATGGTATTGTTGTTGATTGTTGGAGTGATATTGATGTTGATTTCTAGACTGATACTGGTGCTGATTACTGGATGCCCTAGGCTGGGGACCCTGCTGTGATGATGGTTGAAAAACCGGAGTCACTGCTGTTATATATGATGGATGGTACGGCTGGCGATGGCTTCTGGAATTTTGCGCCTTTTTCCCATATGTGATTGCACTTACATCTCCCTCTTTCTTTTTGTGAAAATTGCTGACCGGTTTATTTGCTGTACTGGCGCTTGAGTTAATATTTGGGGTAGCCACTTTTCCACTCTTTAAGCCCGCTTCAACTTTGACCCCTACTGCCACAATATCAGAGAAATTGGTTGTGACACTGCTGATTAGTCGTTCGTAGAATTCTGGAAGAACTGTATCCACGAAGCAGTCTGCCAATTCCTTTTCAGTAAGGGGGGGGGTTCTACTTGAGCTGCAGTTCCGTGCCATCTTTGCGCATATTCCTTAAAGGTTTCAGTACTCTTTTGTGTCATGCTGAGAAGCTGACGACGGTCGGGAGCTAAGTCCATGTTGTACTTGTACTATTGAATAAAGGCATCTGAAAGGTCTTGGAAACCGTGGATCTTTGCTTGATCCAAGATGAGATACCATTTAGCCGAAGCTCCTTTAAGACTATCTTGGAAACAATGTACCAACAGCTTGTCATTTTCAATATGCGGAGTCATCCGCCTGCAGTACATGATTAGGTGCACCTTGGGGCAAGTAGTCCCCTCATATTTGTCGAATACTGGCATTTTGAATTTCTGAGGAAATGCCAAACCAGACACCAGACACAGGTCCTTGGCATCAGACCCAAAGACATGGCTTCCTTCGATGGCCCTCATCCTCTTAGCCATAATGTCCATCTCTACCCTCAATTTTTCGTACTTTTCATCCTCGGCTTCAGAACTGTCAGGTATGTCAAAGATTGGTTGTTGATTGTTGAAAACAGGTCGCACTGTAGTGGGTCCACCCGCCTGAGTGAAAATAGGATTCCTGATTGTTGAATCAAACAGTGGATTAAAACTCGAAGATTGCATATTGTTGAATGGTGGCAGAAAATCCCGAGACATGCCATATGGAAACTCTGCAGTGGTAACCGGAGCTACTGTGACGTTGGCCGCTGCAGTGACGACTTCGGAGATTACCGTAGACTGTGTGTCCATTTTTGCCTTGATTATATTGAGAACTTCCATAATCTGGCTGACGTCACCCTTGATTCCTTCAATGTCGTTGTCCATCTGATCGAACCTCTGTTCATTATCTGCCATCTTCTTCTGAGCTCTGAATCGAGTGTTGCATCTGTGAGTATTCAGCGTGACTCCTTCTCTCTTTCTGAACAAGAACAAAGGATGAGCTGCGGAACCCAGATGCAAGACCAATGCAAGGTGAAATGCGAACACAAATGCAAATGCAGATGCACAAACCATTCAAGGAAAAACAAATTTTTGTTTACAACTAAAAAAGTTAGAACAACATGTAACGACATGCTTAAAAAGCGTTTTTTTCATTGATAGCTGGAAAGTCTATTACAATATGTGGCCCTTGCTAAAAAGCAAGACCTTTCTTACAAGAAGTGAAAGTAAATGCAACATTAGGATTACAATCCTTTTAGGGAAAACAGGGAAGTGGTGAAACAAAGATCAATCTAACAAGATGATCCTTCTCCTTCTTGGACTTCAACATGAGCTTGGTCCTGTCGGATGATTTCCCACAGGTATTCATTCTCTCGTTGCGCTTTGATCAAAGCGTATTTTAGCTCTTCCCTAGTCGTGGGGACCTCAGGTTCCATAGTTATCTCATAATCATGAGTATAGAACATGGTCAAGGCAATTTCTTTCGACCAAAGCAAGTACCCTCTGGAAGTTAAACAACTTGCATTCTCCATTAAAGTTAGGCCCAAGAGGTTAGGATCTCTTTGAGCATATTGAGCACTGGCTTCTAGTTCAGGGTTGCGACCATTTTCATAGAAATAAGGTCTCAACAGTTCCGGTTCGGGCTCTGGGCCAGTGGGATACCCATATTAACGTTGGGCAAGAACAGGATTGTAGGTGATAACCCCCTTCGTCCCAATGAGAGGCACATTGGGGAACTCTCCGTAACTAGGGATCATGACGAGATCACCAAGGCTGATGTCATACCATGTGATGTCATAGTGCCTGAGAGTGATGAGTTTAGAAACCCATGCGCTTTTGCTGGGAAGCCTCCAAAGGATATGGGTCCTGGGCAGATAAGAGGTAAACCACCTGTCAAGCAGTGTGAGGCAGCACGAGAACTGCCCGAGATCGTACAAGATGAAGCGGTGGATGATTATATAAGTATCAGCTAGTATCTCGTTTACCGGATTTTTGATAATGAAGAGACGGATCGCCTCCTCACTGATGAAGTCATAATTGCTTGGGAAGAGATACAACCCATATATCAGAAATGCCAGAATTGCTTCAAAGATGCCCAAATTTCTATTTTCATAATGATATTCGGCCATCTCCATTAGAGGTCCTGCCTTCATTCCGTACCATCCTCCTTTCGCTCTCATTGGTGGTAAATCCTCTAGCTTGATATGAAGGGCTTTAGCCAAATCCCTTTTCTTCGGTTTTCCATAAGGAAGTGTGAAATTCCATGGAATCTTTAAATAGTCGGTGTACTCCTCTATGGTTGGGAGTAGCTGAAAGTCCGGAAAGACGAAGCAGTGGTAGGTTGTATCATAGAATTCAACCAGAGCTTGCAGCATGGGCTCATTGACCTGGGCACTTATTAGTGGTAGGAGGTCTCCATATTTGGCAATGAAAGCAGCGGGATTTCTGACAAGTATTGCCAACATTCTAAGACGGCCCAATCTCAAATCTGGGAACAGAAGCATGTTTCTTCTCACAATGTTGTTGTCTGCAAAAAGAAAAATTTGAATTTCCTTGAATGGTTAGAAGAAATGCAAATGCAAAATGAAAATGGTGTCATGGAACTCAAACATTTACGAACATCAAAAGTCGACATTTCATTGATCAACAAAATAGGATTACAAAATATTGTTTCCTCTTACAAGAGTTTTAAACATAAACAACAGCTAAATGAATCCTAACAAGGTTCCCCTAGCAGCCTTAAGTTGAGCTTCTCGATTTTTCTTTCCATCTGAGCCTTCTCAAAAATGAGTTTGTCCACAATTATCTGCCAAGGAGTAGACTGGGGCTCATAAGGTTCTTCTTGTGCTTTCCTCTTCTTACAAGAGAGTACTTCTTTGTCTTTCAACTGGAGTTGTCTCTGAAGCTCCGCATTCTCTTCAACGACTACTTGATACTTGTGCTTCCAAGCTTCTTCAGTTTGTTGTGCTTTGACTAAAGCAATCTTTAACTTTTCTTCTTCAGACATGAAGACCAAAGGGCGTTCTTCGTTCAAAGCCATAGACTCTTGTTTAGGATAAGGCATCCTTAGTGTGATGGCTCTCTTTCAAATCCATTAAAGGTAAGGTTCCAATGAGACACAATTGAGTCTTCCAAGATCCTTTTTCCCTTTCTTGTGTAGATGCTTCCAAGCCTCTAAAATCTTTCCTTTTAGTTCTTGACTATCTTCTTCTTTGAAGAAAATATTTTCCACTTGAACACTATTGGGCTTATCCTTTAGATGGTATCCCAGTTGTCGGCGGGCGAGGACTGGATTATAACTGATTCCTCCATTAGCATTGAGAAGAGGTACATTGCCAAAATCCCCCACAATTGTCAATGATCATTGTCCCATCATAGTCACGACTATACCAATCAATATCGGAGTGGGTGAGAGCCATGATATTTTGTGACCACCATCCTTTCTTTGGATCCTAAAAAGCATTGGCTTTGGGCAAGTGTGAGGTGAACCATTTGTATAACAAAGGAGCGCAACAAGTAATTATTCCTCCATTGTGAAAGTTCCTTAGATGAACAGAATGGTATGTATCTGCTAGCAAAGTAAGCACATGATTCTTCTTTAAGAAAATTTTAATGGCATTGAGGTCCACAAAATTCTCAAAGCTAGGGAACAAGAAGATGCCATAGATGAGTAAGGCAAGGATAGCCTCGAATGTATCCATGCTTAAATGATCCGCATAATACTGAGCTTTCTCAACCAAGAACTCTGCTTTTAGCCCAAAAACTCCTCCTTTTGTAATCAGATTCTTTTTAATATCAACCAATCCCAAATGTGTGGCCTTGGCAATATCTTTCTCTTTAGGATCTTCCTCCATGATCGGAAAAGGAGACTCTTCAAGAATGGGCAATCCAACCAACTGAGAATACTCTTCTAGTGTGGGCACTAGCTGATAATCAGGGAATGTGAAACAATGGTAGAGCGGATCATAAAACTGGAGAAGAGTATAAAGGAGTCCACCATCCATATTTATCTTCAAGAGTAACAACAGCTTCCCATACCTGCTTTGAAACCCTCTGGATCTGTCATCAAGGTGCTCAACCTTCTCAAGTCATCTAGGTTAAAACCCTTGTAAGTGTACTTCAAAGTTTTCTTTCTTTCACTATTCATAACGACCTATGATGTTTACAAAAAACAAAGCCTGAGTTCCATGAAACCATATGATGATATGATGTTATGAATGCAAAACACAAACACAGGCAAATGCAAAGATGCACACATGCACACAACACAAGCTTAGGTTTAAGGACAAGCATGGATCCAAGGTCTACCCATCCCCAAGGACATGTACTATGGATTGATTGTACCTGCCGAACGGGTTCTACAAAGTTCCCAGAGTCATCAACCCATCTTTCAGATGTTATCAATTTCCCAAATCACTTGGTAATCGATAATATTCCTAAGAGAATCTCGTCTGAGTGTAGTATCGCGTATCAACTATTTCGGAAATACTTCCTTATAGCCATCACACTACGTCTTAATAAGGCCAAAGTGGGGTGAAATGTATTCTAAAAGTCCACAGTATCATGGGCTCCTTCGTTGAAAGTAGCATTGTTTTCACGAATACTCGATCAACAACACTAAACTTTTCAAGAGGGCCTACACTGAGCGGTGGTTTCTCAAGTTAGCTTGGTCGGGAATTAACTCCCTATAAGCCTTCTTGAATATACCACCATCCTATCACAATTGCACTTAAGTCCAGGTATAGGAACGACTCACCACTCAAAGCACCCAATACCCAACAAAAAAACAAATATATTGACAAATATACATGTTTAAGCAAATATTTACAAATATAGCAAGCAATTAAACAAAATAGGCTAAACCCTCAAGTTAAGTATAGTATCCCCAGTGAAGTCGTCATTTCTGTTGCGGTGAGAATCGTGATATCAAGCTATTGATTAACTTGAATATTTAATTCTTAAATTCACAACTGGACTTTAATTTATCCAAAGGAAAGGTCTAAAGAGAGAAAGAACCTTTTGCGTGGTGTAACAACAACGCTAAGAGATTCGGGGATCGGGGGTTGGTTATGCCTAGGGTAGGTATTTCACATCCTAAACATCTGTAGTACTCTACAGGAACCTTTTGTTTGTTTGCATGCTAAGTTTGTTAAATGTTTTCTATGGATTGGGATTGGGTAAAAGGTGTAGGTTAAAACCTAAGGATAGTTTCTAAGTTTACTCGCAAAGACATCACGTCCTCTGCCTACGTATCCTAACTAGGATAGAATCAGAGCAATTGTAGTTCACCTCACTAGGGTTGAAGAACACTTGATTATGATCAAGGTTCATAGGGAAACAAACATAATAATGCTTGTGTAGAATTTAACAAAACTCTCTAGATCTATGTTATAACACTCAAGAGGGGAGTAAGTGATCATTACAATGATTCTTACATAGAGTTTACAAACTCTATCCTAGGGTTCTAGTTGAAGAACACCCCTAGTGAAGGTGGGTTTCTTAGACTTAGAGCAAAGTCTAATGGCTTATACTAAGGTTCAAGATGACTTCACAAAGTCAAGGGAACGGGTAATGAACTATCCATGACACAAGGGTCAATGGAGAGACTTTTCCTTTGGAAGGAGAGAGAGGGGCAACTTGGATGAGAACTAAAAAGTTCCATGACTTGGGGGAGAAATACTTAACAAAGCAATCAACCATTATACAAGAAGAATAAGGAATATGGTTACAACCAAGCAAGCATGCATATCACAATAGGCAAGGATTAAATAGAACCAAATGGTTTCAACCAATAATCATATATCTTAACAAAGATGAAGGTAACAACCCCAAAAGAGACATATTAACAAACATGGAAACAATAATCATGCAAGTAAGTCACAACTTAAAATGATCATCTTACAAGTTCAAATGTAACAACATTTAGGCATTGATGACAATCAAATATAAGCAAACATGTCACAACAGTTTTAACTCACAATTTAGGAGGTAAACAATATGAGATCATGGTGACAACCAAAGGAGAACAAACCCTATCATGTTAACTAACATATGGGAAAAAAATAATCTCATAAGAAAATTCAATCATGATTTAAAGGAATTCAATAACATGTAAGATAACAATATTAACAAAGCCCTAAAGTTCCCATAGACAAAAGGCATCATAATTGAAAACAACTTGGAATATTTTTACATCACATGAATTTAGACATTAAAATAAACATGTTGCAAAAAGAATGAGTTCAAAAAGATAAAAAATGAACAAGTTATGATTTTTTGAAGTTTTAATGATTTATAACAATAAAATAACAAAACACACAAAATAAAAAAAGAAGGAGAAAGGGCTAAGCTGGGAGATGAACCCAGGCCCTTGTGTTTACAAACACACACAACAACCACTGGGGCACACACGCGCCCTGGTCGTGGGAATGGAAGGAGTTAACAAAATGAAAATTCAATACAATTGGAAAATAAAACAACAAAAAGGATTGATCCCAAGGATCGAACCCTGGTTTGGCAAGTGAAAGGCGCATGAGAGAGTAAGGTTTCTACCACTGGGGTGGCTATACATCCGTGTATTTAGCCACCCCCATAAACATATATGGCATACTTCATGGATTTCTGGGCAAACAAAGGAAGCAAGAACAAGGCAATTTGAAAAAAGCGTTTTGATTCATAACTATATCAAATCTTAATCTTTTTTGATGAAATTTTATTCAAAATTGACTATTTTTTCATGAGCATTAAGATGGTGCAGTTGAAATTTTGCGATAACATCTACAAATAAAAACACGATAGAAGAAGCAAGTTTGGCAATTGAGTTGCATTTTGAAAACTATCAACAGCTATGAGTTCACATTCAGGTAAATGGCACTGCATACAAATCACATATGTCATAACAGAGGTGTAGGATGCTTAAGGCTCAAGCAAAACCAACAAAAATGGAATTGGCACATGAATTGCAAAATGAAGCATGAAAATGCAGCAAAACTGTCCTAACAGATGGAAAATGATTTTGCACATGAGATGCATTTGGGAAACCAACATCCACTATGAGTTCAAACACATGTAAAGTAATGCATACCAGTTACCTAAGTCATAACAGAAGTACTATACACTCATGGCTCAAACATAAATTAAAAGAAAGGAAAGTGATTCATGGATTGCAACTGTGGTGTGTGGACCAGGCAAGTTGTGAAGACAAACACAATGGCATTTTTGAGATGCAACTTGATGCAATTAATTGTGAAAAAGAGACAATCATGATCATAAATGAGTTTAAGGCAATGATACCAATCAAACAACATTGAATCAAAGAAAAGCACATCAAACTGCAGTGGTATGGTAAGATACTGCTGCTGTCCAGATTTTGACATAAAAGCAAGGCAAGAATGGAACTCACTTGATCATATCTTAATCAATGCAAGCATGAAGTAAAACATATAGGATGCAATGTGAGAACAAAGAAGATTACAATCATAGTGTCCAACACAAATTCAAGACACAACTGTCATGTTAAGTGAAAATTGGAGAAAGAAAAGCAAGTTTGAAAGCTAGATCAAGAGACAGACATAATTGAAAGGATCAGACCCTTCAAACATCCTCAAAACATCATATAAGGTGTGTCCACACTTCAAAATTGTTCACAAACATCATGGAATTGAAAGTCATAGGTCAGCTGCTCAAACACTCATAAAATGCAATATTTGAACCAACCAGGATTGGAACAACTTTGAGATCAGAAAAATGTATACAACAAATTCAAATATGATTGTAAATGAGACTAACACTTAAGGTTGTCATGAAATGCACAGAACCAGAAAATGGATACCAAGTTGCATTTTGTACCAAACATAGAGGCAGGGTTGTCATGACAGAAAAGTGAGACATACAAAAAGCTACTGGTTCATGCACATACAAGTCTTAAATATTATTAGAGGTCTGATGTTTCATGAACTGACCTAAAAATAAATCAAACAGAAAAAGGTGAAGTGTGTGGCAGTGATGTTTCAACGTAGTTTGGCAGCAATAAGGTACAAGCTAGACCTAGCTATGAAAGTGATCTCATGTTGACAAACATTATACACACACGTCATATATGTAGAAAATAATGAGTTACAACTCAGAAACTAGCATATTGCAAGCAGGGAAGAAATTGGCATGGTCATGGTATGATTTAGTTCAAAGATGCAGTTTGAGGGTGAAATGAGAAAACAGGTAAACATTGATTAATCCAATCATCTACACTCATCAAAATCAAGCATATAGATGAGTTACAACTCAAATATTATGCATATGCAAACAGAACAACAACTTTGGTATGCTCATAGCATATTCTAGTATGAAATTGCAATTGGAAGTGAAATTGAGAAAGCAGGCAAGAACAAATTAAATAAACAATGTGCACACATCAAAAATATGATAAGGAATGTGATCATGCATAGAAAGCAGACTTGTGGCAGTTGGAGCAAAACTTTGGTATGTTGTGGTAAGAATTGAGAAAAACTGTGTTGGCCTTAGCACAACAGGGCATTTTTTAAGGCAATGAGTTTTAAGAGGAAACAAATACCACACACATACTACAAATATGCTAAAAGATGAGATTATGCTCAAGAAGTAGATGAAAACAGTACCAAACAGAATATCACATTTTGAAACTCAAGACAAAAAACAACAACTTAAATATGTAGCAGGTACATTCGTGACAGTTGGGGTGTTTTTATAGCACACACAAGTTTCAAATGAGTAAAACAATGATTCCATGCACATAGGTAAAGTAGAAATCATCTAGAACAAAAAATGGTATGTGTTTGGCATCATGATATCTTAAAAAAGGCAAGTGAAGCATAACAAAGCAGTTTGAACACATAATGGAGATTTGTCTTTACAAACACAATACAAAATCCCTAAACATAATACCAATTGAGTCTACTACTCAACAACAAGCACAAACTGCTCCAAACCAGAAATGGTATGCTAAACAAAATTTAACAGTGAAAACAACAAAGAATCTCACAACAAGCCTCAAAGTTCAAATCTCATGTTCTCTATATTTCAACCAAATCAAACATCATGAGCAAGATTAGGTAGACATAAATTAATGATTTAGAACATTTGAGATACAAAATAGTAGGCACAAACAGTCCAATGGTAATGATTGAATAGAATGACATAAAAATAGCATAAGTGTAAAATCAAGAGCCACATTAGATTCAAACATGATCTAGGGCAGGGGGACCTCATGAACAACTTACAAGTTATCCAGATCTCACTAATGAATAAGGTTAACAGATCTAGGGTAAAACACACCAAATTTCAAAGTTGGATTCCTAAAACTACCATATAGACCAAAACTTCAAAAACAAGTCAAGCATGATATCTAAGTACAATATTTGTAACACATCATCCACATATCATTTACAAATGAAAATACATTATCAAAAACAAGTATCATGACCATGAAACAAGAGTTCTTGTCAAAGAACTAAAATGGGGCAGCAATGGTTACATTTTCACAAAATCACCTCAAAATGATAAAACATGATAATGTATGATCAATAAAGAGTTTGAATGTCACATATCTCATGTAGAAAAGTCTTGAGCGAGCTAAAAAGCTGAGAAACCCAGAGACTTCCTTCCTTGGCAAAGATTTGAAGCTTGTTTCCTCTTGAAGCAATAAACCACTTTTCAAGACAGTTGGAGTTGTGTGATTTACAGATGGTTTTTCTGAGTTTGGACAATTGAGATATGATGTCTATGAGGTGTTGGGAGTGTTATAATGGTGGGAAGTGCCTTGAGTGAGGATTTGGCTTTCAAAGTGCAAGGAAGTCAAACTACTAAGGTGTAAAGGTTGACTTTTGTGAAAATGAGATTTTTGAGTGGTTTGAATGTATGGACACCTTCTACACAATGTTTATGGATTGTGTAGATGGTTTTGGGTGGCTTGGAAATGGTATATTTGAGCTTGAATGAAGTTTTGCTCAAGACAACTTTTTGGTGAAAAATGGAAGTTTTGAAAATTGAGATTCTTGAGGAAATGAAAGGGAATTGAGAGCTATTGTTTCTCTTGGTTTTGGAGATTTCTCTGGTGTATCTAACATTAATGAAGATGCCTCTATTTATAGTGAAAACAAGAGTGAGGGCAGCTTGGTATTTTACCAATTTTGGAGGGAGTTTCATGAGGTTTCTTTGAAAAATCTTGCCAAGATCTTCTCCTATCAGCTCCATGGTTCAAAGAAGATCAGAAAAATCAAGTGGAGATGGACATGAAGTGACTGAGGTAAGCTTAGAGTGTAGAGTGCAGCTGCAACATTTCTTGAGTGAAAAAGTTTCTCTTTCCTTCTTACACATTTGAATATTTTAATACACAATGCTTGCAACTTGCCTCTCTCTCTCTTCACATCTCATTTTTCTGCATTTTCCTTCAAAGACACATCAAAATATCAGATTGAATCATAATCCAAGGGTTAAGGATAGTCCAAGTTGTCAAAAAATTGATTTTTGAGAAGTGTTGGATTGGTGGTTTCAAGTGTTGACAACCCTAACTTCCATGGCTCATAACTCCCTGCTCACATATGCTATTGAGGAGTTCTACCATAATTTGGAAAGCCCTTAAGTAGCTCTATAACTTTCATGTTTTGGGGATTTCCAAATTCTAGATGGAACTAGGTTGAAAAACCCTTCCAAGTTGCTGAAAAAACCACTTAAAAAGGATAAATAACTTAGAATTTTTCTAAGTTATTTCCCTTCTTAAAATGAATCTTGTCATAACTCCAAATCTTGTCAAAACCCTAATTCCCGATTTTTTTCAATTAATTTTTATGGGGAGGTGTAATACGATACAAGGAACATTTTTGATTCACATCTTGAAGTCAAATTCCTTATTGTTGAAGAGTTGACTTTTCGATCAACCGTTCGATCAATCGATGAGTATCGAGTCGACTGTTGGTGATCCGGACATTCTGAGGACTTGAAACTCTTCGGATGGACTTTACTAAGCCATAGGAACTTAATGGACCTTGATCCCACCATTGAAACACTTTTTAAATCAAAAGTCAAACTACAATTGACTTTTTCTAATCGAAAACCCTAATCGGGTATCTTGAATTGCACTGTTCTCAATTCCCGGGTGACCACCTCAAATTGAATTCATACTTGACCAATGGAGTATATTTGATGATGTGGAGACCTAATAGAGGTTGAATCAATCCAAAACATTGATTGATTAAACCATCGAAACCTCGATTTTGACGGTACGGAACCCTAATTCATCTGCATCTTGACAAAGATAAGCTTGAAATGGGTTAAGGTTAGTTGATCAAATGAAATGATCCTACAATGAAGATGAGGACCTAAAGGGTCAAAATTTGGGGTGCAACAATGACTCTTTGCATGTTTGTTTGTTTCCATCTATGGCTTTTCCTCCCATGTTTGCATCATCCTTGCACCGCTGTTGAGGTCGAGACGAGCTTGTGGCGGTTGCTGCCCTACACACTTTTCCTCCCTCCCACCATTCTAAGTGTTGCATTTTCATGTATGCCTCTTTTACTTGTGATTGAATTTACTGTGCTTTCTTGTGCTTTTTGCCATGATCCCCATAGGGTTCTTAGTCCCTCTGTTTAGGATGGGAGTAGGAGAGACATTAGGTGTTCAATCCAAGCATGCTAACATTAGGATAGATTTTCCCTTAGACCTTCCGTGCGTCTCTCTTCCTCATCTTCAAACACTCATAAAACACATAATAAAGAATAACAAATGTTATACGCTACGAGCCTTAAGCTACTTGGGGAATGGTGATTGAGTGGCTTCCTCTCAATTGCCTAGAGTATTTAGTATACACTCTTTGGGTGATATGCGATGCATTCGCTCCTAAGTCATAGTCTCTAGTGTGACTTGAGTTACAAATCAAATTCAAAACACTTCTTCTCTAAAAAAACAAAAACACTTCAAATCTTTTTCATCCTTCAGGATCTTAATCAAGGAAATTGTTTCTGATAAAAGAGTGTTATTAACTCTTAGTTCTATCGCAAATGGTAACGCCTAAGTATCCAATGGTTGAGCTACATACACCAACTGCTAGAACTACTTGTTAACCCTACTCGGGCCTAAAAACTTTTGAACAAATTTGTGGTCTTTTTAGCCCGAACTACATTTGCTCTGATCTTTCATACCAGATGAAAGTACGTAGGCACAAGACGCGATGTCTTGGCGAGCAACCTTCCCCCTTTTCACCCGTAGTTAGCCGAACTACGTTGACTCTGACTTTTCCATTGCATGAGGGAATACGTAGGCACAGAGCGGCGATGCTCTGCCGAGTCTCCTTTCTTTTTCTTTCATCCCTTGACCTTTAGCGTAGATAGTTTTAACACACGCTTTTTAGATAGACAACAAAGCGTGGATCCCGTCGAGTACGACAGACGTAAGGGGTGCTAATACCTTCCCCTTGCGTAACCGACTCTCGAATCCAGGACTTGGTTGCGATGACCTTGTCTTTCCCTTTTTCGTTAGGTTTTTCCGATCGTTTCCTTTCCCTCTCTTTGGGATAAATAACGAAAGGTGGTGACTCTTCTGTTTTCCGCCAGGTGTTTTTCGCAGTTGCGACAGCTGGCGACTCTGCTGGGGACTCTGGTTCCCTATGCGAGTCAATCCTAAAATTTGTTTGTTTATCTATGGGTGTTGTATATATGTGCTTTATTTACTTTCGCATTTTACTTTCAGCATTGTATCATTATTGTTGTGCTGTGGGGAGGGGATGTTCCATTGAGAGATAAGCTAGACCCAGGCTTGAGTATAAACATAGCTTTAGTAGTGGAGAGTAGTGGTGGATGTGCTTGCTTTGCTCGTACTAGTTCACCATGAAATTCGTGCTCAGACGATATTCTCTTTGATGATTTTCTTTCTGGCCCTTTGGGCTCGAAGGGATTTTGGATCTGAGGGTTGTCGACTCTAGGGACCGATCATTTGTGAGTTAGCTAAGTGAGGCCTCTTCAAGAGATTATAATGCTAAACCAGAAATGGTGAACGTATGATCATTTCTTGAAAGTCTGTGACGCTGATGAACGCATAGGATGCCGAACCTTATCGGTGGATAGGTTCATACCTGTGAGAGGGATTGGGTTGTGCAGGAAACCTTGGCTTTCAGATTCGGTTCGTTACAATGTGAATATGTGCTCTTGATATCAGTGGGTCCTATTGTCGGTACTTTATTCTTGCTAAAGCAGAGTGCTGGTTATTCTCGACCAACAGCACAACAGTCCTGATCCCCTGTTTGCATTTTCATTTTCATTTTCATTAACATGTATTTATGTTGCAGGTGCATATTTCCTCTCCGATTCTAGTGATCTTGTTCCTTTATTGCTGATATGGAACACTTGAAGAGAACAGTGGCCTACAAGCTTCCAGCTCCTGATGTTAGTTCTTTGCTGAGTTTGATTTCCATGGCTGACGGGAAGGTGATGGAAGACTTCAGGAAGTCGTATGGGAGGTTATTGAGATGTGTCTGTAAGCCTTCAGTGTACGAGACGGATGGTCTTTATACTCTTCTGCAGTTCTACGATCCACAACTGAGGTGTTTTGTTTTCCCTGATTACATCCTGGCGCCTACCCTGGAGGAATATTCTATGTTGTTAGGCTTGCCCGTTCTTGATTAGATGCCATTCTTCCATACGGACGCCAAGCCTGATCATGCTAAGCTCGCTGCTATATTACATGTGGATGCTTCAGAGCTAGAGGGGAATTTGACTAAGTGGAATGGAGTGTCTGGCTTTCCTTTGGCTTTCTTGGTTGATAAGGCTCGGCAGTTCGCTAAGGATGGTTGTTGGATTTTATTTTGCGCTATTCTCGCTCTTTGTATCTATGGCATTATATTGTTTCCTAATCTCCCTGATTTTGTGGGTTTAGATGCATTCCATATTCTGGCTTCAGGAAACCCAGTGCCTACTCTTCTTGGAGATGTTTACCATTCTGTCCACTACAAGAATGAGAAACGAAGGGGAAAGAATGTAGCGTGTTGTGTTCCTTTATTATACAGATGGTTTGCTAGCCATATGCCCAAGGCAGGTCCGTTTGTTGCTACTGCTAGTACTTTAGAGTGGTCGGAGAGGTTGATGGGTCTATCTGCAGAGAACATTACTTGGTTTGACCGAAATATGCTTGGTACAAAGGTTATTTATAGTTGCAGTGGGTTTCCTAACGTCCCTTTGGTCGAAAGGAAAGGATGCATCAACTATAACCCATCTTTGTTGGTTAGGCAATTCGGGTACGCGCTGAGGGATCCTCCTATGGAAGAGGAGATACAGGAATCTCTGTATCTCACCGGATTGTTGGAGGGTGAGACTTTAGGCAGACTTGAGCATGCTTGGAACAACATTCACAGGAAAGGGAAAGCCTTATTGGGGAAGAGTAATAATTGAGCATATGACCCTTACCTGACTTGGATTCATGATAGAGCTGCGAAGTTTCTAATGTCGTTTCCTTCAGTCGCACCTTTGTATCCTCTCATGATTGAGGAACCCACTACCGTAGACATTCAGAGGTACAATCAATTATTGTTTGAGAAGGAAGAGTTGAGAAAAGCTAATGAGGAGTTGGAGAAAGAAATCATTCAGCTTCGAATTGAGAAGATTGAGGTTGTCCATTCCTTTAAGAAACAAACTGAGCTTGTAAACAAATTGGGTACGGATCTGACCAAGGAAACCAATTCTTGGGAGCGTTTGGGTTTAGATTTTAAGGCCTTCAATAGTGTTCTTTCCTCTAAGAAGGAATATTTGTATAGAGCTTACTTGAAGATTTCTAAGTTTGAGAACCGGTGAAATGCTACGCTCACCAACAACAAAGAGCACGAAGACAAGTTGAAGCTACAGATTAGCAAGTTGAAGACGCATCTCAATGCCAAAGAAGAGAAGATTGCAGCAGAGGCGTCACTCAGACGGGATAGTGAGTACAGGTTGAATGAAGTGCTTGCAAACTTGAAGGATTGTAGGTTGAGAGCTGATTCAAAGAGATGCAAGCTCGAGGCGTGCTTTGGGGAAGGAGCTTGGGAAGACCATGTTGAGAGTCTACAACATACTATCAGTTAGTGAGAGCTACTTATTCAGGGACTACTTGCTAGACCAGGTCATCCTGAGACGCTAGAGTTGCTAGAGGACTTCCGGGCTCGTCATCCAGCTTGACTATCTTATTTATCTCTGTAGTAGTTTGATGCTTATTGCTTGTTGTACTGACCATCACCAGGCTTGTTGGTTGAGGTCATTTCTGTATGTACTCAGTTGTAGCCTGTACATTGCCTGTTGGCCAGTGATTATATATGAGGAGGTTCTGTTATATGCTTGTCTATAGGGTTCTCCATTGTTGTTTTTCTAACGAAAACTAGAATCGAGGGGGAAATTTCCCTGTTGCATACATACATGTCTGCATTTTTGCATTTTCGCATTACAGGTGCATCATAACTATTAATCTTAGTTTCCTATGGTTCGTAGTGTGTTTCAGGATTGCCGAACAAACGACTCACCGGTACGCAACTAGGCGAAATCAGAAGAGAGTAATGGAGCAGATGCAAGCAAAGATGCAGGAAATGAGGGACCGAATGGCCCAGTTCATGGAGGTAATGCAGGGAGTGGCTAACGGATAAGAGCAACTCCATACTCTAGTGCAACCCTTGATTGCACGTGTTGATGGCAACGTGTCGCTACTGCGAAAATCGGCGCCGGCTGACAGAAGAGTTGCCACCGTGCGTTATTTATCCCACGGGAGGGAAAGGAAACGCCCAGAGTAAACCTCGCACAACACGGGAAAGGTATGGTCGTCGCAACCAAAACCTGGATTCGGGAGTCGGTTACGCAAGGGGAAGGTATTAGCACCCCTCACGTCCGTCGTACTCGACGGGATCCACGCTTGTTTTCGGGTATGGATTGTTATTCTATCTAAACTAAAGGTCAAGGGTTAAAAGAAAAGAAAATGACTCGGAAAAGTATCGCACTTTATGCCTACGTATCCCCGTCTGGAACGAGAAATCAGAGTCAACGTAGTTCGCCTACCTACGGGAAAGGAGGGGAAGGTTGCTCGCTAGGATATCGCATCCTATGCCTACGTACTTTCATACAGCATGAAAGATCAGAGCAAACGTAGTTCGGGCCACGTACGACACAAGTCTGTCTTGATTGTTTTTATTCCTTCTGAAAAAGGGTTTTTCTGATTACTGGTCCAAGCGGGCAAAAATGACGTTTTGATGAGTTCACATTATTCTACGGAAGAAGTGTCTTTTATTGTGTTTGAAATATTTAATGTGTTTTTCTGTTTGTTTTGAGAAAGAAGAGACAGAACTCTAACCTACGGTTGCAAAGGGAATCAAACTAACCTAATGTTACCATGCATGGGTTAAGACCTAGTGTCTATCATGTTCCTCTCTTGCACAGAGAGAAACAAAGATCCTAAGGGAATAGACGGAAACAGAAACAATATCAGATATATACAGTAAAGCAGTAAAATGCATGGATGCAACAATACAAACGAGGCAAGGGAGTCCCACTCAACCTCGAACCTAGAAAACAATAGGCAAAAGTGAACAGGATTCACTTTCAACCCAACAGGTTAAACAGCAAACAATACAGTCCAGAAAACCAATCACTACATCAGAAATGAATAGCAAAAATAAACAGCCACAGCAGCTCTACATCAACATCTGTCTTCAAGTCATCTCCAATCAGCTACAAGCATCAATCTCCATCTCCCCAGCCTTCCAGCAAGGTCTTGATCATCAATCTTCCATCTGCAATGGCTTTTCTTCCAGTCTCAATCTCCAGGATGAACATCAATCAACAAGATGAAGTGAATGAATGTTAGACAGTCAATTACCTATCAAGGGTGGTTCATTAACTGTTAACATTATATAGACAATTTTCCCTCAAAAGTTCTATCTTTCAAATACATTCACTGATTCTTCCAAAGGAAGGAGGTGGATATTTGAAAGAGACTTTGAATCATAGAGAAAGGATGGGTGCAGACAAGGCATTCCATGTTTGAGAAACAAGCTTTCTAATCTAGAGCTCTGCCTAGCTCCTAAACCCTAGTCTCCTCAACAGCAGCTAGCAAAACTCTCCTCTCCAACTCTGGAAGTTGGTCTTCAGCATCTGGATCTCCAATGGCTTCATCATCACAAGTCTTCAGCTCTCCCAATCCCCAAGCAATCCCAATACCCACACAAGCAAACAATAATCCCCAGAGAGGGCACACCACACCAGTCAAACAAATACAGACATTATTAATAGCAGTAGGGGAATCCTAATGATTTCTAAGGGATCTAATAACTACCCCTAATCCCTATAGTCCCATACCCCAAACTTTCAATCTCTAAATCCTAAGGGAAAAGAACTACCTCACCTATGTTGTCACTTAAACCCTAATTTTGTTCATGTTATTCACACCTAAACTAAACACCTAAAATTAAGTCCTAAAAATGGGAACTAAATTGTATATACAAGCTAACCTTATCTACTAATCACCCTAAAAAGAATGGGTTAAAAATGTTAAAGCATCTATCAGAACAAAAATTAACAAAATCATGTACTAAACAAAATATTATTTACACCTAATTAAAAGAAAAATATGCCAAAAATAAAAAAATGAAATGAACTATTAATTTTTTTGTATGACAATTTTCTTGACAAAATTATGAAAAGCATGCAAAAGGAACCAATGAAAAATAAGCATTTTATGATTTGTTATGATTTTTGAAAGATTTAATGTTTTTATGAATGAAAATAAAATGAATTAATGAGATGAAGGTGCAGAAAGCAAGTAAAGTCAGTTAAAAGAGAGAACTGGGCCAGACAGTGGGGGCGTGAAAAGCAATTGGCACTAGGCCCAGGAAACATCAGAAAACCAACAAAAATTAAAAAAAAACGGAAAAACGGTGCGAGTAGCAATAAAAATAGTGTAAATGGAATTGGGCTTGGGAACGGGGGTGTCAAAAGCAAGCGAATGCAAAGCCCAGTCAGCCAGAATAAATGAAACGGTGCGTTTCATTGTTTGAAATTCCCTCCGTTTTTTCCATTCAATCGCGTCCGTTGGATTGAGTTCCCAGTCAAATGTCAAAGCTAGATCAAACGGCTTGCAAGTCATCTTCAACCTTGAGTAAACCCTAACCCTGAAAAACCATAGCCATGCACGAACTTCTCCTCCTCTGTTCTCCCTCATCTCTCCATGGATTCCTTCGACTCCAAGAGCAAAGTTTCTCTATAAACTTACCTCTTCACAGCCATGCCAATAACTCTCCCTAACACTCACTCAATAAACCAACTCGAAGAGAATAACAGTCTGACTCCACCATTAATACCTGTGATCAATTGCTTCAATTCTCACCAATTCTTGTCCTAAACTCATCTACATCATATGCTGATCATAACAAGCCATTCAATGAAGATTTTTGTGCTCTAATCCAAGAGATACAAACCCTAACAGATTTGGTACACCTATGGCAAACTCCATGAAACTTCCTCAAACTCACCAAAACTAATCATCTATCCTATCTTAACCTTTCTATGCTAACAAAACCTAATAATTCTAACCTAAACAGCCAATTCGAATGAGAAACATACCTGGTGCAATTGATGAAAACAGGTGCTAAATCCTCTTGATCCAAGGCTTGAAGTGAGTGGAAAATGATCTAAGAACTTGATGATGAGTTCTGTATGCAACCAATGGTGCTCCAAGGCTTTGAATCTCCCAATTCCAAAATTCTTGCACTTTGAATGGTGAACTTGCACAGCTCGAATCCACCTCAATTCTACCAAATGATTGTATGAATTATGATCTATGGATGATGATGATGATGAATACCAGATCAAGAATGGTGAAAATTGATGAGAATTTGAGAGAGTTTTAATTGATTTTGCCAATGAGAGAAAGAGTATGAAACTTGTGTTTATGAGCAATGTGAAGCACCAACCCTTGCATGAACCTCTTCATATCAATATATAGGTGAATTTATAAACTCCTAGAAGCTTGGAGAAACTTCCCATGTATGATTTCCCTTGGATTTGGCTTATGTACCTTCCATTATAAGTAACCATGTGTAACTTTCAAAACTTGAACTAAACTCAAAATTCCACTTTAGCCAATGTTTTCAAAATGATTTTTCCAATCAAAATGACCTATAATTTCACCTCATTTGGCCAAAATATGAAAAACCTCATTTTTTAGGTCATTTTTATTCATTAAATCCACCAAATTTGAAACCTTGTGCTATGAATCTTTCCAATATTTCATGGTCACTTTTCTAGACTCAAAATGTCATTTGGAACAAGTTTGATGTTGTAAAGTTTTCCATTTGAAGCTTCCTTGTATGAGTTTTGGGCATAGGCTTGAAATGACCTGTAATCCTCAGATGACCAAAATACCCTTTGCTTGCCAAGACCACAAGTAGAGTTACACAAATCATATGAAGGCATACGATACCATTCTAGAAAGCTAAGACAATGAGGAACAACTCTTATGTTGACCAGAAGTTCATTTGAAATCTCCTTGAGGGGTAAAAATAGCTTGGAAGTCAAGTCACTTTCACAGACAAAATTTCAGATACCTCAGATGACCTGTAACTTGCAAGGACCATAACTTGAGTTCTATAAATCTCCTTAATGTCTTCCACCACTCAAATTAAAGGTCCTGAGATCCTCTACAAGTTTCATGTTGGCCAAGGACCCATTTGAAGCTTGCATTTTGAATTATCTTGCTTGGAAGTTTGACCTAAATCAGGGGATTTTACATAGAAACCCTAATTTAGGAACTCCTCTTCTCCTTGATTCCTCTTGATTTCTTCTTAGCATAACAACATATCCTTCTTTACATGTCAAATGATGAACCCCACATCTTTCCAATAGCCCTTAATGCCTTTCAATCAGTCAATTGACCTAGAGTTGACCTAGAGTTGACCCCAGATGGAACCCTAGTTGACTGTCTTCAACTGCAATACTTGTGATCATATCAATGACTTGTTTCCTTCTCCCAATGACTTTCTAAGTCTCCCATGATGCCCAGATACTATCCATGCTCAGCCCACAGCTCACAATTTCTTTGTTGATCCTCAGATACCCTCAGATAGGAGATGGATGCACTTGCTTGATCCATTGACTTTCCAGCTTTCCAATTCTTTCTGATGACTTGAATGAGATTGAATTTGAATAATAACCTCTTGATAGGCTCATAGAGATGAGAATAATGATTGGTCCCCTGTTGGATGACTTGCTATGCTTATGCTATGCAGATGGTTAGGCTATGTACATGACTCTATATGCAAATGCTAATGATATTGAAACATAAACCAAGTGAATAAGATTGAGCAAATTTTAGTGTGCAACAGCTGCCCCTATTCAAGCGACTTGGACCCGATTGGGTGAAGAGCCCGGAGCCTTCAGACATTCGCGGTACGAGACGGTTGAATACTAAGAACCCAGAAATTTGCCAACCGCAGAAATGAACTACACCACTGCTTGGGGATTATTTCGTCAGCCCGAAAAGCTTCTCTCATTGCAAGAATAAAGCTTCGCCTGTCCACGTTAGGACGCCTGTGTCGTCAACACAAAGAAATCTCAACCAAACTTGTCCACGTTAGGAAAAATCTCGACAGCTTCACTAGGGATGGCTCGTCTGCCTCTCATCAGAAATAAATCATCCACGTTAGGACTAAACTCTTCCACGTTAGGAATAATATCTTTCCACGTTAGGAATACCTCTGCTTTCCACGTTAGGAATGCGCCTTTCCACGTCAGGAATACAACTCCGTCCACGTAAGGACCCACCTTTCCACGTCAGGAACACAATCTCTTTTCCACGTAAGGAATCATTTTTCAATCTGTCCATGTAAGGACTCCAATCTTTCCATGTAAGGAAACGAACTTCTTTCCTTTCCACGTAAGGAAACACAATCTTGTCTTAGTTTGTCCACGTCAGGACTCCAATCTTTCCACGTAAGGAATGCAATCTTTCTGATTTGTCCACGTCAGGACTCCAACTTGATATGTCCACGTAAGGACTCAATCTTTCCACGTAAGGAACAAACTCATCTTTTCCACGTAAGGAATCAATCTTTCCACGTCAGGAATGCTATCTCTTTCCACGTAAGGAAACACCTAGGATTCGTCCACGTAAGGACTCACCTTTTTTCCACATAAGGAAACCGTACCTTTCCACGTAAGGAATACTATGTCAATCTGTCCACGTAAGGACTCCACTCTTTCCACGTAAGGAATACAATCTTTCCACGTAAGGAATTCAATTTCTTTCCACGTAAGGAATAAATCTGTCCACGTCAGGACTCACGTTTCGTCTTGATTTGTCCACGTCCGGACTCTCTTCTTGATTTGCTGAGGAAATAAAATTTGTCCACGTCAGGACTCATGCACCTTTGACCCACTGGGGAAATAAACTCGTCCACGTTAGGACTCCCATCTCAACCTGCTGAAGTAATGGAACCTGTCCACGTCAGGACTCGCGCGTCTTCGACTTGCTGGGGAAATAAGACTTGTCCACGTCAGGACTCACCCTTCGCCAACAACACGAAGAAGGATAAATTTGTCCGCGTCAGGACTCTAGTATCTTGTCATCACAAAGAACTACAAACTTGTCCACGTCAGGACACACCTTTCACCATTACGAAGAAAGATATCTGCTGGAAATAAATTGTCCACGTCAGGATTACAACACGAAGAGTAACCAATTTCGTCCACGTCAGGACTTCACACTCAATCAATACCGAGAACTTGAATCAGTCCACGTTAGGACTAACACATATCGTCAACTTGAGGAAATGTCCACGTTAGGACTCCACATTCCATCAATACCAAGAACTCAAATCTGTCCACGTTAGGACCAACACATCTCGTCAGGAAGAAATGTCCACGTCAGGACTCCAAATTCCAACAATTCTGAGAATTCGAACCTGTCCACGTTAGGACTAACATCTCCTATCAATCCGGGGAAATAAATCTGTCCACGTTAGGACACCCACTTCTCTAGCACGAAGAAATCCCGTCAATATCGGAATAAATTGTCCACGTCAGGACTTATTGCTCCATCGATCCCAACCCACAAACTTCTTAGCACTAACGTGATAGCGACTTTGAAGCGGACTCTGCTGGGGATATTTGGGAACCAAACTACTGGATGCCTGCTCTAATAACCGGCGGTAGCCTCTGAAACTCTGATTCTTGAAACCCTTTGATGACAAATAACTCTACTTGAGAATGAGGAGAAATTTTGCCTACTAACTCTGGCGGGGAAAACAAGAGAAATTTACACAAATAACTCTGCCCGGAGACAAAGAGAACTTCATCATGATAACTCTGTGGGGAGTAATGCCAAAGCTGACACTTTCATTGAATGTCTCACGTCGAGACCTCGAATGTTTGGTGATTCATCTGAGCAAGAGCTCTCTCTACCTGCAAGAGAAACAACACTTGACCACAAACGGTTAGCCACCCTGGTTTATGTTTCAAAATGCATATGTTTGGTAATGACGCAATGCTCCATTCGACATGGAAATGCTACGCTTTTATTTGGTGGCTGCAAGTATGACACTATATGCCGATGCCAATGCAGACTCGAACTGCTAAGATACAGGAACTGCTCCAGCAACATAAATGTTGAAGATAATGCCAACTCCGCTGGGGATAGCCAAGTGCTACGAACTTATTCCAGCAAAATAAATGCTGGAAGAGTTAGGTCGACTCAGCTGGGAAATGGGGAACTTGAACCAAGCACCTCATTGAAGTAACGCCCTGTTGGAGAATATAGCTCTGCTGGAGAATAGCAGACGCGCCTGGTGTGATCGAACTTCTGCTGGAGAGTGAACTGATATCCCACGGTATTTCAGCAAAATAAATGCCAATGCGCCACACCAATTCTGCCGGGGAGAGTCTTAATCTTCGAGTTCCACTGGAAGGAATGAAAACACTGGTTGGAAAGAGAACTCCGCTGGGGCGGGATGATTCTCTTGGGAAAATCAACTGACTCCGCTGAGGGAGAGAGTAAACTGACCCTGCGGGGAAAGGTGAACTTGTCTGGATACAGCTCACAAATATTAATCTTTTGAGGCTAAACCCACTCTGCTTGAGATACACTGTCTGAATACAGCCTTATAATCTTGGAATCGCCAAACTCTGCTGAGGATGAATGACTTTGCTGGAGCATGTCCTTTGGATAAGCTACAGCCAGCTGGGGAGTTCGATCCTTCTTCAGGAAGCACATGCATGACCTGCGTGGGGGTCGAGTCTTTCGCTACCGCAATCTTTTGATCATCTTCCTCGTACGGCTATGAAACCTGCAACGACACAAACAAGACAAGACAAGCCTATGCAACCAAATCTATTCAGGTTAGTGACATCATTTTCAGTTAATTCAAAGTTTTAGCAATCGTCGGCAAGGGCCAGTGATGTTATACACATGCTAGTTTCAGTAAACTTAGGCGTTTATCATGCACAAAACGGTAAAGAGATAACGTCAAGTACTGAATAACATTTTTATTGATTGGGCCTCTGAATGGGCGGAGTTTTGTACACGGGATGTAACTCTTGAAAAGAGGAAGCTACACAAAGCGGATATACAAGTATGCACAAGAAGCATAAATATGTTGACAAACTAAATTTGTACACATGTCGGCAACGGGATGCAGATGAACACCACGAACTGATCCTCCCATGACTCGCCAGACTCTAATGCTTTCCCGGTATCCACACTTCCGAAGAAATTGTATCTGATAATCGACCCCTCAGTAGATTCTCCCGCACCAATGCTCACTGCAATATCAAATTCGGACCGCAGTCATTTGCTTTTCAAATCCCTAACTTTTGCGTGAACCGCCCTTTACGGGTTTTCAGTTCACCGGGATACCCTTTTTTGCCGAAGCCGCCCAGTGTAGGTTTTCAACTTCGCGGGTGTACATTTTTTCAATTTATCCCTAACTTTTGCCCGAACCTTTCATTCTGTTTTTGGTCCGCCAGGATGCCCCATTTTTTCCTGGATTCTCTTTTTCTGTCCAGCGGGTCAATTTTAAGCAAAGTATTTTTTAACTGCGTCCGAATTCACAGGCGACGTAAAGTCTTCACCGTCCATGGTGGACAACAATAAAGCTCCTCCTGAAAAGACTTTCCTGACAACGTATGGCCCTTCGTAGTTGGGGGTCCACTTGCCCCTGTGATCTGCCTGCGGCAGGAGAATCCTTTTCAGCACAAGGTCGCCCGTCTGAAAGCTTCGCGGATGTATCTTCTTATCATATGCTTTCTTCATTCGGCTCTGGTACAAACGACCGTATGCTAGAGAAGCTAGCCTTTTCTCATCCATCAAACTCAGTTGGTTCAACCTGTCTTTCACCCATTCTGCCTCATCTAGTTGGACGTCTCGTAGTACTCTCAGAGAAGGGATCTCAACTTCCAACGGTAGTACTGCTTCCATTCCGTATACCAACGAGAACGGGGTTGCCCCGGTTGATGTGCGTACCGTCGTACGATAACCGTGCAAAGCAAAAGGTAGCATCTCGTGCCAATCCTTATAGGTCACCACCATTTTCTGAACGATCTTCTTGATATTCTTATTGGCCGCTTCGACAGCGCCATTCATCTTGGGTCGGTAAGGGGAGGAGTTGTGATGTTCGATCTTGAAATTCTGACAGAGCTCCTTCATCATTTTGTTGTTCAGGTTTGATTCGTTGTCCGTGATTATCCGCTCGGGGATCCCATATCGGCAAATGATATCTCTCTTGATGAATCTGGCCACCACTTGCTTAGTTACATTTGCGTAAGACGCCGCTTCTACCCACTTGGTGAAATAATCGATTGCTACTAGAATGAACCGGTGCCCGTTAGAAGCTGTCGGCTCGATCTTTCCAATCATATCGATTCCCCACATCGAGAATGGCCATGGCGATGACATCACATTCAGAGGACTCGGAGGCACATGGATCTTATCAGCATAGATTTGGCACTTGTGGCACTTCCTTGCGAACTTGAAACAGTCAGTTTCCATAGTCAGCCAAAAATAACCTGCCCGCAGCAGCTTTCTCGTCATAGCATACCCACCAGCATGCGTACCAAAGGTACCTTCATGTATTTCCTCCATGAGCAGCTTTGCCTCTTTTTCATCTACGCAACGCAGCAGCACCAAATCATGGTTTCTTCTGTACAAGACACCATCCAGATTCAAATAGAAATTACCCGCTAATCTCCTAAGAGTCTTCTGATCCTGACTGGATGCCCCGGCCGGATACTCTTTATTCTTCAGGAAATTAAGGATATCAAAATACCACGGTTTATCGTCGGATGCTTCATCAATAGCAAACACAAATGCTGGTCTATCAAGTCGAGAGATAATGATTCTGGGAGCCTCGTTCCAGAAGTTGACTTTGTACATGGAAGACAAAGTGGCCAGGGCGTCAGCCATTTGATTCTCTGCCCGCGGTACATGATGCAATTCAACCTTGTCGAAGAAAGGCAACAATATCCTTGCATAATTCATGTAATGTATCAAGTTGGGCTGACGTGTCTCCCATTCTCCTTTGATTTGATTCACCACCAGAGCTGAGTCTCTGTATACGTCCAGATTCTTGATTCGCAAATCAATGGCTTCTTCAAGCCCCATTATACAAGCTTCATATTCGGCTTCGTTATTGGTAACTGGAAAGGTCAATCGAGCGGTAAATGGGATGTGCGACCCGTGTGGAGTAGTGATGATTGCCCCTATTCCGCTACCGTAAGCGTTCACAGCTCCATCAAATATCATCTTCCACTTGGAACCCAACTCTGGTCCTTCGTCTGGCAACGACTCTTCGCAATCTTTCATCTTTAGGTACATGATATCCTCGTCAGGAAAATCAAACCTCATCGATTGGTAATCTTCAACAGGCTGCTCTGCCAGGTACTCAGACAGCACACTCCCCTTTATAGCCTTTTGCGAGACGTATTGAATGTCATATTCAGTCAAGACCATCTGCCAACGGGCAATTCTCCCTGACAACGCCTGCTTTTCGAATACATATTTGATAGGATCCATCTTCGATATGAGCATGGTTGTATGATTCAACATGTATTGCCTTAAACGCTTGGCGGCCCAGGCTAGCGCGCAACAAGTTTTCTCCAGCATTGAGTATCGAGATTCACAATCTGTAAATTTCTTACTCAAGTAATAAATTGCATGCTCTTTTCTCCCTGTCTCGTCGTGCTGACCGAGAACACAACCCATGCTTCCCTCAAGAACTGTCAAATACATGATCAAGGGTCTCCCTGCCACTGGGGGTATCAAAATAGGAGGCTCCTGCAAATACTGCTTTATTTTATCGAACGCCTTTTGACAATTTTCGTTCCACGTCACAGCTTGATCTTTCTTCAGCAACTTGAACAATGGTTCGTACGTAGCAGTTAGGTGAGATATGAACCGAGCGATGTAGTTCAACCTCCCTAAAAACCCGCGCACCTCTTTCTCTGTTTTAGGCGTCGGCATTTCTTGAATCGCTTTTATTTTAGCAGGATCGACCTCTATTCCTCTTTCGCTTACGATAAACCCCAGCAGTTTACCCGATCTCACCCCGAAGGTGCATTTGTTAGGGTTCAGTCTCAGCCTGAACTTCCTAAGCCTGTTAAATAACTTCAGCAGATTCACCAGATGCTCTTCCTCCGTCTGGGATTTGGCAATCATATCGTCAACATAAACTTCGATCTCTTTATGCATCATATCATGGAAAAGAGTCGTCATCGCACGCTGATATGTTGCCCCAGCATTTTTCAAACCAAAGGGCATCACTTTGTAACAAAATGTTCCCCAAGGCGTTATGAAAGTAGTCTTCTCCATGTCCTCTGGCGCCATTTTAATCTGATTATAGCCTGAAAAGCCATCCATGAAGGAGAATACGGAGTATTGAGCAGTATTATCAACTAGCACGTCGATATGAGGAAGTGGAAAATCGTCTTTTGGGCTCGCCTTATTCAAGTCCCTATAATCCATGCACATTCGAACCTTGCCATCTTTCTTTGGCACTGGTACAATGTTAGCAACCCATGAGGGATATTTTGTCACAGCCAGGAAACCAGCATCCCACTGTTTTTGAACTTCCTCTTTGATCTTTACTGCCATGTCTGGTCTAGTTCTGCGAAGCTTTTGTTTGACCGGTGGGCATTCTTCTTTCAGTGGCAGACGGTGCACAACCATATCTGTATCGAGCCCTGGCATATCTTCATACGACCAAGCGAATACATCACTATACTCTCGGAGCATTTCAACCAGTCTTCGCTTGATATCGCTCTGCAGTGCGGCTCCGATACGAATATTCTTCTCAACCCCTTCCGACCCCAAGTTGATAATTTCGATGACCTCTTCGTGAGGCAGAATGACACACTCTTCTTGTTTCACCAACCAATACAATTCTTCAGGAACGTCCCTATCTTCGATAACCTCTTCTTCGGCCTGAAATACCGGGTGCTCAAAGTCGGGACGAGTCATAGGTGGTTCAAGGATGTCATCTGAAAATGTTATCCTGCAAAAGGAATGGTTAAATGCTTCAAAATGCGTATAAAGCGAATAACCGCGTTGCCATTTTATTGAAAAGTACAAAACAAGAAAGACAGAGATCGAAATATTTGCACATAAAAAAACGCCATTTATTTAATGATTAACACGCAATGTTCATAACAGCACAGCCCTAAGCAAATCCTGATGCCCCAGGAAAGACATCAGATTGTTCAACAATTAATAAAACAAAGCATTACTGTTTAAGAGTCACGGAAACAAGCTCCTGAATAGACCAGTTGCACAGTCCCTGTCCTGGCGTACTTGGCTGAACCCAGGCATCCATATCACAATCGCTGTCTCCTTCGTCAGACTCCGAAGCAGCATTGATGGTTCCATGACATACTCCACTAGCAGAGATGGTTATTGGCCCTCTGAAACGGGGTGCCCCCACGGCAGGTGCTGACGACGACGGTTGGTATCCTAGCCCGAACCGGTCCATCTTCACAGGAATATCTAGCACTTTGCCCCAGCCCTTTGCTTCTCCTGCATCCACCAGAGCTTGGGCTTCTTTATATGACGAGACGGCTATCTCCGATACTTTGCTCGGCCCGGGACCTTTGTCCTTGATACGCAACCCTTCAAATGCCTGGCAGGGCGTTTCGTGGATCTCCCCATCGACCTCCACATATTTAAATGACGACAGATGGCTGACCAGGATGTCTTCTTCTCCGCATACGGTGACTACGCTGTCTCCGACCATATATTTTAACTTCTGATGCAGGGTAGACGTGACTGCCCCAACCCCATGAATCCAGGGTCTTCCAAGCAGGCAGCTATATGCAGGCTGTATATCCATGATATAGAATTCAGTCGCAAACACCTCCGGCCCCACCTGTAGAGGCAATGTTATCGATCCAAAGACTCTTCTCCGCGTGCCATCAAACGCTCTAACTACCAAGTCACTGGGCGTGCACAAGATTCCTCTGACGTCCAGCTTCATCATTGCTTTCTTGGGCATCACATTTAAGGATGATCCGGTATCGACCAATACATGCGACATTACTGATCCTCTACACTCAACAGATATGTGCAGCGCCATATTATGATCTCTCCCCTTCGGGGTCAAATCGAAGTCGGTAAAGCCCAAGCTGTGGCCTGCATTCACATGTGCCAACACTCCTTCCAGCTGATTCACGGAGACGTCCTGGGGTACGAAGGAGGTATCCAGGACTTTCAGCAAAGCATTTCTGTGAGCTTCAGAACACAAGAGCAACGACAAGATGGATATTTTGGACGGCGTCTGTTGCAGATGCTCCACAATCTTATAATCACTTTTTCGAATCAAGCGCATGAACTCTTCTACATCCTTCGATGACGATGCTTTTTCGCTTGCCTGCACTGGGACATTTTTAACCACTTTTCCTTTCCCCTTTGCCAGTCTTTCGGCCTCCACCTCAGGCGATATGAAGATCCTACCACTCCTTGTCATACCTCCTGAACCAACAACGTTGTCTACAGTCTCGGCTGACTGCTTATTAACATCAATCTTTATTCCGTCACAATACACTTCTAACCCATATGACCATGGGACTACCTTCGTGCTCTCGTACGGGATTGGTTCGGCCTTAGTTATGGTGATCGGCGGTCGCTGAGCCGGTGCTGTTATAGTGATTGTCTTCCGAGGAATCGTTACAGTGGCCACATCACTCTGATTATCTACTACTGCCCCTGCAGGCTCTTCCATTGCTGCTCGGTCAAACTGCAATGTGCCGTCATCAATTAAAGCCTGGATGCCTTTCTTCAAATCGTCACACCCCCCAGCTAGGGTCCAGCATTCTAAGCAGTACTCGTCACAACCCGGATAGACACCCCCTTGTAATAATCTGCTTTTTATCTCTCTCAGCGGCGTCTTTAAATCATCGACATTCATAATCAGATTCAACCCTTCCTCAGTCAGAATGGCGTTTGCCCCATGATCAGGCATGGGCTTCTGCACTATATTCGGCCCTGCTGCTCCGAAATTGATAGCTTTATTGTCCAAAAGATCCTGCACAACGTGCTTAAAAGCATGGCAACCCTCTACATCGTGGCCCGGAGCCCCAGAATGAAACTCACAGTGCCTGCTTGCATCATAACCATACGGAGGAGTTCCCGTTATCGGTGCCAGAGTTCTCTTCTCTACCAGGTTCAAACCCAACAATGTCTGTAACAAATCAGCATACGTTGAGGGAGGCTTCTCAAACACTCTTCTTGGTTTACCACCCTGGAATCTTCGCTGAGCAGGCTGTGCCCCCTGCTGTGGCTGCTGCTGTTGTTGTTGTTGTTATTGTTGTATGGGCTGCTGCTGAAACGGTTGTTGTTGATATGGAATAGTAACACTCGCCACCTGCTGCGGCTGATGATATTGGTTTCGACCCCTGCCTCGGCCTCGGCCTCGGCCTCCAAATACTGCGCTTGCCTCGCCCTGACGGCGCCCACCAAAAGCCTTCCTATTACTGCCAGATGCATTTGATTCCTCAGCCTGGAACCTGCCTTGTTTAATGTTGTTTTCAATCTTTTCTCCCATCAGAATTAAGTCTGAGAAGCTAGCCAAAGAGGTGTGAAACAACTTGTCATAAAACATGCCTGTGAACGTCCTGATAAACATGTCATTCATTTCCTTGTCTTCTAAAGGAGGACGGACCCTGACAGCCATGTTGCGCCATCTTTGCGCGTACTCTTTAAAGCTCTCACCCTTCTTCTGAGACAGCCCTGTCAATTGGACCCGATTGGGTGCCAAGTCGCTGTTATACTTGTAGTGAGCTACAAATGCCTCTGCTAACTGCTTCCATGTCTTTATATTAGTCGGCTCCAACCCCATGTACCATTCTAAGGAAGGACCTGACAGACTATCTTGAAAGAAATGCATTAGCATTCTCTCATCAGTTGAGTACGCAGACATCTTTCTGTAATAAGCCCGCACGTGCACTTTCGGACATGTGTCCCCTTTATACTTATCAAACGCAGGAGCTTTGAATTTGATTGGCACCCTCAAGCCAGGTACCAGACCCATTGTTGCCATGTCTAAGCCCACCGCACTTTGGTTCAGGACCCCCCTCATCTGCTCTTCTAGCATTCTGATTTTCTGGGAGTCATCCATCGGCCCTTCGAAACCTCCGCCGGAGAAAGCGTCCTCCTGCTGATCTTCTTGCCACATACCATTCCCAGCTCCATACCCATCATATCCATTATTGCGGCCAGCTCTAATCTGATTCATCACCGGGCCTCTCCCTCTGTTGCCATACCCCTGAGCAAGTCCAGCAGGCCCAAAAGCCATTAACCCAGCGCCGTTTCCATTTCCGAAACCTCCGTAACCCTAATTGGCCACACCATAACCATCTTTCCCAAAGCCTTGAGCATTGAAACCATATTTCCCGGTGTTATCGAATCCCTGATCATTGAACCCGAATCCAGCATTGCCAAAGTCGTTGCCTCCCATATTATCACCCAAGTTGATATCACCGAGCCCAACGTTATGGACAGCAGTCTCGTTCCCGACTCCGACGTTACCGTTCCCAGTAGCGGTAGCGTTGTTGACATTAGCAGCAGGTATATTGACTACAGGTGGAGCCACGGGCGTGGGAGTGCCATCTCCATGAACAGTATTGACTCGCACAGACTGATGATCCTCGTTACCGTGACCGGCGTTTCTGACCAACAGAGGCTGCACCATGGCTTGCAAATTCTCCTGACCTTTTGCAATAGCTTCCATGGTCTGCATAAAGAGAGCTAGCTTCTCGCGCACATCTTGCATCTCGTTCTGCATTTGATCCATGATTCTTCGACAGTTGGTGCGAGTGGAATAGCGGTGCGGGTGCTGATCTGCAATCCTGAAAATACCTGGTACAGAGCAGGGAATAAGATATCATCCCATAATTACCTGTAATGCAAATATGAATATGAATGCAATGCAACGTGTGTGTCTGTGCATTAGGGAAATTCATTCCCCGATTCTAGTGTGAAGGTGCCGGTGCAATGACAGTGCTAGCAACACAAAGATCGGAGTTGAATCACAGAAAGCCTCATATATTGCGGAGAAACCAATAAGCCAAGAATACAATATCACTGAGAGTACAATAAGAAGGCATGACCTCAACCAACAATCCTGGTGATGGTCAGCACTATGCAAATAAAGCATACAAGCTAATACATGAAAGGATCAAACACTCCCATAAGTCTGGTACTCTTCTAGCAACTTCTTGGTCTCCGGGTGACTTGGTCGGGTAAGCAGCCCTTCAACAAGTTGGTTTCTTTTCTTAAGAACACGTCGCACGTCTTCAGCAGTTTCCTCCCATGCTCCTTCTCCGAAGCGATCCTCAAGTTTACGCTTCTGAGACACAGCTTCATCTCTGCCTTTGATGGCCTTGTTCAGTGCGTTCTGGAGACTATACCGGGTCATCACTTCTTCTTCACACTTCTTGATGCTGGACTTCAATTGCTCTTCGAGGTCGGAAATTTGCTGCTTCAACTTATCTTCCCTCTTCTTATTGTTGGTGAGCGTGGCATTCCAAGTCTTATTGCAAGAAGAGATCTCTCGGTGAGCGATGTCAAGTGCTTTCTTTTTGGATTCCAGCATGTCATGGGAGCTTTTGAACTCTTGCCCCAGACGTTCGCGCTTCTTCCTCTCTTCAGTCAACTCGGCCCCTAATCTGTTCATTAGCTCAATCTGCTGTTGGAAAGCATACACGGCCTTGTTTTTCTCACTGCGTACCTGGGCTAGCTCCTGCTCTAACCCTTCGTTGATCTTCATCAAGGCTTCTTTTTCTTTCACAACTTGCTCGTAGGCCTCCCTAGAAAAAGTAGTTGGCTCTGCTACCAGAATAGGAACGAGGGCTGGTGCATCTGGAAATGGCATCCGCAACTGATTTGCTCTCTCCTGGATCCAAACTCTGTAGGGTGCATAAGCCTGACAGTCATTCTTCCCTAGTAGCGGCTTCCCTCTTCGGTTAATACGCGTCCAGGCATGCTGCAGCTTGGCTAATAACTCCCCCTTCAAATCACCGGTGAAGTACAGAGATTCCTGTACTTCTTCTTCCTTTGGTGGGTTCTTCAGCGCATATCCGAACTGACGAACCAACAGGGATGGGTTGTAATTGATACACCCTTTTCTTCCTATCAGCGGGACATTAGGGTACCCAGAACAACTGAATATAAGCTCAGCCCCTAGCAGGTCTCGATCAAACCACTCAACGTCTTCGGAAGATAGCCTCATCAGGCGCTCTGACCAGCTAGCTGTGGTTGCACTCTCCACAAAAGATCCCTTCATGGGAAGATGACTCTTGAACCACATATTCAACAAAGGTGCACAGCAGTAAACAACCTTTCCCCTTCTGTTTTCATTCTTGTAGTGCAATGAGTGGTAGAAGTCTCCGATCAACGTTGGCACTGGATTGCCGGCAGCAAATAGATGGAAAGCGTCCAAGTCTACGAAATTGGGCAAGTTAGGAAATAACACAATTCCATAAATGCATAGAGCCAAAATAACATTGAAAACCACCCAACATCCGTTCTTGGCATACTCCTGAGCTTTGCCAACCAGGAAATCAAGAGAGAAACCTGAAACCCCGAGCCAAGAAGTCACTAACAGTTCTGCAGCGTCCATGTGCAAGGCCTTGGCTAAGTCCTCCAACTGGGGCTCATCGGCAGAGTGAATAAAGGGAACCTTGTTCTGCACTGGTAGCTCAGTAAACTCCACGTACTCCTCAATGGTAGGCCCTAGAATGAAGTCAGCAAACGTAAAACATCTCAATGCGGGGTCGTAGAACTGCAACAAGGTGTACAGCCCGTTCATCTCATCAGTATTGGGCTTGCAGACTAATCTCAGTAATCTCCCATGACTCATTCTGAAGCTTCTCCTAACCTCCTCATCAGCAAGAGATATCAGACCCAGCAAAGGGGTAATATCAGGTGTAGGCAGCTTATACGCAACTGTTTTCCTCAAACCAGCCATAATCAATACTCAGAAGTCTGGGCACTAGAACCGGGGGATATGCAAATGCACCTGCAGCACATACACACGTTAATGGGATGCAATGATAATGGGTATGCAAACAATGCAATGCAAATAACATGCAACAGGGACCAAATGCCGTAGCTGGATAGTCTGAACCATATCAAGAAGTCTCCGATAGACTCTTTAGAAGTCCTCAAACCCTGGTCTCAGATAGACCTAAAACAAAGCTCCAACAACGGTCTCTGACAGACCTCAAACCATAACTCCAACTGGTCTCTGGTAGACCTCAAATCATATCTCCAACTGGTCTCTGACAGACCTCAGAACCCTCCAAATGGTCTCTGACAGACCTCAGAACTCTCCAACTGGTCTCTGACAGACCTCAGAACTCTCCATAAATACCCAGGATCTCAGGTCAAGAACAAACCGGTAGTCTGGAGGTCTAGTTACCTGCATAACCACAAACCCTCTCACAGGTGGATGTCCTAGTAACTGACAAAGGTATGGCATCCTATGCGGTCGTCGGCGTCACAGACTTTCAGGGTTGATGATACGATTCCCAGGAGGAGTGGCATCATCAAATCCTGAAGAGGCCTCACTTAGCCAACTTCCAAATGATCGGTTCCCGGAGTCGACAATTCAGCTGACCAACAACCCCTTCGACCCAAAGGGTAGAAAAAGAAGCCAACCAGAAGAACCTCGTCCGAGTGTAGATTTCATGAGACACTAATGCAAGCAAAGCCGACACGCGCCCACTACTTTCTACTCTAATTCTAGGTGCACTCAAGCCCAGGTTCGGCTTATCTCTCAATCATAGAACCACCCATCACACCCCAATACAACAATAGTAATCAATATATATAATGCTGAAAATAAAGGTCAGAAATATAAATCCATACAAAATCCTCGACGGGAAAACAAGCGTTAGGATTGACTCTCTTAAGGGACGTTGGATCCCAAATGCATAAGAACTATCGCAGTCCTTAGCAGCCAGGGGACGTTGGATCCCCAGCAGAGTCGCCAGCTGTCGCTACTGCGAAAATCGGCACCGGCTGACAGAAGAGTCGCCACCGTGCGTTATTTATCCCACGGGAGGGAAAGGAAACGCCCAGAGTAAACCTCGTACAACACGGGAAAGGTATGGTCGTCGCAACCAAAACCTGGATTCGGGAGTCGGTTACGCAAGGGGAAGGTATTAGCACCCCTCACGTCCGTCGTACTCGACGGGATCCACGCTTGTTTTCGGGTATGGATTGTTATTCTATCTAAACTAAAGGTCAAGGGTTAAAAGAAAAGAAAATGACTCGGCAAAGTATCGCACTTTATGCCTACGTATCCCCGTCTGGAACGAGAAATCAGAGTCAACGTAGTTCGCCTACCTACGGGAAAGGAGGGGAAGGTTGCTCGCTAGGATATCGCATCCTATGCCTACGTACTTTCATACAGCATGAAAGATCAGAGCAAACGTAGTTCGGGCCACGTACGACACAAGTCTGTCTTGATTGTTTTTATTCCTTCTGAAAAAGGGTTTTTCTGATTACTGGTCCAAGCGGACAAAAATGACGTTTTGATGAGTTCACATTCTTCTACGGAAGAAGTGTCTTTTATTGTGTTTGAAATATTTAATGTGTTTTTCTGTTTGTTTTGAGAAAGAAGAGACATAACTCTAACCTACGGTTGCGAAGGGAATCAAACTAACCTAATGTTATCATGCATGGTTTAAGACCTAGTGTCTATCATGTTCCTCTCTTGCACAGAGAGAAACAGAGATCCTAAGGGAATAGACAGAAATAGAAACAATATCAGATATATACAGTAAAGCAGTAAAATGCATGGATGCAACAATACAAACGAGGCAAGGGAGTCCCACTCAACCTCGAACCTAGAAAACAATAGGCAAAAGTGAACAGGATTCACTTTCAACCCAACAGGTTAAACAGCAAACAATACAGTCCAGAAAACCAATCACTACATCAGAAATGAATAGCAAAAATAAACAGCCACAGCAGCTCTGCATCAACATCTGTCTTCAAGTCATCTCCAATCAGCTACAGGCATCAATCTCCATCTCCCCAGCCTTCCAGCAAGGTCTTGATCATCAATCTTCCATCTGCAATGGCTTTTCTTCCAGTCTCAATCTCCAGGATGAACATCAATCAACAAGATGAAGTGAATGAATGTTAGACAGTCAATTACCTACCAAGGGTGGTTCATTAACTATTAACATTATATAGACAATTTTCCCTCAAAAGTTCTATCTTTCAAATACATTCACTGATTCTTCCAAAGGAAGGAGGTGGATATTTGAAAGAGACTTTGAATCATAGAGAAAGGATGGGTGCAGACAAGGCATTCCATGTTTGAGAAACAAGCTTTCTAATCTAGAGCTCTGCCTAGCTCCTAAACCCTAGTCTCCTCAACAGCAGCTAGCAAAACTCTCCTCTCCAACTCTGGAAGTTGGTCTTCAGCATCTGGATCTCCAATGGCTTCATCATCACAAGTCTTCAGCTCTCCCAATCCCCAAGCAATCCCAATACCCACACAAGCAAACAATAATCCCCAGAGAGGGCACACCACACCAGTCAAACAAATACAGACATTATTAATAGCAGTAGGGGAATCCTAATGATTTCTAAGGGATCTAATAACTACCCCTAATCCCTATAGTCCTATACCCCAAACTTTCAATCTCTAAATCCTAAGGGAAAAGAACTACCTCACCTATGTTGTCACTTAAACCCTAATTTTGTTCCTGTTATTCACACCTAAACTAAACACCTAAAATTAAGTCCTAAAAATGGGAACTAAATTGTATATACAAGCTAACCTTATCTACTAATCACCCTAAAAAGAATGGGTTAAAAATGTTAAAGCATCTATCAGAACAAAAATTAACAAAATCATGTACTAAACAAAATATTATTTACACCTAATTAAAAGAAAAATATGCCAAAAATAAAAAAATGAAATGAACTATTAATTTTTTTGTATGACAATTTTCTTGACAAAATTATGAAAAGCATGCAAAAGGAACCAATGAAAAATAAGCATTTTATGATTTGTTATGATTTTTGAAAGATTTAATGTTTTTATGAATGAAAATAAAATGAATTAATGAGATGAAGGTGCAGAAAGCAAGTAAAGTCAGTTAAAAGAGAGAACTGGGCCAGGCAGTGGGGGCGTGAAAAGCAATTGGCACTAGGCCCAGGAAACATCAGAAAACCAACAAAAATTAAAAAAAACGGAAAAACGGTGCGAGTAGCAATAAAAATAGTGTAAATGGAATTGGGCTTGGGAACGGGGGTGTCAAAAGCAAGCGAATGCAAATCCCAGTCAGCCAGAATAAATGAAACGGTGCGTTTCATTGTTTGAAATTCCCTCCGTTTTTTCCATTCAATCGCGTCCGTTGGATTGAGTTCCCAGTCAAATGTCAAAGCTAGATCAAACGGCTTGCAAGTCATCTTCAACCTTGAGTAAACCCTAACCCTGAAAAACCATAGCCATGCACGAACTTCTCCTCCTCTGTTCTCCCTCATCTCTCCATGGATTCCTTCGACTCCAAGAGCAAAGTTTCTCTATAAACTTGCCTCTTCACAGCCATGCCAATAACTCTCCCTAACACTCACTCAATAAATCAACTCGAAGAGAATAACAGTCTGACTCCACCATTAATACCTGTGATCAATTGCTTCAATTCTCACCAATTCTTGTCCTAAACTCATCTACATCATATGCTGATCATAACAAGCCATTCAATGAAGATTTTTGTGCTCTAATCCAAGAGATACAAACCCTAACAGATTTGGTACACCTATGGCAAACTCCATGAAACTTCCTCAAACTCACCAAAACTAATCATCTATCCTATCTTAACCTTTCTATGCTAACAAAACCTAATAATCCTAACCTAAACAGCCAATTCGAATGAGAAACATACCTGGTGCAATTGATGAAAACAGGTGCTAAATCCTCTTGATCCAAGGCTTGAAGTGAGTGGAAAATGATCTAAGAACTTGATGATGAGTTCTGTATGCAACCAATGGTGCTCCAAGGCTTTGAATCTCCCAATTCCAAAATTCTTGCACTTTGAATGGTGAACTTGCACAGCTCGAATCCACCTCAATTCTACCAAATGATTGTATGAATTATGATCTATGGATGATGATGATGAATACCAGATCAAGAATGGTGAAAATTGATGAGAATTTGAGAGAGTTTTAATTGATTTTGCCAATGAGAGAAAGAGTATGAAACTTGTGTTTATGAGCAATGTGAAGCACCAACCCTTGCATGAACCTCTTCATATCAATATATAGGTGAATTTAGAAACTCCTAGAAGCTTGGAGAAACTTCCCATGTATGATTTCCCTTGGATTTGGCTTATGTACCTTCCATTATAAGTAACCATGTGTAACTTTCAAAACTTGAACTAAACTCAAAATTCCACTTTAGCCAATGTTTTCAAAATGATTTTTCCAATCAAAATGACCTATAATTTCACCTCATTTGGCCAAAATATGAAAAACCTCATTTTTTAGGTCATTTTTATTCATTAAATCCACCAAATTTGAAACCTTGTGCTATGAATCTTTACAATCTTTCATGGTAACTTTTCTAGACTCAAAATGTCATTTGGAACAAGTTTTATGTTGTAAAGTTTTCCATTTGAAGCTTCCTTGTATGAGTTTTGGGCATAGGCTTGAAATGACCTGTAATCCTCAGATGACCAAAATACCCTTTGCTTGCCAAGACCATAAGTAGAGTTCCACAAATCATATGAATGCATACTATACCATTATAGAAAGCTAAGACAATGAGGAACAACTCTTATGTTGACCAGAAGTTCATTTGAAATATCCTTGAGGGGTAAAATTAACTTGGAAGTCAAGTCACTTTCACAGACAAAATTTCAGATACCTCAGATGACCTGTAACTTGGAAGGACCATAACTTGAGTTCTATAAATCTACTTAATGTATTCCACCACTCAAATTAAAGGTCCTGAGATCCTATACAAGTTTCATGTTGGCCAAGGACCCATTTGAAGCTTGCATTTTGAATTATCTTGCTTGGAAGTTTGACCTAAATCAGGGGATTTTACATAGAAACCCTAATTTAGGAACTCCTCTTCTCCTTGATTCCTCTTGATTTCTTCTTAGCATAACAACATATCCTTCTTTACATGTCAAATGATGAACCCCACATCTTTCCAATAGCCCTTAATGCCTTTCAATCAGTCAATTGACCTAGAGTTGACCTAGAGTTGACCCCAGATGGAACCCTAGTTGACTGTCTTCAACTGCAATACTTGTGATCATATCAATGACTTGTTTCCTTCTCCCAATGACTTTCTAACTCTCCCATGATGCCCAGATACTATCCATGCTCAGCCCACAGCTCACAATTTCTTTGTTGATCCTCAGATACCCTCAGATAGGAGATGGATGCACTTGCTTGATCCATTGACTTTCCAGCTTTCCAATTCTTTCTGATGACTTGAATGAGATTGAATTTGAATAATAACCTCTTGATAGGCTCATAGAGATGAGAATAATGATTGGTCCCCTGTTGGATGACTTGCTATGCTTATGCTATGCAGATGGTTAGGCTATGTACATGACTCTATATGCAAATGCTAATGATATTGAAACATAAACCAAGTGAATAAGATTGAGCAAATTTTAGGGTGCAACACAACGGTGTGTTGCATGGGGGGAATGCTGCTAACCCTCTACATGTTGAGACTCCTGGAGCTGATAACTCCATGCCTACTTTGGTTATCCCTACTGCTGGAGGGAGTGGTAAGGCTGCTGGTGCTGGTAGTGCTGTAGGGTTCAACAACACTGGTTTTGGTAACGGTGGTAATGGTAATGGGAACGGTTATGGTTTTGACACCACTTGTGCTATACATGGTAATATGGATCACCTCTGGAATGAAGACAGGCAAGATGATTTGTTCTCGCCGAGGGTTGTGGCTGCTGAGTTATCCTTTGAAGCTGATAAGAGGATCAAGATGATTAAAGAAAAAATGAAGTCCCTTGAAAGTCAAAACTCTATGGGCCTTGATATGGCTAACCTGGGACTGATCCCGGACCTGAGAGTGCCGCCGAAGTTCAAAGTCCCAGACTTTGACAAACACAAGGGTACCACTTGCCCGAGAGTTCATCTGAGATCCTACTACCATAAGATGTCTGCCTACTCAGACGATGAGAAATTGCTCATGTCTTTCAGGACAATTTGTCTGGTCCTTCGTTGGAATGGTACATGAGTCTGGAACCCGTGAACGTCCGCAGTTGGAGGGATTTGGTCGAGGCCTTTGTGAAACACTATCAATACAACAACGACCTTGCTCCTAACAGGGTCTAGCTTCAGAATCTTTCACAAAGGAACAATGAGTGTTTCAAGGAATATGCCCAAAGATGGCGGGAGTTAGCAGCCAGGGTGCAGCCGCCTATGGTGGAACGTGAGCTCGTTGATATGTTTGTCACCACTTTTCCTGGCGTTTATTATGAGAAGCTCATTAGTAGCATGTCAGGTAGTTTCTCTGACTTAATCATCACCAGAGAGAGGGTGGAAAGTGGTATCAAGTTAGGAAAGATAAGTGCTGGTGAAATGCCCTCAGCTGGAGGAGGAGGTAGGAAAGTATTCGGTAACAAGAAACGAGAAAGAGATACTAACTCAGTGTCCAGTTCTCGCGGGAGAGGTAGAGGTCAGAATCGTCAGCAACATCAGATTGCCAGTATTACAATTCCCGCAGTTCAGCAGCAACCACAACAACAACAACGTCAACAACAACCACATCAGAATCAACAAGGTTACAGAAGATATCTGGATCGGGCTCAGACGCCAAATAGATGATTCGATGCACCGCCGATGCCGTATTCCTAGTTATTGCAAGCTTTGTTGCAATTACAGCTTATCCAGAAGAGGACCTTAGCTCCATTGATAGGTACCCCTCCACCCGGGTATGACGCAAACGCTCGCTGTGAGTTTCATTCAGGTGCCCCGGGGCATAACATCGATAATTGTAAGGCCTTTAAGCATAAAGTGCAGGACATGATTGATAGTAAAGCAATTAACTTCTCCAATGATGTTCCTAGTCGTACAAAATCCCATGCCAAATCATGGGCAAGCCGGGGTCAATGCAATTATTGAGAAGGATGTTTTGGATTTGGTAACAGATGTTAATGAGCTGAAGATACCATTGAGCTTTGTGAAAGCTAGATTGTTGAAGGGAGGTGTTTTCCCAGGTTGTGATGAAAACTGTGCTGAGTGTTTGAGTAATCTTGAGGGATGTGGGCAGTTGAAGGGCTATATTCAAGATATGATGGATAGTGGAGTCTTGCAGTTTTACCAGTCTGTTGAAAGAAAGCCTGAAGAGTTGGTGGTTGAGGAAAGGGATGAGATTGCAACAATTTCCATTCCGTACAAAACCGTTACCATTTATGCACCAAAACCACCAACAATAACCATAACTAAAGCAGGTCCCGTACCGTTTGAAAGCACCAAGGCTATTCCGTGGAATTACGGAGCTGAAGTGTATTGCAACGGACAGAAACTAGATTTGAATGGTCCCCCTGCGGATTCAGTAGATAATTTTGTGGGAGCAGGAGGAATTACCCGTAGTGGCTGGGTCTTTTCATCGCCTGAGGTGGTTATTGATAAGGTTGACAAGGGGAATAGACCAGTGGTAGAGGAAACTTCTCAGACTAGGGAGAAGGAATCTTTGTTAAAGGATGCAGAAGAGTTTATGAGGCGCATAGGAATGTTAAAGGGTGACTACAAGATAGTCGATCATTTACAGCAAACTCCTTCTAAGATATCAATCCTGTCTTTGTTACTATATTCTGAAGCGCATAGGAATACACTGTTGAGAATACTGAATACTGCTTACGTGCCGCAAGAAATTTCGGTTAATCAACTCGAAGGGGTTGTTGCACACGTAAATGCAGGAAACGGCTTGGGGTTTACAGATCTGGATTTGACGCCAAGGGGAAGGAACCATAACTGTGTGTTGCACATTGTTGCACCCCAAAATTTGACCAACATTTATTCACCCATCAAGTGTTTGAAAGTTGATACCTTCATCAGAAAGTTCAAGAGATCCTCAGAGGAATTGGTTGAAACCAAGGTTGTGTGCTTCATAGCTTGAGAGTCGTGGGAGCTCCTCAGATGATTCTGAGACTATGAGAATGAACTTGAAGCTTTGAGAAAGCCTATGAGATGTCTTGAAAGCCATCATGAAGCCCATAGAGTTCATTATGCAAGAATTCAGAAGATTCAACCATGAATGGTAGAATTAGGGTTTGACTGGGTCAGTCCTAGGTCAGCTGAAGATTTGGAGAAGGTTGAGACCCAATCCAAGGGGCCATGAGATCATGGAATGATGTATGGAGATGTTATAAAGATGATTCCTAGACCAACTCATCATGATTGAGGAGTTTGAGAAGTTTTGAGTTAGGGTTTCTAAGGATTGTCAGTGAAAAAACCCTAGTTGAATCCCTATCTTCCAGGCAGTTTTAGCTCAAGATGTGATTTATATCTCATCTTCCCCACAACATGAATGTTGTAGAGCTTGTTCTTAGATTTAATTTGAGTGGTAGAAGTCCTTGATAGGAGTTGCAGAGCTCAAGTTATGGTTATGACAAATTACAGGTCATCTGAGGTATGTGAATTTGGGTCCTTGAAAGTCACCCAACTTGCAGACAACTTTTTCCCTAGTAGGATGATTCCTATGATCTCTTGGTAAACATGAATGTTGAAGAGAATCTTATTAGCTTTCTATAGAGTACTAGAAGTCCTTGATAGGATTTATAGAACTCAACTTATGGTTTGAACAAGACAGGGGTATTTTGGTCATTTGGAAGTTATAGGTCATTTTAAGCAAAGGCCATATCTCCTATTTCCAAGCCTCAAATGGAAAAACTCAAAACATAAAAGTTGTTCAAAATGGGATTTTAAGCCTAGAAAAGTGGTCATGATTTGTTGGAAAAGCTTGTAGAAAGGATTTACAAGATTGGTTGAAAATGACCTAAAAATGACTTATAAGGTAAATGGATCCAAGTTGGAAATTGGTTTGGGAGATCCAAAAATCCAAAATAGGTCATCCAATATGTCATTTGCAATCCAAACATCATTTTAAAAACAATGGTTCAAATAGATTTTTGATTTGAGGTCTTAAAATGGATGTTACTTTGTAAAGTTGTTACTTGCATAATAAGGAACCTTTGGAAAACTTGGCATAAGGCAAGGTTAAGCTTGTTTTTCACTCATTCAATCCCAATATCTCATGTAAGGAGTTTTTGACACAAAGTTAAGAGCCTTAATGCATGAAATGAGATGATGCAACATGTCATTAAAGGAGAAATTCCATGACTTTCCATGACATTCTAGATGATTCTAGAAGCTCCTAGATGATTCTATGGATGATTATAAATTGAGTAGATCACAATGAAGGAAAGGGTTGGTGAATCCATTGGTGAAGAGTGAGAGGAGAAAGAGATATTCAAGGTTTCCTTCAAGTGCAAGTCAAGCTCGAATTCATCATTGCAAGCCTCATCCATCACAACTCTTGAAAACAGAAAGCTATCCACCATTAGAGGAGTGTTTTACATCAATTACAAGTTCTGAAACCATCTCTACACACCTCCACCATTGATATTTGACAGAGTTTCAGAGGGCTTCATGAAGGTTGGTAGCAGATCACAGTTTCTTTCAAGATCAAGATCAAGCTGTATGTTGAGTTTTGGTGATTATGTTATAGTGTAGAATGATGAGGATAGCGTGTAGAACAAGTTTATATCATTAGATTGAAGTTCTATCAAGGTTGATACCAGAGGAAAATGGTGGAACCCTAGTCTTGAAGCTTTCTGTTTGGAGGATACACGATGGATCAAAGAAAACTATGCGTATGGTCGTGTTCATGGTAATCAGTAGCACATTTTTGATTTTGGAATTTTTGGATTTCATCAAGTAACAAGGAAGAACGAGGCTGGGGAAGAATCGTGCATGAATTCTGTTTTGGATGAAACCCTAGCTCAATTGGGGACGATGACCCCTAGCCATTGGATCATTCCAATTCATTTGACTCATTAATCTCATCGCACGGCCAGAGTTTAATTTCAGAAACGGAGGGAAACACCAAGAGCCAAAACACAGCGTTTGAATTAGTTGGAAGTTCTGGGCTTCAGCAAATTGTGATACTCGCACCCCACCATTGGCCCAGTCCAACTTTTTAACTTAAATTTGTTGCTATTCCCACCGCAGATTTATCTTTTTCTTTCAATTTTTTTCATTTATTTTTCTGAGCGCATATGGGCCTAGGGTGTTCGCTAATGGCACCCCCCATCCCTGGCCCATCTGGGAATTGAACTGGGCGCTTCTTCTATTAACACCCCCCATCCCATTTTTCTTGTATTTTCTTATTTTAATTTCTTTTATTTTCTTGCATTTTATAAAAATCATATAAAATAGGAAAATGAATGTTTTTTAATTCTTGTTTTTTCTACATGTTCATAATTCTGTCTAGAAAAATATCAATAAATAAAATTGGCATTTTATTTTCTTTTAATATTTTTAGTATATTTTTTCCATGTAAATAGCTCTTTTAGAAGTTTAGGTGTGTACTCAATCTTGTAGAATTTATTTTAGGACCTTCCCTTAGGATTTTTGAGCCATTCTTTTTGGCATAGTTAGATATTGAATCATAGTTTCCCATAGGATTTTATTCATGATTTGTAGATTAAAATTTGATTAGTTTGTTTAAGCTAGCATTAGCATAACAAAATTAGGGTTTTATTCAACATAAGTAGACTTGAACCATTTTGTTTTGGGTTTTTAGGTCAAGATTAGAGTATGGGGAATATATGGGTTAAGGGTAGGTATGTATAGAATCCCCTAGAATTTTACTAGAATATCATATAGTATTTTAGTATTTTTAATTGATTTTTGAATGTATGGTTAGTATGTGTGTTGCTTAAGGGCATAGTTTGTATTGTTTTGTTTTCTTTTCTTCTCCTTTGAGTGTGTGAGCCTTGAAGATTGAGTTGAAGACCTTGTGGATCATCATTGAAGACTTTGAAGACCTTGAAGAGGAGCTTAGTTTTAGCTTTTGTTTGTTCTGTTTATAGGATCATAAGTACATAGGTAGAGCTTTAGATAGAATAATTCCATTCAATAAACAAGGAGTGTCTTGTTCACCTCCTTCCTTCTCTATGATATAAAGTCCCTTAAGGGTATTCACCTCTCTCCTTTGGAGGGATTAGTGACCTTGCCCTATGAGGTAGAACTTTGAGAGAGCCTTTCCTTTTGATGTTAAGTCCTTAATGGCATCCTTTGGAAGTCAGTGAGCACTCTAACATCCTCACCTCATTTTGTTGATTGAATCTTGTTTGTTGGAGCATTTGGGTTGTTGAAGATAAAGAAAGCAATGAAGAGTATTGAAGATTTGATTGAAGATCTAAAAGCCCTTGAAGGTAGAAGCTGAAGCTTTGAAGAGGATGATTCCTTGTTGATTGTTGAAGTCTGAAGACTTTGTGAAGATCAAGTTGATACTTGAAGATCCCTGAAGATAATGAAGCCTGAAGGTGGAGCTGATCAAGGAGCTGAAGCTTAAGGGAGAAGATGAGTTGATACTCATGTGGTAGGGTTGATACCTGGAAAGCAAGTGATCTCTGAAGTCTGAAGACTGAGTAGCTGCTGGAGGAGCTGAAGCTTTCTTCTGTTTTCTTTTCTGTATTGTGTGTTTTGCTTGATTTGTCTGTTGCATTAGATTAAGTTCATCTAGAATAAGTTCAGGCTAAGAGCATGATTGCATTAGAGGTTGAGTTGCTCCCTCTGCTTGTATTGTTATTGAGTGGCTTTGCTTGCGGGTATTCGGTAGATCCCAGCTCCCTTGCCCATGTGGTTTGTTTGCCTGATGGCAATTTCATTTCTTCTGTATGATTGCAGTTTACTGTTTATTGCTTGATAGCATGTTGTTTATTTTTCAGTATGATTACTGTTATTTCATGACTGGCTTGAGGTCGAGACGAGCTTGTGGAGGCTGAAGCCCCACACACATTTCCTCCCTCACTTGCATTGCATGCATTTTACTGTTAAACTGATGCTTTGTCTGCTTTGGTGTATCATTGACATGATCCCTTAGGACTCTCATTTCCTTTGATAAGGATTTGATGATAGAATCTTAGGTTGAAACCTATGCATGACAACTTCTAGGAGTTCCCTGTTCAAACCTCAACCATAAGATGAATCCATGGCATGATAACTGTAGGACTTGATAGTCTCCCTCCTAGTTGGGCCTGTTCTCTTCTCATCTCAAAACAGTTTAAGATACAGTAATCATGAATGATTTCTTTCGTACGTTACGAGCCTTAAGCTATCTGAGAAAGGATTGTGGGAGAGTTTCTTTTCCACAGTCTGGATGTTTAGTATGGTACCCTTTGGGTGACATGCGACGCATTCACTCTCAGGTCATAGTCTCTAGTGCGGTTGAAATCGCAAACACAATAAAAAACACTTCTTTCGTAAAAACAGGAAATAAACCGTAGTTTCCCGAACTACGTGAGCTCTGATCTCTCATGCCTGTTGAGAGTACGTAGGCACAAGATGGAGAAGTCTTGGCGAGCCACCTTTCCCCCGTAATCCTTCGTAGGCCGAACTACGTTGACTCTGATTTCTCATTCTCTGATGAGAATACGTAGGCATAAAGCGCAACGCTTTGCCGAGTCATTTTTCTTTTCTTTTTCAGCCAGCCTTGATAGGTAGATAGAATAAAACCAACCTGTCCAAGTAAACAAACAAGCGAGGATCCCGTCGAGTACGACGGACGTGAGGGGTGCTAATACCTTCCCCTTGTGTAACCGACTCCCGAACCCAGACAATGGTTGCGATGACCTTGTCTTACCCTTTTTCGTCAGGTTTTTCCGATCGTTTCCTTTCCCGCTCTGAGGGATAAATAACAAAAGGTGGCGACTCTTCTGTCATGCCGGCACCTTATTTTCGCGCAAGCGACAGCTGGCGACTCTGCTGGGGACTCCAACGGTTCCCTGCGAGTCAATCCTACCGTTTGTATGTTTACTTGTTGGGTTGCGTTTATTTATCGCATTTTTACTTCTCGCACTTTATTTCCTGCATTTTATTTTCAGTATAATATGATTATTTGTGCTGTTGTGGGATGGGAGTTCTGATGAGTGAGAAGCCAGACCCAGGCTTGAGTGCACCATAGAATTAGAGTGGAAATTAGTGGGCGCGTGCTTGCTTTGCAGGCACTAGTGTCTCATGAAATCCACGCTCAGACGAGGTTCATCCGGTTGGCTTCACTTTCAACCCTTTGGGTTGAGACGGTTGCTGGTTTGGTGGATTGTCGACTCTGGGGACCGATCATTTGTGATTCAGCTAAGTGAGGCCTCTTCAAGACTTGATGATGCCACTCCTTCTGGGAATCGTATCGTCAGTTTTGAAAGCCTGTGACGCTGATGAACGCATAGGATGCCGTACCTTGAGTCAGTTTAGGTCCATACCTGTGTGTGGGATTGGGTTTATTGCAGGAAACTTTGACCTTCAGACTACCTGGTTTCCTTGACAGTGGATCAGTTATGTTGGTACCAGGGTTCTCAGTTGCAGAATTGTCTGTTCTTGATAGAGCAGGTTTTGATCAGAGGATCTTATCATCAGGTGTATGTCTGTTCTTGATAGAGCAGGTTTGATCAGAGTATTGTCATCAGTGGTTTGTTCTTGATAAAGCAGATTTTTGGGGTCTGAAGACCTCATCAGCAGCTGTACGTTTGTTCTTGATAGGGCAGATTTTCGATTTGGGGTCTAAAGACTTCATCAGCATATATCTCTTGATCATACATCCGAGGTCCTTATTATCAGACATTTGTTCTTGACAGAGCAGAATTTTGATCTTATGTATATGGTCCTACCAGATGGTCGTTCTTAGCAGATCAGATTAGTGGTCTTACACCGGGGTTTTCTTCTCATCAGTGATTGTTGATACAGAATCTCCACAGCAGCTATCCGGATATATTATTGCATGCCTGCATTTTGCATTAGTTTGCATGTTCATTTGCATTCCATTAACATGTGTTTGTGTTGCAGGTACCGTTTCCCCGATCCAGGATTTCTCGCCTCCTATTGCATTCTTATGGCCTCTCTCAGGAATACTGTTGCGTACAAGTTCCCGACCCCTGATGTGTCGAAGTTGATTGGGTTGATAGCTCTAGCAGGTGATTCTGTGAAGGATGGGTTCAGGAAGTCTTATGGCAGGTTGCTAAGTCTGGTTTGCAAACCTTCTACGTCCGAGTTGAATGGGCTACATGCTCTTCTGCAGTTCTATGACCCTCCTCTGAGGTGTTTCACTTTTCAGGACTTCGTTCTCGCGCCGACGCTGGAAGAGTATGCTGATTTGCTGGGTGTGCCTATCAAAAGGCAGATGCCTTTTGTCCACATGGATACTGAGCCTGATCTGGCTGGTTTAGCTTCTTCACTCCATTTGGGCGCCTCTGAGTTAGTAGTGACGAGTTGGAACAAGGTCCCTGGGTTCTCCTTGCAGTTTCTGATAGCTAAGGCTCAGCAGTGTGCTAAGGACAAATGTTGGGATGCATTCAATGCCATCCTCGCTTTATGCATATATGGCATTATCCTGTTCCCCAACATGCCTGATTTCGTAGACTTTGATGCATTTCACATCTTCGCCTCAGGGAATCCAGTCCCTACTTTGATCGGGGATATCTATCACTCAGTACATTACAAGAATGAGAACCGGAGAGGGAAGAATGTCTCATGCTGCGTACCGCTGTTGTACAAATGGTTTGATAGTCATTTGCCCAAGAGGGGTTCCTTCGTCTCGTCTGCAGCCACAGCTGAGTGGCCTGAGCGTCTGATGAGTTTGTCTGCAGAAGATATTGATTGGTTCGTTGACAGAGACAGGTTAGGTACCGAGGTGATCTTCAGTTGTAGTGGGTTTCCTAATGTACCTCTGATAGGTAGGAAGGGTTGCATCAACTACAATCCGTCGTTGCTAGTTCGTCAGTTCGCATATGCTTTGAGGACTCCACCGAAAGAGGAAGAGGTACAGGAATCTCTGTACCTCACGGGTACTCTAGAGGGGGATTTGTTGTCCAAACTTCAGCGTGCGTGGAACAGTATCAGCAAGAGGGGAAAGCCTTTGTTGGGAAAGAGCAACAGTCAAGCCTACCCTCCTTATTCAGCTTGGATCAGAGCCAGAGCCAACGCTATAGGGATGCCATTTCCTCATGTCAGACTAGAGAGTCCTCCACCAGTCGAAGAGCCTACCACTGTGTCCATTCATCAGCACAACCAGGTATTAGCCGAGCGGGATGAACTGAAGCGGGCGAACGCAGAATTAGAGAAGGAGTTAGCTCAGCTTCGAAGTGAAAGGAACGAAGTCGTGCATGCTCTCAAAAAGCAAACAGAGTCGGCAAACCAACTGGGTGCAGACTTGGCAAAGAAGATTGCTGATCGGGAACGCTTGGGTCAGGACTTCAGGGCTGTTAATGACGTACTAGCTACGAAGAAGCAGCATTTAGACGAGGCATATCGGAGGATATCTAAGTTCGACCAGCATTGGAAGACCTTCCTGGCCACCAGGAAGGAGCGAGAGGACAAGCTGATGCTGCAGATCTCTAAGCTGGAAGCCGAAGTAAAGGACAGTGAGCGGAGGTTTGATGAAGAGACCGCCCGCAGATACGCCGCCGAAGGCCGACTCAACAAAGCCCTTGCTAACCTGAAGGAGCATAAGCTGATGTTTGAGTCTAAGAAGCAGAAACTGGAGGATTGCTTTGGCGAAGGAGCTTGGGAAAGCTCAGTTCAGGGGCTTCAGCATACCATTGTGCAGAGGGAACTACTCGTCGAGGGGTTGCTCACTTTGCCAGATCATCCAGAGACGAAGGAGTTATTAGTAGAGTATCGCGCTCGTGGCCGTACTTGACTAGTTGTATTCCTTTTGTTTTGATCTTTGTTGTATGCTGACCATCACCAGACTTGTTGGCTGAGGTCATGCTGTTGATTTGTTTTGTACTCGCTGATACTGTGTACTGCCTTGATAGGCTTTCCATATATATATATATGAGATTGATGTTTCCATGATTGGGCTCGGGCTTCTTCTTCTTATTATTGTCAGCACTGGCACTAAGGCACTAGGATCGGGGGAAATCTCCCAAGCACACTGACACACGCATGCATCTGCATGAAGCATTTGCATGGCGTACATTTTTGTTGCTTTTCCTAACCTTTAATGTTTTCAGGTTTTTCAGGTTCACAGGTTCCGAGCTGCTTCCAGTCTCCAGGATTGATCAAAGACTCATTCACCGTTACTCAACTCGAGCTAATCAGACAAGGATCATGGATCAGGTGCAGTCAGATGTTCAAGAGCTCCGTGAACGGATGGATCATTTTATGGAACTGATGCAGGTGGTCGCTAATGGTCAGGACCAGCTTCGTACTTTGGTTCAACCCTTGATCTCCAGGGTTGATAGTAATGGCATACTTCATGGAGGGGTTGTGCCTACTCCTCCCCCAGTGGATGCTCCACAGAATGTTGTTCCTGTTGCCGGGGGCAACGACAGTGCTAACAGCAATCTGATGACTAATATCGGACTCAATGCGGCGGGCGCCGGCAATGGTAGTCTGGGAGCTAATGTCAACATAGGGCCGGTCAACGACAATGCTGGTATCGGAAATCTGTTGGTGCCTCAACCGTGGCTTGAGGATCATCAGGATGACGTGTTTTCCCAAAGAGGTGTGGAAGCAAAGTTGAATGCTGAAGCTCGACTCAGGTTCAAAGCACTGGAAGACAAAATGAGAGACATTGAAAATCAGAATACTTTGGGCGTTGATATGTCCAAGCTGGGGTTAATTGCTGACTTCAAGGTACCTCATAAGTTCAAGGTGCCTGTCTTTGAGAAGTATAAGGGTACTACTTGCCCTCGTGTTCACCTTCGATCTTATTACAGAAAGATGTCCGCCTATTCTGACGATGAGAAGTTGCTGATGCACTTCTTCCAAGATAGTCTTTCTGGTCCATCCCTCGAATGGTATATGGGCCTGGAGCCCGCTACTGTGCGCACGTGGAAAGATCTCGCCGAAGCGTTCGTCCTCCACTATCAGTACAATAGCGACTTGGCCCCCAACCGAGTTCAGCTCCAGAATCTTTCACAGCGGAACAATGAAAGCTTTAAAGAGTACGCCCAGCGGTGGCGTGAGTTGGCTGCTCGGGTTCAACCGCCGATGGTTGAGCGCGAGCTAGTGCAAATGTTCGTGGCAACCCTTCCTGGAATCTACTATGAAAAGCTGGTCAGTGGCATGTCTGGGACATTCTCGGCTCTCATCACTATGGGCGAGCATGTCGAGAATGGCATAAAAATCGGAAAAATCCAAGGTGAATCATCCTCAGTTGGAGGAGGTGGTAAGAAACCCTACGCTGGCAAGCGTCGAGAAGGAGATGCAAGTGCTGTCACTAATGCTCGGAGAAAGGGCAAGGGCCCTCAGCAGCAGATTGCTAGCATAAATATCCCGGCAGCTCCGCCGCAGCAGCAGCAGCCTCAGCAACAGAATCAGCAGGGGTATAGGAAATATCAGAATCGGGCTCCTTTGGCAAGCCGTCATTTTGAAGCTCCACCTATGTCGTATGCACAGCTTCTGCAAACTTTGCTGCAGCTTCAGTTAGTTCAAAAGAGGACGTTGGCTCCCTTGACAGGGGAACCACCACCAGGGTATGACGCAAATGCTACTTGTGATTTCCATACTGGGGCACCAGGCCATACGATTGAGAACTGTAAAGCTTTTAAGCACAAGGTGCAGGACCTGGTAGACGCCAAGGTCATTAACTTTTCTGATAGCGTGCCCAATGTTACCAAAAACCCTATGCCTCATCATAGGGGAGGCGGAGTGAACGCCATTATCACAGAGGAGAATGCAGACTTGCTGACTGATGTCAAAGACTTGAAGACGCCGCTTAGTTTCGTCAAAGCTAAGTTGCTGAAGAAGGGCTTCTTTCCTGGATGCGGAGAGTTATGTATGGCTTGTGCTACACTTCCTGATGGGTGTGAGCAGCTGGTAGAAGGTATCCAAAGTCTGATGTCTGAGGGTATTTTGCAGTTCAGCCAGAGCGTTGAAAGTGCATCAGGGGAGTTCGTGCTGAAGCAGGCAGATGAAGTTGCCACCATTACTATTCCTCGTCACCCTATTACTATTTCTGCGCCCCGACCGCCTACAATCACTATTACCAGGGCCGGGCCAATCCCATTCGAGAGCACTAACGCCGTTCCGTGGCATTACGGTGTCGAAGTCTATTGCAATGGTCAGAAGATAGAGCTAGATCCGTACGGATCGACTGTGCAGAATCTTGCCGGAGTCAGTGGCATCACTCGAAGCGGAAGAGTGTTTGCGCCAGCAGAGGTTGCGGCAGAGAAAGTGGTCAGGGCTGATGCTGTTGATAAGGGTAAGGGCAGAGCCGTCGAAGAGATCCCTTGTGGGGCAGAGAAGGATTTGCTAGTTAAAGATGCCGAAGAGTTCATGCGGTTAATCAAGAAAAGCGACTACAAGATTGTAGATCATCTTCATCAGACTCCGTCAAAGATCTCTATTCTCAACTTGTTGCTGTGTTCTGAAGCGCAACGCAACGCGTTACTGAAGGTATTGAACGCTGCCTACGTGCCGCAGGAGATATCAGTAAATCAGCTAGAGGAGGTGGTAGCCCATGTTAACGCTGGCAATGGGCTGGGATTCACAGATTTAGAGCTGACTCCTAAAGGGAGAGATCATAACAGCGCCTTGCACGTCTCGATAGAGTGCAGAGGCACTATTATGTCGCATGTCCTGGTGGACACGGGTTCGTCGCTTAATGTGCTTCCGAAGAAGGCATTAATGATGTTGGACACTCGTGGATTGCTTTGCACGCCCAGTGATCTGGTGGTGAAAGCCTTTGACGGAACTAAGCGCCACGTTTTCCGAGAATTGACCCTGCCAATTCAAGTTGGTCCGGAGACGTTCGATACGGTTTTTTATATCATGGATATCATGCCTGCCTACAGTTGCCTCTTAGGTCGGCCATGGATCCATGCTGCTGGTGCCGTGACGTCCACGCTGCATCAAAAGCTCAAATATGCTATCGGGGGAAGCATAGTAACCGTCTGTGGTGAGGAGGACATCATGGTGAGCCACTTGTCATCCTTTAAATATGTTGAAATGGACGGCGAAATCCATGAAACTCTCTGCCAAGCATTTGAAGCCGTCAAGGTGAAAGAGGTAGCTCCTGTCGTTATAGAGAAGCAAGAGATGAATCTCTCCTCGTTCAAAGAAGCTCGGGCCGTCGTCGAAGCCGGTTCCACCCCAGGCTGGGGGCATGTTTTGGAGATACCAATCAAACAGGATAAGTTTGGATTGGGGTATTCTCCTGAAGCTGAAGCTTCATCTTCTTCGTCTAGCAGCTCGTCTCGTGGGAAGGGGTCGATCCTATTTACCAAGGGCGGAGTGATTTTCGAAAGCATCAACGCAGCGTCTGAGGACAGCGGGGATAGCGATTGTGATCTTGACGCCTGGATTCAGCCAAGCAAGCCGGGCGAGCGCCTCAACAATTGGACCATCAAGTAGATTATCCAGCTGACAAGTGAAGAGTAATGATTTGCTTTTTACAATCTTTGTACAACCCTATGTTCTGCCCGGGGCATGGTGGTTTTATTGTTAGGGTCGTGTTGGATTATGTACATGCATTTTGTTAATAAATCAAAGGCGTTTTCTTCGTACTCAAATATTGTGTTCTCTGTTATTCCTGTTTTATGTTTGTTTTGAAAAATAGCAAAATGGCAACGAGGTTTGTGCTAACCTGCATATCCTTGCTTTAAACTTAACCCTTGTTATTGCAGGATCCATATAACAGACGACATCGACTCTGGACCCTCTACGGCTCACTACGACTTCGATTGCCCGATATATCAAGCCGAGGATGAGATTGATGAAGAAGAAGACCTTCCTGAAGAGTTGGCCCGCTTGTTGAGACAAGAGGAAAAGGTTATTCTGCCTCACGAGGAGGATATTGAGATCGTAAATCTGGGTTCTGAAGAGCTCGTCAGAAATGTCAGAGTAGGGGCTGCGCTGCAGAATGATGTCAAGCATAGACTGGTCGAGATGCTTCGAGAGTATAGTGACATCTTTGCTTGGTCATACGAAGATATGTCCGGACTTGACACTGACATCGTGGTTCATCGCTTGCCGTTGCGAGAAGATTGCCCTCCAGTCAAGCAGAAGCTCAGGAGGACGAGACCAGATATGGCTGTAAAAATCAAAGAAGAAGTCCAGAAGCAGTTGGACGCAGGATTTCTAGCCATTACCACTTACCCTCCGTGGGTCGCCAACATAGTGCCTGTACCGAAGAAGGACGGTAAGGTACGCATGTGCGTCGATTATCGGGATTTGAATAGGGCGAGCCCTAAGGATGATTTCCCGTTGCCTCATATCGATGTGTTGGTCGACAACACAACCCAGTTTTCCGTGTTTTCGTTCATGGATGGCTTCTCCGGTTACAATCAGATTAAGATGGCACCGGAGGACATGGAGAAAACGACGTTTATCACCCCCTGGGGAACATTTTGCTATAAGGTAATGCCCTTCGGTCTGAAGAACGCAGGGGCCACTTACCAGCGAGCAATGGTAACTTTGTTTCATGATATGATTCATCATGAGATCGAGGTCTATGTTGATGACATGATTGCAAAGTCCCAAATGGAGGAAGAGCATCTGGTCAACTTATTGAAGCTTTTTGAGAGGCTTAGGAAGTTCAGGCTGAGGCTGAATCCTAACAAGTGCACTTTCGGAGTGCGGTCCGGAAAGTTATTGGGATTTATCGTTAGTGAACGAGGTATCGAAGTTGATCCTGCGAAAATAAAAGCTATTCAAGAAATGCCAGCGCCGAAAACAGAAAAAGAAGTTCGTGGTTTCTTGGGCCGAATAAACTACATTGCAAGGTTTATCTCTCAGCTCACGGCCACTTGTGAACCGATGTTCAAGCTTTTAAAGAAAGATCAGGCGATTACTTGGAATGAGGATTGCCAGAAGGCATTCGACAAAATAAAGCAGTATCTTCAAGAACCTCCAATCTTGATACCCCTAGTGGCTGGACGGCCATTAATCATGTACCTGACAGTTCTGGAGAATAGTATGGGGTGTGTTCTCGGTCAGCACGACGAGACGGGCAGAAAAGAGCACGCCATTTATTATTTGAGTAAAAAGTTCACTGAGTGTGAATCTCGATACTCGATGCTGGAGAAGACGTGTTGTGCATTAGCTTGGGCCGCCAAACGTCTACGACAGTATATGCTCAATCACACCACTATGCTAATTTCGAAGATGGATCCGATCAAGTATGTCTTCGAGAAGCAGGCTCTTTCAGGCAGGATTGCCAGATGGCAAATGGTGTTAACGGAATATGATATTCAATACGTCTCCCAGAAGGCCATTAAGGGAAGTGTATTGTCTGATTACCTTGCCGAGCAGCCAATCGAGGATTACCAGCCGATGAAGTTTGAATTCCCTGACGAGGATATTATGTTTCTCAAGGCGAAGGATTGCGATCAGTCATTGCCCGGTGAGGGGCCAGATAGGAAGTCTCAGTGGAAGTTGATATTCGATGGAGCGGTTAATTCCTATGGAAGTGGTATCGGGGCTATCATCACAACTCCTCACGGATCCCACATCCCGTTTACTGCGAGGCTGACGTTTCCAGTTACCAACAATGAGGCAGAGTACGAAGCATGCATTATGGGTCTAGAAGAGGCAATTGATTTGAGAATCAAGAATCTAGACGTATATGGTGACTTAGCTCTTGTAATCAATCAGATTAAAGGGGAGTGGGAAACTCGTCAAGAGAATTTGGTACCGTACATGAATTATGCCAGGAGGCTGCTTCCGTTCTTCGATCGAGTGGAACTTCATCATGTACCCAGGGCTGAAAATCAGATGGCTGATGCCTTAGCCACGTTGGCTTCAATATATAAAGTCAATCTTTGGAATGAAGCTCCAAGCATTGTTCTTTCGCGTCTTGACAGACCGACATTTGTCTTTGCAATCGAGGATGCCGCGGACGGCAAGCCATGGTTCCACGACATCCAGACCTTCCTTATGACTAAGGAGTATCCTGCGGGTGCGTCAACCCAGGATAAGAAGACTTTAAGGAGGTTATCTTGAAACTTTTATCTCAATCCTGATGGAGTGCTGTATAAGAGAAACCACGATCTCGTGCTACTCAGATGTGTAGATGAGAAAGAGGCAAGTATGCTCATGGAAGAAGTCCATGAGGGCACATTTGGTACGCACGCCGGCGGGCGTGCCATGACGAGAAAGATCCTGAGAGCAGGGCATTACTGGCTGACTATGGAGTCGGATTGCTTCAGATTCGCGAAGAAATGTCATAAATGCCAGATTTATGCTGAAAAAGTTCATGTGCCGCCGTGCCCATTGAATGTCATGTCCTCCCCTTGGCCGTTCTCCATGTGGGGCATCGACATGATAGGCAAGATCGAGCCCACTGCATCCAATGGTCATCTTTTTATTCTGGTAGCTATCGACTACTTCACCAAGTGGGTGGAGGCAGCCTCATACGCTAATGTGACCAAGCAGGTGGTAGCTAAATTCATAAAGAGGGACATCATCTGTCGCTATGGAGTTCCCGAGCAGATCATTACTGATAATGGTTCGAATTTGAATAACAAGATGATGAAGGAGCTGTGCCAGAGCTTCAAGATTGAACACCACAACTCATCTCCTTACCGGCCGAAGATGAATGGCGCCGTCGAAGCCGCCAACAAGAACATCAAGAAGATTGTTCAGAAGATGGTTGTGACGTACAAAGATTGGCACGAGATGCTGCCGTTTGCCTTGCACGGTTATCGTACGACGGTGCGTACGTCGACCGGGGCAACTCCTTTCTCCTTGGTGTACGGTATGGAAGCTGTCCTACCGTTAGAAGTGGAGATTCCTTCTTTGCGAGTTTTGGTTGATGTGAAACTCGACGAGGCAGAATGGATTACGAATCGTTTGAACCAACTCAGCCTGATGGACGAGAAGAGGTTAGCATCGATTGCATTTGGTCGCCTGTACCAAAGCCGAATGAAGAAAGCTTATGATAAGAAGGTGCGTCCTAAAAGCTTTCAGACGGGGGATCTCGTCTTGAAGAAGATTCTTCCGCCACACTCCGATCACCGGGGCAAGTGGACTCCGAATTATGAAGGGCCGTATGTCGTCAGCAAGGTCTTCTCAGGAGGAGCTTTGTTGTTATCCACGATGGATGGTGAAGATTTTGCATCCCCGGTGAACGCGGGCGCAGTTAAAAAATACTTTGCTTGAGAGAGACCCACTGGACAAAAAAAGAAAGAGTCCAGGCAAAAAAGGGGCATCCCGGCGAACCAAAAATAGAATAGAAGGTTCGGGAAAAAATTAGGGATATATATTGAAAAATGTACACCCGCGAAGTCGAAAACCTACACTAGGCGGCTTCGGCAAAAAAGGGTATCCCGGTGAACTGAAAACCCGTAAAGGGCGGTTCACGCAAAAGTTAGGGATTTGAATAAGCAAATGATTGCGTTCCGCGTGTGGACTTTCATTGTTTAGTGGTTCGGAGGACCTGAGGGCCGTGTATTTGAATCAATATCTTCCGGAGCGGAAGCGTCGGAGAAATATCGAAGTCGAGTGGGTCTTAGAGGGATCAACTCATGGTGTTCGTCTATGCCTAGTTGCCGACATTTGTATATACTGATGTATATTTATGTTTAATTTTTTCACGACTTCCTCATTCCAGGAGTTTGCCTCTGTTGTAAAACATTTTTACCCATTCAGGGGTTCACCATCAATAAAATGCATATTATTCAGCAATTCTGCTTGCCTGTTTAGCATTTATCTATTTTGTTTGCGAATGAAAACGCCGATGTTTTTGATAAAATGCGCATACATAAACTTACGGGCCTAGGCCCATTGATTGTTGAAACAATTAATTATCTGAATATTGTCACGAGATAATAACCTTGATAGGCCCCTTTAAGGAGGGTATCTTGTCTGTTTGTTTGTGTTGTTGCAGGTGTAGCACCTTCCATAAGATGTGTCGTGCGCATCCCCGAAGCAGGACGAGTCCTCCTTCTCCAGCAGAGTTCAGTGGTCTCTCCTCCGCAGGATCCGAACGCAAGAATAGTAAGCATTGATATGTCTCCCCAGGTAGAGAGGACTCTCTTCCCCAAGCAGACGCATCCTGAAGGAACGTTACCTCATCAGCTGAGTCAAGGGCCGAAGCTCATGACCCCCAGCACCGGGTCACAAGTGCAGGATTCATAGAATGTTCGGGTGCCAAAGCCCGTGTTTTCCCCAGTAAAGTCTCCGAAGCAGGTGTTTCCCCAGCACCGGGTCGCAAGTGCAGGACTCGTAGGAAACTGTTCGTACGCCGAAATACGCCGTAACTGATGGTGCCAGACTGAAGCCTCCAGCGGAATTGAAATTCCCCACCAGAGCCGTATTCTCTCCCGAAGTCGGATGATCCCCTCTTCCCCAGTAGAGTGTTGGAGCAGCTGATGTTGTATTCCCCTGCAGAGTTGTACTCTCCCCCGAAGTCAGATGATTCTTTCTTCCCCAGCGGAATTAGAACTCCTCATCAAAGTCGTACTCTCTAGTGAAGGGGAGTGATTTCTCTTTCCCCGGCTGAGTCTGCAAACCCCCAAGAGAGCCGAATCCTTGGAAGCAGTTGAGACCGTGAGTGGTTTTCCCTAGCAGAGCATTGAACGGCTGATGCTGTATCTCCCCGGAGTTGTACTCTCCAGTGAAGTAGAATGATTTCTCTTTCCCCAGCTGAGTTTGCAGATTCCCAAGAGAGCCGAGTCCTTGGAAATTGATCGGACTATGTTTAGTTGTTTCCCCAGTGGAGTGTTGGGCAGCTGAAGATGTTTCCCCACAGAGTTATCATCCCCATAAGAGTAGCCGAGACGGCCACACAGTTATTCTCGCAATCGACATCGCTTCCTCTCAGCAGGTCCAAGTTCTCGTAGAGCTTCATTCTGCAGCAATCAACTGAAGTTATTTCTCCTGCAGCAGTCAACTGAAGTGGTGTCCCCTGCGGAGTCCGATTGATATTGGCGTGTCCACGTTCTCCTCAGCAGGATGATTCCTCTATCTGAGTAGTTCTTTCTCCTTGACAGGAGAATTTCCCCCTCGGCATTTATTTTGCTGACGGGATCGCATCATTGTGCATGATTGCATGGCATTTAGCATAAACGCATAGCATTCCCACCGTGTGGGGCATGACGCCGAAGTATATGCATCATAAGCATGATCTAGGTTATTATCATTCTTGTTTTACAGGTGTTCCACCAAAGGACCAGTTGCTCAGGATGATTCCTGATATTCTCCCCAACGAGGTCGCTTTCTTAAGATGATTCTTAAGACCCCGGTGTAATCCCCACAGTCGCTCGCTCAAGATGATTTTTGAGATCCCCAACGAAGTCTTCAGTTCAAGACAATTCTTGAATTCCTCAGCAGGGCCGTTTTCTTAAGATGATTCTTAAGACCTCAGCGCAGTTTCCCGAGTTGTTTGCTTAGGATGATTCTTGAGCTCCCCGGTAGCGTCCCCAGCAAGAGTTGCCCAGGAAGATTCCAGGGATCCCCAACAGAATGTTCGCTCCAGAAAGGCTATCAGTTCAAGATGATTCTTGAAGGTGCCCGACGGAGTTGTTTGTTCAAGATGATTCTTGAAATCCTTAGCAGCGTGATATGTTTGCTCCAACAGTGATGTCTAATCTGAAGATTGACTTCGTAAACGCTTGAAGGCGATATCAGAGGGTTCCTGTGGATTCAGGTTTCCATGTTGATGAATCAACGTGTGTCCGAGAACAAAGTTCAAAAGTTTGCAGATCCAACTTTTATATGCAAGGTGATCCGTGTTGGCCTGAAGACCAAGTCAGTTGTCCTGAGGTGATGATTGATTGCGATCAAGTGAATAGTTTTTCTTCTAACTGAAGTCGAAGATGTTTCTCCAGCTGAAGCGGAGTTTTTCCTGAAGGCAAGGTGTTTGAATCCCCGTAGAGTCATGAATGGCTCAGGATACCATTTCTCTGACTGAAGTCACAGATTTCCCAAGCTGAAGCGAAGGTGCCTGAAGGCAAGGTTATCCCCAAGGTCATGAATGACCTAGGATTCATTTTTCGGACTGAAGGCCAAAGTAGATCCATGACTGAAGTCACGGATACTCTATAGCAGAGGCAGAGTTGCCGACAAGCAAAAGTTTACATCCTTGAAGGCCAAGGATGCTTATCTTCAGAAATACGTGAAGATCTTTTCTAGCTGAATCTAGAAGTGGCCAGGGGCCAGGGTTTCATATAGCGTTGATGCTGAAGTTCTACGGTGGGATCAGTGCAGTAGTATTCCGATGTTCATTATGGTTCTGAGGGTGAGCCCCAGATCAGAGTGTACTTGGTTGAATCTCTCATTCCCAGCGAAGTAGTTTCAAATACGCAAGTGTACCTTTTGTTCCATTTACCAGGGGTGAACCCCCGGTCAGAGTTGTTCAGTGTTGTATCTTTTCTGGCGGCGAGGTTGGATGTTTGTTTGACGGCGAGGTCAGATTGCGTTTGTTTCCGGCGGCGAGGTTGGATGTTTGTTCGACGACGAGGTTGGACGTCTGTTTTGACGACAAGGTCAGATTATGTTCATTTCCGGCGGCGAGGTTGGATGTTTGTTTGACGGCGAGGTCAGACTCTTTAAATCCTCAGCAGAGATGATGTTTATACGACGACGATGTCGAGTGTCTCTCAGAGTTTTGATTGTCCGACGGCGATGTCAGATTTAGTTCTCCAGCGGCGATGCGGGGAATTTTGATTGTCCAACGGCGATGTCAGATGGTTTAGTCTTCCAGCGGCGATGTTGGATGTTGTGGTTGTCTGAAGGCAATATCATAAGAAGGTAATGTGGATAATTGACGGTGATATCAGATCAGTATTTCCCCAGCTAGTTGCCGTGCAGCTAGTATTGCAGTATTCGAAGATTTGTTCCCCGCAGAGTATCGTGTGCTCGTGCAGTTGGCAAATTTTCGGGTTTACCGGTATTCAACTGTCTCGCACCTTGATTGGCTGAGAGCCGTTCACTTCTCACCCAGTCAGGTTCAAGCCATTTGAATAGGGGCAGCTGTTGCACCCCAAAATTTGACCAACATTTATTCACCCATCAAGTGTTTGAAAGTTGATACCTTCATCAGAAAGTTCAAGAGATCCTCAGAGGAATTGGTTGAAACCAAGGTTGTGTGCTTCATAGCTTGAGAGTTGTGGGAGCTCCTCAGATGATTCTGAGACTATGAGAATGAAATTGAAGCTTTGAGAAATCCTATGAGATGTCTTGAAATCCATCATGAAGCCCATAGAGTTCATTATGCAAGAATTCAGAAGATTCAACCATGAATGGTAGAATTAGGGTTTGACTGGGTCAGTCCTAGGTCAGCTGAAGATTTGGAGAAGGTTGAGACCCAATCCAAGGGGCCATGAGATCATGGAATGATGTATGGAGATGTTATAAAGATGATTACTAGACCAACTCATCATGATTGAGGAGTTTGAGAAGTTTTGAGTTAGGGTTTCTAAGGATTGTCAGTGAAAAAACCCTAGTTGAATCCCTATCTTCTAGGCAGTTTTATCTCAAGATGTGATTGATATCTCATCTTCCCCATAACATGAATGTTGTAGATCTTGTTCTTAGCTTTAATTTGAGTGGTATAAGTCCTTGATAGGAGTTGCAGAGCTCAAGTTATGGTTTTGACAAATTACAGGTCATCTGAGGTATGTGAATTTGGGTCCTTGAAAGTCACCCAACTTGCAGACAACTTTTTCCCTAGTAGGATGATTCCTATGATCTCTTGGTCAACATGAATGTTGAATAGCATCTTATTAGATTTCTAGATAGTACTAGAAGTCCTTGATAGGATTTATAGAACTCAACTTATGGTTTGAACAAGACAAGGGTATTTTGGTCATTTGGAAGTTATAGGTCATTTTAAGCAAAGGCCATATCTCCTATTTCCAAGCCTCAAATGGAAAAACTCAAAACATCAAAGTTGTTCAAAATTGGATTTTAAGCCTAGAAAAGTGGTCATGATTTGTTGGAAAAGCTTGTAGCAAGGATTTACAAGATTGGTTGAAAATGACCTAAAAATGACTTATAAGGTAAATGGATCCAAGTTGGAAATTGGTTTGGGAGATCCACAAATCCAAAATAGGTCATCCAATATGTCATTTTGAATCTAAACATCATTTTAAAAACAATGGTTCAAATAGATATTTGATTTGAGGTCTTAAAATGGATGTTACTTTGTAAAGTTGTTACTTGCATAATAAGGAACCTTTGGAAAACTTGGCATAAGGCAAGGTTAAGCTTGTTTTTCACTCATTCAATCCCAATATCTCATGTAAGGAGTTTTTGACACAAAGTTAAGAGCCTTAATGCATGAAATGAGATGATGCAACATGTCATTAAAGGAGAAATTACATGACTTTCCATGACATTCTAGATGATTCTAGAAGCTCCTAGATGATTCTATGGATGATTATAAATTGAGTAGATCACAATGAAGGAAAGGGTTGGTGAATCCATTGGTGAAGAGTGAGAGGAGAAAGAGATATTCAAGGTTTCCTTCAAGTGCAAGTCAAGCTCGAATTCATCATTGCAAGCCTCATCCATCACAACTCTTGAAAACAGAAAGCTATCCACCATTAGAGGAGTGTTTTGCATCAATTACAAGTTCTGAAACCATCTCTACACACCTCCACCATTGATATTTGACAGAGTTTCAGAGGGCTTCATGAAGGTTGGTAGCAGATCACAGTTTCTTTCAAGATCAAGATCAAGCTGTATGTTGAGTTTTGGTGATTATGTTATAGTGTAGAATGATGAGGATAGCATGTAGAACAAGTTTATATCATTAGATTGAAGTTCTATCAAGGTTGATACCAGAGGAAAATGGTGGAACCCTAGTCTTGAAGCTTTCTGTTTGGAGGATACACGATGGATCAAAGAAAACTATGCGTATGGTCGTGTTCATGGTAATCAGTAGCACATTTTTGATTTTGGAATTTTTGGATTTCATCAAGTAACAAGGAAGAACGAGGCTGGGGAAGAATCGTGCATGAATTCTGTTTTGGATGAAACCCTAGCTCAATTGGGGATGATGACCCCTAGCCATTGGATCATTCCAATTCATTTGACTCATTAATCTCATCGCACGGCCAGAGTTTAATTTTAGAAACGGAGGGAAACACCAAGAGCCAAAACGCAGCGTTTGAATTAGTTGGAAGTTCTGGGCTTCAGCAAATTGTGATACTCGCACCCCACCATTGGCCCAGTCCAACTTTTTAACTTAAATTTGTTGCTATTCCCACCGCAGTTTATCTTTTTCTTTCAATTTTTTTCATTTATTTTTCTGAGCGCATATGGGCCTAGGGTGTTCGCTAATGGCACCCCCCATCCCTGGCCCATCTGGGAATTGAACTGGGCGCTTCTTCTATTAACACCCCCCATCCCATTTTTCTTGTATTTTCTTATTTTAATTTCTTTTATTTTCTTGCATTTTATAAAAATCATATAAAATAGGAAAATGAATGTTTTTTAATTCTTGTTTTTTCTACATGTTCATAATTCTGTCTAGAAAAATATCAATAAATAAAATTGGCATTTTATTTTCTTTTAATATTTTTAGTATATTTTTTCCATGTAAATAGCTCTTTTAGAAGTTTAGGTGTGTACTCAATCTTGTAGAATTTATTTTAGGACCTTCCCTTAGGATTTTTGAGCCATTCTTTTTGGCATAGTTAGATATTGAATCATAGTTTCCCATAGGATTTTATTCATGATTTGTAGATTAAAATTTGATTAGTTTGTTTAAGCTAGCATTAGGATAACAAAATTAGGGTTTTATTCAACATAAGTAGACTTGAACCATTTTGTTTTGGGTTTTTAGGTCAAGATTAGAGTATGGGGAATATATGGGTTAAGGGTAGGTATGTATAGAATCCCCTAGAATTTTACTAGAATATCATATAGTATTTTAGTATTTTTAATTGATTTTTGAATGTATGGTTAGTATGTGTGTTGCTTAAGGGCATAGTTTGTATTGTTTTGCTTTCTTTTCTTCTCCTTTGAGTGTGTGAGCCTTGAAGATTGAGTTGAAGACCTTGTGGATCATCATTGAAGACTTTGAAGACCTTGAAGAGGAGCTTAGTTTTAGCTTTTGTTTGTTCTGTTTATAGGATCATAAGTACATAGGTAGAGCTTTAGATAGAATAATTCCATTCAATAAACAAGGAGTGTCTTGTTCACCTCCTTCCTTCTCTATGATATAAAGTCCCTTAAGGGTATTCACCTCTCTCCTTTGGAGGGATTAGTGACCTTTCCCTATGAGGTAGAACTTTGAGAGAGCCTTTCCTTTTGATGTTAAGTCCTTAATGGCATCCTTTGGAAGTCAGTGAGCACTCTAACATCCTCACCTCATTTTGTTGATTGAATCTTGTTTGTTGGAGCATTTGGGTTGTTGAAGATAAAGAAAGCAATGAATAGTATTGAAGATTTGATTGAAGATCTAAAAGCCCTTGAAGGTAGAAGCTGAAGCTTTGAAGAGGATGATTCCTTGTTGATTGTTGAAGTCTGAAGACTTTGTGAAGATCAAGTTGATACTTGAAGATCCCTGAAGATAATGAAGCCTGAAGGTGGAGCTGATCAAGGAGCTGAAGCTTAGGGGAGAAGATGAGTTGATACTCATGTGGTAGGGTTGATACCTGGAAAGTAAGTGATCTCTGAAGTCTGAAGACTGAGTAGCTGCTGGAGGAGCTGAAGCTTTCTTCTGTTTTCTTTTCTGTATTGTGTGTTTTGCTTGATTTGTCTGTTGCATTAGATTAAGTTCATCTAGAATAAGTTCAGGCTAAGAGCATGATTGCATTAGAGGTTGAGTTTCTCCCTCTGCTTGTATTGTTATTGAGTGGCTTTGCTTGCGGGTATTCGGTAGAGCCCAGCTCCCTTGCCCATGTGGTTTGTTTGCCTGATGGCAATTTCATTTCTTCTGTATGATTGCAGTTTACTGTTTATTGCTTGATAGCATGTTGTTTATTTTTCAGTATGATTACTGTTATTTCATGACTGGCTTGAGGTCGAGACGAGCTTGTGGAGGCTGAAGCCCCACACACATTTCCTCCCTCACTTGCATTGCATGCATTTTACTGTTAAACTGATGCTTTGTCTGCTTTGGTGTATCATTGACATGATCCCTTAGGACTCTCATTTCCTTTGATAAGGATTTGATGATAGAATCTTAGGTTGAAATCTATGCATGACAACTTCTAGGAGTTCCCTGTTCAAACCTCAACCATAAGATGAATCCATGGCATGATAACTGTAGGACTTGATAGTCTCCCTCCTAGTTGGGCCTGTTCTCTTCTCATCTCAAAACAGTTTAAGATACAGTAATCATGAATGATTTCTTTCGTACGTTACGAGCCTTAAGCTATCTGAGAAAGGATTGTGGGAGAGTTTCTTTTCCACAGTCTGGATGTTTAGTATGGTACCCTTTGGGTGACATGCGACGCATTCACTCTCAGGTCATAGTCTCTAGTGCGGTTGAAATCGCAAACACAATAAAAAACACTTCTTTCGCAAAAACAGGAAATAAACCGTAGTTTCCCGAACTACGTGAGCTATGATCTCTCATGCCTGTTGAGAGTACGTAGGCACAAGATGGCGAAGTCTTGGCGAGCCACCTTTCCCCCGTAATCCTTCGTAGGCCGAACTACGTTGACTCTGATTTCTCATTCTCTGATGAGAATACGTAGGCATAAAGCGCGACGCTTTGCCGAGTCATTTTTCTTTTCTTTTTCAGCCAGCCTTGATAGGTAGATAGAATAAAACCAACCCGTCCAAGTAAACAAACAAGCGAGGATCCCGTCGAGTACGACGGACGTGAGGGGTGCTAATACCTTCCCCTTGTGTAACCGACTCCCGAACCCAGACAATGGTTGCGATGACCTTGTCTTACCCTTTTTCGTCAGGTTTTTCCGATCGTTTCCTTTCCCGCTCTGAGGGATAAATAACGAAAGGTGGCGACTCTTCTGTCATGCCGGCACCTTATTTTCGCGCAAGCGACACACATATCATTAGAATGCCGAGGGGCTGTTATGTCTCATGTACTCATGGATACAGGATCATCCTTGAACGTACTTCCAAAGAAAGACCTAATGAAGTTGGACATCCAGGGATTGATTTAGGCACCAAGTGATTTGGTGGTGTGCGCTTTTAATGGTACCCGAATATCCGTGTTCGAAGAAGTGACATTGCCCATTTAGGTGGGACCAGAAGTATTTGATGCAGTGTTCTACATTATGGACATCCAGCCTGCCTACAGTTGTTTATTTAGCCATCCATGGATTCATTCAGCAGGAGCTGTGACCTCCACGCTGCATCAAAAGCTAAACTATATGGTTGGCGGTAGTGTTGTTACGGTATGCGGAGAAGAGGATATAATGGTCAATCACTTATCATCCTTCAAGTACGTCGAGGTGGCCAGAGAGATACATGAAACCCTTTGTTAGGCATTTGAAACCGTCCAAATTAAAGATAAATCTCTGATCGCTCCGCAAGTGCACGGAAATATCGAAGTAATATAAAAGATTGTCGAACCCACAGAGACCAATGTCAATCTACCGTTATCTATTATTACGGCGTAAAGCTAAGGCTATTGGAATTAGGAAAATTGAATGCGAATGAAATTAAATGCAAAAGAAATAAAGAAAATTGGTTTAAAGAAATGCGGTAAAGGATATCGGTATGCAAAGACTTAGTTATCTGGGATTCGACAGGTCACCGATGCTTCTTATTCTTTGCAAACATTGTTCAGAAGAAAATAGTGATCTGAAGACTTTCGTCTCACGTTGGTTGTTGACGCTAGTCATAATTCTAAGGGCCGAATGTACGCTTTCGCTGTCCCATTCGGGGTTAAAACTACTTTTTGGAAATCTCTAGGTTCTAATCCATTTTAAAGTGCTTTCGCTGTTATTAAAACAAATGCCTAGTGTTTACTATCTGGTCTTGCCGCAGCTTTCGCTTGTTGGTTCGTACCTTAATTAATTTCCCACTTTCGTGGCAAAACTACTTTTAAATAAGTTCTCGCTTTCGCGACGAAGTTTATTCAGTAAATAAATTTAAACACTACGGCCAGAAAGGTTGTTTGTAAAAAGGGAAGCTGCCGGTTACTATCGAATCCTATCCTACTAATTCGGTTACATACCGATAAAACTAACTTAGCCAGACATGATAATTAATGCGAACGGAAATAGACATAAACAACGGAATAATAAAGCGTGCATCATAATAGAAATAAAGTAGTAATTCGATTAATAAAAACCTGTAAATTGTACTGATCTCAAATCCTTGGGTAGTCCCCCACAATGTCGGCGGGATTCTACTTTGGCGAGAAATAAAAGGTACAGGAAGAAAATACAATATTCTGAACTGAAGGAAAATGGAAAGGAAAATAAAAGTAACGATAAATAACTTTGATGGAACTTTGGCAGAACTTCGGGATGAAGAATCCACCCCTTTCTCTGTGAGTCTCTTGTCTATTTATAGGAGATGTTTCTTATCTCAACTTCTTGAGATCATGCGTGAGATATGGAGAAAGTGGTAGTAACTTCCAGTAGTGGACAGTGAGTGGAGAAAGTGTAGTAACTTCTAGTAGTGGGCAGTGAGTGGAGAAAGTGTAGGAAGGATTTAAGTTGAGATTGATCGTGAATTCTGATTCTGCGTTTTTTATCTGCATGACGGTCGTCATGAAATGTGACGGTCGTCACACGCATGACGGTCGTCATGGACCTGTGACGGTCGTCACAGCAGCAGAATCCGTATATGCTGTTTTTCATCTATTTTTCATCCGTTTTTCATCTGTTTCTTCTCCTTTTCTTTCTTTAGTCCAAATTCTCCCCAATCTGCAAAACGAAGTAAATTAATCATATAATAGAACATAAATCAAGATAAATTAATAAAAGTCACAAATAAATGCATGTAAATCAAGCCGAATAAACGATATGATTTCGCGTTATCAAACATCCCCACACATAAACCATTGCTTGTCCTCAAGCAATCGACCAACACAGTAAAAAGAAATAAGCATAGTTCGAAACAAAGTCACGACGAAACTCTAATCATACGTGGCTGCTAGGCTAATGTTAGATCGATAGGTACTAAATATTAATACCAAGGATATCATAACGACACAATTTCAAAAACTCCCTACTTATGCAAACCAATCGGAATCATGCCATTATAACTCAACCTATAACTCATGCTCTCTTTCACCCCATTTCATTATAGTGCAATCACATTAAGCCCGTTATCCATACACATTCATGGCAACTAGACCTGTTAGTGACTACGATCTCATTATTATTTCATTTTTTTTCTGCAAATATGCTTAAACATCAATTGAACTTAAAGAGTTTGTACCGTTAGGCTAAGTGCTCGGGTGAGGAGCACCTAACTTAGAAGGAACATGTCTTTTTCTTCATAATATTTTTTTTTTCTTTTCTTTCTTAGTTTCTCATTTTAACCTAGAGATCATACACTTATTTGCATCGGTTTCTTACTTAGTGTGTTTAGGATGGTGCTGACTGCTTAAATAAACTACTTACGGATTACTACAAGAACCTGGTGTTTTAAGGTCTCGGCATAATGGGTACTCAAATTTATTTTGCATATTTAGGGGGTTAAGGTTGTCAGGACGATATCAATTTTATCAAAACTTTCCCAAGTTTTTCTAACATAGCCTAAACAACCTATATACTTTCAGAGTACCATGTCATGAATCAAAAAAAATTTGTTGGAGGTTAAAATTTTGAAATTTTGAAATTTTGGGGAAGTTTGAATAACAGGCGAAAACCACTCATAAAGACTCGACAGCATATGCAAAGATTTTGACATAGCATTAAAAATAGATAAAAACAATAAATCAAACTAAAAGGCAATAAAATGAAAGCGATAGAGTTCCTCCCCCACACTTAAACCAAACATTGTCCTCAATGTTTAAGTAAAAGGTGGAAAAGGAAAGATAGAACCTGTATGAATGCTACTGCTCTTGCTATCCTTGTCTTTGTTGATCACTTCTACTTCGGTGGCGGGCATTTTGAGATACTTTGTTTGTGTAATTCTCGAACCAGCTCATCATGTTGCTCGCGTCAAGAGGAAGTACTCATCATCAGTGTTCCCACCAGCAGCAACACTCGTAGGAATGTCCGTGGGCATAGCTCATCTTCACAGATCGTCATCTAGAGAGTTTTAGCCTAGATATAGCTAAAGCGTAACAAGCGATACATTTCTTTATTTTCTGCCGATTTAAACAAACAAATTAAAATAAAGACCTTGTGGGTTGCCTCCCACACAGCGCATTGTTTAGCGTCGATAGCTCGACGGCTAAGGAGTGCAAGTACTCATGGTGGTTCTTTCGAGAATGGTTCCTCGATCGAACTTTGAATAGTCTTCGATTTCCATGGCCACTTATCAAGCCATCTCTCATATCCATCACCTTTTCGTTTCTTTCTTCTGTAGGGTGCTTTCTTGTTTTGAACGCGTGGTGGTGGTTCTGGATCTATTCTGCGTATCAGCTTTTCAAATTTGGGCTTTGTTATTTCATCCACCACCTCAAAAGTTAATCGTACCCTTTTAACAGTAATAATGACCCTAGTTTCACGGTCCTCGAGTTTTCTTTTTCTATGAAGGGCCTTAGACAAAGGTGCATTGGTGTGTATATTTTTCAATACCTCCACATATGTTTTGGATTAGGAGTCTACCTTAACTTCTGCAAACCTTTGTGGGAAAGAAATAGGTGGGGTATAGGGAGGAGGAGCAAAGATACGTGCTTCCTTCTCTACCTCTTCGACAACCTCCCTTTCGGTTGGTGTCGGTGGATTTTTCTCAATATGTATGCTTTTCTCACCAAAACTCTCCTCAGGCTCATCATCAATCTCCCTAGGATCTTCTATTTGTTCTTTATTAACGGTTGTTACAACATTCACATGTCCTTCTGGGAAGGGTCCTAGAGGTGTTTGTCTAAGCAGGGAGGTTTGAGTCTCCAAAGTCTCGCTGTAAGTTGCGAGGGAATCGACAATAACGTTCATCTGCCTAAGGTCTTCATTAATTTGGAGATGTTGTTTTCTAAAATCTTCGTTTTGGAGAGTTTGTGTTTCCACAAAGCGCTCCATCATAGATTCTATCCTAGAGTGAGTAGACGTCTCATTGAATTCTTCTAGTAGTCTTTCGAGGTTGGATGTATCAAAATCTTACGTTTCCTCAAAACATTGGGAGTCGTCATCATAGAGGGAATTTGGGTGAGAGTGCGTAGTATTGAAATCTTCTAATAATATTTCGAGGTCAGATTTAAGCGGAATTTGTGGTTCCTCGAAATATTGGGGGTGGTAGTTATAATATGGAGGGTGGTAATTATAAGGGAAATATATACATAATGATTTAGATAAGAGTGCCTTAGTCTATACTATGCAACAATGGAATCACAATATTGACTGTTGGTCCCCGGCAACGGCGCCAAAAACTTGATCGCTCCGCAAGTGCACGGAAATATCGAAGTAATATAAAAGATTGTCGAACCCACAGAGACCAATGTCAATCTACCGTTATCTATTATTACGGCGTAAAGCTAAGGCTATTGGAATTAGGAAAATTGAATGCGAATGAAATTAAATGCAAAAGAAATAAAGAAGATTGGTTTAAAGAAATGCGGTAAAGGATATCGATATGCAAAGACTTAGTTATCTGGGATTCGACAAGTCACCGATGCTTCTTATTCTTTGCAAACATTGTTCAGAAGAAAATAGTGATCTGAAGACTTTCGTCTCACGATGGTTGTTGACGCTAGTCATAATTCTAAGGGCCGAATGTACGCTTTCGCTGTCCCATTTGGGGTTAAAACTACTTTTTGGAAATCTCTAGGTTCTAATCCATTTTAAAGTGCTTTCGCTGTTATTAAAACAAATGCCTAGTGTTTACTATCTGGTCTTGCCGCAGCTTTCGCTTGTTGGTTCGTACCTTAATTAATTTCCCACTTTCGTGGCAAAACTACTTTTAAATAAGTTCTCGCTTTCGCGACGAAGTTTATTCAATAAATAAATTTAAACACTACGGCCAGAAAGGTTGTTTGTAAAAAGGGAAGATGCCGGTTACTATCGAATCCTATCCTACTAATTCGGTTACATACCGATAAAACTAACTTAGCCAGACATGATAATTAATGCGAACGGAAATAGACATAAACAACGGAATAATAAAGCGTGCATCATAACAGAAATAAAGTAGTAATTCAATTAATAAAAACCTGTAAATTGTACTGATCTCAAATCCTTGGGTAGTCCCCCGCAATGTCGGCAGGATTCTACTTTGGCGAGAAATAAAAGGTACAGGAAGAAAATACAATATTCTGAACTGAAGGAAAATGGAAAGGAAAATAAAAGTAACGATAAATAACTTTGATGGAACTTTGGCAGAACTTCGGGATGAAGAATCCACCCCTTTCTCTGTGAGTCTCTTGTCTATTTATAGGAGATGTTTCTTATCTCAACTTCCTGAGATCATGCGTGAGATATGGAGAAAGTGGTAGTAACTTCCAGTAGTGGGCAGTGAGTGGAGAAAGTGTAGTAACTTCCAGTAGTGGGCAGTGAGTGGAGAAAGTGTAGGAAGGATTTAAGTTGAGATTGATCGTGAATTTTGATTCTGCGTTTTTTGTCTGCGTGACGGTCGTCATGAAATGTGACGGTCGTCACACGCATGACGGTCGTCACAGCAGCAGAATCCGTATCTGCTGTTTTTCATCTATTTTTCATCCGTTTTTCATCTGTTTCTTCTCCTTTTCTTTCTTTAGTCCAAATTCTCCCCAATATGCAAAACGAAGTAAATTAATCATATAATAGAACATAAATCAAGATAAATTAATAAAAGTCACAAATAAATGCATGTAAATCAAGCCGAATAAACGATATGATTTCGCGTTATCAATCTCCCATTGTGAGCAAAGTGCCGGAAGTGGCCATGTCTTCTTTTAAAGAGGCCCAAGCAGTAGTACAGACTGGGGCAGCGCAAGGTTGGGGCCAGGTATTGGAGATTTCCCACAAGAAAGACAAGTTTGGTTTAGGGTACCGCCCGTCACTTTCTTCTCCTTCATCCTCGCAGAGCGCGTCGCGCTATAAAGGACCTGTGCAGTTCACTAAAGGAGGAGTTATCTTTGAAAGGATCAATGCTGTGTCTGATGAAGAGGGAGATAGTGATTGTGATATGTATGCTTGGATCAAGCCTTGCACTCCAGGACAGAGCTTACGCAACTGGTCTATTGAAGAGTTCGTTCAAGTGACAATAGAATAGTAATGCTTTGTTTTTTCCGATTATTGTATTACCCTATGTTCTACCCGGAGCATAGCAGTATTTTGTTTCATGGCCTTACTGTTTATGTTTGAACGTTACTTTATCAATTAATCAAAGGGCGTTTTTCTCATTCAAATTTTGTGATCCTTGTCTTCCTTACTTTTTATTTCTCACAATAAAATGGCAATGTGGTTTGTACTCGTTTGCATATCATTTGAAACATTTAACCATTTTTTATTGCAGGATTCCTATTGCAGATGACACCGATTCAGAACCTCCTATGACTCGCTTCAACTTTGATCAACCGATATATCAAGTTGAAGAAGAGATTGATGAAGATGAAGACTTGCCTGAAGAGCTAGCTAGACTCTTGAAACAAGAAGAGAAGATTATTCTGCCTCATCAGGAGGAAATCAAGGTTATCAATCTGGGTTCTGAAGAAGTTGTCAGAAATGTTCGGATAGGGGTTGCACTGCAGAGTGACATTAAGCAAAGACTGATCGAGATGCTTCGAAAGTATAGTGACATCTTTGCTTGATCGTATGAAGATATGCCCAGGCTTTACACTGATATAGTGGTTCATCGCTTGCCGTTGCGCGAAGAGTTTCCGCCGGTCAAGCAGAAGCTTAGAAGGACAAGACCAGACATGGTTGTAAAAATCAAAGAAGAAGTCCAGAAGCAGTTGGACGCAGGATTTTTAGCCATGACAACTTACCCTCCTTGGGTCGCCAACATCGTACCTGTACCTAAGAAGGACGGTAAGGTACGGATGTGCGTAGATTATAGGGATTTGAATAAGGCGAGCCCAAAGGATGACTTCCCGCTCCCTCACATTAACGTATTGGTTGAAAATACTGCTCAATACTCCGTATTTTCCTTCATGGATGGTTTTTCCGGGTATAACCAAATCAAGATGGCACCGGAGGATATGGAGAAAACGACATTCATCACGTCGCGGGGAACTTTCTGTTATAAGGTAATGCCTTTTGGGTTGAAAAACGTAGGGGCAACCTACCAGCGGGCTATGGTCACTTTGTTTCATGATATGATTCATCATGAGATTGAAGTCTATGTTGATGACATGATAGCAAAGTCGCAAACGGAGGAAGAACATTTGGTTAACTTGTTGAAGCTGTTTGAGAGGCTCAGGAAGTTAAGATTGAGGTTGAATCCAAATAAGTGCACTTTTGGAGTTCGGTCCGAAAGTTATTGGGGTTCATTGTCAGTGAAAAAGGAATCGAGGTCGATCCTGCAAAAATAAAAGCAATACAAGATATGCCAGCACTGAAAACAGAAAAGGAGGTATGTGGTTTCTTGGGGAGATTGAACTACATTGCTCGGTTCATATCTCATCTCACAGCCACGTGTGAACTAATGTTTAAATTGATAAAGAAAGATCAGGCGGTCGTCTGAAATGAAAATTATCAAAAAGCATTTGATAAGATAAAAAAATACTTGCAGGAACCTCCGATATTGATACCCCCAGTAGCTGGAAGGCCTTTAATCATGTACTTAATGGTTCTTGAGAACAGTATGGGTTATGTTCTCGGTCAACACGACGAGACTGGAAGAAAAGAGTATGCGATCTATTATCTGAGTAAAAAGTTTACAGACTGTGAGTCCTGTTACTCAATGCTCGAGAAAACATGTTGTGCACTTGCTTGGGCTACCAAACGTTTGAGACAATAAATGCTTAATCATACAACCATGCTGATTTCGAAGATGGATCCGATCAAGTATGTCTTCGAGAAGCAAGCGCTCTCAGGAAGAATTGTCAGGTGGCAGATGGTACTGATAGAGTATGATATACAATATGTTTCCCAGAAAACCATCAAGGGAAGTGTTTTGTCAAAGTACCTTGTTGAACAACCAATTGAAGACTATCAACCGATGAAGTTTGAATTTCCTGACGAGGACATCATGTTCCTCAAAGTGAAGGACTGTGAAGAGCCATTACCCGACGAAGGTCCAGAGAAAGGTTCTCAGTGGCAGATGATATTCGACGGAGCTGTCAACTCCTATGGTAGTGGAATTGGGGAAATTATTACAACTCCTCATGGCACTCATATTCCGTTCACTGCCAGGTTGGCGTTCACTTGCACTAATAATGAAGCCGAGTACGAAGCGTGCATCATGGGTCTGGAAGAGGCTATTGATTTGAGAATCAAGAATTTGGATGTATATGGCGATTCAACGCTAGTGGTTAATCAGATCATGGGAGAGTGGGAAACTCGTCAACCAAATCTAATTCCTTATAAAGACTATGCAAGGAGGTTGTTACCCTTCTTTGACAGGGTAGAGTTCCACCATGTGCCGCGAGCAGAGAATCAGATGGCAGACGCTTTGGAAACACTATCTTTGATGTATAAGGTAAATTTTTGGAATGACGCTCCAAGAATAGTCATCTCTCGCCTTGATAGGCCCGCTTTCTTATTCGCCATTGAGGAGGCTGCTGATGGCAAGCCATGGTTTTATGACATACAAAATTTCCTCAAGAAGCAGGAGTATCCGCCAGGGGCTTCGGCCCAGGATAAGAAGACTATGAGGAGATTGTCTGGTAACTTTTATCTAAACCCAGATGGTGTGCTTTACAGAAGAAACCATGATTTGGTGTTATTGAGATGTGTGGATGAAAAGGAAGCAACATTGCTTATGGAAGAAGTCCACGAAGGTACTTTCGGTACACATGCCGGCGGGCATGCCATGTCTCGGAAGTTATTGCGAGCAGGGTATTATTGGCTAACCATGGAGTCAGATTGTTTCAAATTTGCAAAGAAATGCCATAAATTCCAGATTTATGCAGACAAAATTCATGTACCGCCGTGCCCGTTGAATGTTATGGCGTCCCCGTGGCCTTTCTCCATGTGGGGAATTGACATGATTGGCAAGATTGAGCCAACTGCATCCAATGGTCATCGTTTCATCTTGGTCGCCATTGATTACTTCACTAAGTGGGTTGAAGCAGCCTCGTATGCCAATGTCACAAAGCAAGTCGTAGCCCGATTCATAAAGAAGGACATCATCTGCAGATATGGAATACCCAAGCGAATCATTACTGACAATGGTTCAAATCTGAACAACAAGATGATGAAGGAATTGTGCCAGAATTTCAAAATCGAGCATCAAAACTCATCTCCCTATCGTTAGAAGATGAATGGCGCTATTGAAGCGGCCAACAAGAATATCAAGAAGATAGTGCAAAAGATGGTTGTCACTTACAAGGATTGGCATGAGATGTTGCCCTTTGCTTTACATGGTTATCGTACGACGGTACGCACATCAACCGGGGCAACTCCTTTCTCACTGGTATATGGTATGGAATCTGTCCTACCATTGGAGGTCGAGATTCCTTCTTTAAGAGTTCTGGTCGACGTCAAGCTTGATGAGGCAGAATGGATAAAGAACAGATTGAATCAGCGTAGCCAGATGGATGAGAAGAGGCTAGCATCTATCGCATACGGTCGGTTGTATCAGAGCCAAATGAAGAAAGCTTTTGACAAGAAGGTGCGCCCTCGAAGCTTTCAGACGGTCGATCTTGTGTTGAAAAAGATTCTCCCACCACAATCAGATCACAGGGGCAAATGGACTCCCAACTATGAAGGTCCATATGTCGTTCGAAAGGTCTTCTCTGGAGGAGCCTTGTTGTTATCCACCATGGACGGAGAGGATTTTACATCCCCTGTGAACGCAGACGCAGTTAAAAAATACTTTTCTTAAAGAGACCCACTGGAAAGAAAAAGAATATCCGGGCAAAAATGGGGCATCCCGGCGAACCATAAAAAAGGAATTGTGTTCGGGAAAAAATTAGGGATAAAGATGAAAATGAGGTAAACCCGCAAAGTCGAAAACCTGAAAAGGCGAGTTTGGCAAAAATGGGTATCCCCGTGAATCGAAAACCCGAAAGGGCGGTTCAGGCAAAAGTTAGGGATTGAGAATAAAATGATTGCGGTCTGCGTTGGAACCTCATTACTTAGTGGATTGGGAGAACCTGATGGCCGTTTGTCGCTACTGCGAAAAACGAGGCCAGCAAAACAGAAGAGTCGCCACCTTTCGTTATTTATCCCTCAGAGCGGGAAAGGAAACGATCGGAAAAACCTGACGAAAAGGTATAAGACAAGGTCATCGCAACCATTGTCTGGATTCAGGAGTCGGTTACGCCAGGGGAAGGTATTAGCACCTCTCACGTCCATCGTACTCGATGGGATCCATGCTTGTTGTGTTTATCTGACGGGTTTGTTATATCTATCTACGCTAAAAGTCTGGTCTAAAAAGAAAAGAAAATGACTCGACAAAGCGTCGCACTTTATGCCTACGTATTCCCGTCTGGAACGAGAAATCAGAGTCAACGTAGTTCGCCTAACTACGGGTTACGGGGGGAAGGTTGCTCGCCGAGATAGGGTTTGTCTTTTTTATCCGAGTAGGGTTAACAGACGGTTCCAGCAGTTTGGTGTATGCAGCTCGACCTTTGGAGACTTAGGCGTTTATCGTTTGCGGTAGAATCGGGAGTTAACAAAACTCTCCTTCTGAAAAGGGTTTCCAAGAATTAAAGGTCCAAGAGGACAAAAAGAGTTTGATCTTGGTTTTCTGTTTTTTAAAGAAGTATCTTTATGGATGTTCGCAACTGATATCGCACTAGAGACTATGACCTGAGATTGAATGCGTCACATGTCACCCAAAGGGTACCATACTAAACATCCAGACTGCTGGAAAGAAACTCTCCAACAACCCTTTCTCAAGTAGCTTAAGGCTCGTAACGCACGACGTCAATTAACCTTTATTACTGTATTTTGATCTTGTTTGCAGATGAGAAGAGAAAAGACGCACTAAAGGGGAACTGATCCAAACCTAAAGTTGTCATGCAAAATTAATCCTATGGTTGAGGTTAGGAGGGAAGCTAACTAAAGTTATCATGCATGGTTAGAACCCTAATGTCTGTCATAACTTCTCTTGAACAAGAGAAGTCAGAGTTCCTAGGGGAACATGGCAAAGGAAAGCAACAACAAAGAAATAATTGTACATAAATTGTAAAGAAACAACTGTAAATAAAATGCATGCAATGCAACACACAAGCAGAAGGAGCCAAGCTCAACTTCTAGAGCAAGCAAGCCCAAAGGCAACACACAAAGCACAGGCAAGGGAGACAGACTCAACCTTAAGCCAGCAAGCAAAGCCAAGCAATAACAGTCAAGCAGAGGGAGTCAGACTCAACCTCTAATGCAGACAAGCAAAGGGAGATATTCCCAACCTTTAGGATGCTCCTAGGCCTAGAAACATCTATATGAGAGCCTAGTCTAAATGCAACACACTAAACAGTCACACAAGCAGAGCAGAGCAGTCAGAAAATACAGCATGCAAAAACAGCAGACATGTAGCTCAACAACAAAGCAGATAAACAGCAAACAAAGAAACAGTCTACAACCAACTTCAAGCCTAAGCCATCCTCAAGAGAAGTCTTCATCTTCATGCTTCAACAAGCTCCAACACAAGGGAAGATAATTAATATCAAAATTATTGATTTATGATGGGAAGCAGGATGGAAACCAAGGGAATCCAACCTGACACTCAACCAGTCATCAGAGAAAAGCACCCTCAAAGGTTCTACCTCTTGTAAAATGCCACACATCCTTCCAAAGGAAGGATGAGGCTTTCACATAGGGACCTTGAATCATGGTATGAGAATGGAAAGCAATCAAAGCAATCCATGTTTATTTGAAGAAGGAGAGAATAACTAAGCTCTTCCTAAACCCTAATTGAACAAGCTCAAAGAAAGCTACCAAAAGAAGGTCTAAACACCAAATCAAGATCCACCAACAAGCAAACATAAGCTTACACATGTATAAAGCATCATCAAATAAGATTAACAAACCTATTATGAACTAAAAGCCACCATTGAAAGCAACTTAAAACTAGCCTAAGTATCCAATCTATGAAAAATACTAAACTACTTCTGAAACACTGGGAAATTTTCTAAGGGAACCTAAACATGTTAAGGACCTATAGTCGAAAGGTCAGGGATTAAATCAAATGGGAAGGTCACCTAAAAAATCCTAGATCACAAGGTACCAAATTAAAACCCTAAAATGGAAGGTCTAAAGATCCTAATCCAAAGCAGAACCTAATGTTGTCTAAAAAATATGAATTAAATCCTAAGGGATCATGCATCTTTAATCCACCAGCTAGCAAAAAATCATCCTCAAATTCAATACCAATTGAAAGAACAAAAATCAGAAAAATCATGGATCAAATATGCAAAATTAAAGAAATAACAAAAATGAGAAAATACCAAATAAATTGAAAATCAGGCAAAAATGAAATATTAAAGCATCATAAAATCAAGAATAAAATTAGGATCATGGACATATTTTTATTTTATTTTTCTAATGATTAATGAAATTAATATGAATTTTAGAATGAAACAAGTAATTAAAATAAAAGAAAAAGAATTAAAAACAAATAAATTGCAAGAATAAATGAGAGGCGCATGATGGTTAGACTAAGTCTCCTGATCTAAAGGCCCTGGTATTGCCAGCACATAAATGAATAACTGTGTTTCAATCCATCCAAGTCAAGTCTGATTTTAAAACGTGGCCACACGATCTGATTACAAAGTCAAGATTCTCAGCAGATCCAAGGGATAATACTTCATCTTCTCCATTTGAAAGTCAGTTGGAGGGAAATTTACAGAGGTGAACCAGATGGTGTTCTGGTGACTGCGCCACCGTCTTCTCCGGCGACCAAACACTTGCAGGTCATCAAACCTCAACAAACCTTACACAAATCCACTCCAAATCTCATGCTGATCTCAAATATGACCTTCAAATCTCCTAATTCTCAACAGAAATTGAAACACGATGGAGATCTTAAAATTCACATAGTTATGAAATCTCACCAATCCTTCAATTAAAACCATAGATCTCTTCCTCAGGTTACATAGATCATCCTCCACTAATTAGATTATGTTAAAACCTCATGATCAGGCCAAACCAACTCCAAACATAAATCATACATCAACTTAATTTGTCTCTAAACTTCCAATTTATGATCCAAAATCCATCTAAGAAACTTCCTAAAGCCTAACCGCATGCTAACATATGCTAAATCAACATGAATCTTCAGCAATTTTGAAAACTACATACATGTGTTGGAGCTTCAAATTGCTGCAGTTAGAACACGATTCTCAGCTTCAAACTGTGCAGATCCACTCAAGGAAGTATGCTGAAGGTGTTTGTAGCTTTGAATTGCCTTGAATTGGTATGGATCAGAAATCACGATTTCCACTTTCTCTCTTGAAACTCCAACTTCAATCTCTTGCTATGGCACGAAATGAACTCCAACCTTGCTCTGAATCAGTCATAGAACTTAAATAGAAATGATTTGTGGGCTTTAGAGGTCCAATGGAGGCCCAAATTAAGAAATTCACATTTCAATTTTCTCCAAAAAGTTCAACAATGGTATGCACGAATTTGCACTCAAAGCTTCCCCAAGAAGCTTCAATTATATTCCTTGTGGTCTGTGGAAAGTGTAGGGATTGATTAGAGAGCTTAAACTCCTCTCATGACCAAGTTTGGATGTGTTGCTTATTCATGAAGTTACAAGTCAAACCACCATGAATAAGCCTCAAATGAAAAATCTAATAATGCCAAAGTGCTTAGAATGATTTTTCTGATTAAAATGAGTACCCACTTGGCCTTGTTTGAACACAAATGAATTAATCTTGAATTTTTCACTTAAATGCCTTTAAATTCTTCTTTTTGCCAAATTTCTCAAACCAAGTCTTACCCTAGGCCAAATCACTTCATCATGAGGATATGGATGACCTAAAAACATCATTTTGAGCAAGTTTTATGTTGAAAAAAACTTCATTTGAAGCTTGCACGATAGTGAAAATGACCTATAATGCCAAATGACCTATAATCTTACTTTCCCAAAATACCCCTAACTTGAGTTCTACAAATCATATGGAAGACTACTAGTACAATTTGGAAAGCTAAGATCAAGACCTACAATTTTGATGTTGGCCGAAAATTGAGGAGAATCATCCTTCTAGTTCAAAAGCTCCTTGGAAGTTGGTTGACTTTCATAGACAAATTTCACATTCCTCAGATGACCTGTAACTTGTATGAACCATAATTTGAGTTCTATAAATCCAATGGAGGACTTCTAGTACTCAAATTAAAGCTAAGAGCATGCTCTACGCGTTTCATGTTGGCAAAAAGTGGGGATGAAACTTGTATCTTGAGATAAGTGGTCTTGAAGTTAGGCACTAAATAGGGGATTTTACCCTGAGAACCCTAATTTAGCAACTCCTCACACTTTGGACTTTTCTTGAATTGATCTTGGACTATCACCTCATGTATCTCAACGCAAATATCCATGATTACAAAGACTTAGAATTGAGCTTTGACCCTCTTCAATTGCACAGTTGACTTAGGGATACTCAGATGAAAACCCTAATTGCAACACCCTCAACTGTGGCTCTTCACACTTGGCATAATGACTTGATTGAGCTCTCTCATGACCCTCAAGGCACTCTATGAGCTCTATACATACACTATCTCCTTGATCAAGGCTCCACAACCCATTGATGGTCTTCAATTGGTCCTCAGATTAGGGGATTAACCACTTACAAACAACTGAACCTCTCAAGAACCCAACCCTCTTCCTGATGACTTTGGTGACTTCTCAAGCTTGCATAAGACCTCTAGAAAGGCTCCTCTTGATATAAACCACACTTGATCCCCTGTTAAATGAACAATGCTATGCTATGCAAATGTTAGATCAATGATATGCTAATGCAATGAAACAAAAGCCAAGTAAGAAAAGGTTAGGCAAATTTTGGGGTGCAACAGCTGTCCCTATTCAAGCGGCTTGGACCTGACTGGATGAAAAGCAAACGGATTTCAGGCAATCAAGGTAGAATACAGTTGAATACCAGAGAACCCGGAAATTTGCTAACAGAAGAAATAAACTGCACAGACTGCTTGGGGAAAAAGATCCAGACAATTGAATCTGGTTGTCACGACAACAACTGATCAATAATCTGATAAAGACCATGATTTCAACATCAACCCCCTGTGTGACGCCACCGGCGTTGAGTCAACAATCAATTTCAAATATATGCTACAATAAGCGGGCACTATGTAAAGCGCATCATCCATGTACTATCCTGGATCTTCCATTTCCGAAGAAACGGGCATCGCACAAAATAAAAGCGCGGTATCCCTGTACTATCCGTGATCTTCTATTTCCGAAGAAACGGGCATCACACTAAATAAAAGCGCGAAACTGTCAATGTACTATCTTTTGACCTTCCATTTCCAAAGAAACGGGCATACGCTACGTAAAGCGAGTCATCCCTGTACTATCCAGGATCTTCCATTTCCGAAGAAACGGGCATCGCACTAAATAAAAGCGCGGAACTGTCAATGTACTATCTTTTGACCTTCCATTTCCAAAGAAACGGGCATACGCTACATAAAGAGAGTCATCCCTGTACTATCTGGGATCTTCCATTTCTGAAGAAACGGGCATCGCACTAAATAAAAGTGCGGAACTGTCAATGTACTATCTTTTGACCTTCCATTTCCGAAGAAACGGGTATACGCTACGTAAAGCGAGTCATCCCTGTACTATCTGGGATCTTCCATTTTTGAAGAAACGGGCATCACACTAAATAAAAGTGCAGTATCAGGCATCCGGAGACTTGAACAAGCAACTCTGCAGGGAAAATCTGGCAACAACTTCAAAGTCTAATTATGAAGCCGTTTAGAACTCTTCCGGGGACATTTTGATGACGACTCCAAAGTCTAATTATGAAGCCCATTCAATGCTGACGTGACAGCAACTGGAGGAAACTCTGCCGGGGAATTTCTAACGTCAACTGCCAGACATTAACCTTGACGATGAGTACTGACCTCAACAATCTCATCCCTGGAATCTTTCTTTTTAAATGCTGACGTGATAGCACCCCGAGGAAAACTCCACAGGAGAAAAAGGGAAACTTAACCAAACAACTCTGATGAGGGAACGTGTGATAGGACGAACGTTATCATCACAAATCTTATGCCAAAAATTTGAATATCCGAAGACCATCCTGAACAAGAATTCCAATTACCTGCGGGGAAGAACACCTGAAAACAAAGAGGTAACCGACCTGGCTTATGTTTCAAAATGCACATGTTTGAAAATGGCGTAATGCCCCATATAAGATGGAAATGCTACGCGTTTGGGTAGATGAAAATATGATGCGGATATGATGATATATGCAAGATGCAAATGTAGGCTCGGGCTGCCGGAGAAAGGCTGGATACAGAACCGCTTCAGCAAAATAAATGCTGAAGACAAAGCCAAATGCGTTGGGGATAACCGGGTATCACAGAATTATCACAGCAAAATAAATGCTGGAAAGGTGAACCGACTCCACTGGGGGAGCAACAATCTTGTTGGGGGATAGCTTAACAAATCCGTAGTTACGAACCCTGCAGAGGATGATCAACCCATTGGAGGATAGACAACCTGCTGGAGAACAGAAAGAGTCATCCTGCGCGGGGATGAACTTTTCAAACCATGGACGACCTGGTTGTACCATGTGGGGACTCCACTAGGGATTAAATGTGCACATGATCATCGCTGGGGATGCACATTACTGCCTGACCGCTTGCTAACTCGCATACGACTATTGTGGGGATAAACATGCGACTTCCATTTGCTGGGGAGGAATAAGATCACTTAGAGCCTGCTCCTACGTTAAGGGACTCTGGCTGGGGAAACACGATCCTTTGCCTGTTTGCTGCGAAGGTAACGACCCTGCAAAATATGAGCAACAACAAGATACCTTATACAAAAGGAAATATCTAGGTCAATAGCCGTGACAATCGCTCAATCAATTCAAAGTTTTAACAATTATTGGCCGAGGCCTGCAAGTTTATGCACGTGCAAGTTTATCCAAAACATCGGCGTTTTCCATAAACAAAACAGTAAAAGTTAAGACAAGAAACAAGCATCAAGTACTGAATAGTATGCGTTTATTGATAATGGGCCTATAAATAGGCAAAGTTTTGTACAATGGATGCAACTTCTGAAAAGAGGAAGCTACAAGATAAATACAAATATGTACAGAGGTTCAAAGAAATTTGTATACATGTTGGCAACGTGGTACAGACAAACACCATGAGCTGATCCTCCTATGACTCGCCTGACTCCGACGCTTTCCCGATATTCCGTCCTCGGAAGAGATTGACTTGGATAATCCACCCTCAGGCACTCCTAAACCACTAAGCAATGCAGTATCAAACTCGAACCGCAGTCATTTTCTTTTTCAATCCCTAACTTTTGCCTGAATCGCCCTTTGCGGGTTTTCAATTCACCGAGATACCCTTTTTTGCCGAAGTCACCTTTTCAGGTTTTCGACTTTGCGGGTGTACATCTTTTCAATTTTTATCCCTAATTTTTGCCCGAACCTTTTTCTTTTTCTTGGTTCGCCGGGATGCCCCATTTTTGCCTGGAGTCTTTTTTTTTGTCCAGCGGGTCTCTTTAAGCAAAGTATTTTTTAACTGCGTCCGAGTTCACAGGGGATGTAAAATCTTTGCCATTTATGGTGGACAACAGTAAGGCTCCTCCAGAGAAGACCTTTCGAACGATGTATGGACCTTCATAGTTGGGAGTCCATTTTCCCCTATGATCTGATTGTGGTGGAAGAATCTTCTTCAGCACAAGATCGCCCGTCTGAAAGCTTCGAGGGCACACCTTCTTGTCGTAAGCTTTCTTCATCCGACTCTGGTATAACCGACCATATGCGATAGATACAAGTCTCTTCTTATCCATCAAACTGAGCTGATTCAGCCTATTCTTTATCCATTCTGCCTCATCAAGTTGGACATCCAGCAAAACCCTCAAGGAAGGAATCTCAACTTCTAATGGTAGGACATCTTCCATACCATACACCAGTGAGAAAGGTGTTGCCCCGGTTGATGTGCGTACCGTCGTACGATAGCCGTGTAAAGCGAAGGGCAACATCTTGTGCCAGTCTTTGTATGTTAAAACATCTTCTGAACTATCTTCTTGATGTTCTTGTTGGCCGCTTCGACAGCGCCATTCATCTTGGGCCGATAGGGAGAGGAATTATGATGCTCAATCTTGAAATTCTGGAACAATTCCTTCATCATCTTGTTATTCAGGTTTGAACCATTGTCAGTAATGATTCTTTCAGGAATGCCGTACCGATAGATGATGTCCTTTTTGATAAATCGGGCTACCACTTGCTTGGTAACATTGGCGTAAGATGCTGCTTCAACCCACTTGGTGAAGTAATCAATAGCTACCAAGATAAATCAGTGTCCATTGGATGCGGTGGGCTCAATTTTCCCAATCATATCTATGCCCCACATGGAGAAAGGCCACGGGGACGCCATAACATTCAAAGAGCTTGGCGACACTTGAATCTTGTCCGCATAAATCTGGCATTTATGGCACTTCTTTGCAAATTTGAAACAGTCTCTTTCCATTGTCAGCCAATAATATCCTGCCCGTAATAACTTTCGCGACATGGCATGTCTACCGGCATGCGTGCCAAAGGTTCCTTCGTGGACCTCCTTCATGAGTAGATTAGCTTCTTTCTCATTAACACATCGCAAAAGCACCAAATCATGGTTTCTTCTGTACAGAACACCATCTGGATTCAAGTAGAAATTGCCAGCCAATCTCCTAAGAGTCTTCTTATCACGGCTGGATGCCCTAGTCGGATACTCTTGGTTCTTTATGAAATTCTGGATATCAAAATACCACGGGTTGCCATCCGAAGCTTCCTCAATGGCGAATATGAAAGCGGGCCTATCGAGGCGAGAGATAACTATTCTGGGAGCCTCATTCCAGAAGTTAACTTTGTACATAGAAGACAATGTCGCAAGAGCGTCAGCCATCTGATTTTCGGCCCGTGGCACATGGTGAAACTCTACTTTGTCAAAGAAAGGCAACAACCTTCGCGCATAATTCATATACGGTATCAGATTGGGCTGACGAGTCTCCCATTCTCCCTTGATTTGGTTCACGACTAGCGCGGAGTCTCCATAAACATCAAGATTTTTAATCCTCAAATCAATAGCCTCCTCGAGACCCATGATACATGCCTCATATTCAACCTCATTATTGGTAACTGGAAATGTCAGTCTGGCAGTGAACGGGATGTGCGTCCCATGGGGAGTCGTAATGATTGCCCAAATTCCACTTCCATATGAATTCACAGCACCGTCAAAAATCAATTGCCATTGGGAACCCCGTTCAGGACCTTCACCATGCAATGGCTCCTCGCAATCTTTCATCTTTAAGTACATGATATCCTCGTCAGGAAAATCAAACTTCATCGGCTGGTAATTGTTGATTGGCTATTCAGCCAGGTACTCTGACAGTATGCTACCTTTGATAGCCTTTTGCGAGACATACTGTATATCGTACTCTGTCAGTACCATTTGCCATCGGGAATCCTTTCTGAAAGTGCCTGCTTTTCAAAGACATATTTGATCGGATCCATCTTCGAAGTCAACATGGTTTTATGATTTAGTATGTATTGCCTCAGACGTTTGGCAGCCCAAGCAAGTGTACAACACGTCTTTTCGAGCATTGAGTAATGGGACTCACAGTCTGTGAACTTTTTACTCAAATAATAGATCGCATGCTCTTTTCTTCCAGTCTCGTCATGTTGACCGAGAATACAACCCATACTGTTCTCAAGAACCGTCAAGTACATGATCAGTGGTCTCCCGACTACTGGGGGTATCAATATTGGAGGTTCCTGCAAGTATTCTTTTATTCTTTCAAACGCCTTTTGATAGTTTTCGTTCCAGACAATTACCTGATCTTTTTTCAACAGTTTAAACATGGGCTCACACATAGCTGTAAGGTGAGATATGAACCGGGCAATGTAGTTCAACCTCCCCAAAAAGCCACAAACTTCTTTCTCTGTTTTTGGCGCTGGCATTTCTTGTATTGCTTTTATTTTAGCAGGATCAACCTCTATTCCTTTTTGACTAACAATGAACCCCAGTAGCTTTCCAGATCTCACCCCAAAGGTGCACTTATTAGGATTCAGCCTCAGCTTGAATCTCCTAAGCCTCTCAAACAATTTCAGAAGATTCACCAGATGCTCTTCCTCCGTCTGGGATTTGGCAATCATATCGTCAACATAGACCTCAATCTCTTTATGCATCATGTCATGAAAGAGCGTTGTCATAGCACACTGATATGTTGCCCCTGCGTTCTTCAAACCAAAGGGCATCACTTTGTAGCAGAACATTCCCCACAGGGTAATAAAAATTGTTTTCTCCATATCCTCCGACGCCATTTTAATCTGATTGTAGCCCGAAAAGCCGTCCATGAAGGAAAACACAGAGAATTGAGCCGTGTTGTTGACCAACACGTCAATATGAGGAAGCGGGAAGTCATCCTTAGGGCTCGCCCCTGTTCAGATCTCGATAGTCAACGCACATCCGCACCTTACCATCTTTCTTTGGCATAGGTACTATATTGGCGACCCAAGGAGGGTAAGTTGTAACTGCTAGGAAACCAGCGTCCCACTGTTTCTGCACTTCCTCTTTAATCTTTACGGCCATATCTGGTTTCGTTCTTCTGAGCTTTTGCTTGACTGGCGGACATTCCTCACGCAATGGCAAGCGGTGGACCACAATATCAGTATCTAGCCCAGACATATCCTCATAAGACCACCCAAAGATGTCATTATACTCTCGCAGCATCTCGACAAGTCTCTGCTTGATATCGCTTTGCAGCGCAGCCCCTATCCGGACATTCCCGACAACTTCTTCCGAACCCAAATTAATGACCTCGAAATCCTCTTGATGAGGCAGAATGATTCTCTCTTCTTGTTTCAAAAGACGAGTCAGCTCTTCTAGTAAGTCGTCGTCCTCAACAATCTCTTCTTCGGCTTGGAATATCGGATGCTCAAAGTCGAAGCGAGTCATAGGGAGTTCTTGGTCGGTGTCATCTGAAATATGGATCCTGCAAGAGAAATGGTTAAATGCTTCAAATGATATGCAAACGAAGCACACAAACACATCGCCATTTTATTGATAAAAATGAAAAGCAGAAAAACAGGGATCATAAAATTTGCATGAGGAAAACGCATTTATTTGATGATTAAAAAAAAGCATACAGATAAACAAGTAGGCCCTGAAATAAAACCACTATGCCCCGGGTAGGACACAGGATTGTACAATAATCGAAAAAACAAGGCATTACTGTTTCAGCGTCACTTGAATAAAGTCCTGGATAGACCAGTTGCATAGGCTTTGTTCTGGCTCGCTGGGCTTAATCCATGAATCCATGTCACAGTCGTTATCTCCTTCTTCACTGTCAGGCACATTATTAATTCTTTCAAAACTGACTCCTCCTAGAGTGAACACAATCGACCCTTTGAACTTTGACGCGCTCTATGAGGAAGATGACGGTGACGGGCGATATCCCAAACCAAATTTGTCCTACTTAACAGGAATCTCTAGAACTTGATCCCAGCCTTTGATCTCCCTGGCCTGAACTACCGCTTGGGCTTCTCTGTACGACGACATAGCCACCTCTGGCCCCTTGCTAATGACAGGAGATTTGTTTCTGATCTGCACCCCTTCAAAGGCTTGGCATAATGTCTCATGGATCTCACCATCCACTTCGACATATTTGAATGACGACAGGTGACTTACCATGATGTCTTCCTCCCCACACACGGTGACAACACTACCACCGATCATATATTTAAGCTTTTGGTGCAACGTCGACGTTACAGCCCTTGCAGAGTGAATCCATGGTCGTCCAAGCAAACAGCTATAAGTTGGCTGTATATCCATAATATAAAACACAGTGTCAAACACATTTGGACCGACCTGGATTGGCAAAGTCAATTCTCCAAATACGGACCTTCTAGTCCCATCAAAAGCTCTCACTACCAAGTCTCTTGGCGTGCAGATTATACCTCGGGTATCTAGCTTCAACAGTGCCTTCTTAGGCAAAACATTCAGGGATGAACCAGTGTCAACAAGGACATGAGACATAACAGTGCCCCTACATTCAACTGAAATATGCAACGCACTGTTATGGTTGCGACCTCTGGGTGTCAAATCAAAATCTGTAAAGCCAAGGCCATGCCCCGCGTTCACGTGCGCAATCACTCCTTCGAGCTAATTAACGGATATCTCTTGGGGTACAAAAGCAACATCAAGAGCTTTCAACAAAGCATTCCGGTGGGCCTCGGAACAAAGTAACAATGACAAAATCGAGATTTTAGAAGGCGTCTGCTGTAGATGATCGACAATTTTATAATCACTCTTCCGAATTAATCTCATGAATTCTTCCATATCTTTGGTCAAAGACTCTTTTTCCTTCTCTTGAGAAGGTCCTCCTTCATCTACCTTACCCTTCCCTCGGGCGGCTCTTTCAGCTTCTACTTCCGGTGACGTGAAAATTCTACCACTACGGGTTATTCCTCCTGCCCTCACAAGGTTATCAACTGACCCTACCGGCGGGCTCGCCAGGTTAATCTTCTCCCCATTGCAGTAAACCTCCGCCCCATAGTTCCAAGGGATGGCTTTAGTGCTTTCATACGGAATGGGTCCAACTTTGGTTATTGTATTAGAATGCCTTTTGGGAGGCGCCGATATCATGACAATCTTAAACGGGATTGTAATCGTTGCAACTTCACCCTGCCTTTCAGCTATTGCCTCAACAGGCTTCTCTTCAGCAGTACAGTCGAATTGCAGCGTTCCTTCATCAATTAGACCCTGAATACCTCTTCTCAAATTATCACAACCCTCAGGCCGGACCACACAATCAACACAATCAGCATCACAACCAGGGAACACTTCCCCTTTCAGCAATCTGCCCTTGACATAACTCAGAGGCGTCCTCAATTCATCCACATTCATAACTAGATTCAGACTAGCATCTTCCAATATTGCACCCACCTTTGCAGATCCATGAGGTGGCATCGAATTTTTCTCAATGTTGGGTGCTTCATTACCAAAGTTTATAGCCTTGCTATCTATCAAATCTTGCACCTTGTGCTTGAACGCATGACAGTTCTCTATGCTGTGACCGGGTGCCCCGGAGTGGAATTCACAATGTGCATTGGCATCGTATCCGAAAGGAGGCGTGCCCTTTAACGGAGCCAACGTCCTTATCTCAACAAGTTGCAGCTGTAACAAAGTTGGAAGAAGCTGAGCATACGACAATGGAGGTTCATCAAATACCCTTTTCACAGTCCTATCCCGACCTTGGTATCTTTGTGGAGCAGAATTCTGTTGTCCCCGTTGCTGCTGTGGCTGTTGCTGTTGCTATTGAGGTACAGGAATTGTCACACTAGCAATCTGCTGCTGACGGTATTGGTTTCGACCTCTACCTCTTCCTCGGGAGCTGTATACTGAATTAGTATCCCCTTGTCTCTTATTCCCAAAAGCCCTTTTACCACCTCCAGCTGAGGTTGACTCTCCCGCTTGAATCTTACCAATCTTGACACCGTTCTCGATACGTTCTCCCAAGAGTATCAACTCAGAAAAGTTAGCCGTTGTACAATTGATAAGCCTATCATAATATAACCCAGAGAAAGTGCCCACAAACATATCCACCAACTTACGCTCCACCATGGATGGGTGCACCCTAGCTGCAAGCTCACGCCATCTCTGGGCGTATTCTTTGAAACTCTCGCCATTCTTCTGAGAAAGATTCTGGAGTTGGACCCTGTTCGGCGCAAGGTTGCTGTTATATTGGTAGTGCTTGACAAAGGCTTCTGCCAACTCTTTCCAGCTACCAATCTGAGTAGGATCTAACCCCATGTACCATTCAAATAACGGTCCAGACAAGCTATCTTGGAAAAAATGCATCAGCATCTTTTCGTCATCAGAATAGGCGGACATTCTCCGATAGTAAGACCGCACGTGAACTCGTGGGAAAGTATCCCCCTTATACTTGTCAAAAGTGGGCGCTTTGAACTTGAGTGGCACCCTCAAGCCAGGGACCAATCCCATGTTAGCCACATCCAACCCCGTGGAATTCTGATTAGCAAGATTCTTCATCTGTTCTTCCAACAACCTGAACCTTCTATCATTGTCAGTGGGCATCTCAAGATCTCTTCCTGGAGGAGGGAAAGCATCCTCTTGACGATCTTCGCCCCAGCGAGAATCCCCGTTATCATACTCAGCATAAGCAATATGAGGACCAAAACCAGTCTGATTGAACCTGGGACCATACCCCATATTACCAAAACCCTGATTACCAACACCTGGACCAAAACCAGCGTTGTAAGCGCCCACCCCAACACCGTTGTTGCTTGCATTACCAAAACCTGCGTTGCCGAAGCCCTGGTTACCATAACCCTGATTGGCACCACCAAAACCAGCATTGCCAACACCAATACCCATACCAGTGTTGCCAGCACCAACACCAAACCCAACATTCCTAGTTCCAACATTGAAACCAACATTCCCCGCACCAATATTTCCATTGGTTTCCGCATGCCCATTACCATTACTAGTCACATTTCCATTCCCAGCTCGGTTACCGTTCTCAGTCGTATTGGGGACGACCACCGGTATAACATCACCAGCTTGGAGAGTCTCGCCATGAGGAGGATCAGTAGCAATTCTGCCATGTAGCACACCCTGACTATCAACCCTAGCGATCAGAGGATGCACCAGAGTCTGTAGCTGCTCCTGGCCCTTGGCCACAGTTTCCATCACTTGCATGAACTGCGTCATCCTGTCGCGCATCTCCTGCATCTCAACTTGCATTTGATCCATAGCTTTCTTACAGTTGCTTCTGGTAGAGTAGCGATGAATTCGCGGATCGGTAATCCTGAAACTTGCATCAACAGAGGGTTAGGAGACAGCTAAAGGTACCTGCTATGCGAATGATTTATGCAAATGCAAGCGTGTGTATGTGCGTTAGGGAGATTTTTCCCCCGATTCGAGTGCCAGAGTGCCAGTGCTGATAACAAGAAGTCCGGATCCAGTCACTGAAATAACATCTCATATATATATGTAGCCCAACAAGGCAGTAGTACAATGTCAATGAATACATGGGGAATCAATAGCATGACCTCGACCAACAAGCCTGGTGATGGTCAGCCTACAGCAAAGATTAGAAAAAATACGAAGGGTTACAAAGACAATCAAGTGAGACAACGAGCACGGAACTCTTCTAGCAACTCTTTTATCTTGGGGTGATCAGGCCTCGTGAGTAACCCTTCAACGAGCAACTCTCTCTGCATAATAGTGCACTGGAGACCTTCAACAGAATCTTCCCATGCTCCTGGGCCAAAACAATCTTCCAACCTTCGCTTCTTAGATTCAAACCTCTGCTTGCGATCTTTCAGGTTAGCGAGAGCTTTGTTTAGCAGGTCCTCCGTGGCATATCTGCGAGCAGTTTCCTCATCAAACTTCTTCTCACTAGCCCTCACCTGAGCCTTCAATTTGGAGATTTGCTGTTTCAGTTTATCCTCCCTCTCTTTGTTGCTGGCTATAGTGGCATTCCACTACTGATTGAACTTAGAGATTCTACAGTATGCTTCATCCAAGTGCTGCTTCTTGGTGGCCAGTACATCATTGACAAATTTGAATTCCAGACCCAAACGCTCATGATCAGCTATCTGCTTGGTCAAGTCCGTACCTAACCTGTTCACCAACTCTGTCTGCTTTTTGAAGGAGTGGACGACTTCGATTCTCTCGCTTCTGATCTGTGCCAGCTCTTTCTCTAACTCTTCATTAGCCTTTTTCAGCTCTTCCTTCTCAGCTAACACCTGATTATACTGCTGAATAGGCACGGTAGTAGGCTCTTCAACCACTAGAGGGTACTCTTGCTTAGCAGGTGGGAAAAGGCATCCCTATGGTCTCTGCTCTAGTCTTGATCCAAGTCATGTAAAGAGCATAAGCTTGGCTATTGCTCTTACCCAACAATTATTTTCCTCGTCTACTGATATCATTCCAGGCCTGTTGAAGCTTAGATAACATGTCCCCTTCTAGAAGACCTGTGAGGTACAGAGATTCCTGCACCTCTTCATCCTTTGGTGGATCCCTCAAAGCATATGCAAACTGTCTGACAAGTAGAGATGGATTATAGTTGATACAACCCTTTCTTCCTATCAACGACACATTTGGAAATCCACTGCAGCTGAATATGACTTCAGTACCCAATATATCTCTATCAAACCAAACAACACTCTCTGCTGACAAACCCATCAAGCGCTCAGACCACTCAGTTGTGGCTGCAGATGAAGCAAAGAGACCCTTTTTGGGCAGATGACTATCAAACCATCTGTAGAGTAAGGGCACACAACATGATACATTCTTACCCCTTCTATTTTCGTTCTTGTAATGGACGGAATGATATACATCTCCAGTCAAGGTAGGAACTGAATTCCCTGAGGCAAAGATATGGAAGGCATCCAAGTCTACAAAATCAGGCATGTTGGGAAATAAAATGATACCATATATGCAGAGAGCAAGAATGGCGTTGAATACGATCCAAAAACCGTCTTTGGCACACTGTTGGGCTTTCCCAACTAAGAAATGCAGAGAAAAACCAGGAACCCCATTCCAACTAGACAGGATCAACTCAGAGGCATCCAGATGAAGAGAAAGAGCTAGATTAGCCAGATTAGGCTTAGCATCCATGTGAAAAAATGGCATCTGACTCTTGATAGGTACACCCAACATCTCAGCATACTCCTCTAATGTAGGTGCAAGAACGAAGTCCGGGAAAGTGAAGCATCTCAAGGGAGGATCATAGAACTGCAGCAAGGCGCACAACCCATTCAACTCATACACAGAAGGTTTACGAACCAGACTGAGCAACTTCCCCGAAGATTTTCTGAATTCCCCTCTCACTGTATCATCTGCCAAGGCAATCAAACTGGACAGTAGAGCAACATCTGGTGTAGGGAGCTTGTAGGTCACATTATTCTTCAGAGATCCTATGATAGCACAACAGAAGGCAAGAAAACCGGAACCGGGGGATAATGTACCTACAACACAGGCACACGTTAATGATATGCAAATGAGTATGCAAAATGCAAAATGCAACAGGGATCAAGATGGTGCTGCTGAGGAGATCGAGGCTCTGATCCAACACAATCACAACACTGCTCTGATAGCACAACCCTGAAGAGGACCAATAATTATCCACTGTCGAGAACAACCACATCTCTGATGATAAGAACCCTATGAACCCAACAATACTGATTTACTGTCAACAAAACCAGGTAGTCTGAAGGTTAAGGTTTCCTGCAATAACCCGACCCCGCTCACAGGTATGGACCTAATCACAGACAAAGTATGGCATCCTATTCGTTTCCCAATGTCACAGACTTTCAAGAAACAATGATACGATAGCCAAAAGGTGTGGCATCATCATCTCCTGAAGTGGCCTCACTTAGCCGAGTCACAAATGATCGGTCCCCAGAGTCGATAATCCTCAAAACCAACAACCCCTCAAGCCCAAAGGGCTGAAAAATAAGTCAACCGGGAGAACCTTGTCTGAGCGTGGATTTCATGAGACACTAGTGCCTGCAAAGCAAGCACGCACCCACTAATTTCCACAACTAATACTAAGTACACTCAAGCCTGGGTCTGGCTTCTCACTCATCAGAACCCCTTCCCACAACAGCACAATAATAATATCATACTGAAAATAAAATGCGGAAAGTAAAATGTGATAAATAAAACCCAACAAGTAAACACACAAGCGCTAAGATTGACTCGCATAGGGAACCAGAGTCCCCAGCAGAGTCGCCAGCTGTCGCTATTGCAAAAAACGAGGCCGGCAAAACAGAAGAGTCGCCACCTTTTGTTATTTATCCCTCAGAGCGAGAAAGGAAACGATCGGAAAAACCTGACGAAAAGGTATAAGACAAGGTCATCGCAACCATTGTCTGGATTCGGGAGTCGGTTACGCAAGGGGAAGGTATTAGCACCCCTCACGTCTATCGTACTCGATGGGATCCATGCTTGTTGTGTTTATCTGACGGGTTTGTTATATCTATCAACGCTAAAAGTCTGGTCTGAAAAGAAAAGAAAATGACTCGGCAAAGCGTCGCACTTTATGCCTACGTATTCCCGTCTGAAATGAGAAATCAGAGTCAACGTAGTTCGCCTAACTACGGGTTACGGGGGGAAGGTTGCTCGCCGAGATATCGCATCTCGTGCCTGCGTACTTTCGCACAGTGTGAAAGATCAGAGCAAACGTAGTTCGGGACACGAGGGACACAGGTTTGTCTTTTTTATCTGAGTAGGGTTAACAGACGGTTCCAGCAGTTTGGTGTATGCAGCTCGACCTTTGAAGACTTAGGCGTTTACCGTTTGTGGTAAAATCGGGAGTTAACAGAACTCTCCTTTTGAAAAGGGTTTCCAAGAATTAAAGGTCCAAAAGGACAAAAAGAGTTTGATCTTTGTTTTCTGTTTTTTAAATAAGTATCTTTTATGGATGTTCACAACTGATATCGCACTAGAGACTATGACCTGAGAGTGAATGCGTCACATGTCACCCAAAGGGTACCATACTAAACATCCGGATTGCTGGAAAGAAACTCTCCAACAACCCTTTCTCAAGTAGCTTAAGGCTTGTAACGCACGACGTCAATTAACCTTTATTACTGTATTTTGATTTTGTTTGCAGATGAGAAGAGAAAAGACGCACTAAAGGGGAACTGATCCAAACCTAAAGTTGTCATGCAAAATTAATCCTATGGTTGAGGTTAGGAGGGAAGCTAACTAAAGTTATCATGCATGGTTAGAACCCTAATGTTTGTCATAACTTCTCTTGAACAAGAGAAGTCCGAGTTCCTAGGGGGACATGGCAAAGGAAAGCAACAACAAAGAAATAAATGTACAGAAATTGTAAAGAAACAACTGTAAATAAAATGCATGCAATGCAACACACAAGCAGAAGGAGCCAAGCTCAACTTCTAGAGCAAGCAAGCCCAAAGGCAACACACAAAGCACAGGCAAGGGAGACAGACTCAACCTTAAGCCAGCAAGCAAAGCCAAGCAATAACAGTCAAGCAGAGGGAGCCAGACTCAACCTATAATGCAGACAAGCAAAGGGAGCTATTCTCAACCTTTAGGATGCTCTTAGGCCTAGAAACATCTATATGAGAGCCTATTCTAAATGCAACACACCAAACAGTCACACAAGCAGAGCAGAGCAGTCAGAAAATACAGCAGGCAAAAACAACAGACAGGTAGCTCAACAACAAAGCAGATAAACAGCAAACAAACAAACAGTCTGCAACCAACTTCAAGCCCAAGACATCCTCAAGAGAAGTCTTCATCTTCATTATTCAACAAGCTCTAACACAAGGGAAGAGAATTAATATCAAGATTATTGATTTATGATGGGAAGCAGGATGGAAACCAAGGGAATCCAACTTGACACTCAACCAGTCATCATAGAAAAGCACCCTCAAAGGTTCTACCTCTTGTAAAATTCCACACATCCTTCCAAAGGAAGGATGAGGCTTTCACATAGGGACCTTGAATCATGGGATGAGAATGCAAAGCAATCAAAGCAATCCATGTTTATTTGAAGAAGGAGAGAACAACTAAGCTCTTCCTAAACTCTAATTGAACAAGCTCAAAGAAAGCTACCAAAAGAAGGTCTAAACACGAAATCAAGATCCACCAACAAGCAAACAGAAGCTTACACATGTCTAAAGCATCATCAAAGAAGATTAACAAACCTATTATGAACTAAAAGCCACCATTGAGGTCATTCTAAGGCAAGTGCTATGTTGAAAGCAACTTAAAACTAGCCTAAGTATCCAATCTATGAAAAATACTAAAACTACTTCTAAAACACTAGGAAATTTTCTAAGGGAACCTAAACATGTTAAGGACCTATAGTAGAAAGGTCAGGGATTTAATCAAATGGGAAGGTCACCTAAAAAATCCTAGATCACAAGGTACCAAATTAAAACCCTAAAATGGAAGGTCTAAATATCCTAATCCAAAACAGAACCTAATGTTGTCTAAAAAATATGAATTAAATCTTAAGGGATCATGCATCTCTAGTCCACCAGCTAGCAAAAAATCAGCCTCAAATTCAATACCAATTGAAAGAACAAAAATCAGCAAAATCATGGATCAAATATGCAAAATTAAAGAAATAGCAAAAATGAGAAAATACCAAATAAATTGAAAATCAGACAAAAATGAAATATTAAAGCATCATAAAATCAAGAATAAAATCAGGATCATGGACATATTTTTATTTTATTTTTCTGATGATTAATGAAATTAATATGAATTTTAGAATGAAACAAGTAATTAAAATAAAAGAAAAAGAATTAAAAACAAATAAAATGCAAGAATAAATGAGAGGCGCAGGATGGTTAGACTAAGTCTCCTGATCTAAAGGCCCGGGTATTGCCAGCACATAAATGAAACGACTGTGTTTTAATCCATCCAAGTCAAGTCTGAGTTTAAAACGTGGCCACACGATCTGATTACAAAGTCAAGATTCTCAGCAGATCCATGGGATAATACTTCATCTTCTCCATTTGAAAGTCAGTTGGAGGGAAATTTGCAGAGGTGAACCAGACGGTGGTCCGGTGACCACGCCACCATCTTCTCTGGCGACCAAACACTTGCAGGTCATCAAACCTCAACAAACCTTACACAAATCCACTCCAAATCTCATGTTGATCTCAAATATGACCTTCAAATCTCCTAATTCTCAACAGAAATTGAAACACGATGGAGATCTTAAAATTTACATAGTTCTGAAATCTCACCAATCCTTCAATTGAAACCATAGATCTCTTCCTCAAGTTACATAGATCATCCTCCACTAATTATATTATGTTAAAACCTCATGATCAGGCCAAACCAACTCCAAACAGAAATCATACATTAACTTAATTTGTCTCTAAACTTCCAATTTATGATCCAAAATCCATCTAAGCAACTTCCTAAAGCCTAACTGTCGCTACTGCGAAAATCGGCGCCGGCTGAACAGAAGAGTCGCCACCGTGCGTTATTTATCCCACGGGAGGGAAAGGAAACGCTCAGAGTAAACCTCGCACAACACGGGAAAGGTATGGTCATCGCAACCAAAACCTGGATTCGGGAGTCGGTTACGCAAGGGGAAGGTATTAGCACCCCTCACGTCCGTCGTACTCGACGGGATCCACGCTTGTTTTCGGGTATGGATTATTATTCTATCTAAACTATAGGTCAAGGGTTAAAAAGAAAATAAAATGAAAATAAAAATGACTCGGCAAAGTATCGCACTTTATGCCTACGTATTCTCGCCTGGAACGAGAAATCAGAGTCAACGTAGTTCGCCTACCTACGGGAAAGGAGGGGAAGGTTGCTCGCTAGGATATCGCATCCTATGCCTACGTACTTCCATACAGCATGAAAGATCAGAGCAAACGTAGTTCGGGCCACGTACGACACAAGCTTGCCTTGGTTGATTTTATTCCTTCTGAAAAAGGTTTTCTGATTAGCGGTCCAAGCGGACAAAAATGACGCTTTGATGAGTTCACATTCTTTTACGGAAGAAGTGTCTTTTATTGTGTTTGAAATCTTTATGTGTTTTTCTGTTTGTTTTGAGAAAGAAAGAGACAGAACTCTAACCTACGGTTGCGAAGGGAAACAAGCTAACCTAATGTTATCATGCATGGGTTAAGACCTAGTGTCTATCATGCTCCTCTCTTGCACAGAGAGAAACAGAGATCCTACGGGATAGGCAGAAACAGAAACAATATCAGATATATACAGTAAAGCAGTAAAATGCATGGATGCAGCAATACAAGCGAGGCAAGGGAGTCCCACTCAACCTCGAACCTAGAAAACAATAGGCGAAAGTGAACAGGCTTCACTTTCAACCCAACAGGGTAAACAGCAAATAATACAGTTCAGAAAACCAATCAATACATCAGCAAATGAAATACAGCAAAAGAATAAACAGCTTCAGCAGCTCTGACTCAACAACTGGCTTCAAGTAATCTCCAATCAGCTACAGGCTTCAACAAGCATCAATCTCCATCTTCATGACCTTCAGGCAAGGGCTTTGATCATCAATCTTCCATCTGCAATGGCTTTTCTTCATGCTCAAACCTCCAGGATGAGGGATCAATCACAAGAGTGAATTGGGTGTTAAGCAATCAGCTGACTACCAAAGGTGGTGAACAAACTGCTTCTAACACAAGAGACATTTTCTCTCAAGAGTTCTATCTCATAGACACCATCACCAAGCCTTCCAAAGGAAGGGGGTGAGTGTCTTAGAGAGACTCTGAATCACAGAGAAGAATGGATGCAGACAAGGCAATCCATGTTTGAGAAACAATCATTCTAGTCTAGAGCTCTGCCTAGCTCCTAAACCCTAGTCTCCTCAGCAACTGCTAGCAAGAAACTCCTCCTCAACTCTGACAGTTGATCTTCCATCTTTGAATCTTCAATGGCTTCATCTCCACAAATCTTCAGCTTCCCCAGGGCCCCAGACAAACCCAATACCCGAACAAACAATCAATAAACCCCAGAGGGCACACCACACCAAACAACAGATATACAGACAGTAATAATAGCAGTAAGGGAATCCTAACTTTACTCTAAGGGATCTAATAACTACCCATAGCCCCTATAGTCCCATAACTAATCTATTCAAACCCTAAGTCCTAAGGGAAATGCAATCAAACTCCTAAGTTGTCACCTAAAAACCCTAGTTTTGTTCATGATATTCAAGCATTTATTAATCACCTAAAATTAACCTCTAAAAATGGGGACTAAAATATTTCTATAAGCCTAATATCTCATCTAAACAATATGAAAAGAATGATCAAAAATATCAAAGCATGTGAGAGAACAAAAATCATAAAAATAATGCATGAAATGAATCTATTTAATATGACATTTATTTAGAAAATATGAAAAAAATATGAAATAAAACTAAAAATGAAAATTTATTTTCCTATAATATTCTAGACATTTTAATGAAAACATGGTAAAAAGAATGGATTAAAAAGCATTTTTTATGAATTATTTATGATTTTATGAAAATGGTAAAATATTAAAATGGAATAAGAAAAACAAAATTGAATAAAATGAGGGAGGGGGGTTGAAATAGAACTTCGCCCAGTTCAAAATCACAATGGGCCAACAACAGGGGGGTGTTGGTAGCGCTTCTGGCTTAAGCCCAATACCACTCTGAATCAATGGAATAAAAGAGGAGCGCTGGGGGTGAGAAAAGCAGCGAAAACACGTTCAAAAATAGAATGGGCCTAACATTGGGGGTGAGGATAGCATAAAATCCTGAGGCCCGCCCGTTTCAATTAATGAAACGGTGCGTTTTGGCACCCAGGTCAATTCCCCCCAAAACTCAGCTTAAACGAGAGCCGTTGGATCGTCATCCCAGTCAAAGGTCTTAATCAAGATAGACGATCCAGATTTCGTCTTCTTCCTCAACTCAACTGAACTAGGGTTTCTGCCACCATGAACCTCATGCACGAGCAACTTTCCATCCCTCAGTTCTCATCCTACACGCCACTAATCCACATGCCATGAACATGAAATCTGCTCCAAATCTCTCCCTCTACAAGCTTAGGGCATCAATTCGTCTTGAAATTCACCACATCAACAAATTCGATTGGATCCACACTCGGCCTCCATTGAAATGCACTGGTATGGACCATCACCAATCTTCCTCAAACTTAGCCTAAATTAAACTACACCTAATGGAGATCAACACATGCTATCAAGCCACAATTATAACACACTAATCTAAGAGATATGAACACTAACAGTTTATGGCACCTGTCACTAACCATCACCAAATCTCTCCAAATTCATCTAACTTAATCTCCTAACCACCTAGATCAATTCTACACTAACAAAAACATGCCTAACTAACTGGATCAAGCAGTTTGAATGAAAACTTACCTTGTGCAAAATCTTGCAAACAGCTATGGAGATTGATGATTTGAGGCTTTTGAGACTTGGATCTTGATCAATCCTTGATGTATGTGATTCTGTATGCAAGCTTTGGATGAGATTTGGCCAGAATTATGCTATCCACTTGCAACTTCAATCTTGATGCTCTTGAAAAAAAATGCTCGAAAATGAATGATTCACACCAAAACTTTGCTTCAATTATGATCTATGATGATGATGGAGTCAGATTGAGTTGATTTTGATGAAAGTTGATGAAGGTTTTGAGAGAATTGTAATGAAACTCCAATGAAAAAGTGTGTGAAATTTTGTGGAATTCTTGGTGCAAATGAGGCCAACCCTTGCCAAATTCTCCTTTCATGAATATATAGACCCCAAATGAACATTCTAGATCCATCTTGCACATTCCCTTGTTTTCAAACTTTGGCTCATTTTGATCATGTTTCTTAAAAGGTAAGCAACCATGGATAACTTCATTTTTTCCTTCTAAACTCAAAAAAGTGGGTGAACCATTGTTCTTAGAATTGTTTTTCCATTCAAAATCATATATTGGAAGTCTCCATTTGGACTTGTAAATCTCCCAAACCATTTTCCAACTTGAAATTATTCACTTTATAAGCCTTTTTAGTTCATATTTTGACCTATCATGCAACTCCATGCTATGAGCTTCTCCAATAACTTGTGACCTTCTTTCTAGACTTAAAATCCCATTTGGAGCAAGTTTGATGTTGTAAGTTTTTCCATTTGAGGCCTCCTTGTATGAGTTTTGGACATAGGTTAAAATGACCTGTAATTCACAAATGCCCAAAATACCCTTTGCTTGTCAAGACCATAAGTTGAGTTCTCCACATCATATGAAGGCATACCATACCATTCTAGAAAGCTAAGACAATGAGGAACAATTCTTATGTTGACCAAGAATTCATTTGAAATCTCCTTGAGGGGTAAAACTAGCTTGGAAGTCAAGTCACTTTCACAGACAAAAATTCAGACACCCCAGATGACCTGTAACTTGTAAGGACCATAACTTGAGTTCTATAAATCTCCTTGAGGTCTTCCACCACTCAAATTAAAGGTCTTGAGATCCTCTACAAGTTTCATGTTGGCCAAGAAGCCATTTGAAGCTAGCATTTTGACTTATCTTGCTTGGAAATTTGACCTAAACTAGGGGATTTTACAGAGAAACCCTAATTTAGTAACTCCTCTTCTCCTTGATTTTTCTTGAATTCTCCTTGTCATATCTCCATATCTTTATCCTCCATGTCCAATATTGATCCCCACATCTCTCCAATAGACTTGAATGCCCTCTTAAGTCAGTCAACTGACCTAGGGTTGACCTAGGGTTGACCCAGATGAAACCCTAGTTGACTGTCTTCAACTGTAGCTCTTGTGCCTTCATCAATGACTTGTTTTCTTCTCCAAATGACCTTATAAGTCTCTCAAGATGTCTAGATACTCTCCATGCTTTCACTTCACAGCTCACAACCCTCTTGTTGATCCTCAGATACCCTTAGCTAGGAGGTAGACTCAAGGCTTGATCTGCTGAACTCTTTGCTTTCAAATTCTTTCCTGATGACTTGAATATGACTGAATTGGGATAATAACCTCTTGCTAGGCCTCTAGAGATGAAAATAATGATTGGTCCCCTGTTGAATGACTTGCTATGCTTATGCTATGCAGATGGTTAGTCTATGTACATGATTCTACATGCAAATGCTAATGATGATGAAACATAAACCAATTGAATAAGGTTGAGCAAATTTTAGGGTGCAACAGCTGCCCCTATTCAAGCGACTTGGACCCGATTGGATGAAGAGCCCGGAGCCTTCAGACATTCGCGGTACGAGACGGTTGAATACCAGTGAAACCAGAAATTTGCCAACCGCAGAAATAAACTGCGCTCCTGCTTGAGGAATAACATTCGTCAGCTGAATCTGACTGTTAGAGCAACCCACTGATCTCGCACGACCGTGCTGGGGATTGTCTTCATCGTTCTGAAGAGGATTCTGTCATAATAGATTGCTTGCTTGTCCACGTTAGGACTCTGTCTGTCGTCGATACGAAGAAATCTCAACTAAAACTTGTCCACGTTAGGACTCCACTTACTGTCAACCCAGAAAAATCTCGGCAACTCCGCTGGGGATAGTTCGTCTGCATTTCCATAAACTGAATCGTCCAGGTTAGGAATAACATTCTTCCACGTTAGGAGTAACGCATGTCCACGTTAGGAATCACATCGTCCACGTTAGGAGTAACGCCTTTATCTTTCCACGTTAGGAAGCAATCTTCTTTTCACGTAAAGAGAACTACATCAATCTGTCCACGTAAGGACTCCAATGCCATTTGACATGTCTGCGTCAGGACTCCGATCTTTCCACGTAAGGAATTCCACTTTGGTGCTGAATCTGTCCACGTAAGGACTCAACTTCTCGAATCTGTCCACGTCAGGACCCCAATTTCTCCGCGTAAGGAATAAACTTCTTCTTCCACGTTAGGAATATCTTGATATGATCTGTCCGCGTCAGGACTAAACTCTCTTTCCACGTCAGGAATAATCCATTTCTTTCCACGTCAGGAATCAATCTTGATATGTCCGCGTGAGGACTCAATCTTTCCACGTAAGGAATAAACTCATCTTTCCACGTAAGGAAACCATTTTTCTTCCACATAAGGAATGCTCTCTTAACCTGTCCACGTAAGGACTCTCTTTTTTCCACGTTAGGAATACTGTCATTTCCACGTAAGGAAACTATCTTCTGATACGTCCGCGTAAGGACTACATCTTTTCCGCGTTAGGAATAACGATCTCTTTGATCTGTCCGCGTTAGGACACTGATCTCGTCTTGATTCGTCCACGTTAGGACTCAGGCGTCTTCGACTCACTGAGGAAATAAGACTTGTCCACGTAAGGACTCACACCCTCGACCCACTGGGGAAATAACTTGTCCACGTAAGGACTCACACGTCTTCGACTTGCTGGGGAAATATCCGCGTCAGGACTTACCCTTGTCAACAACACGAAGAAGGATAAATTTGTCCACGTCAGGATTCTTGTATCTTGTCATCACAAAGAACTACAAACTTGTCCACGTCAGGACGCACGTTTCCATTACGAATAAAGATATCTGCTGGACACAAATAATCCACGTCAGGACACCAACACGAAGAGTAACCAATCTCTTTTTTTTTTTTTTTCAACGTCATGACCTCCCTTTCTCCAAATTTCGAGAGACCGAATCTATCCACGTCAGGATTAACACACCTTACCAATCCGGTAAAACAAACCTGTCCACATTAGGACGCCCACTTCTGAAGAAATCCCGTCATTCTAGGAGTAAGTGGTCCACGTCAGGACTTAATTCTTCAATGATCCTTTCCCACAAACTGCTCAGCACTGACGCGACAGCGACTTCGAGATGAACTCTACTGGGGATGTCTGAAAACCAACTATCGGACGCCTGCTCTGATAACCGGCGGTGGTCTCTGAAATTCTGATTCATGCAATCCGTTGATGACAAACAAACTCTGCTTGGGGATAAGAAGACACTTATCCTGGCCACTCTGGCTGGGGAAAATCAGATACATTTGCATAAATGACTCTGCTAGAGACAAAGAGAGTTTTATCACGATAACTCTGTGAGGGAATACCGCCGAAACTGACATTGTCATTGAATATCTCCTGCCGAGATCTTGACTGTTTGGTGATTTATTTGAGCAAGAGCTCTTTCCACCTGAACTACTAGAGTACAGAAACTGCTTCAGCAAAATAAATGCTGGAAGGATAACGCCGACTCGCCGGGGATAGCCTGATGTTACAAAATTATTCCGGCAAAATAAATGCTGGTAGGAGTGAAGTCGACCCTGCTGGGAAGTTGGGAACTCAAACCACACGTCTTGTTGAAGTAACCCCCTGCTGGGGAGTATAACTCAAACCAAATACCTTGCGGAGGTAACCCCCTGCTGGGGAATATAACTCTGCTGGGGAATAGCAGATGCGCCTGATATGATTGAGCCTCTGCTAGAGAGTGAACTAATATCACACGGTATCTCTGACAAAATAAATGACAGGACCCACCATCAACTCTGCTTTGGAGAGTCTTGACCTTCGAATTCCACTGGAAGGAGAGAACACTTGCTGAAAAGAGAACTCCGCTGGGGATGGCTGGATTCTCTTGGGGAAAATTAACTGACTCCACTGGGGAAGAGTGCCTGACCCTACGGGGGGAGATGAACCTGTCTGAATACAGCCTTACGATCTCCGGAATCACCAAACTCTGCTGAGGACAAGTAACTTCTCTGGAGCACGTCCTTTGGATAAGCTACGGCTAGCTGGGGAATTCCATCCTTCTTCAGGAAGAACATGCATGACCTGCGTGGGGATCAAGCCTTTCACTATTGTAATCTTTTGATCACCTTCCTCGTACGGTTATGAAACCTGCAACAACACAAACAAGACACGACAAGCCTATGCAATCCAAATTGATTCAGGTTAGTGACGTTACACTCAGTTAATTCAAAGCTTTAACAATTGTTGGCGAGGGCCAGTGATGTTATACTCATGTTAGTTTCATCAAACTTAGGCGTTTTATCATGCGCAAAACAGTAAAGAACAGGCATCAAGTACTGAATAACACATTTTCATTGATTGGGCCCCTGAATGGGCGGAGTTTTTGTACACGGGATGTAACTCCTGAAAAGAGGAAGCTACACAAAGCAAATACACAAGTATGCAAGTATTCACAAGAAGCATAAATATTGACAAATTAAATTTTGTACACATGTCGGCAACTGGATGCAGATGAACATCACGAACTGATCCTCCCATGACTCGTCCGACTCTAATGCTTTCCCGGTATCCGTCTTCTGAAGAGGTTGTATCCGATAACTAATTCCTCAAATATATTCTCCCGCACTGATGCTCATTGAATACCAAATTCGGACCGCAGTCATTTGCTTTTCTCATCCCTAACTTTTGCGTGAACCGCCCTTTACGGGTTTTCAGTTCACCGGGATACCCCTTTTTGCCGAAGCCGCCCAGTGTAGGTTTTCAACTTCGCGGGTGTACATTTTTTTCAATTTTATCCCTAACTTTTGCCCGAACCTTTCATTCTGTTTTTGGTTCGCCAGGATGCCCCATTTTCGCCTGGACTCTCTTTTTTCTGTCCAGCGGGTCTATTTTAAGCAAAGTATTTTTTAACTGCGTCCGAATTCACAGGTGATGCAAAGTCTTCCCCGTCCATGGTGGATAACAATAAAGCTCCTCCTGAAAAGACCTTCTTGACAACGTATGGCCCTTCGTAGTTGGGGGTCCACTTGCCCCTGTGATCTGCTTGCGGCGGGAGAATCCTTTTCAGCACAAGGTCGCCCGTCTGAAAGCTTCGCGGAAGTATCTTCTTGTCATACGCTTTCTTCATTCGTCTTTGGTACAAACGACCGTATGCCAGAGAAGCTAGCCTCTTCTCATCCATCAAACTCAGTTGGTTCAATCTGTTCTTTACCCATTCTGCCTCGTCCAGCTGAACGTCTCGCAATACCCTCAGAGAAGGGATCTCAACTTCCAATGGTAGTACCGCTTCCATTCCGTATACCAACGAGAACGGAGTTGCCCCGGTTGATGTGCGTACCGTCGTACGATAACCGTGCAAAGCGAAAGGTAGCATTTCATGCCAATCCTTGTACGTCACCACCATTTTCTGGACGATCTTCTTGATATTCTTATTGGCCGCTTCGACAGCGCCATTCATCTTGGGTCGGTAAGGGGAGGAGTTGTGATGTTCGATCTTGAAATTCTGACAGAGCTCCTTCATCATTTTGTTGTTCAGATTAGAACCATTATCCGTGATTATCCGCTCGGGAATCCCATATCGGCAAATGATATCTCTCTTGATGAATCTAGCCACCACTTGCTTCGTTACGTTTGCGTAAGACGCCGCTTCCACCCACTTGGTGAAATAATCGATTGCTACTAATATGAACCGGTGCCCGTTAGAAGCCGTCGGCTCAATCTTTCCAATCATATCGATTCCCCACATCGAGAATGGCCATGGAGATGACATCACATTTAGAGGACTCGGAGGCACATGTATTTTGTCAGCATATATTTGGCACTTGTGGCACTTTCTTGCAAATTTGAAACAATCAGTTTCCATCGTCAGCCAAAAGTAACCTGCCCGCAGCAGTTTTCTCGTCATAGCATGCCCACCAGCATGCGTACCGAATGCACCTTCGTGAATTTCCTCCATGAGAAGCTTTGCCTCCTTCTCGTCTACACAACGCAACAACACCAAGTCGTGGTTCCTTCTGTATAAGACACCCTCCGGGTTCAAATAGAAATTACCCGCTAATCTCCTGAGAGTCTTCTGATCTTGACTGGATGCCCCAGCCGGATACTCTTTATTCTTCAGGAAATTAAGGATATCGAAATACCACGGTTTGCCATCAGACGCTTCATCAATAGCAAATACATAAGCTGGCCTGTCCAACCGAGAGATAGTGATTTGGGGAGCTTCGTTCCAGAAATTGACCTTGTACATGGAAGACAAAGTGGCAAGGGCGTCAGCCATTTGATTTTCTGCCCGTGGCACGTGATGCAATTCAACTTTGTCGAAGAAAGGCAACAATCTCCTTGCATAATTCATGTAATGTATCAAATTGGGCTGACGTGTCTCCCATTCCCCTTTGATCTGATTCACTACCAGAGCTGAGTCTCCGTATACGTCTAGATGTTTGATTCGCAAATCAATGGCTTCTTCAAGCCCCATTATACAAGCTTCGTATTCGGCCTCATTGTTGGTAACAGCAAAGGTCAATCGGGCAGTAAACGGGATGTGCGACCCGTGCGGCGTAGTGATAATTGCCCCTATTCCGCTACCGTAAGCATTCACAGCTCCGTCAAATATCATCTGCCATTTGGACCCCGGCTCTGGTCCTTCGTCTGGTAACGGCTCTTCGCAATCCTTCATCTTGAGATACATGATATCCTCGTCAGGAAAGTCAAATCTCATCGATTGATACTCTTCAACAGGCTGCTCCGCCAGATATTCAGACAACACACTCCCCTTTATTGCCTTTTGCGAGACGTATTGAATATCGTACTCAGTCAAGATCATCTGCCACCTGGCAATTCTACCTGACAACGCCTGCTTTTCGAATATATATTTGATTGGATCCATCTTCGAGATGAGCATGGTTGTATGATTCAGCATGTACTGCCTCAAACGCTTGGCGGCCCAGGCTAGCGCGCAACAAGTTTTCTCCAGCATTGAGTATCGAGATTCACAGTCTGTAAATTTCTTACTCAAATAGTAAATTGCATGCTCTTTTCTCCCCGTCTCGTCGTGTTGACCGAGAACACAACCCATACTTCCCTCAAGAACCGTCAAATACATTATCAAGGGTCTCCCTGCCACTGGGGGTATCAAAATAGGAGGCTCCTGCAGATACTTCTTTATTTTATCGAACGCCTTTTGACAATTATCGTTCCACGTTACAGCTTGATCCTTTTTTAGCAACTTGAATAATGGTTCACACGTGGCAGTTAGGTGAGATATGAACCGAGCAATGTAGTTCAATCTCCCTAAAAACCCGCGCACCTCTTTCTCTGTTTTAGGCGTCGGCATTTCTTGAATCGCTTTTATTTTAGCAGGATCGACCTCTATTCCTCTTTCGCTTACTATGAACCCCAGGAGCTTACCCGATCTCACCCCGAAGGTGCATTTGTTAGGGTTCAGCCTCAGCCTGAACTTCCTAAGCCTTTTAAACAACTTCAACAGATTCACCAGATGCTCTTCCTCCGTCTGGGATTTGGCAATCATATCGTCAACATAAACTTCAATCTCTTTATGCATCATGTCATGAAAGAGAGTTGTCATCGCACGCTGATATGTTGCCCCAGCATTTTTCAAACCAAAGGGCATCACTTTATAGCAAAATGTTCCCCAAGGCGTTATGAAAGTAGTCTTCTCCATATCCTCTGGCGCCATTTTAATTTGATTATAGCCTGAAAAGCCATCCATGAAGGAGAATACGGAGTACTGAGCAGTATTATCAACTAACACATCAATATGAGGAAGTGGAAAATCGTCTTTTGGGCTTGCTTTATTCAAATCTCTATAATCCACGCACATTCGAACCTTGCCATCTTTCTTTGGCACTGGTACGATGTTAGCAACCCATGAGGGATACTTCGTCACAGCCAGGAACCCAGCGTCCCACTGTTTCTGAACCTCCTCTTTAATCTTCATTGCCATATCTGGGCGAGTTCTGCGAAGTTTTTGTTTGACAGGCGGGCAGTCTTCTTTCAGTGGCAGGCGATGCACAACCATATCCGTATCGAGCCCTGGCATATCTTGATACGACCAAGCGAATACATCACTATACTCTCGGAGCATTTCAACCAGTTTTCGCTTGATATCACTCTGCAGTGCGGCTCCGATACGAATATTCTTCTCAACCCCTTCCGACCCCAAATTGATAATCTCGATAACCTCGTCGTGAGGCAGAATGGCTCTTTCCTCTTGCTTCACCAACCAAGACAGTTCTTCAGGAACGTCGCTATCTTCGACAACCTCTTCTTCGGTCTGGAATACCGGGTGCTCGAAGTCGGGACGAGTCATAGGTGGTTCAAGGATGTCATCTGAAAATATTATCCTGCAAAAGAAATGGTTAAGTGCTTCAAAATGCGTATACAGCGGATAACCACATTGCCCTTTTATTGAAAAATACAAAACAAGAAAGACAGGGATTACAGTATTTACACATGAAAAACGCCATTTATTTAATGATTAACAAAGCAATGTTTATAACAACGCAGCCCTAAGCAAATCCTGATGCCCCGGGCAAGACATCAGATTATTCAACAATTAATAAAGCAAAGCATTACTGTTTAAACGTCACAGGAACAAGCTCCTGAATGGACCAGTTGCATAGTCCTTGTCCTGGCGTGCTTGGCTGAATCCAGGCATCCATATCACAGTCGCTGTCCCCTTCATCGGATTCTGAAGCAGCATTGACAGATTCATGGCATACTCCACTGGCAGAGATGGTGATTGACTTTCTGAAATGAGGGGCCCCCACAGAAGGAGTTGATGACGATGGTCGGTACCCCAGTCCGAACCGGTCCATTTTCACAGGAATGTCCAATACTTTGCCCCAGCCCGTGGCTTCTCCTGCCTTTACTAGCGCTTGAGCCTCTTTATACGAAGAGACGGCTATCTCTGGCACTCTGCTTGGCCCGGGACTCTTGTCCTTAATGCGCAAACCTTCGAATGCCTGGCATGGTGTCTCGTGGATTTCCCCGTCGACTTCCACATATTTAAACGAAGAAAGATGGCTGACCAGGATGTCTTCTTCTCCGCACACGGTGACTACACTGTCTCCGACCATATACTTTAACTTCTAATGCAGGGTTGACGTGACTGCCCCTGCCCCGTGAATCCAAGGTCTTCCCAGCAAGCAGCTGTACGCAGGCTGTATATCCATGATATAAAACTCCGTTGCAAACACTTCCGGCCCCACTTGCAGAGGCAAGGTGATCGATCCGAAGACTGTTCTCCGCGTGCCGTCAAACGCTCTGACTACCAAATCACTTGGTGTACACAAAATCCCTCGAACATCCAGCTTCATCATAGCCTTCTTAGGCAGCACATTCAAAGACGACCCGGTGTCAACCAATACGTGCGACATTGTCGACCCTCTGCACTCAACAGATACATGCAATGCCATATTATGATCCCTTCCTTTCGGAGTCAAGTCAAAATCAGTAAAGCCCAGACTGTGGCCTGCATTTACATGTGCCAATACTCCTTCTAGCTGGTTCACGGAGACATCCTGGGGTACAAAAGAAGTGTCCAGGACTTTCAGCAAAGCGTTTCGGTGAGCCTCTGAACACAACAGCAATGACAGAATAGATATTTTGGATGGTGTTTGCTGTAGATGCTCTACAATTTTATAATCGCTTTTCCGAATTAAGCGCATGAATTCTTCGACATCCTTAGATGCTGCTTCTTTTTCATTTGCTTGAACCGGAACATTTTCCACCGCTTTCCCTTTTCCTTTCGCTATCCTTTCGGCTTCTACTTCAGGAGATATAAAGATCCTGCCGCTTCTTGTCATGCCTCCTGAGCCCACAACATTATCCACAACCTCCGCTGACTGCTTGTTAACATCGATTTTAATCCCGTCACAATACACCTCTAGCCCATATGACCATGGGACCGCTTTCGTGTTCTCATACGGGATTGGCCCGGCTTTAGTTATAGTAATCGGTGGTCGCTGAGCTGGTGCTGAAATAGTGATCGTCTTCCTAGGAATTGTCACTGTGGCAACATCACTCCGATTATCCACTACTGCCCCTGCCGGCTCATCAGTTGCTGTTCTATCAAACTGCAATACACCTTCATCAATCAAGGCCTGAATGCCTTTCTTCAAATCCTCACACCCCCCAGACAGGGCCCAACAATCTAAGCAGTACTCATTACAACCCGGGTAAACACCTCCTTGCAACAGTCGGCTTTTTATTTCGCTCAGCGGCGTCCTTAAATCCTCAACATTCATAATCAGATTCAGACCTTCCTCAGTCAGCACGGCGTTCGCCCCATGATTAGGCATGGGTTTCTGGACTATATTCGCACCGGTCGTCCCGAAGTTAATAGACTTGTTGTCCAAGAGATCCTGCACAACGTGCTTAAAAGCATGACAACCTTCTATATCATGGCCCGGGGCCCCAGAATGAAACTCGCAGCGCCTATTTGCATCATAGCCGAACGGGGGAGTTCCCGTTATCGGTGCCAAGGTTCTTTTCTCCACCAGATTCAATCCCAACAAGGTCTGCAATAAATCAGCATAGTTAGAGGGAGGTTTCTCGAACACCCTTCTCGGCTTACCACCCTGGAATTTTCTTTGAGCTTGCTGTGCCCCCTGCTGAGGCTGCTGCTGCTGTGGCATTGGTTGCTGCTGAACCTGTTGTTGTTGCTGGATTGGTTGTTGTTGATACGGAATAGTAACACTAGACACTTGCTGCTGCTGACGATATGGATTTCTTCCCCTGCCTCGGCCTCGGCCTCGGCCTCCAAATACAGCACTAGCTTCGCCCTGATGGCGCCCACCATAAGCTTTCCTATTACTGCCGGATGCAGCTGACTCGTCAACTTGGAACTTTCCTTGCTTAATGTTCCGCTCAATCTTTTCACCCATCAGAATCAGATCTGAAAAACTGGCCAGAGAAGTATGAAACAACATATCATGAAACAGCCCGGTGAATGTGCCGACAAACATATCGTTCATTTCTTTATCTTCCACAGGAGGACGGACCCTGGCAGCCATATCGCGCCACCTTTGCGCGTATTCTTTAAAACTCTCCCCCTTCTTCTGCGAAAGCCCGGCCAACTGGACCCGATTGGGTGCCAGGTCACTGTTATATTTGTAATGGGCTACGAACGCCTCCGCTAATTGCTTCCAAGTTTTGATATCAGTGGGCTCCAACCCCATGTACCACTCTAAGGAAGGACCCGATAGGCTATCCTGAAAGAAATGCATGAGCATTCTTTCGTCAGTGGAGTATGCAGACATCTTTCTGTAATAAGCTCGTACATGCACCTTCGGGCATGTATCTCCTTTGTACTTATCGAACGCAGGCGCTTTGAATTTAATGGGCACCCTCAAGCCAGGTACCAAGCCCATAGTTGCCATGTCCAGACCCACAGCACTCTGGTTTAGGACTCCTTTCATTTGCTCTTCCAGCATTCTAATCTTTTGAGAATCATCCATCGGCCCTTCAAAGCCCCCTCCAGAGAAGGCGTCTTCCTGTTGATCCTCTTGCCACATACCGTTTCCAGCCCCGTATCCATCATACGCATTATTACGTCCAGCTCTGACCTGATTCATCCCCGGAACTCGACCTCTGTTGCCATACCCTTGAACACCTCCAGCAGGACCTCCAGCCATAAAACCAGCACCGTTTCCGTTTCCAAAACCTCCGTAGACCTGATTGACCATACCATAACCATCTTGCCCAAAGCCTTGAGCATTGAAGCCATACTTGCCAGTATTGTCGAACCCCTGATCGTTGAATCCGAACCCAGCGTTGACAAAGCCATTGCCTCCGAGATTATCTCCCACATTGACATCACCCAGCCCAGCGTTGTGGACAGCAGTTTCATTCCCCACTCCGACGTTACCATTCACAGCAGCGGTAGCGTTGTTAGCAGCATTCACATTGACGACAGGCGGAGCCACCGGCGTTGGAGTGCCATCTCCATGAGCAGTATCAACCCGGACAGACTGATGATCTTCGTTACCATGACCAGCGTTGCGAGCCAATAGAGGCTGGACCATGGCCTGCAAGTTCTCTTGCCCTTTTACTATAGCCTCCATGGTCTGCATGAAGAGGGCGAGCTTCTCGCGTACATCCTGCATCTCATTCTGAATCTGGTCCATGACTTTCCGACAGTTGGATCGTGTAGAATAGCGGTGCGGATGTTGATCTGGAATCCTGTTAAGTACCTGATACAGAGCAAGAGATAAGACACCATTCAAAGATTACCTGTTATGCAAGATGAATATGAATGCAATGCAATGTGTCTGTGCATTAGGGAAGTTCATTCCCCCAGTTCTAGTGCGAAGGTGCCGGTGCAGTGACAGTGTTGACAATAAGAATACCGGAGCTGAATCATAGAAAGCCTCATATATAGCAGAGAGAATCAATAAGCCCAGGGTACAATATCACTGAGAGTACAAAGATGGCATAACCTCAACCAACAATCCTGGTGATGGTCAGCACTATGCAAATAAAGCATACAAATAATGGAATGATCAGATCCTCCCAAAAGTCTGGTACTCCTCTATCAACTTCTTGGTCTCAGGATGGCTTGGTCGATCAAGCAGCCCTTCAACAAGCTGGTTTCTCTTCTTAAGGACACGGCGTACGTCTTCAGCAGTTTCTTCCCATGCTGCTTCTCCGAAGCAATCTTCTAACTTTCGCTTCTGGGACACTGCTTCATCTCTAGATTTGATCGCCTTGTTCAGTGCATGCTGGACACTATACCGGTTCATCACTTCCTCCTCACACTTCTTGATGCTAGACTTCAACTTCTCTTCGAGGTCGGAAATTTGCTGCTTCAGCTTATCTTCCCTCTTCTTGTTGTTAGTGAGTGTAGCATTCCAAGTCTTGTTGCAAGAAGATATCTCTCGGTGTGCTGTGTCGAGCGCTTTCTTTTTGGCTTCCAGCATGTCATGGGAGCTTCTGAACTCTTGCCCCAGACGTTCGCGCTTCTTCTTTTCCTCGGTCAACTCAGCTCCTAACCTGTTTACCAGCTCAATCTGTTGTTGGAAAGCATATACGGCCTTGTTCTTCTCGCTGCGTGCCTGGGCTAACTCTTGCTCTAACCCTTCGTTAATCTTCATCAGGGCTTCTTTCTCCTTCACAACCTGTTCATATGCTTCTCTAGAAACAGTAGTCGGCTCTTCTACCGGAATAGGATCAAGAATTGGTGCATCTGGAAACGGCATCTTCAACTGACTAGCCCTCTCTTGAATCCAAGCTCTATAAGGTGCATAGGCCTGACAGTCATTCTTTCCCAACAACGGCTTCCCTTTGTGGTTAATACTCGTCCAAGCATGTCGCAACTTGGCTAATAACTCCCCCTTCACGTCACCGGTGAAGTACAGAGATTCCTGTACTTCTTCCTCCTGAGGTGGATTCTTCAGCGCATATCCGAACTGGCGAATGAATAGAGAAGGGTTGTAATTGATACACCCTTTTCTTCCAATCAATGGGACATTAGGGTACCCAGCACAGCTAAAGATGAGCTTAGATCCCAACAGGTCTCTATCAAACCACTCCATATCTTCCGACGATAGCCTCATCAAGCGTTCTGGCCAACCAACTGGAATTGTAGTCTCTGCAGCAGATCCTCTCTTAGGAAGATGACTCTCAAACCACATACTCAACAAGGGCACACACAGATGAACATTCTTCCCTCTTCCCTTCTCATTCTTGTAATGCAGTGAGTGGTAGAGATCTCCGAGTAAAGTAGGTACAGGATTACCAGCGGCAAACAAGTAGAAAGCATCGAAGTCCACAAAATCCGGTATATTGGGGAATAGTACTATGCCATAGATGCACAAGGCCAACACAGCATTGAAAGCAACCCAGCACCCATTCTTGGCGTACTCTTGGGCTTTACCAACTAAGAACTGAAATGAGAAGCCTGGAACTCCACGGGAAACAGTAGTCACAAGTTCAGAAGCATCAACATGCAAGGCTTTTGCTAATTCCTCCGGCTTGGGCTTGGCATCATAATGAATGAACGGAACCTGGTTCTGCACAGGCAGCTCAACATACTCAGCGTATTCCTCCAGAGTTGGTCCCATAATAAAGTCAGAGAACGTGAAACACCTCAAAGCAGGGTCGTAGAATTGCATCAAAGCATACAGCCCATCTAACTCTACCTCTGTAGGTTTGCACACCAATCTCAGTAATCTACCATAGCTCATCCGAAAACTCCTACGAACACCCTCATCAGCAAGAGAGATCAACCCCAGTAAAGGAACAATATCAGGCGTAGGCAATTTGTAAGCAACTGTTCTCCGTAGGCTAGTCATGATCAAACACTCAGAAGTCTGGGCACTAGAACTAGGGAAATGCAAATGCACCTGCAGCACAGACACACGTTAGTGAAATGCAAATGATAATGTATATGCAGGGATGCAATGCAAGTAACATTCAACAGGGACCAAAGCTGCAGCTGAATAGCCTAAACCCAATCAAGAAAGGTCTCAGATAGACCATCCAGAAGTCATCAAACCCTGGTCTCAGATAGACCTAAAATAGAACTCCAACACTGGTCTCTGACAGACCTCAAACCATAACTCCACCTGGTCTCTGATAGACCTCAAATCACATCCATAATTGGTCTCTGACAGACCTCAAAACACCTCTCAAATGGTCTCTGACAGACCTCAGAATAAATCTCCAAATGGTCTCTGACAGACCTCAGAATAAATCTCCAAATGGTCTCTGGCAGACCTCATAACTCTCCATAAATAACCAGGATCTCTGATCAAGAAATAACCGGTAATCTGGAGGTCTAGTTACCTGCATAACCCTGAATCCCCTCACAGGTGGGTGGCCCTATAACTGGCACAAGGTACGGCATCCTATGCGGTCGTCGGCGTCACAGACTTTCAGGGTTGATGATACGATTCCCAGAAGGAGTGGCATCATCAATTCCTGAAGAGGCCTCACTCAGCCAACTTCCAAATGATCGGTCCCCAGAGTCGACAATCCAACTAACCAGCAACCCACGCCAACCAAAGGAAGGGGCAGGAGGCCAACCAGAGGAACCTCGTCTGAGTGTAGATTTCATGGGACACCAAAGCAAGCAAAGCAAGCGGGCGCCCACTAATTTCTACTCTAATTCTAGGTGCACTCAAGCCCAGGTCCGGCTTATCTCTCAATATCAAAACACCCGTCACACCCCAGATACAGCAATAATAAACAATATATATAAAGCTGGAAAATACAGGGTTAGAAATATACAATAACTCCATACAAAATCCTCGACGGGAAAACAAGCGTTAGGATTGACTCTCTCAAGGGACGTTGGATCCCAAATGCATAAGAACCATCGCAGTTCTTAGCAGCCAGGGGACGTTGGGTCCCCAGCAGAGTCGCCAGCTGTCGCTACTGCGAAAATCGGCGCCGGCTGAACAGAAGAGTCGCCACCGTGCGTTATTTATCCCACGGGAGGGAAAGGAAACGCTCAGAGTAAACCTCGCACAACACGGGAAAGGTATGGTCATCGCAACCAAAACCTGGATTCGGGAGTCGGTTACGCAAGGGGAAGGTATTAGCACCCCTCACGTCCGTCGTACTCGACGGGATCCACGCTTGTTTTCGGGTATGGATTATTATTCTATCTAAACTATAGGTCAAGGGTTAAAAAGAAAATAAAATGAAAATAAAAATGACTCGGCAAAGTATCGCACTTTATGCCTACGTATTCTCGCCTGGAACGAGAAATCAGAGTCAACGTAGTTCGCCTACCTACGGGAAAGGAGGGGAAGGTTGCTCGCTAGGATATCGCATCCTATGCCTACGTACTTCCATACAGCATGAAAGATCAGAGCAAACGTAGTTCGGGCCACGTACGACACAAGCTTGCCTTGGTTGATTTTATTCCTTCTGAAAAAGGTTTTCTGATTAGCGGTCCAAGCGGACAAAAATGACGCTTTGATGAGTTCACATTCTTTTACGGAAGAAGTGTCTTTTATTGTGTTTGAAATCTTTATGTGTTTTTCTGTTTGTTTTGAGAAAGAAAGAGACAGAACTCTAACCTACGGTTGCGAAGGGAAACAAGCTAACCTAATGTTATCATGCATGGGTTAAGACCTAGTGTCTATCATGCTCCTCTCTTGCACAGAGAGAAACAGAGATCCTACGGGATAGGCAGAAACAGAAACAATATCAGATATATACAGTAAAGCAGTAAAATGCATGGATGCAGCAATACAAGCGAGGCAAGGGAGTCCCACTCAACCTCGAACCTAGAAAACAATAGGCGAAAGTGAACAGGCTTCACTTTCAACCCAACAGGGTAAACAGCAAACAATACAGTTCAGAAAACCAATCAATACATCAGCAAATGAAATACAGCAAAAGAATAAACAGCTTCAGCAGCTCTGACTCAACAACTGGCTTCAAGTAATCTCCAATCAGCTACAGGCTTCAACAAGCATCAATCTCCATCTTCATGACCTTCAGGCAAGGGCTTTGATCATCAATCTTCCATCTGCAATGGCTTTTCTTCATGCTCAAACCTCCAGGATGAGGGATCAATCACAAGAGTGAATTGGGTGTTAAGCAATCAGCTGACTACCAAAGGTGGTGAACAAACTGCTTCTAACACAAGAGACATTTTCTCTCAAGAGTTCTATCTCATAGACACCATCACCAAGCCTTCCAAAGGAAGGGGGTGAGTGTCTTAGAGAGACTCTGAATCACAGAGAAGAATGGATGCAGACAAGGCAATCCATGTTTGAGAAACAATCATTCTAGTCTAGAGCTCTGCCTAGCTCCTAAACCCTAGTCTCCTCAGCAACTGCTAGCAAGAAACTCCTCCTCAACTCTGACAGTTGATCTTCCATCTTTGAATCTTCAATGGCTTCATCTCCACAAATCTTCAGCTTCCCCAGGGCCCCAGACAAACCCAATACCCGAACAAACAATCAATAAACCCCAGAGGGCACACCACACCAAACAACAGATATACAGACAGTAATAATAGCAGTAAGGGAATCCTAACTTTTCTCTAAGGGATCTAATAACTACCCATAGCCCCTATAGTCCCATAACTAATCTATTCAAACCCTAAGTCCTAAGGGAAATGCAATCAAACTCCTAAGTTGTCACCTAAAAACCCTAGTTTTGTTCATGATATTCAAGCATTTATTAATCACCTAAAATTAACCTCTAAAAATGGGGACTAAAATATTTCTATAAGCCTAATATCTCATCTAAACAATATGAAAAGAATGATCAAAAATATCAAAGCATGTGAGAGAACAAAAATCATAAAAATAATGCATGAAATGAATCTATTTAATATGACATTTATTTAGAAAATATGAAAAAAATATGAAATAAAACTAAAAATGAAAATTTATTTTCCTATAATATTCTAGACATTTTAATGAAAACATGGTAAAAAGAATGGATTAAAAAGCATTTTTTATGAATTATTTATGATTTTATGAAAATGGTAAAATATTAAAATGGAATAAGAAAAACAAAATTGAATAAAATGAGGGAGGGGGGTTGAAATAGAACTTCGCCCAGTTCAAAATCACAATGGGCCAACAACAGGGGGGTGTTGGTAGCGCTTCTGGCTTAAGCCCAATACCACTCTGAATCAATGGAATAAAAGAGGAGCGCTGGGGGTGAGAAAAGCAGCGAAAACACGTTCAAAAATAGAATGGGCCTAACATTGGGGGTGAGGATAGCATAAAATCCTGAGGCCCGCCCGTTTCAATTAATGAAACGGTGCGTTTTGGCACCCAGGTCAATTCCCCCCAAAACTCAGCTTAAACGAGAGCCGTTGGATCGTCATCCCAGTCAAAGGTCTTAATCAAGATAGACGATCCAGATTTCGTCTTCTTCCTCAACTCAACTGAACTAGGGTTTCTGCCACCATGAACCTCATGCACGAGCAACTTTCCATCCCTCAGTTCTCATCCTACACGCCACTAATCCACATGCCATGAACATGAAATCTGCTCCAAATCTCTCCCTCTACAAGCTTAGGGCATCAATTCGTCTTGAAATTCACCACATCAACAAATTCGATTGGATCCACACTCGGCCTCCATTGAAATGCACTGGTATGGACCATCACCAATCTTCCTCAAACTTAGCCTAAATTAAACTACACCTAATGGAGATCAACACATGCTATCAAGCCACAATTATAACACACTAATCTAAGAGATATGAACACTAACAGTTTATGGCACCTGTCACTAACCATCACCAAATCTCTCCAAATTCATCTAACTTAATCTCCTAACCACCTAGATCAATTCTACACTAACAAAAACATGCCTAACTAACTGGATCAAGCAGTTTGAATGAAAACTTACCTTGTGCAAAATCTTGCAAACAGCTATGGAGATTGATGATTTGAGGCTTTTGAGACTTGGATCTTGATCAATCCTTGATGTATGTGATTCTGTATGCAAGCTTTGGATGAGATTTGGCCAGAATTATGCTATCCACTTGCAACTTCAATCTTGATGCTCTTGAAAAAAAATGCTCGAAAATGAATGATTCACACCAAAACTTTGCTTCAATTATGATCTATGATGATGATGGAGTCAGATTGAGTTGATTTTGATGAAAGTTGATGAAGGTTTTGAGAGAATTGTAATGAAACTCCAATGAAAAAGTGTGTGAAATTTTGTGGAATTCTTGGTGCAAATGAGGCCAACCCTTGCCAAATTCTCCTTTCATGAATATATAGACCCCAAATGAACATTCTAGATCCATCTTGCACATTCCCTTGTTTTCAAACTTTGGCTCATTTTGATCATGTTTCTTAAAAGGTAAGCAACCATGGATAACTTCATTTTTTCCTTCTAAACTCAAAAAAGTGGGTGAACCATTGTTCTTAGAATTGTTTTTCCATTCAAAATCATATATTGGAAGTCTCCATTTGGACTTGTAAATCTCCCAAACCATTTTCCAACTTGAAATTATTCACTTTATAAGCCTTTTTAGTTCATATTTTGACCTATCATGCAACTCCATGCTATGAGCTTCTCCAATAACTTGTGACCTTCTTTCTAGACTTAAAATCCCATTTGGAGCAAGTTTGATGTTGTAAGTTTTTCCATTTGAGGCCTCCTTGTATGAGTTTTGGACATAGGTTAAAATGACCTGTAATTCACAAATGCCCAAAATACCCTTTGCTTGTCAAGACCATAAGTTGAGTTCTCCACATCATATGAAGGCATACCATACCATTCTAGAAAGCTAAGACAATGAGGAACAATTCTTATGTTGACCAAGAATTCATTTGAAATCTCCTTGAGGGGTAAAACTAGCTTGGAAGTCAAGTCACTTTCACAGACAAAAATTCAGACACCCCAGATGACCTGTAACTTGTAAGGACCATAACTTGAGTTCTATAAATCTCCTTGAGGTCTTCCACCACTCAAATTAAAGGTCTTGAGATCCTCTACAAGTTTCATGTTGGCCAAGAAGCCATTTGAAGCTAGCATTTTGACTTATCTTGCTTGGAAATTTGACCTAAACTAGGGGATTTTACAGAGAAACCCTAATTTAGTAACTCCTCTTCTCCTTGATTTTTCTTGAATTCTCCTTGTCATATCTCCATATCTTTATCCTCCATGTCCAATATTGATCCCCACATCTCTCCAATAGACTTGAATGCCCTCTTAAGTCAGTCAACTGACCTAGGGTTGACCTAGGGTTGACCCAGATGAAACCCTAGTTGACTGTCTTCAACTGTAGCTCTTGTGCCTTCATCAATGACTTGTTTTCTTCTCCAAATGACCTTATAAGTCTCTCAAGATGTCTAGATACTCTCCATGCTTTCACTTCACAGCTCACAACCCTCTTGTTGATCCTCAGATACCCTTAGCTAGGAGGTAGACTCAAGGCTTGATCTGCTGAACTCTTTGCTTTCAAATTCTTTCCTGATGACTTGAATATGACTGAATTGGGATAATAACCTCTTGCTAGGCCTCTAGAGATGAAAATAATGATTGGTCCCCTGTTGAATGACTTGCTATGCTTATGCTATGCAGATGGTTAGTCTATGTACATGATTCTACATGCAAATGCTAATGATGATGAAACATAAACCAATTGAATAAGGTTGAGCAAATTTTAGGGTGCAACACTAACCGCATGCTAACATATGCTAAATCAACATGAATCTTCAGCAATTTTGAAAACTTCATACCTGTGTTGGAGCTTCAAATTGCTGCAGTTAGAACACGGTTATCAGCTTCAAACTGTGCAGATCCACTCAAGGAAGTATGCTGAAGGTGTTTGTAGCTTTGAATTGCCTTGAATTGGTCTGGATCAGAAATCACGATTTCCATTTTCTCTCTTGAAACTCCAACTTCAATCTCTGGCTATGGCACGAAATGAACTCCAACCTTGCTCTGAATCAGTCATAGAACTTAAATAGAAATGATTTGCGGGCTTTATAGGTCCAATGGAGGCCCAAATTCAGAAATTCACATTTCAATTTTCTCCAAAAAATTCAACAATGGTATGCACGAATATGCACTTCAAGCTTTCCCAAGAAGCTTCAATTCTATTCCTTGTGGTCTGTGGAAAGTGTAGGGATTGATTAGAGAGCTTAAACTCCTCTCATGACCAAGTTTGGATGTGTTGCTTATTCATAAAGTTACTAGTCAACCACCATGAAATAAGCCTCAAATGAAAAATCTAATAATGCCAAAGTGCTTAGAATGATTTTTCTGATTAAAATGAGTACCCACTTGGCCTTGTTTGAACATAAATGAATTAGTCTTGAATTTTTCACTTAAATGCCTTTAAATTCTTCTTTTTGCCAAATTTCTCAAACCAAGTCTTACCCTAGGCCAAATCACTTCATCATGAGGACATGTTTGACCTAAAAACATCATTTTGAGCAAGTTTTGTGTTGAACAAAACTTCATTTGAAGCTTGCAAGATAGTGAAAATGACCTATAATGCCAAATGACCTATAATCTTACTTTCCCAAAATACCCCTAACTTGTAAACCTCATAACTTGAGTTATACAAATCATATGGAAGACTTCTAGTACAATTTGGAAAGCTAAGATCAAGACCTAAAACTTTCATGTTGGCCAAAAGTTGAGTAGAATTATCCGTCTATGTCAAAAGCGCCTTGGAAGTTCGTTGACTTTCACAGACAAATTTCACATTCCTCAGATGACTTGTAACTTGTCTGAACCATAACTTGAGTTCTATAAATCCAATGGAAGACTTCTAGTACTCAAATTAAAGCTAAGAGCATTCTCTACAAGTTTCATGTTGGAAAAAAGTGGGGATGTATCTTGAGGTAATTGGTCTTGAGTTAGGCACTAAATAGGGGATTTTACCCTGAGAACCCTAATTTAGCAACTCCTCACACTTTGAACTTTCCTTGAATTGATCTTTGACTATAACCTCATGCATCTCAACACAACTATCCATGATTAAAAAGACTTAGAAATGAGCTTTGACCCTCTTCAATTGCACAGTTGACTTAGGGCTACTCAGATGAAAACCCTAATTGCAACACCCTCAACTATGGCTCTTCACACTTGGCATAATGACTTGATTGAGCTCTCTCATGACCCTCAAGGTACTCTATGAGCTCTATCCACACACTCTTTCCTTGATCAAGGCTCCACAACCCACTGATGGTCTTCAATTGGTCCTCAGATTAGGGGATTAACCACATACAAACAACTGAACCTCTCAAGAACCCAACCCTCTTCCTGATGACTTTGGTGACTTTTCAAGCTTGCATAAGTCCTCTAGAAAGGCTCCTCTTGATATAAACCACACTTGATCCCATGTTAAATGAACAATGCTATGCTATGTAAATGTTAGATCAATGATATGCTAATGCAATGAAACAAAAGTCAAGTAATAAAAGGTTAGGCAAATTTTGGGGTGCAACACCGTTTATCCGAATCAATCTCTTCTAAAGACGAAGCGTCGGGAAAGCATCAAGATCAGGCGATTCATAGAGGGATCAACTCATGGTGTTTGTCTGTGCCACATTGCCGACATTTCTGTACACTTTTGTATATTTCTGTGCATATCTGTATTGTTTTTGCGCAGCTTACTCTTTTCAGGGGTTGCATCTGTTGTAAAACTTTGCCTATTTACAGGCTATTTATCAATAAACATATATTATTCAGTATCTCGTTTGTTTTGTTTTAACTTTTATTGTTTTGTTTGTGAAAAGCGCCCAATGTTTTGATAAACTTGCACATACATAAACTTCCAGGCCTTGGCCAATAATTGTTAAAACTTTGAATTAATTGAACAACGTCACGAATGATGACTGAGATAGTTCCGTTTGCGTAGGATATCTTGTCTGTTTGTTCAATTTTGCAGGGTCGTTACCCTTGGGGCAAAGAGGTGTGGATGAAATTCGTCTTATCTTCAGCCGGAGTCTGTTTCCCCAGCAACCGGAGTTTTCATCTCTATCCCCAGTGGAGTTTGTATGCAGCTTAAGTGAGCAGGTAGCGTGTACGCTTTCCCTCGGCAGTTGGTGCATATTTAATCCCCACAAGGTGCATGTTTGTATGCACTCCCCAGTGAGTTGTGATTGGATTTTCTTCCCATTGAGGAAGCTACGGCGTAGTTAGATTTGCTCTCGGCTAAGTAATCCCCAGCAGGATGGAGGAATTTTGTTACCCCGACAGTTTCTTCGCGGGAGGCCAGCGGGTTCGTTTCCTCGACATAAGTCCAATTGTTATTGGCATGAGTAGGTTGTTTTCCCAGCAGGGTGGTTTCTGTATCTCGAGCATTTATTTTGCTGATTCAGTTCTGTTGCATCTGCATGCGTGCATAACATTTACCCAAACGCGTAACATTTCCATTTCGTATGGAGCATTATGCCATTTCAAACATACGCATCTGAAGCATAGGTCAGGTTCGATACCTTTGGTGTCGGTTGCCTTTGAGGGTTGAGGATTTTGAATTCAGAAGATCTTTTGTATTATTCCCCCGTGGGACGGATCTTTGGGGTCTTCGTGTTATTGGTTTCTCCCCGGCAGAGTCGTTTGTTTAAAACTCTCTTTTCCTATTGGAGCTTTCCCCGCAAGTCGTGAGTCGTTTGATTCTGTCGCCTGCCTATGTTGGATATGTTACGTCAACTTTTGGTTGATAATTCCCAACGTAGTCTATTTCGGGTGTGTTATCCCAACTTTTGGTTGGTAATCCTTGGTTTCCCGGCAAAGTCCTTATTCCAACTTTTGGTTGGTGATGTTGGTCTCATTCCAACTTTTGGTTGGTGATCTATTGGCGTTTGGATGTTGTTCCAACTTTTGGTTGGTAATCCTTGTTTTCCTCAGTAAAGTTGATTATTCCAACTTTTGGTTGGTAATCTTTGTTACAGTTAGTTCATTTTCATTCAGCGGTTCCGACAATCCTAACTTTTGGTTAGTGGCCTTTTTATTCCAACTTTTGGTTGGTAGTTCCGGGCGTATCCCAACTTTTAGTTGGTAGTCTTCCTTTGTTGATCATTCCAACTTTTGGTTGGTATCCTGCTTTTGTGGCCGTTATTCCAACTTTTGGTTGGAAGTGTCGGATGACCATTCCAACTTTTGGTTGGTAGTCTTCTATATGGGAGTCAGCTTTGTTCAGCGTCTCCAGCGATCCTAACTTTTGGTTAGTAGCTTGCGTTCCGACTTTTGGTCGATGTCGGTCTTTTCCTGGCGATCCTAAATTTTGGTTAGTAGCCTTGCTTCCCAACTTTTGGTTGGATTTTGTCCCCTGTAGGTGTTATTCCACCTTTTGGTTGGATTTTGTCCCCTGTAGGTGTTATTCCAACTTTTGGTTGGTAGTCCCCAGCGGGGTCCGAAGCTTTGTTGGCGTTATGCCAACTTTTGTGGTTGGTAGTCCTTTGTTCCTGGGGTTGTTATTCCAACTTTTGGTTGGTAATTCGGTGGTGGTGGTGCGTTTATCCCAACTTTTGGTTGGTAGCTTTGTTCGATTCCAACTTTTGGTTGGTAGTCTTCTGTTCCTGGATTTGTTATTCCAACTTTTGGTTGGTAATTAGCGACTTGTTAGAGTTTGTTTGATTCTAACTCTTGGTTGGTGAGATTTTGGTGATGTTATTCCAACTTTTGGTTGGTATCCTTTGCTTCAATTTAAACTTTTGGTTGGTAGCTTTGTTTAATTCCAGCTTTTGGGTTGATAAGTTTTTGTGGGCGCGATCCCAACTTTTGGTTGGTAGTCTTTGGTTTCTCCTGTGGAGTGTTATCCCAACCTTTGGTTGGTAGCTTGTGGTTGTTTGGCAATTTCAACTTTTGGTTGATAGTGTGGATTCGACTTTGTTCGGTATTCCGGTGATCCCAACTTTTGGTTGGTAGTGTGTGGTTAGTACTGACTTTTGGTCAGTGTACTTCCCTAGCGGATTATTCTTGTGTTTAGTTCAGTTATCTCCAGAGATTTCTGCGGTTGGCAAATTTCCGGGTACGTTGGTATTCAACTGTCTTTCACCTTGATTGTTTGAAAGTCGTTCGCTTTTCAACTCTTTAGGTCCAAGCCGTTTGAATAGGGCCAGCTGTTGCACCCCAAAATTTGCCCAACCTTTTTTCTTGGCTTGGCTTTTGTTTTATTTACATTCTGTTGCATTTCTGCATTGCATAGCATTTTTTCTTGAGACAGGGGATCGAGGTTTTCCCGTGGCTCAGAATCCGCCTTCAGTGCAAGCAATCAAAGCAGCGGGCTCCGACATTTATTTTGCCCAGCGGTCGGGCGATCGATTTTATTTTGTTTTACAGGTTATTTTCAGCCAAGAAAGTAGCGTTAAGGCTATCGTGAGCAATATCATAGTTACAACGTTCATGAACATGATCCAGAAGTCTAACAGGGTTCGAAATAGCAAGAAACGGGCAAACGGGCAGGTTTCCCTCCAAAAGGCGCCAAATTCAAAATTTTGAATGTGTTAATCGGTTAATGCATATGGTTAACCGATTAACCATTGAGAAATCAGCCCAGATTCAAAAATTTAAAGGGGTTAATCGATTAACCAATGTAATTTTTGCCTATGTACGTGATTTTTCAATGCAGAGCCATTTGGGGTCTAATTTTGGTCATTTGGAAATTCATTTTTACACTTGGGAAGGATCTAAAACCATTTTTGAAATTTGGATTAGTTTTCAAATTAATTCAATTCCCTCCAAAATCCCACCCCTAATTCCATTCCAAGTTTTCCAATCCACTCTCCAAACCTTGCTTTGGGTCCAAGCCAAAAGAGTACTTAAGTGATTCACTCCAAACCATAATGATCTAACTCTCATAATTCCCATTTCAAATTTAGAATTGCTCTCCATTCTCTCAATTCTCTCTCAATTTTCATCACTTCCAAAACCCTCACCAAAGCTCTTCCTCCATTAAATTAATTGATTCTTCATTGGAATCCATTAATTCTTGAGCTTAAACCTTCATGTACCATCTCCATTGGATAAGTTTCTTCACTCAATTTTCGTGCAAATTCAGATATGGAATTTGAAGTGAAGCTAGAAGTGATTATTTGAAGCAATTTGGCTTAATCTTGAAGGATCTTCATCTATACTACAAGAATTAGTTTGGATCTTGAAGTATTCCGAGTTTCTTGCTTCGATCTACTCATTTCCAGCAAATCAATAGTAATCGAAGCAAATATGCGCTTCGTAGGTTGGAAATTCTTGATCCGATTCTATTTTTAGCTTTATTGCATGTTCATCATGATGATTTTCATTTTTGATTGATTTGCTGCATTTTGATTCATATGATCTGTATTGATGCTGTTTGGATCTGTGTACATGCTGTTGGAATCATGGTTTTCTGATTTAATTTCGTGATTAAGTGATTATGTGATCATTGGCATGTTTGGAGAAGTGATAAGCTGTTGAAAAGTGATTCTGCTTTGCTGTTTTCTGCTGTCAGCACAGTGTTAATCGGTTAACGCATATGGTTAACCGATTAACCAATTCAAATTTTTAGATTTTTCAAACTTTTTATAGTGTTAATCGGTTAACGCATATGGTTAACCGATTAACCATTTCAAATTTTCAGTTTTTTCAAATGTTAACAGTGTGTTAACCGATTAACCCTGGGGGTTAACCGATTAACACTGTGCTGACAGGCTTGTTTTGCTACTTTGTTTGATCGTTCGCATACTGTTTCACTTCGAATCTTCATAAACTGATATGATGCATTAGGAATGAAATGATTTTGGTGTTTGCCACTGTTTGTGTTTGGTTGATCATGATTTTGTCGATATTTGTGTTCATTTTCCACATGGATGCATACTTATGTATGTGGTCCAAAGTGAAGACTCTTGGCATGTTTGTTTGTTTCCATCTATGGCTTTCCCTCCCATGTTTGCATCATCCTTGCACCGTTGTTGAGGTCGAGACGAGCTTGTGGCGGCTGCTTCCCCACACACTTTTCCTCCCTCCCACCATTCTAAGTGTTGCATTTTCATCTATGCCTCTTTTACTTGTGATTGAATTTACTTGGTGCTTTCTTGTGCTTTTTGCCATGATCCCCATAGGGTTCCTAGTCCCTCCATTTAGGATGGGAGTAGGAGAGACATTAGGTGTTCAATCCAAGCATGCTAACATAAGGATAGATTTTCACCCTTTAATCCAAACTTTAGGACCACTTTGCATGACAATGTTAGGGCCAAGTTTCCCTTAGACCTTCTGTGCGTCTCTCTTCCTCATCTTCAAACACTCATAAAACACATAATAAAGAATAACAAATGTTGTACGCTACGAGCCTTAAGCTACTTGGGGAATGGTGATTGAGTGGCTTACCCTCAATTGCCTAGAGTGTTTAGTATACAACCTTTGGGTGATATGTGATGCATTCGTTCCTAGGTCATAGTCTCTAGTGCGACATGAGTTACAAATAAATTTCAAACACTTCTTCTCTAAAAAACACAAAAACACTTCAAATATTTTTCATCCTTCGGGATCTTAATCAAGGAGAATCTTTTCTGATAAAAGAGTGTTGTTAACTCTTAGTTCTATCGCAAACGGTAACGCCTAAGTCTATAATGGTCGAGCTGCATACACCAACTGCTAGAACTACTTGTTAAACCTACTCGGGCCTAAAAACTTTTGAACCAACCTGTGGTCTTTTTAGCCCGAACTACGTTTGCTCTGATCTTTCATACCAGATGAAAGTATGTAGGCACAAGACGCGATGTCTTGGCGAGCAACCTTCCCCCTTTTCGCCCGTAGTTAGCCGAACTACGTTGATTCTGACTTTCCCATTGCATGAGGGAATGTGTAGGCACAGAGCAGCGATGCTCTGCTGAGTCTCCTTTCTTTTTCTTTCGTCCCTTGACCTTTAGCGTAGTAGTTTTAACACACCCTTTTTAGATAGACAACAAAGCGTGGATCCCGTCGAGTACGACGGACGTAAGGGGTGCTAATACCTTCCCCTTGCGTAACCGACTCCCGAATCCAGGATTTGGTTGCGATGACCTTGTCTTTCCCTTTTTCGTTAGTTTTTTCCGATCGTTTCCTTTCCCTCTCTTTGGGATAAATAACGAAAGGTGGCGACTCTTCTGTTTTCCACCGAGTGTTTTTCGCAGTTGTGACAGAGTTCTCTTTGTATTGAACTAAAGAGAGAGGATTGAGTCTAGACTTCTTCCTCTCCGAGTGTCAGGATACTCACTTTAGAGTGTGTGGTCTCGATACTCGTCTTTCAATATGGAGACGCGATTGTATTCGCCACACCATTTTATAATAAACTCTTTGAGATAAAGAATTGGGTACTACCCGCAAGGGGTTACTATCCGAGGACTTATTTCACCCTTAAAAAAAATTCCACAAATCAAATGCGACATCTTCCCTCGATGGTGAAAACTCTCTCTTCAAAAAGGATATGTTAAGTCTGTTCTACCACAAACAGGTAACGCCTAAGACTCCACAAGCGAGCTGGAATACACCTAACTGCTAGAATGTGCACGTCAGCATCATCCATCAAAATCACCGGTAAATCGTTTCCCGAACTACGTTTGCTCTTATTTCTCATACCAGATGAGAATACATAGGCACAAGACGGTAATGTCTTGACGAGCGCACTTTTCCACCTTTCACCCATAGTTGGCCGAACTACGGCTGCTCTGATTCGTCATTCCCTAATGAGGATACGTAGCACGAGGATCTCTATCCTTGACGAGCACACTAACAACTAACTTCCTATTTCTCTTGCCCCAGTGCAATCGAGACCAACCTGTTATCCAGAACCTTCTCTCTCACCCCAGTGCGATCGAGACCTTCACCAGTAGTTTCCCGAACTACGGTGACTCTGACTTTCTCATATTTGTTGAGAATATGTAGGCATAGGACCGCGAAGTCCTACCGAGTCTCTCTTCTCCCCCTTTATCTCTCCTTTTCCCTGTTTCTAACCTTACTCTTTATCCCTTGGAACACTCTTTATAGCAATAATCTTTTAGCAAATATCATCGCACTAACAAACAAATGGTTCCCATTGAGTACGATAGATGCGAGGGGTGCTAACACCTTCCCTTCGCATAACCGACTTCCGAACCCTTTCTCTTGGTTGCGAGACCATCTTACCCGTTTCTTTCTTGAGGTTTTCTTGGTGTTTTCTTTTCCCCTTATGGGATAAATAAAGTTCGACGGCGACTCTTCTGTCTTTCCATTCTCACCTCTCTGTCGTTGCATTTTTCGAGTAGCAACAATCATTAACCCCTCAATGCTCAGCTTAGACAAAGAATTCTTTTGTAAAACATTTAGCGGTAATCTAGTATCTACCAACACCCTCGACAAAACAACATCAACGCATTATGTAGCACCCCAAAATTTTTCCTCCCGTTTCTAACCTTAACTGGCTTTCGCTTCATATTCATTTTCATTTTCATTAGGTCATAACATTCAATCATGCATTGCATTGAGTTCTTGAGACATGGGATCACTTTGTTCTTATGGCTCAGAACTTCTTTTTATTTCAAGTTTTTAAGCATCAAGCATCAAAGGCTTCGACATTTATTTTGCTCGGTGACTTGGTAGCGGACCATTCTTTTCCAGCAAGTTATTTTGAGTGCCAAAGATAATTCACAACTTATTTCAGGCATGATTCAGTTTTAATATCAAATGACAAGTTTCAGAGGCAAAACAGGGCTCAAACCAAGTGGCAACGGGTGGTTTTTCAAACCTTCCCACCAAAAGGTGCCAAAATTCAAATTTTGGTTGTGTTAATCGATTAACTTATTTTTCCTAGCAAATGGTTAATTGATTAACACGTGTATTTTTCCCCCTAGAAACTTCAGTTTTCAGCACTGCAGCAGTTTCAACTCACTTTGATCACTTGATTTCACATTTGCATCAATAGAAGGATCTAGAATGCTTCCAAATTTTGGTACATTTTCAAATTAATTTCACTTCCCTCCAAAAATTCAAATAATTCCATTCCTAATCCCAAACCAAAAATTTTAGCCCACACTCCAAACCTCATTCCCATTCTAAACCTAAAGCTTATTTAAGCTAATTCACTCCAAACCTCACATAACTTCATTCATTTTTTTGATTTCACTACACTTCTCATTCCAATTCTCTCAACTTTTCTCTCATTTTTCATCTTCAACCTTCACAAAAGCTTCATAACCAAAAATCTTCATAAATTGCACATTGAAATTTGTGAATTCTTGAGCTAAACCTCCATTGCATCATCTTCCCTCACACATTCTAAAGTTGAAGTGTTTTCATATCTAAATTCAAGCTTTGGAAGTGCTTTCTCAAAGTGATTTTCTAAGCAATTTCGATTTCTTTCGTTTTCGCGCGGATCTTCAAGTTTCTTGCTAGGAATTCATTAGATCTTGGATCTTCTTTGCTTGATCTGTCAAATTCCACTTGCAACATTTACGAAAGAATTATCTGCTTTGTAGGTTGGTTATTCATAGATCTACTTTTTATTTTGGCTTTTTTTGCATTTCATAATGAAGATCCATTGGCTTTTGATGTGAATTGATCCATTGTTTGATTTGATTGTTGATCTTGATGTTTGATGGATTTAATTGGTGTTCAAATGTTGTTATTTGATGTAATTTTTGTGATTAATTGCATGCTCTAACATGTAGAGATTAAGTGATTAAGTTGCTAAAAAGTGCCTTTATGCTGAATTTTATGTTGTTGTTTTTTACAGTGTTAACAGATTAACCATTTGCTAGGAAAAAATTTTAATCGATTAACCAGTGTATTTTTGCTGATTTTGAGTGTGTTAATCGATTAACTAGTTTTTCCTAGCAAATGGTTATTATATTAACATTGTTGTAGAATGTATTTTTTGTTGCTCAAGTTACGATCGAAGAAAACCTAAGAGAAAGGAGAAGACAAGTTCATTGCAACCAAATCTTGGGTTCGAGAGTCGGTTACGCAAGGGGAAGGTATGAGCACCCCTCACGTCCGTTGTACTCAACGGGATCCACGCTTGTTGTCTAATAAAAGGGTGAGTTATCTAAAAGCTACTGCTAAATAGAGATGGGAAAAGGAAAAGAAAAAAGAGACTCGATAGAACATCGCCACAATGCCTATGTATTCCCTCGCGCAATGGGAAATCAGAGTCAACGTAGTTTGGAAAACTACGGGTGAAAGAGTGAGGTTGCTTGCCAAGACATCATATTCTTGTGCCTACCTATCCTCATTTGGTATGAGAAATCAGAGCAAATGTAGTTCGAGCAACTAAACCACAGGTTGGTTAAGTGTTTTTTATGAGCGACGTTAAGCTCCCATTCTAGCATTTAGGGTCAATGTATGTTTGTGGTAGAACGGAAAATTAACGCGCTCTTTTCTAAAAATGAGTTTTAAATAACACTCCTGAAGTATAAAAAGGTTTGAATTTTGTTTGTGAGTTTTTTAGAGAAGTGAATTAACTAGATTTGAGATTCATGTTGGACTAAAGACTATGATATAGGAAGAAATGTGTCGCATATCGCCCCGAGACGAGATGGCACTAAACACTCTAGACAAGTAAGGAGAAACCCCTCACTCATTATTCCCCATATTCTTAAGGCTCGTGGCGCACAACGTTCATCGTCTTTATTAGGTGTGTTGAAATTGTTTTGAGATGAGAAGAGAAAGGACACAAAGGGGAAAAGAAAACACTAAGGGAAACTGGACCCTAATGTTATCATCAAAATGGTCCTACTATTGGGATAAAAGGAAGTCTACCCAATGTTATCATACAAATGATGGACCTAAAGTTGAGGTCAAAGAGGGGCTATCCTAATTGTTATCATGCAAAGAATTGAAAGCTTAATGTCTCTCTTGCTCCCAACTTAATCAGAAATTAAGTGGAACTAGGAATCCTAAGGGATCATGTGAACACGCACAAGTAAACACCATACTAATCAATCACAAAAGAAAACAAGATCAATATTTAAAAAAGTTTCAAGAAAAGGATAAGAAGAAAGAGAAATGAAAGATGAAGAAGAATATGAAACATAATGAACAAAGATGGAAGTTCAAACCCAAAAGGAATCAAACAAGAAAGCATCTCAATCACACAAGGTAAACATCAACATGTTAAGGTAACCCAAAATTCATACATGTTAAACCATACTCAAAGATTTGAGATCAAAACCAATTGGTAAAACAAAGTGCCCCCCCACACACACAAATGACTTAAAGTCCAACAAGAAGTAATATAAATCATCAAGCAAAGAGAGATGAATTCAAATGAGGTGAGAAACAATTTAGGGAATTATTAATGTTATATCATGTTCAACTCATATCAATGGTCAAAGAAAGAGCACAAAGAGTCAAGTCATGCATCACATCCAAACACAATCAATTACCATACAAACAAGCATGCAAGACACACCTCAAAGAAGTAAACATGTGAGATCAAGGTATGAATCCAAGTAGGGGCAGTAGCATGTGTGAAAATATCAATTCAAGTTCAAGTTTAACATCATAAGCAAGAAACATGAGAATCACATCACAACAAGTTCACACAAACAAGCAAGTATCAATCAAAGTTCTTCATGAAAAGGAATCAAAGCTCATGTGAGGTTCAAGAATTGAGAAGCATGTTATGGAATATCAAATACAAGTCTAGATATCATTAACAAATAAGTATTAATGTTCTCTAAACATCTTAAGCATCAATCAATCACATGTAAACAAGTAGGATCAAAACTAGGTCAAGTAGGCATGCATATCAACCTCAAAGCAAAGTCACATCAATGCATCAATTAAATATAGGAGAAAAACCAAGTATGACTAAGAATAGGGATCTACAACATGGTATTTCAATAAGAATAAGTGGAAATATCAAACCCCAAGTGGTTGCACTAGTGCATCCCTAAACAATTCATCAAGTTCAAGCACATCAAAACACACAAGCATGTATAACACCACATGAAAAATATTCAAAAGCCTATAAAAATTAAGGAAAAATAATCATGATATCAAGGAGGTAGTAGGTCAATGTGTTCTAAAACGGTGGCTAAGAAAGTGTACAAGAGGTGTTCAAATCAACTCAAACATAGGGCAAACATAAAAACCAAAGACCAAAGAGGATTTGAGAAAACATAGGGCAAACATAAAAACATAGGGCAACTCAAACCTAGTCAATGCCTGTTTCAAATATGGCATCCTTTTCCATTGTTAAACACATTAAAGCTCTTAAAACCACACACAAAATCACACACAAAAATTGAAATCACAACAAACAAACACAACATCATCACAGTTTCAATCCTCACGATCTTAGAAGCTTAGAAATGGAAACCAAGTTCATACACGTGTGAAAAGCAAGAGATATAGGGAGAGGAAATTTTACGCAATGAAGAGCTCTTTTACCCTCTGAACTTTCTCAAAACTTCCAAAATCTTCTTCCTCTAGCTCCAAGGATCCTCAGGGATGAATGTGGAGGCCATAAATGAAAGGAAAAATGCTTGTAGGATGTGGTTCAAAGAGAGAGAATTTGAGAATGAATGAGAGATTTTTTCTTGGTGCTTGGCTGCTGCAGGTGTTAAATGCATTCTCTAAGTTTTTCTTTAGTTTTTGTAGGATGGTTTTGTAAGGTTAAAAGAATTTACAGTGGTTAAAACAGTTTGGTGAGTAATTTTTTGTAAAACTTGAAAAATGGAGGTGGATGAAAATGGCACGGGCTAGCCCTTACATGATGTGGTCTTGGTTGTCATTTTGGAGGATGGAGTGTAGTTAGAATGTGATAGAATGAGGCAACACTTGGTGAGTAAGTTTTGTGTCAATTTGTCCTCTTGTTACTTTTAGAAATTATGTTCAAAAATGGTGTGTGTAGTATATGGCTTGTTTGGCACATTTGTGGCAATGTTTTATGAACAAATATGATGTATCATACGCATGAGATAGGTAGCAAGGAATGTTGCATGAAGAAATTCCTATTGTGCATGAAAATTGTAACTTGAACATAAACCATGTAGTTCACTTTGGTTCATCATAACTTAATGAATTCTTGTCCAAATGGTGTCATCTTGAGCTCAATGGAAAGTAGGGAGGTTGGTGATCAAGATCCATGTTCAAAGCAAGTTGAGATAAAGCTTGGAAGATTATGAAAAATGGAATTGAAAATGTGTCCAAAATCTGTCCCAAGGTAACTTAGAAAAATTCTAAGTTATGAAACTTTTAACATCATTGACACCTTGACTTTGAAAGCATGTAACTTGAAGAGATTTGATCCAATGCAAGAGTTCTTGTAATGGATAGAAAGCTTGAAGAATGATATTCAACTTTCATGTTCAAAGGAAATAGGTTTGGAGTCAAGAACTTGGTGAAAAATGTCTTGGAAGATTGACCCAAAAATCTCCCTAAAAACTTGTCCAACTTGACACCTTTGAAACCCTAACTTGGAGACATCATAACTTGAGTTCTACACATCTAGAATTCCCTACAACTTCCATGTTGGAGGAAAATTCATTTGAAGCTTGGATCACCATGAAAGATACCAATTTTTCTCTAATTGGATCAAGGATGAGAAAGTTATGGATGTTGCAAAATGGCTAGAATTAGGGTTTTCCACACTTAGAAAATATTTCAACAAAACCCTAATCCAACCAAACTCTTGATTTTATGTTTTTCCTTGAATGTTCTTATTCCATGCACATGAAAACACTTGTAAACACATATCATGCCCTTGGTTGACTTTGAAATCCAAGACTTTGACCTCATTGAGCCACAATTGACTTTTCTTGATCAGATGAAACCCTAGCATTCTTTCCATTGATTGAAGCTCATACCATGACTTGTGATGATACATAATACATGTAGAGAACCCTCAAGATGTTTATTGAGCCATAGAACCATGTCTTGCTTAAGAAATTAGCCACAAATGCCTTTTGACCAAAACCCTAATCCAGTTGTTCACAAGATAGGAGGAGGTGATCAATGCTTGTAACCTTGATTCAAATGGTTATGAAACATGTATTGATGATTATAGGACCTTGAGGCTTGATAATACCACAAGGTTGAGAATAAACCTTTTCTTGAGCTTTGAGGATGAAACTTTTCTTTTTGAGAATTGAACAAGATACCTTGATCCCCTGCCTAGAATCAATGTTATGGACAAATGATGGTGCAAATGGAATGAAACATAAGCCAAGAGATAGGAAAAAGATGAGGCAAATTCTGGGGTGTTACAACTGCCCCTATTCAATAAAATTAAACCTAAAGGGATGATAGCAACGACTTTAAGACATTCAAGGTATAGGGAAATTGAATGCCAGAAGAACCCGGAAATTTGCAAATTGTGGGGATATAAAGAGTAAAATGGTTTCCAGCCAAAGGTGGACTTAAATGTAGCGGGTACCAACCAAAAGTTGGGATAGCAAACAGATATAGGATACCAACTAAAAGTTGGGATAACAAAAGATAACAACTAAAAGTTAGAATAAAGGCTACTAACCAAAAGTTAGAATCACCGGAGAGAATACCAACCAAAAGTTGGGATGAAACAAGGAGTATCAACCAAAGGTTGGGATAAAAGGCTAATAACCAAAAGATAGAATCACCAGAATGCTGACCGAAGGTGAACTCACAAATGAAGACTACCAACCTGGCTTGGGATGATCAACAAGAAATACCAACCAAAAGTTGGGATGATCAACAAGAAATACCAACTAAAAGTTAGGATAAAAGGCTACTAACCAAAAGTTAGAATCACTAGAACGGCGATCAAAGGCAAACTCACAAGTGAAGACTACCAACTAAAAGTAGGGATGACAACTTCACAGGAAGAATACCAACCAAAAGTTGGGATGACAACTTCACAGGGGAGAATACCAACCAAAAGTTAGGACAAAGCTGGAGACTACCAACCAAAAGTTGGAATGGCCAACAGAAGGGGTACTAACCAAAAGTTAGGATAACCACAAGGGAAACCAACCAAAAGTTTGGATGCAGCCCACAAAAGATACCAACCAAAAGTTGGGATAAAGGCGAGGATATACAAGAAGTAGAATCAACCGACTTACAACCTGAAAAGAAGATTCCGTTGGTAGTCTTCATTAATAAGGTGATCACTGATAGATGCCTTTTGACCAAAACCCTAATCTCGTTGCTGGCGAAAAATACTTCTGATTTGATAACATGACTCTGTGGGGAAGACAAAATCTCTGCTATGGGAACAAACAACAAATCTTCTACTGAACAGCTGCCAACACCATTTTGTCTGGAATAGTCAACTTTTGAACACTTGCTGGGGAGTACAAATCAAACCTGGTTGGGGAACATAATGTTCTGAACTCCTGTTGGGGGAGGAATGATTCACCATGCACTACTGATACTGTTAGAACTTCACTGTTGGGGAGAAAAGCTCTACTGGAGAGAGGATCATGCCATCCTGCAAACAAACAAATAGTAATAGGATGTTATAAATGTGAAATGGCTACCTCAGTTACCATTCATGACACCTATCGTCCAAGTAAACTCATTGTTTTCAATATGCTCTGTAAAGACCAAAGCTTTCACATGTAATGTTTATCAAAAATATCAGACGTTTTCGCAAACAAAATAGTGAAAGTAAAAAACAGAAATGAAAAGCTCTTTGAGTGAAATGAATATTTTATTAATTAAATGACCTGTAAATAGGCAGGTTACAATTTAGATGCAATTCCAGAAAAGAGGTAATCACACAAAAAGTAAAAAAGAATATACAAATGTTGGAAATGTGGAAACAGATATCCACCATGTGTCGATTCAGCTATGTCATGTATGCCTTCAATGTTCATAAATGCTTCGCCTTCTAAAAAGACTGACTGAACTGATTCCTTCCTTTCAAGATAACCACGTACCAAGATGAATTCACAGATCGAACGTATATCGTAGTTATTTGCTTTCAAATCCCTAACTTTTGCCTAGATTTCCCTTTCGGGTTTTCAATCCACCGGGATACCCATTTTTTCCAAAGTTGCCTTTTTTGGGTTTATTCTTTTTTCTTTTATCCCTAATTTTTTCCCGAACCTTTTCCTTTTTTGGTTCGCCGGGATGCCCCTTTTTTTGCCTGGACTTTTCTTTTTTTGTCCAACGAGTTTCTTTTAAGCAAAGCATTTTTTAACTACGTATGCGTTCACAAGGGACGTAAAGTCTTCGCCATCCATAATTGATAGTAACAAGGCTCCACCAAAGAAAACCTTTCTTACCACATATGTACCTTCATAGTTTGGAGTCCATTTTCCCCTGTGATTTGTTTGAGGAGGAAGGATCCTTTTCAAAACCAAGTCACCTGTCTAGAAGCATTGAGGATGCACTTTCTGATCAAAGGCTTTCTTCATCCTGCTGTGGTACAATCGGCCATGTGCAATGATGGCCAACCTCTTCTAATCAATAAGATTCAACTGATTCAACCTGGCTTGTACCCATTCAGCTTCATCAAGCTTCACATCAGCCAACACTCTCAAAGAAGGAATCTCAACTTCCAATAGTAGGACTGCCTCCATACCATACACTAGTGAGAAAGGAGTTACCCTTGTTGATGTATGAACTGAAGTATGATAACCGTGTAAAGCAAATGGAAACATCTCATGCCAATTCTTGTAGGTTACCACCATCTTCTACACAATCTTCTTGATATTCTTGTTCGCTTCCTCAATAACGCCATTCATATTTGGACGATACAGAGAAGAATTGTGGTGTTCAATCTTGAAACTCTGGCACAGTTCCTTCATCATCTTGTTGTTAAAATTTGAACCATTATCAGTAATGATTCACTCTGGGATTCCATAATGACAGATGATGTCCTTCTTTATGAACCGGGAAACTACCTGCTTCGTGACATTAGCAAACGAGGCTGCTTCCACCCACTTTGTGAAATAATCAATGGCAACCAGAATGAAGTGATGCCCATTGGAAGCAGTTGGCTCAATCTTTCCGATCATATCAATGCCCCACATAGCAAAGGGCTAAGGAGATGTTAGCACGTTCAGAGGGGTTGGTGGCACATGCACCTTATCGGCATAAATCTAACATTTATGGCACTTTTTGGCGTATTTGAAACAATCAGATTCCATAGTCATCCAATAATACCCAGCCCTCGATAATTTTCTGGCCATTACATGTCCACCGGCATGAGTACCAAAGGAACCCTCATGAACTTCTTCCACCAAAAGGCTTGCTTCGTGTTCATCAACACAATGCAACAAGACCATGTCGAAGTTTCTCCTGTATAACACATTATTCTTGTTCAGATAAAAATTTCTCGCAAGCCTCCTCAGAGTCTTGCCCCTTCTAGATTCCCCAGATGGGTACTCCTGATTCTTGAGAAAACACTTGATATCATGATACCATAGCTTGCCATCTGATTCCTCTTCAACCACAAACACAAAGGCAGGTCTGTCAAGACGCATAATGGTGATTGTTGGAGCTTCATTCCTTAAATTCACTTTGTACATTGACACTAACATGGCCAATGCGTCTACCATCTGATTCTCAGCCCTAGGCACATGATGGAACTCAACTCTGTCAAAGAAGGGCAGCAGTGTTCTGACATGATTCTTGTACAGCACCAAGTTGGCTTGACGAGTTTCCCATTCTCCTTTAATATGATTAACGACCAGCGCTAAATCACCATATACATCAAGATTCTTGATTCTCAGATTAATGGCCTCTTCCAAACCCATAATGTACGCTTCATTATTGGTGCAAGAGAACGTCAATTGAGCAGTAAACAATATGTGAGAACCGTGAGGAGTTGTAATAGTTGCCCCGGTTCCGTTTCCATATGAGTTAACAGTACCGTCAAAAACCAAACTCCATTAAGATCCAATCTCAAGACCCTCGTCAAGCAAAGGCTCATCATAGTCTTTCATCTTTAAAAACATGATATCTTCATCTGAAAATTCAAACTTTATCGGCTGATAGTCTTGAATTGGTTGTTCAGCAAGATATTCTGACAGAACACTCCCTTTAATGGCTTTCTAGGAAATGTATTGAATGTTATATTCTGTCAAAACCATTTGCCAACGGGAAATCCTTCTGGAGAGTGCTTGCTTTTCAAACACGTACTTAATCGGATCCATCTTCAATATTAGTAGGGTTATATGGTTTAACATGTATTGTCTCAAAAGCTTAGCTGCCCAAGCGAGTGCACAACACGTTTTCTCTAGCATCGAGTACCTCGACTCACAATCAGTGAACTTCTTAATCAGGTAGTAGATAGCATGTTCTTTTCTACCTATCTCGTCGTGTTGACCAAGCACACATCCCATTTAATTCTCAAGAACCGTTAGATACATGATCATAGGTCTCCCTACTACTGGAGGCATGAGTGTCGGAGGTTCCTGCAAGTATTCTTTTATTTTCTCAAAAGCTTTCTGAAAATTTTCGTTCCACTTGACCGCTTGATCTTTTCTCAATAGTTTGAATATAGGCTCGCAAGTGGCTGTGAGATGAGATATGAACCTTGCAATGTAGTTCAATCTCTCTAGGAAACCACAAACCTCTTTTTCCGTCCTCGGCTCAGGCATTTATTGTATAACTTTGATTTTAGCAGGATCTACCTCAATACCCCTTTCACTGACAATGAAACCCAGCAGCTTTCCAGATCTCACCCCGAAGGTGCACTTATTAGGATTTAACCTCATCTTAAATTTCCTCAACCTTTCAAATAGCTTCAGAAGATTTACCATATGTCCCTCCTCTGTCTATGACTTCGCAATCATGTCACTAACATAGACTTCAATCTCTTGATGAATCATATCATGAAAGAGAGTTACCATCGCCCACTGATAGGTTTCCCTAACATTTTTCAATCCAAAGGGCATTACCTTATAGCAAAAAGTCCCCCACGATGTTATGAAAGTAGTTTTCTCCATATCTTCTGGGGCCATTTTGATTTGGTTATACCCAGAGAAGCCATCCATGAAGAAAAACACATAATATTGAGCAGTGTTATCAAACAACGCGTCAATATAGGGGAGCGGGAAATCGTCTCTAGGGATTGCTCTGTTTAGATCCCTATAATCAACACACGTCCTGAACTTCCATCCTTTTTAGGTACAGGAATAATGTTAGCAACCCACAGAGGATAGTTTGTGATAGCAAGAAAACCAGCGTCCAACTGCTTATGAACCTCTTCTTTAATCTTGATTGCCATGCCAGGCCTCGTCCTTCTCAACTTCTGTTTTACTGGCGTTCTTCTCTAAGAGGCAACCGGTGTACCAAAATATCTGTATCTGACCCGGGCGTGTCTTAATAAGATCAAGAGAAGATATTTATATACTCATGGAGCATTTCAACCAATCTTCTCTTGACACCATCTTTCAAAGCAGCCCCAATTCTGACCTCTTTCTTATCATCCTCAGTACCCAGATTGACGACTTCAATATCCTCCTGATGAGGCAAAATGACAATTTCCTCTTGCTTTAGAAGTCATACAGTTCACAATCTTCATCAGTCTCTTCTTTAGCTTGATAAATAGGATTATCAAAGTCATATTGAGCCATAGTTGAATCAGAATCAGTGGAATCTGAGATAAGAGACCTGCATGATTGTTGTTTTATGTTTTTTATGAAATGCAACAACAACACAAGCACATTGCCATTTTTCTGTTTATAAATGTAAAAACAAAAAAAGGAAAAACAGGGGTCAAAATATTTGAATGCGAAAAACGTCCTTCATTTATGATGATAGTGCAAATAAACAAAGAGGCCCTACAAATGGGTCACTACGTCTTGGGAAAAACGTAGGACTGAACATAAACAAAAAAAATGATAATTACTCTTCATGGGTGATCTGAATGATATCTTCAGCCGTCCAATTGCATAACCCTTGGTCAGGAACACAAGGACAGATTCGAGCATCCATGTGCAACCACTGTCCCCTTTGTCATCCTCAATAGCATGAATTTTGTCAAAAATAACTCCACCACTGGTGAATCTGACAGGTCCTCTATACTTCGGAGGGTCTTGTGACAAACTGGAGGGCTTGTACCCTAGACCAAATTTGTCTTGCTTGACAGGAACATTTAAAACCTGGCCCCACCTCTGAGAGTTACCAGATTTGACAACTGCACGTGCTTCCTTGAACAAATACATAAAAGACATTGAAACTTCTGGCCCTTTAACCTCGACAGGAGGCTCCTCTTGAACTTGCACAGCTTCAAAGGCTTGACAGAGAGTTTCATGAATTTCCCCATCCACTTCCACATACTTGAACGTTGATAGATGACTGACCATTATATCCTCCTCCCCTCAAACAGTGACGACCTTTCCTTCCTTCATATACTTCAAATTTTGATGTAAAGTCGATGTTACTGTCCCTGCAGCATGTATCCAAGGTCGGACTAGCAGAAAGCTATAAGCCGGTTGAATATCCATTATATAAAACGTCGCATCAAAAGTTACAGGCCTCGCCTGAATTGGCATTACTATCTCGCCAAACACCAATCTTTTGGAACCATGAAACGCTCGCACCACAAGATCACTTAGTGTAAAGATTAATCCTTAAGTATCCAACTTCATTAATGCTTTCTTCGGCAACATGTTGAGTGAAGATCATGTATCAACCAGGACATGTGACAATAAAGATCCTCTACACTCCACAGAAATATGCAACGCATGACTGTGATTCCTCTTGGTAGGAGTTAAGTCTAAATCAGTGAAGCCCAAAATATTGCCAGCATTAACGTGCCACTACTCCTTCCAACTGATTAACCGAGATCTTCTGAGGTACATAGGCTGAATTCAAAATTTTCAACAGAGCATTGTGATGTGCTTCAGAACACAACAGCAAAGATAAAATAGAGATTTTTGAAGGAGTCTGACTTAGATGGTCCACAATTTTATAGTCACTCTTTCGGCATCTTTAGAAAAAGAACCATCACCAACTTGTTGTTGTACAACATCTTCAACAACTGCCTTCCCTTTACCTTTATCCGTCTTGTCAACATTAACTTCTAGCGGAGAAAAGACTATTCCACTACGGGTAATCCCCCTGCACCAACTATATTATCAATAGTAGAACCCATATACGAAGAACCAATCAATTCTTGTTTTTGTCCATTGCTGAAAACCTTAGTCCCATAATTCTATGGGATGGCCTTGGTACTTTCATACGGAACTAGTCATAGCGTAGTGATGATTACAGGTGTTGGCCTTAATGGCGCTGAAATATGAATAGTCCTATAAAGGATTGAAATCGTGGCGATATCATTTCCATCATCACTAGCCTTGTCATCAACATCTTCCACATTTTCCACACTAACTCTATCAAACTGCAAATATCTGTCATCGATCATTTTTTTAATACCATTTTTCAAAAGACTACAACCCTTGGGTCTCAATTCACATTCTTGAAAATCAATAGAACAATCTGGGAACACACCTCATTTCAACAATCTTTCTTTAACAAAACTTAAAGGAGTCTTCAATTCATCAACATCAGTCACTAGATTCAACCTCTCCCCATCAATAATAGCATTTGTTATGGCTACTCCATGGTTCGGCATGGGATTTTGATTAACATTGGAACCCTCATTGGTGAAGTTGATAGCTTTGGAATCAAACAAGTCTCAAACTTTATGCTTAAAAGCTTTAAAATTATCAATGTTATAACCTGGAGCACTAGAATGGAATTCACATATAGAATTCGCATCGTATCCGGGTGAAGGAGCTCCGGTAAGAGGCGTCATAGTCCTCTTCTGAATCAACTGTAGCTGAAGAAAATGCTGCAATATTTGGGAGTATGGAATAGGTGGGGTTTCAAACTGTCTATTTTCCACTCTCATTCTATTAGGGTAACGACGATGATCATTAGCTTGTTGCTGGGGTGCGGTCAGGATGGCCACAGTTGCAACTTGCTGAGTATATTTTGGTTGCGCTTTGCCTTTACCTCTACAGGAGGAGATGGAATTAGAATCCCCCTCTCGCTTCTTCATATTTCCTGTGTACGGATTTTTAACTCCTATAGATGAGGACCCACTTTCGCTCTAAATCTTACCAGTCTTGATATCGCTCTTAACTCTTTCTCCGACCATCACTAAATCTGAAAAACCCGCTGACATACATCCGACCAACTTCTCGTAGTACGTCCCAAACAATGTAGCCATAAACATATCTATTAGTTCTCTCTCCATCATTGGAGGTTGAACCCTCGCAGCCAACTCACACCATCTCTAGGTGTACTCTTTAAAGCTTTCATTATTCCTTTGAGACAAATTCTGGAACTGCACCCTGTTTGGCGCCATGTCACTATTGTATTAGTACTGACAGACAAAGGCTTCCACAAGGTCTCTCAAGCTTTTCCCATGATTTCTATCCAGCCTCATGTACCACTCCAACGAGGCTTCTGCCAAACTATCTTGAAAGAAGTGCATTAAGAGCTTCTTATCATCAGAATACACTGACATTTTCCTATAGTACGCCCAGATATGAGTTTTAGAACAGGTAGTCCCCTTATATTTGTCGAACTCCGACACTTTAAACTTTGGAGGAATTCTTACCCCTGGGACCAAACCAAGGTCTGTCATGTCAAGGCCCATAGAGTTTTGATTCTCATAAGCTCTTATCTTCTCTTCAATCATCTTAAACCTTTTTCCAGCTTCCGATGGAAGACCGACGTCCATGTCTCGCATAGAGAAGACGTCTTCTTGACGATCTTCGTCCCATTGAGGATCTATATTAACATGCAACGCACATACACCTCCTCCACCAGCACCATTTCCCTGAACACCGCCAGCAACACCTTCACCCAGAGGTACAACAATAGTATGCCCATTATCACTTTGGGGACCGGAATTACTCCCAGGAGGAGGGACAAAACCAATTCCACCCTGTAGAACACCAGCTTCGTCAACTTGTGCAATTTGAGGTTGGACTAGAGCTCTTAGTTGTTCCTGTCCTTGAGCTACATTTTGCATCAGCTCCATAAATTGCGCCATACGAGTCCAGACTTCCTGAAGTTCTGCTTGTACTTGATCCATGATTCTTTGTTGATTCCCTTGAGTTGAGTACCTGTGAAAACTGAATCCCGCAATCCTGCTGATGAGAGAAAGCCAAGCAAAGATAAGAATAAAACCAAAACACCTGTCATGCAAATGAGTATGCAAATGCAAAATGCAAACATGTTTATATATTTATAGGGAGATCTTCCCCTTGATTCCAGTTTCATAATAAACGAATAGTAGAGATAGAGAGAATATCAAAAGCTCTGCTCATAAATAAAATGAGATTAATAGGTCAATACATAAAATCCATAGATAAGGAAGATAACTGAATACAAAAGCCAATGATCCTAACCAACAAGTCTGGTGATGATTAGATACAAGAAAAGAAAAGCCACTGAGACCCATCATCACCTGAAGATAATCCTCCCCAACCTCTGTGCTCCTTGCACTAAGTCTGGGCTTTCTTGAGCAGCTTCTTTGTGTCTGGATTCTCTGGTCTTGCAATCAATTCCTGGATGAGTATGTCTCTTTTGCTTATGACATCTCTCAGACACTGACAATACTCTTCCCATGCATCTTCACCAAAGACCTCTTCAAGCTTAGGCTTCTTTAACTCCACCTGAATCTTGAGCTCTTCAAAAGCTTATAAGGTTTCTTGGAGCTTCTTCTCACTTCTGTATCGGTAAGATGACTCTACCATAACCTCTCTCTCCTTGACCTTGAGCTGTGACTTCAACTTATCAATCTGGTTATGAAGCTTGTCTTCCATGTTCTTGTTGGTTGTCACTGTAGCATTACACTATTCATTGAATTTGGTTATATCCAGATAGGGTCTATCCAAATCCTTCTTCATATGTTGCAGGAGGCTATTAGTGCTTTTCAAATCTTGGCCAACTCACTCTATCATCCTGATCTCATCAAACAACTCTTTCTTCTTCTTGGTCAATGTTTCTGTCTTTACTTTGGCCAAGTAGATAGCTTCACTCCGATCATGTTATACTCCTCATTCTCTTTGCGCAGTTCTTCCTTCTCTGCCCATATCTTGTTATACTTCAGAATATCAATTGTCGTAGGCTGCTCGATTACCAATGGATATAAAGTTTCTTCAACAGAGAATGGAAATAGTACTTTTTCAACCCTTTTCTGGATCCACTCCATATAAGGATCGTAAGCTCTACGGTCACCTTTACCCAAGGAAAGCTTTCCCTTCTTATGTATTTTAACCCACGCGTCAACAACTTTCTTCAGAATATCAAGGTCATCTATACCAATGAAGTACAAAGACTCTTGAACATCTTCTTCCTTTGGTGTCTCCCTCAAAGCATATCCAAATTATCTGACAGCGAGAGAAGGGTTATAATTAATTCCCCTTTTCCTCCCCACCAAAGGCATATTAGGGAAGCTTCCACAGTTGAAAATGATCTCTTTTCCAAGCAGATCTCGATTGAACCAGAAATTATCTTTTGCAGTTAAACCTATAAGTCTTTTTGACCATTCAGAGGAATTCCTTGAATCAACAAAGGCTCTGGAACAAGGAAGATGATACATAAACCACTTGTGGAAAAGCGGTGCACAATAAGAACCCATCTTTCCTCTTCTCTTCTCGTTCTTGTAATGCACAAAATGGTATAAATCTCTTAAGAGCGTTGGTACAGGATTCTTTGATACGAGAGGCGAACAACACTCATATCTACAAAGTTTGGCACATTGGGAAAAAACACAATACCATAAGTACATAAAGCCAATATGGCACTGAAAACAACCCAACAACCGTCACTAGCATATTTCTGAGCTCTATCTCTCAAGAAAGCCAAAGTATATCCAGAGACCCCTCCTTTGCTTACGATGTTATCCACTAACACAGACTTGCTCAAATAAAGAGCGGCGGAGAGCTTGTCAAGATTCTCCTTAGAATAAAAGAAAGGTGCTTCATCCTAGACAGAAATTCCCAAGATAAAAGCATACTCCTTTAAGGTGGGAACCAACAAATAGTCTGGGAAGGTGAAACAATGCAAATGAGGGTCATAGAACTGTAATAGAGTGTAAATGGCTCTATACTCATAGTTTGTAACGTTGCGGGCGAAACTCAGAATCCTCGCATAATCTTTTTTGAAGACTTCAAGAACACCAGGATCGGCCATAACAATTAGATCAAGAAGAGGTCCCAACTCTGGTGATAGGAACTTGTATACGATGATCTTCATTATGTCAACCTTCATCTCTACAAAAGTCAAATAACCATAATAAAAGGCGAGACAAGTACGTGAAAGTACATAAACATGCAATGTTAAGATGCAGAATGATTATGCATATGCAACAGAGCATTGTGATGTGCTTTTGATAAGAAACCCAAAAAACCAGAACACTGAGGTGATAGAAAACCAGAATACCCAAGATCAAAGGTCTGCACTAATAAGAAAACCATAAAACCGGGTTGGTTGAAAGTCAAGGTTTCCTGAAAAAAAAACCCATCCCCTCTCACATGTGGGTTCTAGTCTTGGACGACATGGCAATCCTAGCAGGTTATCAGTATCACAGAATCTCAGGTAGAGAAATTATGATATGTTCACCATTTTTGGTTTGGCATCATCATCATTCGAGGAGGCCTTAACTGACTCCCCAATGAACGGTCTCCAAAGTCATAAGCTCTATAAGTCAACACCATATCATATGCACCAAACGTACAAGATAGAGCATCACCAAAGAAAACCTCGTCTGGACGTGGATCTCGTACAAAATTTACGTATCCAGACGCCACACAAGTCCCCACTACTCTCTCCTCTAATCCTAGGTGTGTACTTGAGCCTGGGTAGTGGGCTTATCTCTCATGGAACAACCCACAGAACAATACAGAAACAACAACATAATAGGATAACAATAATTATATGCAACAGTAAAATTCAAATGCAATAATATACAACAGATATAACATACATATGCACAAAAATAAACACCCAATGAAACAAAATAGACAAACTCTAGGATTGACTCGCATAGGGAACCAGATCCCAAACAGAGTCGCTAGTTGTCGCAACTGCGAAAAATCAACCGGCGAAGAAAAACAGAAGAGTCGCCACCGAACTTTATTTATCCCAAGGGAGGGAAAGGAAATGATCGAAGAAAACCTAAGATAAAGGAGAAGAAAAGTTTATCGCAACCAAATCTTAGGTTTGGGAGTCGGTTACGCAAGGGGAAGGTATGAGCACCCCTCACGTCTGTTGTACTCAACAGGATCCATGCTTGTTATCTAATCAAATGGTGAGTTATCTAAAAGCTACTGCTAAACAAAGACGGGAAAAGTAAAAGAAAAAAGAGACTCGATATGATATTATCGCCCTATTCCTACGTATTTCCTCATGCAATGGGAAAGTCAGAGTCAAGGTAGTTTGGAAAACTATGGGTGAAAGGGGGAGGTTGCTCGCCAAGACATCGCCATCTTGTGCCTACGTATCCTCATCTGGTATGAGAAATCAGAGCAAACGTAGTTTGGAAAACTAAACCACAGGCTGGTTATGTGGTTTTTATGAGCGATGTTAAGCTCCCATTCTAGCAGTTAGGGTTGATGCCTATTTGCGGTAGAATGGAAAAGTAACGTGCTCTTTTCTAAAAATTAGTTTGAAAGAACAATCTCAAAGGATAAAAAGGATTGAATTTTGTTTGAGTTTTTTAGAGAAGTGGATTAACTGGATTTGAGATTCACGTTGCACTAAAGACTATAATATAGGAACGAATGTGTCGCATATCTCCCCCAGACGGGACGTACACTAAACACTCTAGACAAGTAAGGAGAAACCCATCACTCATCTTTCCCCATATCCTTAAGGCTTGTGACGCACAATGTTCATCGTCTTTATTAGGTGTGTTGAAATTATTTTGAGATGAAAAGAGAAAGGACATAAAGGGGAAAATAAAACACTAAGGAAAACTGGATCATAATGTTATAATACAAAATGGTCCTAAGATTGGGATAAAAGGGAAGTCTACCCAATGTTATCATACAAATGGTGGACCTAAAGTTGAGGTCAAAGAGGGATTATCCTAATTGTTATCATGTAAAGGATTGAAAGCATAATGTCTCTCCTACTCCCAACTTAACCAGAAAATAAGTGGAAACAGGAATCCTAAGGGATCATATGAACAAGCACAAGTAAACATCATGCTAATCAATCACAAAAGAAAACAAGATCAAGATTTAAACAAGTCTTAAGAAAAGGTAAATAAGAAAGAGATATGAAAGATTAAGAAGAAGATGCAACAAAGTGAATAAACATGGAAGTTCAAACCCAAAAGGCATCAAACAAGCAAGGATCTCAATCACACAAGGTAAACATCAACATGTTAAGGTAACCCAAAATGCATACATGCGAAACCACACTCAATGATTTGAGATCAAAATAAATTGGCAAAATAAAGTGCCCACCCACACACACACACACACAAATGACTTAAAGTCCAACAAGAAGTAATATCAATCATCAAGCAAAGAGAGATGAAGTCAAATGAGGTGAGAAACAAAGTAGGGAAGTAGTAATGTCATATCATGTTCAACTCATGTCAATGGTCAAAGAAAGAGCACCAAGAGTCAAGTCATGCATCACATCCAAACACAATCAATTGCCATACAAACAAGCATGCAAGACACACCTCAAAGAAGTAAACATGTGATATCAAGGTATGAATCCAAGTAGGGGAAGTAGAATGTGTGAAAATATCAATTCAAGTTCAATTTCAACATCATAAGCAAGAAACATTAGAATCAAATCACAACAAGTTCACACAAACAAGAAAGTATCAATCAAAGTTCTTCATGAAAAGGAATCAAAGCTCATGTGAGGTTCAAGAATTTAGAAGCATGTTATGGAATATCAAAGACAAGTAAATATAGAATTGAAAAACAAGTATTCATGTCCTCTAAACATCCTAAGCATCAATCAATCACATGTAAACAAGTAGGATCAAAACTAGGTTAAAGAGAGAGAATTTGAGAATGAATGAGAGATTTTCTCTTGGTGCTTGGCTGCTGCAGGTGTTCAATGCCCTCTCTAGGGTTTTCTTTAGCTTTTATAGGATGGTTTTGTAAGGTTAAAAGAATTTACAGTGGTTAAAACAGTTTGGTGAGTAATTTTTTGTAAAACATTCAAAATGGAGGTGGATGAGAATTGCATGGGCTAGCCCTTACATGATGTGGTTTTGGTTGTCATTTTGGAGGATGGAATGTAGTCAGAATGTGAGAGAATGAGGAAACACTTGGTGAGCAAGTTTTGTGTCAATTTGTCTTGTTGTTACTTTTGGCAATTATGTTCAAAAATGGTGTGTGTAGTACATGGCTTGTTTGGCACATTTGTGGCAATGTTTTATGAACGAATATGATGTATCATGCGCATGAGATGGGTAGCAAGGAATGTTGCATGAAGAAAGTCCTATTATGCATGAAAATGGTAACTTGAACCTAAACCATGTAGCTCACTTTGGTACATCATAACTTAATGAATTCTTGTCCAAATGGTGTCACCTTGAGCTCAATGGAAAGTAGGGAGATTGGTGATCAAAACCCATTTTCAAAGTAAGTTGAGATAAAGCTTGGAAGATTATGAAAATTGGAATTGAAAATGTGTCCAAAATCTGTCCCAAGGTAACTTAGAAAAATTCTAAGTTATGAAAGTTTTGACATCATTGACAACTTGAAGAGTTTTGATCCAATGCAAGAGTTCTTATAATGGATAGAAATCTTAAAGAATTCGCTTCAACTTTAATGTTTAAAGGAAATAGATTTGGAGTCAAGAACTTGGTGAAAAATGTCTTAGAAGATTGACCCAAAAATCTACCTAAAAACCTATCCAACTTGACACCTTTGAAACCTTAACTTGGAGACATCATAGCTTGAATTTTACACATCCAATGGAAGAGTTCTAGTAATTAAAAGAAATCTTTGAGGATGCCATACAACTTCCATGTCGGAGGAAAATTCATTTGAAGCTTGGATCACCATGAACGATAGGCTTGAAAACATGTACCTCAAGCTGAATATGTTAAGGTGGTATATCCTAGATAGGAGTAGAATCTGGTCGAGTTCCTCTATAGATGTTAACGAAGAAGTTCTCAAGTAATGTTGGGCCCTAGGTGCAGTGTAATTTTTAATAGGAAAGCTGCAGAGAACATACAGGGAGTTAGACAGGTAAGGAACAAAAACAACTGGAGGAATTCCAACAACCATGGGGCTTTCGACAGGAAGGGAGCACCAAGGATACATGATCAAGGTGGACTAGGTTTACGTAGAAATAGACCATCAAAATTTAAATCCACTGTTGATACCCCTAAGGGCGAGTGGGTAAAGCCAGTCAAGAAAAGGGAGCATGGCCAAAACAAATGGCAGAATTTCGAAATTGAAAGATGTTCGTCAATAGCGTACCAAAGAGAATTTCAAGCTTCTGAATAATCAACATGGTGCTCAGAGAAGTATAAGGGAAAAAACTATATGACAAGGTCTCAGTGGAGACGATAATAAAGAAGGTGCAAAGCTGAGAGGGAGGCTGCGGAGAAAGAAAAAGTTAAGTCAAGTAGCAACATGTCAATAAAAAGGATGGCAACAAAGACAACAAGCATGTAAAAAAGATGCCAGTCGAGAGAAATTTATTTACTGACCAGAAGGAAGAAGTAAAAGAAAAATCTAACCAAATGGCTATATATGATGATATGATGACAAACAATTTCGATTAAGGACCAGAGTCGTCGTTAGACATCATCTGCAATGTAGTATCCATGCTACCTAGATAATATGATAGGGTAACAGAGATGGATGACCCAGAAGACGAGGTCGAATTAGAGGTGGCCAGTCAAAGGCCAGTATGTTATTATATTTTGAATAATGGCTGCATTGAAGAGCAGAATGCCTTCTTTGAAAGGCCCGACGAAGCCGTGAAGAATCACCTAAAGCCTCTATTTATTAGAGGTAAAATAGATAATGTTGGTATCAACAAGATACTAGTTGACGATGGGGCAGATGCAAACCTAATGCCTCATAAAACCCCATAACATGGTCCTCTCAAACTACCAAGGGATAGTGGGCACCACCATGGGAGTCATTCAAGTGGATCTGAATGTTGGTACAATCACCAGGCCAACAATTTTCACAGTAATTGCGTTAAAGGCAAATTATAATCTGCTCCTTGGATGAGAGTGGATTCACGGAGTAAGCGCAGTGCCATCATCACTTCACCAAAGAATCTCCATCTGGAAAAGTGATGGGATTTTCAAAAACATAGAGGTCGACCAGAGCTATTAATGGTTGAGGTTAATCAAGTAAGTGGGCAACATTTTGATAAAAACTTAGCCCACATAGCGCCTTGTAACCCTGCAAACTTCGACCTCACACCTGCAGATAATGCATTATGTTCCTTGTACCTACATCCAACCCACAACTTTTAGTGCGATATGGATGTGGTAGGTGAAAAAGACTACGTGTTTGGAACAGCTGGAATCAAACCAACTGGTTGGAGTAGCGAGTTCAGTGACAATGACTGAGTCATTGGCACTTAGAAAGATTTCAGCTTATATAGTTGAAAGTAAATTGAAAACGTCCCTAGAGGATGAAGTAAAATACATGGTTGTCGAAGCCAAAAATGAAGAAAAACACTTCGAAGGCCCTATGAAGGACTTCGATCCGGAGCCACCAGACAAAGATCAAGTTGAAGTGCAAAGCCAAAGGCTAGATGCCATCTATGATGATGAGCCTTTGCGTTTTGAAAAGGATCCGATAGCAAACAATGTTAAGATGCAGGTGCAAGGCCCTTTGGAAGAAATCAACCTATGATAAGGGACAACGAGAAGGCCTACATCAGTGCCAATATCAGCCCATAGCTCAGAGCCGAAGTGATCTAACTGCTGAAGGAGTTCAAAGACTGCTTCGTGTGAGATTATGATGAAATGCCTAGTTTGAGCAGAGATCTAGTCGAACTAAAGTTGCCAATAAAGCCTGGGAAGAAGCCCATCAAGAAGACTTCAAGGTGCTTTGCACCTGAAGTTCTCTCAAAGATCAAAGAAGAGGTCGAAAGACTTCTACGATGCAAATTCATCCATATGAACAGGTATGTCGAATGGATTTCTAATATTGTTCCAGTTATTAATAAAAATGGTTCTTTGAGGGTATGCATAGATTTTAGTGACTTAAATGTTGCGACCCCAAATGATGAGTATCTAATACCCGTGGCGGAAATGCTAGTCGATTCTGCCACAAGCCATGAGTATCTAAGTATGCTCGACGGGTATTTTGGATACAATCAAATTTTCATTGCTGAGGAAGACATGTCGAAAATAGACTTTCGATGCCCTAGAGCCTTAAGCACTTTAAAATGGGTAGTAATGCCCTTTGGCCTAAAGAATGCTGGGGTAACGTCTCAAAGAGAAATGAATTTGATATTTCATGACTTCATTGATACTTTAATGCAGATTTATATTTATGATATTATAGTCAAGTCAGTTTCAAGAAAAAGTCATATAGATCATTTTCGACAATCATTTGAAAGAATGAGGAAACATGGTCTCAAGATGAATCCTCTTAAGTGTGCTTTCTGTGTGCAGACGGGCAATTTCCTAGGCTTCATGGTCCATAAAAAATGAATAGAGATTAATCAGAACAAGACCAAGGTCATCATGGAGGCGAAAGCGCCTTCGACAAAGAAGGAGTTACAATCATTGCTAGGAAAGATCAATTTTCTAAGGAGGTTCATCTCCAACCTAAGTGGTAAGACTCAAGCCTTCTCACCTCTACTTCGAATCAAGCAAGAGTATTTGAATGGGGCAAGCACAACAATAAGTGTTTGACAATATTAAAGACTATCTTGCTCACCCTCCAATTCTGGCGCCTCCTTGTAGAGATAGGAGTATGAGATTGTACATAGTTGCGCCTGACAAGACTTTAGGGAACATGTTAGCTCAAGAGGATAAAAATGGCGTCGAAAGATCCATTTATTACCTCAGTAGAGTCTTGAATGATGTAGAAACTAGATATAGTATAGTCAAAAAATTGTGTCTTTGTCTATACTTCTCTTGTACAAAATTAAAGCATTATATAAAGCCAGTTGAAGTTTATGTTTCATCTCATTTCGAAGTTATTAAACACATGATTTCTAAACCTATTTTACACAGTTGAATTGGAAAATGAGCACTGGCATTAACTGAATATTCCTTAACTTATAGGCCTCTAAAGGCTGTTACGAGATAAGTAGTGGCAGACTTTATAGTCGACCACTCTATAGTTGGTAGCTCCCAAGACTAAGTGGAACTTGAACCTTGGAAGTTATACTTCAACGATTTTAGTCATAAGTATGGAACGAGAGTGGGAGTTTTAATTGTTTCTCCAAACAAAACTCCAACAAAATTCAAGTACAAGGTCGAAGGCCTTTGTTCAAATAACGAAGCTGAGTACAAAGATTTAATTGTTGGACTTGAAATCTTGTTGGAATTAGGGGAAACTCGAGTCGAAATAATGGGTGACTCAGAGTTGGTCATAAAGCAAATTACGAAAGAATATAAATGTGTTAAGGAAAATATTATCATGTATTTTGTGATAGCCAATAGGTTGTTATGAAGATTTGGAATGGTAAGTATTCGACACATACCTCGACTTTAGAATCAAGAGGCCAATGACTTGGCCTAGATTGCTTATAGATACAAAATTTCGAAGAAAAAAAATTGCAAGATGCAATCGAAGCCAGAGGAAGAGTTGCATCAGCTAAACTATCCCCAATAGACTTGGAAATAATGAAGCTAGGATATGCTGACGAAGAGAGTTTGAAATATTGGCTATAGATAGTTTGACAAACGAAGATTGGAGAAAGCCAATAGTCGACTACTTGCAAAACCCAAGTACTTATGTCGAACGAAAGGTTAAATATCGTGCCTTAAGTTATATTCCGGTGGGGAACGAACTATTTAAAAAGACGCTTAAGGGTGTCTTACTCAAATTCCTTAGTGAGTTGGAGGCATACTTGGCTCTCTCTAATGTCCATAGTGGGGCATGTGAAGCATATCAGGTGGGCCATAAAATGAAATGGTTGTTATTTTGACAAGGGATGTATTGGCCTACCATGATTAAAGATTTTATTGAATTCGCTAAAGGTTGTCAAGAATACCAAATCCATGCAGGAACTCAGCATGTTCCTGCAAGCGAATTACATTCCATAGAGAAGCCATGGCCCTTTAGAGGATGGGCTTTGGATTTAGTTGGGGAAATTTGACCAACATCTTCAAAGAGTCAAAGATACATTCTAGTGGGAATAGACTGTTTCACTAAGTGGATTGAGGTTATACCATTGATAAATGTGGATCAAGATGCAGTGATCGAATTCATCCAAAAACATATTATTTACAGGTTTGGAATCTCAGAAACTATTACGACAGATCAGGGGTTAGTTTTTATTGGTCAAAAAATGCAAGAATTTGCTAAAGAAATGGGGTTCAAACTTTTGACCTCTACACCTTATTATGCTCAGGCCAATGGTTAAGTCGAAGCAACAAAAAAGGTAGTGATTAGGTTAATTAAGAAGAATTTGGGGAAGAAGCCAAGAAATTGGCATAAGATATTAAACCAAGTTTTATGGGCATGTCGAACCTCCCCTAAAGATGCTACGAACACTACACCCTTTCGACTAACATATGGTCATAATGTAGTTTTACCAGTCAAATTCTACTTACAGTCAACTAGAATTCAGAGACAACATGAGATTCCACCTGAGTCCTATTTGAACATGATGTTGGACGAATTATTTAACTTGGATGAAGAAAGATTGAATGTCTTAGAATTATTAAAAAGACAAAAGAAAAGAGTAGAAAAGTCATATAATAAAAAGGTGAAAGTTATGTTATTTTCGACTGGAGATTTAGTTTGGAAAGTAATCTTGCCCATGTATCAAAACGTTAGAACATTGGGTAAGTGGACTCCAAAGTGAGAAGGTCCTTTTTAAATTATTAAAGTCTTTTCCAATGGCGCATATGAAGTCGAGGAGTTAAATGAGGATAAAATAATCTTAAAAGTAAATGGTATATATTTAAAGAAATATAAGCCTGTACTTCAAGAAGTGAAAATAAGTAAGGAGTAATTCATGCAAAGATAGTAAAAACCAAAATGGGATCAAAATAAAAGTTGCCAAAATGGCCCAGTCATTACATCAAATGCCACGAGGGGCTTAAAATTACAACCAGGAAAGAAATTCATCAACGATTAAATTAAAAGGGACATAATTCTTCATCTTCTCATACTTCGATCTTTGAAGTACCAAGCGCCGCTCACAAATAGTTTTGTTGGTCGAGAGGCCTTTAATTTCCTCTCCAAGATTTTAAGCTCTTTCTACATGGTGCATGCCAACTTGAAGTTCTTTGGTTGCTTCTTCATGATCAAACTTTAGAAGTTCGACTTTGCGCTGATTGGCTTAATAAATTTTGGTTCTCAGTTCTTTGATCTGTTTTTCCCTGTCTTTGAAATTATTATCATAGGTCTCAATTTCCTTCTTGTTTCGTTTAGAGCCTTTCTCCAACTCTGCAACCTTTGTAGTGGATTCAGTGGCTGCATCCCATTCATCCAGTTGGGTCTCTGATTTGTTCTGAATTTTAGTCGAAATATCTCTGAGGTGGTTGAGATCAGCAATGACAAGATCAATCAGCGAGCCCAATTCTATTATGGCATCTATAACTTCTGGGAAAACCTCTAAGACATTGACTCATTTTAAGAGATTCTTGATCCCAAAACACACTGAAGTGTTATTCTCTAAAAATTGAAACAATTCAACATCAAAGACCTTCTCTTTAATGTGGAGGAGCAAATCATCCTCAGGCTTGCTGGAAGATTTATCACCTAACGCAGTTGAAGTACTAGTGCTTTTGTCAGTCCAACTGTATTTGGTGGTGATTGTAGCCTTTAAATAATCAAATGGTATTTGCACCTTTAGTGACTCTAGCTCCTCATGAGAGAGGTTGGTGGTAGTTGCTTCATTCAAAGCATCAGGCTTTGGACCAGTTTTTGACTGGTCATCTTGTTTCTCTTCGTCCTTCTTATTATCATATTTATCATCTTTCTCTTCTTTTTCATCTTCCACAATAATATCCTCTTCATAGTCAAACATGGAGCAATCTTCTTCCTTCTCTTCCTCTTTACCTTTTTTGCCACAACTGCCTTGTTGTGCATTGATTGGGGAGTCATCTCCAGACTTGTCTTTGAAAAAATTTCTGCAGATGGAATTTATGTGTCTTCTTTGACATCAACTAAGGCTTCTTCCCTTGGTGGGATTTTTTCATGATCAGAATCATTGGTTTGTGAAAGCTCAGTTGTAACCTTGAGCGGTAATTTCTTTTGACTTACTTTGTTTGTGGATTCTTTGGTGGAATCATTAGAAGAATTTTGTTGTTGAGAAGGAGCACTTGTTGGGTGGTAAGAAGGATCGCTGCTGGTGGTAGAAAGGATTTGTTGAGATAGGGGTTGCCCTTTGTCATCTTTAGCACCCTAAGAAGAAGAAATCAAGAGAAATATCAAAGGCAAGTTAGTCAAAGATAATCATAAAATCCAAAGAAAAACAAAGAAGAGGTTTATGTACCTTAGGGCCCTCAGCCTTAACGCTGAAGTCGTCACTTTCCACTTGATCTGGGATTTTCTTGGTGGTTGATTTTTTGATACCCGGGGTGGCATCAGTCTCGACCACTTTTGGAGTGGAAGGATTTTTTTACAGTAGCTTTAGTTGTTTTTGGTTGGGCTCAAAAATCGGCATCAGTGTTTTTTTTGTTTCTTCTTTTTCTTGGGTTGTATGGAGTGGTCTGGAGAAAGATCCTTATCATCTGATTCAATTATTTGAACCTCAGGTTCCTTTAGCTTTCTCTTTTTTGGTGTTGGAGGTCTTCGACTTCCCTGCAAAAATAATACATTTCTAATGTTAGAATGGGAAAGCAATACATAACAAGGAAAATAATCACAGAGTTTACCTTTGTTGTTGTCTTCACCTTCTTCTTCGACGACATCTTTCTCAATGACGATAGGTTTCATGGCTGGAATTCTTACAACTGCAAAGAAAATTAATGCAATTAGCATAAATCAAGTACAAAACATAAATAAAGAAAATGGATTGGAGAAGTGGTGTCGAAAATTGTCCATAGTATACTTAGTCGGAACCACTCGCTTAACACATTTTTGTGATTCTTTTCGAAGGATTTTCACAAAATCCCCACAGAAGAATCAGTCTGAAAATGGAGGACTAAAAGCCACACCAAAATTAGCACTTGGCAGTCGAGGGAATTTTGGAGGGTATAAGTTGAAAGCTAGTTTTACCTTTGATCAGGTCTAACATACGAAGGTAACTTTAAATCCTCTAGTTTCTTTGTAAACTTTTCTTTTAATGTGACCGCTGTTTCTCTAATGGCTTGACTAACATCATCTGGCCTGTAAGCAGTTTCAAAGTACTCCTGGAATGCTTGGATCTCTTTAATATGCGTCAAAGTACCTTTTCTTTTTTTTTCCTACACAAGGGCAAAATCACGAGTCAGATGAAGGTCGAAGGTAGCCATATCAAAAAATTATGCAGTATATTACTCTCTCCACCAAGTGTCAAACTCTTTAGTGCAAAGAAAAGATGGTTTGAAAGCCACATGAAGAAACTCTGTAAGGTCAGTGTATTTAGCCTGCAATTTGGTACACTCTGCCTCATTATGGATCATGTTGTAATGAATCAGGGAACCTTTTTTGGGGAAGATTGGTTTTAGTTTAATTTGGATGAGGCCAAACTGTCGAGCAGCGAGGTTTGGTTGGTAACTAACAAGAGTAAATTGAAGTTTTGAGGGGTTGAGTCTTATGGCCAGCAGTCTTGGGGTAAGAAAAGATTCCCAGATATCAAGAGATTTTGCTTATTGTTCTTTCAACTGAGGAGGAAATCTTCTGGTGAACCATTTAGGACCTACCTTCCTGTCTGCAAAAGCGACCATCCTGAGCAAGAAATTGTAGCATTTTGCAAACATCGTCAAATAGCTGGTGAAGGTGTGCTGAAGATTTAGTCCTTCGTCGCTGAGAGTTAACAAAACAAGCCCTGTACCTTCAACCTTCTTGTTCTTCACTTCGACAGACTCTTCGTTGATAGGATTATGAGCAGGGAGAGATGCTTCAAATGTGGCATTTAGCCATAGTTGTAACAACCAAAAGGATCCAGAAAGAAGTAGGTTTCCTCTTGTCTTGATTGTTTTCAGTGTTGTAACGCCCACCCCAAGGGATTCATAAAGATTGGCTAGAATTATTTCGCTAAGAAAAATTTCATATCTAGCATGTAATTGATTAGCCATTGTTAGGTATATCTTTGTCACCTGAAGGGACCTTGAACAAAAGACGCAGCGCGAAAGACAAAGATCCAGAAACGCAACATGATTTTGATCAGAAACTTCCTCAGTTTCTTTATCATGGTAGTGAGCTATATAAGTGGTGAAAGTTGTTTTATTTGTGTCGAAACCTATGGATTCCTTAGTTAATAGGTTAGGATCATAATTTACTCCAATGGGTATGAGGCCTGTGATGGCAGCAACATCGAACAAGGTTGGAGTCACCATTCCACAAAGGAGTTGGAAGTTATTGTGAGTAATATCCCAGAAATAAAGGGAAGAGATCAACATGGATGGGCAATAACCAGGCCCCACCTTTGAAAACTGAATCATGTCAAAGATGCCCATGTCTTTCTAGACATGGGATTTTTCTTTCTCTACTTTCTTTAACCAAGCGGGATAGTCAGAGGGGTCTTTAGACAAAGGGCATGACCTAAATACCCTAAAATTGTTATTCATGTACTCCAAGTAAGTCAGGTCTCTAGAAGCTATAGTCCAAGAAGAACCTTGACCATCAACCTTAGCTTTCTCATTAGCCTTAAGTTCTTTACTAGTCCTGGGTTTTTGAACATTGGCTATGGGCTTATAACGATGGTAACTAGGAAAGAATTCCTTAACCTTAGCAGGGTTAGCAATAAGGTCCGGAAGAGGACCTAGCATAACGTTTGTCTTACTAGAAACAAGGATGGGAATGAGCACCTGGAATTGGTAGATCTTATGTTTCTCTTCTTCATGAGGTGGCTCAGGGATGTATTGTTAGTTGCCTACTGCATTGGGACCCAGAATTTTGTGAACCGGCGCAAGTTCTTTAGATCTCTCGGGCTCTTTAGTGTTCTTGCTGGTATCTTTGGATATTTTGTTTGAAGAATCCATTGATGAAGTGAGTTTGCAGAAAGAAGATTTCAAAGAGATGAAGATTTGAGAAAATACGCTCAAGGAGGTTTGGAGAGTGAAAAGTGTGAAAATGGTGAATTTTCACTATTTAAAGGTGTACTAAGTGGAGACGGTTACTATACACATTAATGGTGAAAATAATCGTGGGACGCGTGTCATGCAAGAGTTGTGTGATGAGACGGTAGCAGTTAAGTCTGACCCACGATCTCCTAGGGACTAGACATGTGATGATTGAAAAAGATTCACGCATGGGTTTGAGGAGACGTTTTAGAAAAGTTTGTCATAATAATGATGACGTCATAGTAGACAAAAGGTTTCGGGCGTCGAAGGAAAACTTCAAAGAATGCCTTTTTCTCTATTCAGTAAAAAATGACATTTTTGGGGGTAATTTGTTGGCTAGAAATTTCGAAACCGGGCTTTTTATTTAAAGACATTAAGTGAAAATCAATTTTTTTGAATTTTCGCTGACTTCGACATGAGCTTGTGTAAGAAGCTTGGTCGAAGTAGTTTTCAATGAAGGAGATGTCCCAACAATACTTAGAAATATTTTCTAAGTATGGAACACCAACTTCGACGAAGGATGTTTGAAGCCTTCCTTTGGTAGAAGTTTAAAATTCAAAGTACGGGTAAAGAACTTTCTTTTGTCCTTATCCATTTCTCAGGAAAGACGTATGAAGAGCCGTGGCGAAATGAAGAAATGCATAGTGAAACGTGTCAGTTTTTAGAGGAATGTTCGTTGAAGACAATTATTTCTACTTGTTATAAATAGGAGTCTTGGTGTTAGGATATATGTGTGTTCATTATTGTACAAATACTCAAAAATTCCCTCAAAGTATCTAAGTCAAGTGAGAAAAAGAGTTTTTCATTGAGAAATGTACGTTTGAAACACCACATTTATTTTAATAAGAAAGTTACTTTCATTTATCAATTGTTATTTACTGTATTTTTACTTTGAAGTTTTCTTCATTGCATTTTCTTTATCAACTTTTACAAAGTTTATCTTTTCCAAAACAATCAAAATAATCTTTAATACAAATGAATACTGTCGAAGTGTTCTTCAATTTTCTAGAAATATATTGAAACAATAGATATGTCCTTAGGATTCACTGATTGATCCTGCAAGTAAACCAATTTTTTGGAAGACCGACGGTTGTTTACCAATTTTCATGGTAAACAATTCTTAGTGATGATTTTGAACTGAAAATTTGCAAGTGCAAGAGGTCTATAGTGGTCTATAGAATCTGCTCCGTATTATTTAGGTATCAAAGTTACAATGATTGAATTGAGATTTGGAAGGATCTAACCATGTTCATAGAATTGATTCAATGAATTGATGACATTAGTCCCTAACATATTCCAATATGCTTGGAAAAAACACCCTCCAAAGCCATCAGGGCATGGAGTAGAATTACCATTTATATTGTGTATTTCATTCTTAATTTCCCCCAGGTGAGACATTCTAGTGAGATATTTATTATTCACATGAGTTATAAGTTATGAGATAGTTCTCTCCACCATATCAGTATAACTGCAATTGTTTTTTTAGCTAAACAAAATTTTGTAGAAGTTAATATCAGGACTATCTAACGCAACACCCTCATCTAAAAAATATTGCTATGCCTTAGTTTAGTAATTTTGTTACTAACATATCTCAATTGGACTGTGTTGTGAAAAGCTCTGTAGTCATATCTTCTTCCTTAAATCTTTTATTCGTTACCTTGTTCCTTAAAAATTGGTCTTGCATATGTAATGCCTTATCTCACAGAAGTTGAGAATTTTTCCCCAATCTAAGATCATCATTGTAACCTGCACCATAAATCAAATTTTATATCCAGATAACTTCATTAGTAACTTGAGTGACATTAAGATGAATATTGACAAATATATTTGTCGCATCGCTGCGAAGAGGGGCCGGCGAGGACAGAAGAGTCGCCACCGTTTGTTATTTATCCCAAAGAGAGGGAAAGGAAACGATCAAAGAAAACCTACGAAAGAGGGAGAAGACAGATCATCACAACCAAATCGTGGGTTCGGGAGTCGGTTACGCAAGGGGAAGGTATGCGCACCTCTCACGTCCGTTGTACTCAACGGGATCCATGCTTGTTGTCTAAATTTATGGGTGAGAAACAAACTATTTAAGGTTGTTGCTAAACGGAGAAAGAAATGAAAGAACTGACTCGATAGGACATTGCCGCCCTATGCCTATGTATTCCCTCATGCAATAGGAAAGTCAGATTCAACGTAGTTTGGGAAACTAAGGGTGATGGGGGGAAAGGATGCTCGCCAAAACATCGTCGTCTTGTGCCTACGTATCCTTATCTGGTATGAGAAATCAGAGCAAACATAGTTCGGGCTGACACGACCACAGATTGGCTCAAGTGTTTTAACTGAGTGAGGTTAAATAGTGGTTCCAGCAGTTAGGGATGATGCCTGTTTGTGGTAGAGCCAAGACTTAACACACTCTTTCTGAAAAATGATTTTCCAAACAATCCCAAAGGATAAAAAAGTTTGATGTTTTGTTTTTGTGTTTTTTATGAAGAAGTGAATTGAGTTAAGATTTGTAATTCATGTTGCACTAAAGACTATGACTTGAGAGCGAATGCGTCACATATCACCCAAAGAGCATACACTAAACACTCTAGACAGATTGAGAGGAGATCCCCTAACTATCATTTCTCAAGTACTTAAGGCTCGTAGCGTACAACACTTATTATCTTTTATTAGGTATTTTGAGATGTTTAGAAGATGAGAAGAGAAGACATAACTAAGGGGAAACTGAACCCTAATGTTATCATGCACAATGCTCCTAAAGTTGGAATTAAGAGGGAAATAATCTATCCTAATGTTATCATACAAAGGATTGAACACCTAATGTCTCTCCTACTCCCATCTTAAACAGAGGGACTAGGAATCCTAAGGGATCATGGCAATAAACCAAGTAAACGCAAGATAATTCAATCACAAATGAAATGAAAGAAAGAAATGAAGTTGACTTAGACAAGTCAAATGCAATGCAAACATGATATGCAAGACTCAAATGATTCAACACAAACAAAAGATTAAAGCAAAATGACTTGAACAAGTCAAAGAAAAAGTGAGATGAAATGGGAGAAGTTACAACTCCTACAACCATTCATACATCAATCACTTACACCAGAAGATAAACAACAATGCACAAGCAAAGACCATGACTAAAGTATAGATGGGAGAAAAAAGGCTTGGGCAGAAAGCACATGAGAAAATGTCTTAACCAAACACATCACATTGATCATGAAAGAACAAAGAGCAAACAAGTGTTTAAAATAAACCATCACTCAAGACAAACTCAAAGTATGAACATGAACACCAAATCATCTTGAATGATGATCAAAGCAAGTGGGACAGAAATGAAACCCTAAGAAAAAGGTTCAAATCAAGATGGAAAACAAAGTTCAAGCAAGGAACAAGTCAAGGCAATAGAAAAGAACCAAAGTTCAATCCATGATCAACACTTAAGAATCAGGTTGAATGCCCTAACTTCAAAGTAACATGTAACACAAGTTACACAAATGTAATGACCAAAAAAGGTAAAACCAGCACCTTAATCATGTCATGAATGAGTATCAAGACTCATAGGGTGCATATGGGATCCATCAAAGTCATTTCCCAAAGAAGTTAGGTCAAACTAGCTTGTATGAGCACCTTTAAAAGTGACTTGACTTGCAAGGTTCACCAAAAATAGAAGGGTAACTCAATAAATCTCAAATAAAATGAACAGAGTAGCTAAGTCCAATGACAAACAGAAGCCAAAGTTTCAAAGTGAAACTCACCTCAAGGCATCACCAAACAATTCCATTGTTAAGGGTGCTCCACCTTATCGAGGGTTTATCGAGGGGCAACAAAAGTCAATTCAAAATCAACTACAAAATAATCAAACATAAGCCAAAATCATCCTCAAGAATACCTCAGTCCCTTACCTAGGTGAGGGAGAGGCCATGGTCATTGGATATTTGAATTGGAGGCTCAAATGGTCATGATCACAAATAGGGTAGACCAAAAAACACTTCCAAATGTAAATTCTAAATAAAATAAAAAAATAAAATAAAATCAGAAATAAAAAACATGAAAAATTAAATAATATGCTAAGGTATAAGAAAATATTTTTTGTAGAACTTTTGGGTAATTAAAATCATTTTTAATAAATTAAAATGAAAAGGGAAAATAAATGAAATAAAAATAAAAGGAAAGCCAAGGGAGGTGTGCCAAGCAAAACCATTTGAACTACAGTCAGGCAAAACGCAGATGGGCCAAATGACACGGGGGTGGGGACACTCAGCCAGACACGCTGGCTCTCATTAAAAGATGTGTCAGTGAGTCATACGCATGGGCAAATGGAAACGAGACAACACATTTCATTTAAATTCAAAAACATGGCGCCAAGGCCAGCTCAGCTATCTTCCACCTCCAGACGCAGGAAACCTAGTTCCGGTCGCCTTCTCCAGCTACAACCCACCGGAGCAAAAATTCAAAGTGCCGAGAAATGGCAAGGGAGGGTACCTCTCGACTCAAAATTTCATGGAGATCTCAGATCCATCCTCACCATTTAAAACAAACTCGTTTTCACAGTGAATCGAAGGCAAAAAGTTTAAACATGGTAAACTAAAAGTCAACCAAACTTAACCAAAATGATGTGAAAACATTGCCTACTTGCGTAGGACTTAAAATTCACTCAACATGCTCCTAAGACGTGCCTAAAATGAGAGGAAAGAGTTCAAGAAGTTACCTAGTGGAGTATGTCCACTGCTTCTTCAAAGCTTGCTGTGAAGCCTCCAAAAGATGCAGAATACTTCCTTGAAGCTTGTAGAAGCTTGAGTTGAGCTTGAATGGCCTTGAATCTTCCTTAAACTAGAAACCAAGTTGAAGCAGGTGTGAACCAAAGTGCTTGCAGAAGGCTCTTTTTGCAAACAAAAAGTGGAGAGAGTTATGGTGAAGGGATTCTGAGGTGCAAATGGATGAAAGGTTCAAAGGAGAGTGTGATTTGAAGAAAAATCAGAGAGAGAGCAAAGGGAGCTAGGTCTGATATTTTACTCAAATGGAGGCTCTCTTTTGCTAGGGTTTCACCTTTTTCTTTTTATATGAAGTTAAGATGAGGTTAAAGACTTTAACTGTGGTGAAAATTCAGATGTTGCAGATCAAAGGGAGAGTTTTTTTTAATGGTGGATGATGGACCATACACGATTTGCCTTGCATTGTGGTTGTTTGCACTAGTGGAAGGAAGGATCAGAGGGAGTATGTAGTGTTCAGGTTTGTGGTTGTTTGTCCCTTTCCTCTTTGGCCAAGATATTTCAAAAATGACACAACATAACACATGCCTTGTTGGTCTTATTTTGGTAATGTTTTGGGACATGAAAAGAGGCCTCATGCATGTGAATTTAAACAAGATTAATGATACAAGGCTAGGTTGAGAAACTAACCAAGACCATTCATGAATCATGTCTTGAATCAAACTTCCAAATCACCTACTTTGAACCACCATTTCATGATGCATTTGGCTCCTCTTGATTGAAATTTGGGCTCAAATGAAAGCTTGTATGGAAAGGAACAACTTTTATGTTGAAGAAATCTTGGTTTGCAACTTGGAAAACCATGAAAATTAAGTTTGAAAATCATGTCATGCAATCTGCCTTGGAATAACTTAGAAAAAATTCTAAGTTATGACTTTTGATTCACTTGAAGCCCTAACTTTGAACCTCCATAACTTGAGCTTCATTAGCCCTATGAGAAACTTCTAGTAATGGATGAAAAGCTTAGAACAAGACTTACAAGTCTCATGTGGGACAAAATTCCACTTGGCACCAAGAACTTGATGAAAATTGGCTTGGAAACTTGGTCCAAAAATCGGTCCAAACTTGCTAAATTTGAGGTTCTTGAAAATCCTAACTTTTGAACATCGTAACTTGAGCTCTAAGCATCACATGATGATGAATTATTCCTCAAAAGAAATCTCAGATTATGAGGACCAATTTTTATGTTGGACAAAATTTCATTTGGAACCTTGATCATGAAGAAAAATGGCTTTGAAAGTGGCTGATTTACACATGAAACTTTCCATAAATGGAAAGTCTCTAAAACCCTAATTTCCCAAAAATGGCAAGTTTCACACTTCTTGATTTTTCATGATCCCTTTGACATTTCTTGGTCAATTTTCACCCATTTTCCATGTTGAACATGAGGAACATGATTTTGACCTTAAAAAGCCAGGAGTTGACTTTTTCCTCTACACAGTTGACTTTTCCCCAAATCTTCTGATTTGCAATTGATTATCCAATTGGAGCTCTTCTGGTTGAAATTGATGATCAACCTTCTACTTCTAAATAAATTGGGACATATGAAGGATCATGGAAACAAGTTTTGCTCCAAGAACAAGTCTAGACTGATTATATGTGAAACCCTAATTTCTAGTCCTTTGTCTAGGCCTTTTGCAAATGAATTGAATGACCATTCCAACTCCACAATAGCCTCTAAGGTACTCAAAAACTCTTTATCCCATGCTCACACCAACAAAAAGACCTTATGAACTCTTGACCAATGCCCTGGTGGTTCTCAGACAAGGAGTTATAGCAAGCCTCTCCCCTCAAGGAGCTTTGACAACTTCATGATAATACCAAACACTTAAGAACTTGAAACCAATGCCTTTGCTTGAACTTGAAGCCAATTCCTTTTCTTGAACTTTAAGCCAATAAGACTCTCCTCTTGGATGGAACACAAACAAATCTTGATCTTCTGTAAGAACAATGTTATGCAAATGCAAGATGCTAAAAAAAATGTAATGAGACATAAGCCAAGCAAGGAAAGAGGTTGGTCAAATTTTGGGGTACAACAATATTTTTGTTCCATTTATTAAAAATAGGTTTAATAGATCTCAAATTAGAAGATTAAACAAACATAGAGGAACTAACTACACCATTATTCTCATTATTAGCTCATTTGTCTGCATTTATCACCTAGATTCCAAACTTTCATAAATTAAATGGCCTAACTAAAACAAACGTACCTTTGTCACAAAAGGTAAGAATAGAGTAATGGTGTGTGTGATTCTTGATCAAAGTGGAACAATTAATTGTGTTCTAATTATCTATCCAGTTCTGATTACAAATGGACCTGTCAAGTCTAACAGAAGAGTAAGCATCACCTTTCCTCCCATTGGTCCAAGTGTAATAGCTACCATTAGTGTAAAGATTCATAAGCTTATTTTGATTGGTACAATTAATGAACTCATCAATGGAAGCTTTGTTTGAAGGGCATCTACCAAATTTCTCAAGGAAAATAATAACTGCTTTAAAATCACCTAGAATGCACCAAGGGTCAAGATTAACCTATTGAAGATTAGTAAGTTCATTCCATAAATATCTTCGAATCATATGAGAGTTACTTGCATATGCAGTTGTAATAAATAATTTAGTCTAATCCACTTCTATAGAAAAAGTTACATATTGTTAGATAAACTCAACACAATGGGATTTATATCTATTACACAAAAGTCTCATAAATTTGAATCATGATTATGCATAAAATTTAATGAACATATCTTAAGTCGGATTTGTTTAAGACACTCAGTTGGGAAATGAGCATAAGGGGTCATTGGTTCTACAATAAAAAGAAAATCACTTGAATCACTAGAACCAGCTTGACTGCTTGAACCAGCTTTAGCACTTGCTTGTCTTTATGCGTTGTTGTCATCAAATTCTCTTTAAAGGATGTTACATCTTCAGGTGTCGTCATAATCAAAACCATGATGTTATTAAGTTTAGGCATATTTTTCTTAGCTTTGATAACTTCTGATTAATCCTACAAGCACATAGTTCTACAAAATGTATCAATATCTAGTTGAAAGTGCTAGACAATCTTAAATCAAGCAAATGATTTTGAAGTTCTGATATAGAATCTTGAAGTCTTAAAGATGTGATTCTAAATATAAGAAAGCTTCAAGCTATGAAGTTGTGACATTGAGGAGGTGAAAGTGTGAAATCTCGTAATGTCTTGTACTAAGCAATTTCCTAGTTTTGGTTAGTTTAGTTGTAAAAGGAAATAAAGTAAGTCATGAGGTTCTAAGACAATTCGCACATAAATAAAATGTTTTAAAACCTCTTCTCTTTTGATAAAATTTCTTAAAATCACTCTAGGAAAGCGCTTAGTTGATAAGAAGTTTGTTTAATCAATTATAAAGGAAAAATACACTGTCTATTATATTAAGATGTCTTTTTAATTGATTAAATTAAAGCGTAACACTTTCTAATTGATTAAGGATGCTAATTATCGATTAAGTAACATAGAATTACAAACTTTCCTAATTTAGCTTGGTTAATCGATGAATACATATATTTAATCGTTTAACTCATTAAATTGGCCCATTCATTATTTCCTTTTTGAGCCAAATATTTTCCTATATAAAGTAAGCTTCTCCCCATTTCAAAGTTCACTAGTTTTCTCAATATAAATGTTCTTCTATTATTATTTATCTCATTCTTATTTAAATTTTTTCTTCACTAAAGTCGCCTTAGGGCCAAGACAGTGAAAAATTCAATCTGAAAGTTGTGGCGTACTATTGTAATGCTAACAGTATTTATTTAAGAGTATAGTTTTGTTGAAATTTATTTGTAATAATATTTGAAGTTTTCAAGCTAAGCCTGAAAAAAGCATGGGCAGAGGTTATTGAGTTAAGCATGTGTAAAAGCTCTAATTTTTGTTATAGGGGTTGTGGGTTGATCAAGTGCAAAAACTTAAGTTGTTGTGAAAAATTATTTGCGTTGATATGAAATTGCATTGTAGCCGGTATCTTTATAATTTGATGTTTTGTCTAAATTTTATTTGTGTGTGTAATTTGATTTATCGCATATTTGTAATTTGTTCGCATTTTGTTTGTAAGTTAATCGCTTTACTTATTTTTTTAGACACATACCTTGAGAAACCCCTACATTTAATCTATTGGATTGGACCCATGATAATTTGGTTTTTAGTTTTTACAATTTGATACAAGTAAAACTATCAAGTGTATCTTGAATCACAAGTTAGAATAATTAAATTAAGGTTTTTGTATAACTTGATTCAAATCAGACGTGTTATGATTTGAATCAAACGGTTACTTGGAAGTTCAGAATTTTGTCTTGCCTCCTTAATTCAAATCATGAAAGTATGTGATTTTAATCACAATAATTCATGACTAGAATCACATGATATTTGATTTGAAACATGAAAATTAAAATATCCTTCAAAATGAGCTACGATTCAAATCGTGCTTTGTTTGACTCGAATCACAGGTACAGAACATGATTAAAATCAAATGTAACAAATTATTTATTTTATTACATTTATTCAAATTATTCTTTCTTTGATTCATATCACAACCTCATGATTTTACTCAAATCATCTTGTTTTTTACCTCATCCTTTTGTGCCCAATTTGTATCACCTACTTAAAGTTTTTTTTTCATGTATTGTTAGAAAGAGACACTCATTTTAGAGAGGTACTTTTGATGATTTGTTTTGACAAGTTGTTGAAAATTTTGGGATATTCACCAAGAACCAATACAATTTTTTTGTTCTTCAACATTCTTAAGAGAAACCATGCAAGTTTCTTCATTTACAAACACACTATCTCCTTCATCAACCTTGTGATTTTTTTTTCTAAAATGTTGAGATTGATAATTTACATCTTTGTTTTTTTTATATCATTTGCATACCACTAATCATATCTAACCCTGTACCAATAACTCATTGATGTGGTGTTCAACTCTAAAAATTGTGTGTGAGAGATCGATTCAAGGTACATTATGGAATCTAATGTTTTTTTGTGTGAAGTTTTATTGTGTGTATCAGGAGAAATGATTGCTTATTGTTCAAAGTATTGATATGTATTTATCAAGTAAGAGAAGATTTTTCTCAATCCGACTAAAGGTTGTCGTAGAACAAAGTTGGGAGTTTTCTACTAATTCTTAGTTAGAACAATCGGCCAGATAAGTCTTCGTCAGAGCCAAGTTTGCTGGATCAAGTTCATTTAAGATTTTGAGTATTAGTAGTTGAGTAATTTGCATCAACATAAAGGAATATTATTTTAGGTCGATGTTGGCTATAAAGCATTGAGCTGTTAATTTTCAGGTTGATGATAATCCGTTATACCAAAATACTTGTATTTAAACTTTTAAATAGTGGAAGAAGTTATCATTTTAGATGGTGAAAACAATTGAAGAGTGAAGTAAGCATAGTGAGGAGGAATCATCGAACCACTATATATCCAGCGTACATTTTTCTTTCTCTATCTATTTTAATTTTTTACGTATCTATCATTCATGTTAGATACTGTTCAACATTAGAATGTTATCTAGAATTAGATATTTTTAAAAGTGTTTTATCATATAAGTTTAGGTATATGATGCATCTAATTCATTAAACATTATTTACTTTAATTGAGGTTGTGTTATTTCAATGTTGTCGAATTTAAATTGCTTGGTATATCAAGTTTGTTTACCTTAGTTGTTTCTAATATTGATAGAAACATTATTCTTATAAAGACAATGAAACATATATTTTCTAAATTCATCCGTTGTATTTTTCTTCCGCTCAAGACGTTTTGTTTCCGCGCTTTAAACTCTAATTTCGTAAATGAAAATACTTTTTGAAATTACTTTAAGGGAACATGTGTTTTCAACCCCACACCCCCCTTGTTTTAGACCGTCTCATCCCCATATTCTCACTCAAACATAAGCATGTGAAAAACTCAATTTTGTTTTATTAGAAATCTAAAAAAAAAAAAAAAAAACTCTTAAAAACTAAAGTAGGTCAAATGACTTAGACTGAACCATAATAATTCTCTTGGGTGGTCTTTTTTTCACTTATATATCTCTTTCATTTTCAAGTATTTATTTTATTCTATTACTCATTCTCTGTTTTTTTTCTATCTTCTAACATAAAACGTTTTTCAATCGATGTTTAGAAATATGAATATCACAATTGACCCTCTACTCTCGTGTTTGGGAATCATTTGGTCAACAATGGCCACAAGACATAGAATTTAAACCTTTCACGTTCTAGATATTTTAATGACCGAAAATACTTTGACAAAAAGAACTTTTTTTTCAACATTAACTACTAAGAGAAAACAATAATCTCCTCTATTTTTAAAAAATGACTTGGAGTTTGTCACCTAATAAAATTTCCACTAGAGACACTGTATATTTCAAAACGGTATAAGTTAAATTTATCAAAAATTGATAAGATGAGTTGTTAACTCTGTCATCTATCTATTAAAATTCAAAGCAACATTTTCAAATAAGAGCTTCAATTCTACCACTCGATGTCGTTCCCATAAAAAGAGAACTCTTCTAAAAAACCATCTCTTCCATTTCCCTAAGCAGAATAATTAACAAATGAAATTTAATAGAACTAATTAATAATCTGTTTCTGAGACTCTCTTTCATTGACAATGTGAATCACACTTGAAAATATTGAAAAAGTGAAAGTAGAATAAAAAAGTGAATCACACTTTAATACTACTAGATAACTATTTAAATTATGCATAAAAAGATAGATACTATATTAATCTATCTTAAGTAACTTTTAAGTCAAGATATTAGATATATAATCCAGGCTACTGGGAGTATAACGTTTGGCCATACACACCATGCAGTGCATGTCAATTCACAGTGTGGTTAAAGTTAGAGAAAGACAAACTCAAACACTATATTGTTGTTGTTGGGATCAATGTGGCATTGATGTGCATGTGCTCACTGACACATAGCCCACTACAGTAGCATTAACACACATGCGCACTGTAGTATTATTAGCAAATACACTTACTCAACACTTTTTGAGTACAAACTCATTTGGAAGAATAGCAAGTTGCCACTTGCATGAATGATGGGTTCCACAAACAATTTTCATTACAATTTGTTCTAGTTTTGGCATTGTGGAAGAAAGTGAAATGGATACTTTCTATTGATTTATAAGTAAGGTGTATGTGTACTGATATGGAAAGGATCAATGCTAACTTATGATGAATGGATTGGGAAATAATACCTAGGATAGAATCAAGTGGATATTAGGTGGGCTAATAGTAATGATGATAAAGCTAAATTTATTTATCCAAGTTGGCAAGAAGATAATAGTAAAGTTTTATTTTATTAAATGAGACACCCTATAGATTAATCCACACCATAAGTTTTGACTAATATATTGTATTTTTATTCAAATAATTAATTTTAAAATTTTTTTTCATGTTTATCTCTATCTCTAATTATTTGATTATTATTCATTTTACTCTAATTTATGTTGATATATGGGCCACATGAATCTAAATATCTGAAATTAGCATATAGATGCAGTATAGAAGATATGTTGCCTTAGAGGCACACTGTAACCGTCTGATTTTTCATTAATTAATTATTTGCATTAATTAAGTGGATTAATGAGAATTATTTAATTGATGGGTAATTAATTAAATGAATTAATAGATGTTAGAGAGAATTAGAAGAGAAAAACATATTAAAAGGAGAGTGGAAAGAAAAGGAAAAGATAGAAACAAAAAGGAAAGAATAGAGAAAGAAAGAGAAAGAGGAGAAAAGAGAAGAAGAAGAGGGAAGAACTTGGAATCATCAAGAACAACTCTCAAGCTTTGGATTAATCAAGGTAAGGGTGTGAAATATCATTATCTTCACAATGTATATGAATATGTATGCTTGGGTTAGAGTATTGAATATTTTTCTACAACTTCCATTTTAGGGCATAAATGGATTAATCGGTAGAATCTGAGTTTTTACGGTGGAAAATGAGAATAAGTGGTAGTATTTAGTCTAAAGGATGTTAGACTAAGGTTACGGAACTTGTTCGGTGAGAATCGGTTGGTTTTGGAGAGTTTGGTGGGAGTTGGGCAGTAAGAAATTTGGAGTTCGTAGACATTCGCTAGCGTGTTCGCTGAGCGAGCTAATAGCGAACGTTCGCTAAGCGAGCTAGTAGCGAGCCAGTAGCGAACGGACCCAGACTTGGACAAAATGCATGTGGTGGTGTTCGCTGGTAGCGAAGGTTCGCTAAGCCTTCGCTGAGCGAGCAAGGTAGCGAACGAAGTCAGAAGCTTCTATTTGCCTTCGCGAGTTTGTTCGCTGGGCGAACAAGTAGCGAATACTCGCTAGGAGCTCGTTAAGCGAGCAGAGTATCGAACATGACAGGATGTGTTTTTCCTTAATGTTTCCATCCGAGGTCGGATTTCCGACTTAACTTTGATTATTTCCATGCTCGAGGCGTCGATTACGCCGGAATATATTATACTGTGGGTAGCCTTACGGCGTGAATCCTAGATTGTGAATTGATCGAAATTGTGATTCGTGGAGAAATATAATACATTGTTATAATTGATTTAAAAATGTATGAAGAATGCATGAGAACATATTGTATATATGTGTGCATTGTTTGTTAATATATTGATGATATGTATGAATATGTTGTGTGTGCAATCGTTGTGATAATTCTTGAAGAGATAAATTATTTGAATGCATGAGATTAAGATTGTCGATCTTAAGTGCATTGAATTGTTGATTGCATATGCATCATTTAGTCAAGAGGCAATGCTTGCTAGTTTCGTGGAGACTAGTGACTTGTTCCAAGCCTAGAAGAGTGGGTTTGAAAGCTTAGAGGACAGGCTTTTAGTGGTTATCGGTCTAGAAGAGTGGACCCGGTTTAATGTAAACCGAAAAAAGATAACAAGTGTTGGTACCACATAGCATAAGTTTGCATTGAGTCGTATTGAGTCACATAGCATGAATGCCATCATTATATGAAACATGATTACGTGTGGACTATGTATTTGAGTTAAATTGAATTGTGGTGAGAAATGTAATGTATGTATGTTTTATGTTATGTATGTATATATAATTATATGCATTGATTATTATGATAATATTTCTCACTCTTCTGCTATTTTATAATGCTCTATGAGGCATTGCAGATTAGGATTGCTAGAGGTTTTCTTTTGGTGAAGTATAGCTTCATTCTTTTTAGTCGGTTGCTCTGATATGTAACATCGGGTAGCTAGGCTTGTAGAGTATTCTTTTGTGATACATTGTATATGTATCAGCTGATGATGTTTGTAAAATGTGAATGATACTATGAACAGCTTGATGATGCGTACTTCTATTATATCATGTCTTAAGTAATTAAATGTTCTAGTCTTCCGCTTTAATCAAAATATTGATATGTGGACTCTAAGAGGTATGTTTTACTTTTAGTTGAGATTTACCCCTTTTGTTTTATCTCTTTATGAACATTATATTTATGTTGTCGTTTCGTGAATAATGTGATGCACGTCTTTTACACCATGTTGTAAATATACTCTGATGAATTTTGTATATGTGATTAAGTGTTTAATTGCATTATTTTGGGGTATATAAGGGGGTGTTACATTAAGTGGTATCAGAGTAGGTCGGTCAGTTGGCCAAGTTGTTAACTTGTTTATTCCCTTTGTATATCTGATTGTGTGTGACACTATCGATATTGTTTGACCTTGTGAGTTCTGCTATTGAGATACAGAACGATGGTGGCTGGTAGGAACAATGAGGCGATTGCGGAGGCTTTGACTAGGTTGGCTGGAGCGATCGAGCAAAACCCTCAAGCCAATTTGAATGTTAGGAATCAAGCAGATGATGAATTACGTGCTTTAGGAAGGTTTCAAAGGAATATTCCGCCAGTGTTCAATGGAACCCATGAGCTTGACAAAGCACAGGTTTGGTTGAAAGCTATAGAAAAGATCTTCCGAGTTATGAATTGTTCGGATGCTCAGAAGGTGTAGTTTGGCACCCATATGCTTGAGGAGGAAGCGGAGGATTGGTGGGGTAATACTCGCCAAAGGTTTGAGGAGAATGAGATGGTGATTACTTGGGATCTTTTTAAAGAGACATTTCTGGAGAAGTATTTTCCAGAAGATGTGCGTGGGAAGAAAGAAATCGAGTTCCTTGAGTTGAAGCAGGGTAACTCTACTGTGGTCGAGTATACGGCAAGATTTGAAGAGTTGATTAAGTTCTATCCCTACTACAACACCGTTAATGCTGAGAGATCTAAGTGTCTCAAATTTGTAAATGGTTTGAGGCCGGAGATCAAACAAGCTGTCGGATATCAGGAGATCAGACGATTTTCTGAGTTTGTAAACAAGAGTAGGATTTATGACGAGGATAGTAGGGCTCGGTCTAGCAACTACAAGAATTTAGGTGATAAGAAGAAAAAGGGTCAATTTCGAGGGAAACCTTATGTGACTCCTACAGATAAAGGGAAACAAAGAGCTGATTATGGTAAGAAACCAAGTGGGGGAGGAGCCTCTACTCCGGTAAGATGTTATAATTGTGGTGAAGCGGGACATCGTGCTCCTGAATGCAAAGGTGTTGGGCTGAAGTGTTTTAAGTGTGGCAAGCCAGGCCACAAAGCTATAGAGTGCAGAAGCAGTGAAAATGTGACTTGCTACAATTATGGTGAGCAAGGGCATATTAGTACCAAGTGTGATAAGCCGAAGAAGACGCAAGGGAGCGGAAAGGTGTTTGCTCTATCTAGATCAGAAACTGCTAGTGATGATCGATTGATCCGAGGTACGTGCTTCATTAATGGTATACCTTTGATCTCTATAATTGATACCGGAGCTACGCATTCTTTTATTTCTTTGGATTGTGTTAAGATATTGAGTCTTAAGTTGTCTGTTATGGGTGGCGGTATGGTTATTGACACTCCTGCTATGGGTTCAGTAACTACCCAGTATGTGTGCTTGAATTGTCCGTTGAGTATTTTTGGTAAAGATTTTGGAGTTGACTTAGTGTGTCTTCACTTAGACCAAATTGATGTCATTCTTGGAATGAATTAGTTGAGGTTCAACCGTGTTTACATTAACTGTTTTGACGAAACAGTTATTTTCCCTTAATCTGACAAAGAAGGGGATTTGTTTATAACGGCTAAGCAAGTGAAGGAGTCGGTGCAAGATGGTGCAAAGGTATTTATGTTGTTGGCGACTTTGAGTGGTGAGAATGAAGAAATTTCTGTTTTACCAATTGTTCAAGATTTTCCGGAAGTTTTCCCTGATGAGATAAAAGATTTACTGCCAGATGTCATACCCTAAATTTGTCCTACCTTTCTGTAATTATTTTCGCTTTTTGTTCCGTGCCATTTAGACACGTGTCGTCTCGCAATTGGCCGATTTTGCAAAGATTTATCTTTTGACCAATCAAAGTGTGACACGTGGCCTAAAGGGCATTTTGGTCTTTTACTTCCATTTTCTCTTTTCCTCTTTTTTTGCAATTTTCTCCCTTTTGTTCTTTTTATTTATTTTATTTTGTCACCTATTTATTTCTTTTAGATATAGGTTTATTTATGAAAATAGCTTTTACTTTCTTTTTATTATTAGATTTAACTTTAAATTTAGTTTTATTTAATATTCGTATTAATTAGAATAGAATATCTCTTTTCTTTTAAAATAGAATTCATTATGTTTTTAAATTAATTTTCTTTTGTGTATGGTTGTTAAGGTTTTTTAAGTTAATAGTGATAATTATTTTCCTTTTTAGATTATTATTTAGGTTTTTTTTAAAAAAAATGTGTTAGTTATTATTTATTGCTTTATTATTTTGTTTTTATTTATTATTTTATTTTTTTTTTCGTTTACTTATTTATTTATTATTTTATTTTTATTTTTCGTTTTTTATTATTATTTATTATTTTATTTTATTTTTCGTTTTTATTTATAATTAGTAATCTTTTTTTTTTATTTATTATTCATTCTGATTTAATTTAATTAGGTTTAGATTTTTTTTAATTAATATTAGCCAGGTTGGTTTTAAGAGCATTAACTCTTTTTTAGTGTTTATTTGCTTTCATCAGTAATTTGGCAGCTTTAATAACTGGATCCATTGGTCAAATTTCAAGGCCCATTATGTCATTACTGCGACACTTGTCAGGCTATAAAGCCTAACATATGTCTGCATTTATGGAGGACACATTCCCCAAAACCAGAAAACCCTACAGCCACCACCTAGCCCTGAGGCCTGCCCTCCAGCCGCCACCTAACCCTAATAGTAACCCTAACCCTAACAGTAGCCCTAACCCTAAATTCATGCAAACACCCACTGTGCTCGCCGGACAAATCACCACGATCGAGTCCCACCGGAATTACTCGCCGGTAAATTCATGAGCATCCCCAGAAATTTATCATGTTCATATCATTGTTCATATTTTTTTTCCAGAAACTTCAAACCCCATAAACACTTTTCCAGATCCATCAACCAAAGCGCCAGATCTTCATCCCGGTTCATCAAAAATTCATCATGTTCTTCACCATTCAAATATCTTCCCAGAAATGTTCATCAACATTCAACCTTCATCCATTGATTTTCTGGAAATCTCCAAACCTTCTTCAACATCACAAATCATCAACAATCAATAAACCCTCGTTTTCTCTCTATAAATCTTCGCACCAGCTTCCGAAAATCATTCTAACTCAACACCAACTTCACACAAACTCAAACCGCAACATTCATCAATATCCTCATCAACGATCGACATTCAAGCGCCATCTTCATTATCTACCAAAACTTCGAACTCTTCGACTTGATGATTTTCCAGATTTGCTTTTTTATATGAACATTCAACCAAACTTCACATGCAACTCGCTGCTTCCAACTCCAACTACAACAAAACCTTCATCATATCCTAACCACTTCGCTTCGCATCTCCAGCGTCCAACTTCATACACCCGATCTAACTTTATCAGACTCCGGATCCGTCAAACTTCCCGCGATCTACACTCAACAGGAGTTGAGAGAAAATCATTTGGATTGTTGTTTTTCTTCACTGTCTTTTTTTTCTGTTTGTTCGCAGGTGGTGTTGATACTCGAGGAAAACGGATTGATTTGAGAGGAATAGAAGTCTGGTAAAGTTTTTGGTTACGGCTTTGGATGGAAGTAGCTTCGGAATGAGCAGGTGATAGAGGTGATGGACGGCGGCGGCGAATGAGGTTGGGAGAATCCAGGGTTTCTGAAGTGAGGAAAGGGAAGGTGATTCGTGGCACCTCAAAGGGTCAATGGGCCTTGGGCCCAACATTCACTTTCTGGATTTTCTGGACTTCACCCCCCTGTTACTCGCTATTCCCCGTGTGGATGTGGGCTGATTGTGGACTCTAAGCCCACTGCGTTGTTCTGTTTACTGCACCCCCTAGATACTGATGCCTCCTACTGTTTTACTATCTTGTAAATTATTTTCAAAACCTTTTGTTTTAGATCTTTGTTTTAATTTATTTTCTTTATTTACTAAATTTTCAAATATATCTTCAAAATATTATTTTCCAATTCTTATTTAAAAAAAACGGTTTTATTAAAATATCTTCTTTTCAAATTCATTTATAAATAATTTCGGTCCTTACTCAATTTAATTTTTATTACTAAATTATTCTTTAAATCAAATCGTGAGAAACTAAGTTCTTGAAGTCTAGCACTTCTTGAATTTTTGGATAGTCATTATTAAGGTGTACACCTTAAATAGTGTATTATTCGACCTCTCATTTTCAAAAATTATATTTTTCTAACAAAGAAATGTCATGAGAATTTAGCATTCTTTGTGATATTTCCTTTGTTCATTCAAACATTTTCCAAATGAAAAAGGTGTCGTCGAGATCTAGCATTTCGATAATGCCCCAATTAATTGGTTGTGAGGCCTACGTCTCATTTATCAAATAATTGTCATTTTTCTCATTTTCAAATCCAATCTCACGTCCTCACATCTCGTACCTTAAACTATTTTCATACCTCATTTCACTTCAAATCTTTTTTCAAATATCTTTTTTTCGATTCAAACTTCGAAAGGAGGAGATTCTTGGAGTCTAGCATTCCTTGAATTTTCGAGTGAATAGCTCTCGAGGCACGCCCTTTGGGTTGTTATTCACTCAACCTTTCGACTTTTTCAAACTCAACCGTTCTCTATATTCTCCTAAGTCGATTGCTCGTCCGCTTTCGCAACCCATTTCCTTCACAATTCCTCGTGGTCTCGATATTAGGAGCACCCTCAGGGACTAATATCGTTTCTCACAACCTTAACCCTTGACACGTCGTCAAGCCGGTTCCATCTTCAATCAAATCTTCGACACGTCGTCGAACCAGTTCAAAACAACTTCCTTTTTACCTCACATTCCATTTTCGATTCAATCTTTTCACAAACGTTTTTTTTACGAAAGAGGGATATTCTTAGAATCTAGCATTCTTTGAATATTCGAATGAGTAACTCTTGGGCACGCCCCCGAGTTGTTATTAGTTCATTCTTTCGATTTCAAAATATCCAACTCTTATCTTCAACTTATTCAACCCAATTTCCGAAAGAACTGAGTTCTTGGAATCTCGCATTCCTTGAATTCTTGAGTGACAAGCTCTTGAGGCACGCCCTTAGGTTGTTTGTCAGTCATTCTTTCGTCTCTCAACTCAAACCAATTCAAACCTCATATTTTCGTGGTCGTTACCACGAACTACGGACGCTCTGATTCTTTATTCATTCTTGAATATAAGATACGTAGGCACAAGATTGCGATGATCTTGGCGAGCACACTTCTATCCACCTTCCGTTTTCCCCCATCCTTTCCCGTAGTCGAACTACGACGCTCTGATTTCTCATTCTCGTCCGAATGAGCATACGTAGGCACAAGGGCCCCAATCCTTGGCGAGCACCCTATCCTCTAACCACCCCTTTCCCCTAGCGTCTTTAACCTTTTGCCATACCAATTATACCTTTAACAACGAGAAGAAAGCAAGTAAACCTAGACAACACTCCCCACATTTACCTTAAGAGGTTCCCGTCGAGTACGACGGACGTGAGGGGTGCTAATACCTTCCCCTCACATAACCGACTCCCGAACCCGGAACTTGGTTGCGACAGCCCTGTTCCTATCCTTTCGTTCTAAGAGGTTTTCTCGATATTTTCCTCTCCCGTTTATTCGGGAAAATAAAGTTCGGTGGCGACTCTGTCGAACCGCATTTCCGCGCCTTTTGCGCGAGGGTCGTATTTCCGAAATGTCTCCGTGATTTTTCGAGGTGCGACAGGTGGCGACTCTGCTGGGGACGCATTGCTCCATGCAAAGAGAGAGTCGAGCCTATCTTTTGGTTTGTGAGGAGTGTTTGTTTTTTATTTGTTTTCTTTTTGTATTTGTTCTCTTGTAGATTTTATTTGTGCTTTGTCGCCTGTTGGTTCCTGGGATGACATCATGAGTAAAGCTCTACACCCGAGCTTTGGTAAAAGCAGAGAGAACACTTAGTTTAGAATTGGTAGTCGAGTAGTGTTAGTCTCCGAGGACTTGCTCCTTGTGGGCCTAGCATGAAAGCTCCTCCAGAGGAGACCTATTCGTAGATCTTGTTGTAACGCAGCTAGCCTGTTGCACGACTTGATTAATGAAGGGTCCGTGATTCTGGGAACCTTTTGTTAGCACCAGTTCCGATATTGGTGGTCGTGTAGTGTTAGTCTCCAAGGACTCGCTCCTTGTGTGCCTAGCACGAGGACCCCGCTCAGGAGAGACCTTATCGTCATTACCGTCGTAATACAGCCAGCCTGTTGCGTGACGCTAATACGACTAGTGTCCATGATCCTGGGAACCAAACATAGAAACCATCCCGTGAGTGGGATTATGGGTAGAATGTTTAGATCTTCCCATATAGGGCGTACCTGTCAATGTTTTCTTTGAGCAGGAATTACGGTTATTTACCTGTTACAGTTACCAGCTTTAGGAGTTGTTGGAGTTGTAATCCTGTGATTCTGGATCTTGTATCTTGCATTGCATCTTGCATATCATTTGCATTGCATTTCATATGTTGTGCATTTTACATTTCCAGTCCTTCAACAGAATCTTATGTCTCCGCTCCTTCTTCTCCAGTAAATCAAGCTGATTCCCCGACACCAGTACGCAACTAGAGCCAATACCAGACGTATGATGGAGCAGATCCAGCAGGAGCAAGTTGCCTTCAGGGAAGAGTTGGATTCCATGAAAGGAAAGATCGACCAGATCCTCGAAGCCATCCTCACAGCCAGGAGAGAGGAAGAACATCGTGAAGCCGCCGCTGTCGTCAATGGACAAGGGTCTACTGCCATCCCTTTGGTCCCAATTCCGAATTCTCAGGGAATGCCGTTGAACTTCAACAACGCAGTCGAGGGAAACACTTCTCAGCCAATCCCAGCGCCTGGAGTTACCGTTGGAGTTATCCCGCACGCCCAGCCTGCTGCTGTGCAAATCCCGGTTCCTCATGTCGAAGATACTCTGATGGATCAGTATGACGACGTTCAGAACTATCATGCTGCTATTCCCATCGCCAGTCCTGTTGCTGCTCAGGATTCTGAAGCCATGAAGATGTGCCGAGATCTAGCCGAGAAACTCCGAGCCATGGAAGGGCACAATTCAAATTCTTTCAGTGCTTTGGAATTATGCTTGGTGCCTGATGTTGTCATTCCTCCCAAGTTCAAGGTGCCCGAATTTTCAAAGTACAAAGGTCTCAGTTGCCCGAATATTCATCTGAAGATGTACTGTCGCAAGATGGCTGCCTATGCCAGGGACGAGAAGCTCATGATCCATTGCTTCCAGGACAGTTTGTCTGGGGCATCACTCGAATGGTATATGCAGCTGGAGCGTAACAGTGTGCGCACTTGGGCTGAGCTAGCTGATGCATTTGTCAAGCAGTACAAGTACAACACTGACCTTGCTCCTAATCGTACTCAGCTTCAGAGTATGACTCAGAAGGACAACGAATCCTTCAAAGAGTACGCGCAACGATGGAGAGAGCTAGCCGCAAGGGTGCATCCACCTCTTGTTGACCGTGAGTTGATTGACATATTCATGGGTACCTTGCAAGGCCAGTACTACGAAAAGCTGATCGGTAGTGTCTCCGCTGGATTTTCTGACTTAGTGATCGTCGGTGAGAGAATTGAAGAAGGGCTGAAGAGTGGGAAGATCCCAGGAGGTTCTAACAGCCAGGCCAATGCCAAAAGACCTTTTAATGGATACAAGAAGAAGGATGGCGAAACAAATGCCATCTTCGTGCAGAAAGGGCAAGCTCCTCAACAAGCTCCTGCTCCTATGCCTTATCAAGTTCCCTACTATCAGTATCCATATGTTGCTGCTGCGCAATATGCTCCAATGCCTTATCAGCCAGCTGTTCATGCAGCGCAAGCTCAAATGCCAAGGCAACAGGCTCCTCAGCAACAAGCCTACAACCAGCAAGGATATCAGTATCCTCCTCAGCAACAGCAGATGCAAGCTACTCAGCAACGACAAGGTGCTCGCCCACAGCGTCCGCAGAGAACATGGAGGCCAGATAGAGTCTTTGATCGGCTACCAATGCCGTATGCCAAAATCTTTGCTCAGTTGATGGAGAAGAAAGCTGTTATTCCCAGAGATTTGGCTCCTCCAACTGTCATTCCTGCCGGCTACGATGCAAATGCTCATTGTGAGTTTCATAAAGGCGCTCCAGGTCACACCATTGAGGACTGCAGGGCTTTCAAGCACATAATTCAAGACATGATCGACAGGGATGCTATCAACTTCAATGGGAAGTCTCCAAACATCATCAACAATCCGATGCCACCAGTCAACTAAACATCAGATTGGTTCCAGTCAAGTTCATTCTCCGAAGAAGGCAGTCATGTTGCCATTTCATTATTCGCAGTTTCTTATGTTTTGTCTTTGCTTATTTAAGTATTGTATGCTTTGAACAATTGCCATTCGTATCTGGTTTTCATTAATGTATCGTTTATGCATGTTTTGAATTAGTTATGTCGTATTCACTCATTTTCACTTATCACCGACACATTTATTCACTCCACTCTATTCACTGTTGTTTAGCATGATTTGAGGGAGGATGATGAAAACGAGATACCCATAATTGAAAATCGTATGCTTTCAGACCGAATCTCGTCAATGATGTACAGGCATTGTTTCAATTCCCCAAACACCGGAGTTATAAGGAGTTAATCCCTAGTGAACCACTTCGAGCCTAGAAGTAGCAGCTTCCTTCGGATATTCAAACCTTTACACTCAACCTGGGGCAGGGTAGTGTTCAGTTAATCCAATCCCGTATTCGAATCAATATATAAAAGACGGTTGTCCATCAAAGACCCATGCTATGGCAGTCCCAACAAAATCAAGCATCAAAAGCCTGCTAAGTCAGACACCTTAGAGGGGACTTAGGCAAAATCAAGGCAATCCCGATGGATCTGACAAGCAAAGTCAATCCATGCAAAAGTTAGGGATCAAAACAAAAGCAAAAGAGGACCCCGAAACCCTCAACAAAAACAAAGGAGGATTCAGTGGCCACCCAAGTCAAAGGGACACTGGCATCCATCAAAAAAAAAAACCAAAATAAGGTGACTGCCGCGTCGAGCAAATCTTGAACCTTCAAGCTTACACCGTCCAGGCAAGTGTAGGATTAACTGAGCGTAGGACTGGAGATCATTAAGAAGAAGGGGTGGGTACAAATCATACTTTGAGCCTAGTACCTTTGTTTCATAAACCGTGAACCAGACCACGTTACAACCCTCGAAAGACCTAATTGAGGCAAGGTTTCTTCCGAAAGCATGCTATTGCGAGGTTGCGTAACCTGACTCCTCACATGATTTCTAATCACCAGCATTGGTGTCATTTCTCTTGATATATCTTTCATACCAATCAAATTAGCACAACGTCTGGGCTAGCAGTCCATTTGTCTCACTATCACGACACTTCCAAATAAACAATACTTTTTCAAACTTGCATCGAACTTTGCATTAATTATTACCATTTATGAATGTACAATTTTAACTGCAAAACAGTGCTAGGTATCCAAAGATATTTCAGCAAAGGGCAATCAAGGAAGAACTTGACTTTCAGTGACTGTCACAAAGCAAGACTACCTCAGAACCCACAGGCTGGGGCAAATCACTCAACAGCTCGAGCAGGGGCAGGCCACTACAAGTTCAGACTGGGGCAAGACCATGTCGCCTTGATTATCAAGCAGAGTTGCAACCTTCTCTGAAGAAAATTCACAACAAATCACCAAGTACCCAGACTTGGGGCATCCAGAGTATCTTCTCCTGCGTCTTCAGCAAAACTGCGTGTCGAGGAAGTTAATCCCTCCTACCACCCGAAGTCCAATCCGCATTGGCAACTACCAGAGGCCACCACGCTGGCATTTCCTCTCACATTTCCAATCACCTGTCTACAATCATGTGCATCACGCGCATTACATTTGCTATCATAAGCATCTTGCACCATATGCATACATAACCATATCATGCTTCCCCAATTCTTGCATCTCCGCGCGTCGGCATTTGCATTTGCGCTTCCACTCATATAGAATATCATTTATCATCCAGCATTCATATATGCAAGTCAAGGTCCAGGATCAATCCCGAAGATTTCCAAGACCATCGATCGCCCAGTCAGGGGGCATCTTCCGCAAGATGGTGGGTTTACCCCACGATTTTCAAGAGCTTCAAAGCAGTCATCAACCCAGTCAGGGGCAACCTTCTGCAATTGTGGGTTTCTCCCACAAAATTTGAAGTTATTCAAAGCAAGATTCAGCCCAGTCAGGGGCATCTTTTCAAGACCATGGGCGTCTCCCGTGACGAATTTCAACCTCGTGGTTGATCAAATATGCAAATCAACATTCAGCCTAATCAGGGGCATACCATTCAAGACCGTGGGCGTTTCCCACGAAGTTGTTCAACCTTTTGTTGGGCAAATCCAAGAAGTTCAGTGCAAGATCCAACTCGAACAGGGGCATCTGCAGCAAGACCGTGAGCGTCCCTCATAAAGTTGTTCAACCTTTTGTTGAGCAAGACAAGACATCAAGACAAACTCAGCCCAGCCAGGGGCATCCTCTTCAGAATTCATGGGCGTAACCATGAAATCATTTCAGCAAACTATGATTTCCAAGCAAAGACGGTGGGCGTACCCCGTTGACTCATTTCAATTTTCCTCTCAGGGATTCCCGAATGAGTTGTACCCAGCAAGCATGACCGTTGTCAATTGCCTTCCTATCATCCTTTTGGTGATAGCCGAACTTCGTCAGTTCAACCTAGCCCGCATCCTTTTGGTGTTGGTAAACTTCAAATCTGTGTTGTCTTATCATCCTTTTGATGATAACAACCTGAGTGTTGTGTTTTCGCTCTACCATCCTTTTGGTTGTAGGTCTGGTACTTCGTCGGTATCAGATTGCGCGATGTTTTCTTTTATGTTCTCGCTCTACCATCCTTTTGGTGGTAGGTCTGGTACTTCGTCGGTATCAGATTGTGCGATGTTTCTTTTATGTTTTCGCTCTACCATCCTTTTGGTGGTAGGTCTGGTACTTCGTCGGTATCAGATTGTGCGATGTTTCTTTTGTGTTTTCGCTCTACCATCCTTTTGGTGGTAGGTCTGGTACTTCGTCGGTGTCAGATTGTGCGATTGTTTTGTTTGTATTTTCGCTCTACCATCCTTTTGGTGGTAGGTATGGTACTTCGTCGTTATCAGATTGCGCGATGTTTTCTTTTATGTTTTCGCTCTACCATCCTTTTGGTGGTAGGTCTGGTACTTCGTCGGTATCAGATTGCGCGATGTTTTCTTTTATGTTTTCGCTCTACCATCCTTTTGGTGGTAGGTCTAGTACTTCGTCGGTATCAGATTGCGCGATGTTTTCTTTTATGTTTTCGCTCTACCATCCTTTTGGTGGTAGGTCTAGTACTTCGTCGATATCAGATTGTGCGGTGTTTTGGTTTGTGTTTCCGCTCTACCATCCTTTTGGTGGTAGGTCGAGTATTTCGTCGATATCAGATTGCGTGATATTTTTCTTTGGTGCTTTCGCTCTACCATCCTTTTGGTGGTGGGTCTGACATTTCGTCGATGTCAGATTGTGCGATCGTTTATTTGTGTTTCGCTCCGTCATCCTTTTGGTGAGGGGTCTATCATGGTCATTAATGATAGATTGTGCGATCGTTTATTTGTGTTTCGCTCCATCATCCTTTTGGTGTTGGGTCTATCATGGTCGTTAATGATAGATTGTGCGATATTGTTTGGCGTGTGTTTCGCTCCGTCATCCTTTTGGTGGGGGGTCTATCATGGTCATTAGTGATAGATTGTGCGATTTGTTTTGTGTTTCGCTCCGTCATCCTTTTGGTGGGGGGTCTATCATGGTCATTAGTGATAGATTGTGCGATTTGTTTTGTGTCTCGCTCCGTCATCCTTTTGGTGGGGGGTCTATCATGGTCATTAATGATGGATTGTGCGAATTTTGTTTATCTCGCTCCGTCATCCTTTTGGTGGGGGGGGGGGTCTATCATGGTCATTAATGATGGATTGTGCGATTTGTTTTGTGTTTTCGCTCTACCATCCTTTTGGTGGTAGGTCTGGTACTTCGTCGGTATTAGATTGTGCGATCGTTTATTTGTGTTTCGCTCCGTCATCCTTTTGGTGTAGGTCTATCATAGTCATTAATGATGGATTGTGCGAATTTTGTTTATCTCGCTCCGTCATCCTTTTGGTGGGGGATCTATCATGGTCATTAATGATAGATCGTGCGATAGTGCTTTGCTTTGCCATCCTTTTGGTGGTAATAGCTGTGTGTGTTTCGTTCCATCATCCTTTTGGTGATGACGACTTGTGCCAGATTACTCCGTGGTTTACTTCATCCAGTTTTTACAATTCTCAAGCATCTCTCTTTCTTTCGGACAAATTCAGGGTCTTTTTATATCTAATAGACTTCTACCTCAGGGATGTGAACGCCAATGCAATTCATCCTCCTAGGTTTAAGCCTATTAGATAGGGGCATCTGTCATACCCTAAATTTGTCCTACCTTTCTGTAATTATTTTCGCTTTTTGTTCCGTGCCATTTAGACACGTGTCGTCTCGCAATTGGCCGATTTTGCAAAGATTTATCTTTTGACCAATCAAAGTGTGACACGTGGCCTAAAGGGCATTTTGGTCTTTTACTTCCATTTTCTCTTTTCCTCTTTTTTTGCAATTTTCTCCCTTTTGTTCTTTTTATTTATTTTATTTTGTCACCTATTTATTTCTTTTAGATATAGGTTTATTATGAAAATAGCTTTTACTTTCTTTTTATTATTAGATTTAACTTTAAATTTATTTTTATTTAATATTCGTATTAATTAGAATAGAATATCTCTTTTCTTTTAAAATAGAATTCATTATGTTTTTAAATTAATTTTCTTTTGTGTATGGTTGTTAAGGTTTTTTAAGTTAATAGTGATAATTATTTTCCTTTTTAGATTATTATTTAGGTTTTTTTTAAAAAAAATGTGTTAGTTATTATTTATTGCTTTATTATTTTGTTTTTATTTATTATTATTTTTTTTTTTTCGTTTACTTATTTATTTATTATTTTATTTTTATTTTTCGTTTTTTATTATTATTTATTATTTTATTTTATTTTTCGTTTTTATTTATAATTAGTAATCTTTTTTTTTTATTTATTATTCATTCTGATTTAATTTAATTAGGTTTAGATTTTTTTTAATTAATATTAGCCAGGTTGGTTTTAAGAGCATTAACTCTTTTTTAGTGTTTATTTGCTTTCATCAGTAATTTGGCAGCTTTAATAACTGGATCCATTGGTCAAATTTCAAGGCCCATTATGTCATTACTGCGACACTTGTCAGGCTATAAAGCCTAACATATGTCTGCATTTATGGAGGACACATTCCCCAAAACCAGAAAACCCTACAGCCGCCACCTAGCCCTGAGGCCTGCCCTCCAGCCGCCACCTAACCCTAATAGTAACCCTAACCCTAACAGTAGCCCTAACCCTAAATTCATGCAAACACCCACTGTGCTCGCCGGACAAATCACCACGATCGAGTCCCACCGGAATTACTCGCCGGTAAATTCATGAGCATCCCCAGAAATTTATCATGTTCATATCATTGTTCATATTTTTTTTCCAGAAACTTCAAACCCCATAAACACTTTTCCAGATCCATCAACCAAAGCGCCAGATCTTCATCCCGGTTCATCAAAAATTCATCATGTTCTTCACCATTCAAATATCTTCCCATAAATGTTCATCAACATTCAACCTTCATCCATTGATTTTCTGGAAATCTCCAAACCTTCTTCAACATCACAAATCATCAACAATCAATAAACCCTCGTTTTCTCTCTATAAATCTTCGCACCAGCTTCCGAAAATCATTCTAACTCAACACCAACTTCACACAAACTCAAACCGCAACATTCATCAATATCCTCATCAACGATCGACATTCAAGCGCCATCTTCATTATCTACCAAAACTTCGAACTCTTCGACTTGATGATTTTCCAGATTTGCTTTTTTATATGAACATTCAACCAAACTTCACATGCAACTCGCTGCTTCCAACTCCAACTACAACAAAACCTTCATCATATCCTAACCACTTCGCTTCGCATCTCCAGCGTCCAACTTCATACACCCGATCTAACTTTATCAGACTCCGGATCCGTCAAACTTCCCGCGATCTACACTCAACAGGAGTTGAGAGAAAATCATTTGGATTGTTGTTTTTCTTCACTGTCTTTTTTCTGTTTGTTCGCAGGTGGTGTTGATACTCGAGGAAAACGGATTGATTTGAGAGGAATAGAAGTATGGTAAAGTTTTTGGTTACGGCTTTGGATGGAAGTAGCTTCGGAATGAGCAGGTGATAGAGGTGATGGACGGCGGCGGCGAATGAGGTTGGGAGAATCCAGGGTTTCTGAAGTGAGGAAAGGGAAGGTGATTCGTGGCACCTCAAAGGGTCAATGGGCCTTGGGCCCAACATTCACTTTCTGGATTTTCTGGACTTCAACCCCCTGTTACTCGCTATTCCCCGTGTGGATGTGGGCTGATTGTGGACTCTAAGCCCACTGCGCTGTTCTGTTTACTGCACCCCCTAGATACTGATGCCTCCTACTGTTTTACTATCTTGTAAATTATTTTCAAAACCTTTTGTTTTAGATCTTTGTTTTAATTTATTTTCTTTATTTACTAAATTTTCAAATCTATCTTCAAAATATTATTTTCCAATTCTTATTTAAAAAAAAACGGTTTTATTAAAATATCTTCTTTTCAAATTCATTTATAAATAATTTCGGTCCTTACTCAATTTAATTTTTATTACTAAATTATTCTTTAAATCAAATCGTGAGAAACTAAGTTCTTGAAGTCTAGCACTTCTTGAATTTTTGGATAGTCATTATTAAGGTGTACACCTTAAATAGTGTATTATTCGACCTCTCATTTTCAAAAATTATATTTTTCTAACAAAGAAATGTCATGAGAATTTAGCATTCTTTGTGATATTTCCTTTGTTCATTCAAACATTTTCCAAATGAAAAAGGTGTCGTCGAGATCTAGCATTTCGATAATGCCCCAATTAATTGGTTGTGAGGCCTACGTCTCATTTATCAAATAATTGTCATTTTTCTCATTTTCAAATCCAATCTCACGTCCTCACATCTCGTACCTTAAACTATTTTCATACCTCATTTCACTTCAAATCTTTTTTCAAATATCTTTTTTTCGATTCAAACTTCGAAAGGAGGAGATTCTTGGAGTCTAGCATTCCTTGAATTTTCGAGTGAATAGCTCTCGAGGCACGCCCTTTGGGTTGTTATTCACTCAACCTTTCGACTTTTTCAAACTCAACCGTTCTCTATATTCTCCTAAGTCGATTGCTCGTCCGCTTTCGCAACCCATTTCCTTCACAATTCCTCGTGGTCTCGATATTAGGAGCACCCTCAGGGACTAATATCGTTTCTCACAACCTTAACCCTTGACACGTCGTCAAGCCGGTTCCATCTTCAATCAAATCTTCGACACGTCGTCGAACCAGTTCAAAACAACTTCCTTTTTACCTCACATTCCATTTTCGATTCAATCTTTTCACAAACGTTTTTTTTACGAAAGAGGGATATTCTTAGAATCTAGCATTCTTTGAATATTCGAATGAGTAACTCTTGGGCACGCCCCCGAGTTGTTATTAGTTCATTCTTTCGATTTCAAAATATCCAACTCTTATCTTCAACTTATTCAACCCAATTTCCGAAAGAACTGAGTTCTTGGAATCTCGCATTCCTTGAATTCTTGAGTGACAAGCTCTTGAGGCACGCCCTTAGGTTGTTTGTCAGTCATTCTTTCGTCTCTCAACTCAAACCAATTCAAACCTCATATTTTCGTGGTCGTTACCACGAACTACGGACGCTCTGATTCTTTATTCATTCTTGAATATAAGATACGTAGGCACAAGATTGCGATGATCTTGGCGAGCACACTTCTATCCACCTTCCGTTTTCCCCCATCCTTTCCCGTAGTCGAACTACGACGCTCTGATTTCTCATTCTCGTCCGAATGAGCATACGTAGGCACAAGGGCCCCAATCCTTGGCGAGCACCCTATCCTCTAACCACCCCTTTCCCCTAGCGTCTTTAACCTTTTGCCATACCAATTATACCTTTAACAACGAGAAGAAAGCAAGTAAACCTAGACAACACTCCCCACATTTACCTTAAGAGGTTCCCGTCGAGTACGACGGACGTGAGGGGTGCTAATACCTTCCCCTCACGTAACCGACTCCCGAACCCGGAACTTGGTTGCGACAGCCCTGTTCCTATCCTTTCGTTCTAAGAGGTTTTCTCGATATTTTCCTCTCCCGTTTATTCGGGAAAATAAAGTTCGGTGGCGACTCTGTCGAACCACATTTCCGCGCCTTTTGCGCGAGGGTCGTATTTCCGAAATGTCTCCGTGATTTTTCGAGGTGCGACAGGTGGCGACTCTGCTGGGGACGCATTGCTCCATGCAAAGAGAGAGTCGAGCCTATCTTTTGGTTTGTGAGGAGTGTTTGTTTTTTATTTGTTTTCTTTTTGTATTTGTTCTCTTGTAGATTTTATTTGTGCTTTGTCGCCTGTTGGTTCCTGGGATGACATCATGAGTAAAGCTCTACACCCGAGCTTTGGTAAAAGCAGAGAGAACACTTAGTTTAGAATTGGTAGTCGAGTAGTGTTAGTCTCCGAGGACTTGCTCCTTGTGGGCCTAGCATGAAAGCTCCTCCAGAGGAGACCTATTCGTAGATCTTGTTGTAACGCAGCTAGCCTGTTGCACGACTTGATTAATGAAGGGTCCGTGATTCTGGGAACCTTTTGTTAGCACCAGTTCCGATATTGGTGGTCGTGTAGTGTTAGTCTCCAAGGACTCGCTCCTTGTGTGCCTAGCACGAGGACCCCGCTCAGGAGAGACCTTATCGTCATTACCGTCGTAATACAGCCAGCCTGTTGTGTGACGCTAATACGACTAGTGTCCATGATCCTGGGAACCAAACATAGAAACCATCCCGTGAGTGGGATTATGGGTAGAATGTTTAGATCTTCCCATATAGGGCGTACCTGTCAATGTTTTCTTTGAGCAGGAATTACGGTTATTTACCTGTTACAGTTACCAGCTTTAGGAGTTGTTGGAGTTGTAATCCTGTGATTCTGGATCTTGTATCTTGCATTGCATCTTGCATATCATTTGCATTGCATTTCATATGTTGTGCATTTTACATTTCCAGTCCTTCAACAGAATCTTATGTCTCCGCTCCTTCTTCTCCAGTAAATCAAGCTGATTCCCCGACACCAGTACGCAACTAGAGCCAATACCAGACGTATGATGGAGCAGATCCAGCAGGAGCAAGTTGCCTTCAGGGAAGAGTTGGATTCCATGAAAGGAAAGATCGACCAGATCCTCGAAGCCATCCTCACAGCCAGGAGAGAGGAAGAACAGCGTGAAGCCGCCGCTGTCGTCAATGGACAAGGGTCTACTGCCATCCCTTTGGTCCCAATTCCGAATTCTCAGGGAATGCCGTTGAACTTCAACAACGCAGTCGAGGGAAACACTTCTCAGCCAATCCCAGCGCCTGGAGTTACCGTTGGAGTTATCCCGCACGCCCAGCCTGCTGCTGTGCAAATCCCGGTTCCTCATGTCGAAGATACTCTGATGGATCAGTATGACGACGTTCAGAACTATCATGCTGCTATTCCCATCGCCAGTCCTGTTGCTGCTCAGGATTCTGAAGCCATGAAGATGTGCCGAGATCTAGCCGAGAAACTCCGAGCCATGGAAGGGCACAATTCAAATTCTTTCAGTGCTTTGGAATTATGCTTGGTGCCTGATGTTGTCATTCCTCCCAAGTTCAAGGTGCCCGAATTTTCAAAGTACAAAGGTCTCAGTTGCCCGAATATTCATCTGAAGATGTACTGTCGCAAGATGGCTGCCTATGCCAGGGACGAGAAGCTCATGATCCATTGCTTCCAGGACAGTTTGTCTGGGGCATCACTCGAATGGTATATGCAGCTGGAGCGTAACAGTGTGCGCACTTGGGCTGAGCTAGCTGATGCATTTGTCAAGCAGTACAAGTACAACACTGACCTTGCTCCTAATCGTACTCAGCTTCAGAGTATGACTCAGAAGGACAACGAATCCTTCAAAGAGTATGCGCAACGATGGAGAGAGCTAGCCGCAAGGGTGCATCCACCTCTTGTTGACCGTGAGTTGATTGACATATTCATGGGTACCTTGCAAGGCCAGTACTACGAAAAGCTGATCGGTAGTGTCTCCGCTGGATTTTCTGACTTAGTGATCGTCGGTGAGAGAATTGAAGAAGGGCTGAAGAGTGGGAAGATCCCAGGAGGTTCTAACAGCCAGGCCAATGCCAAAAGACCTTTTAATGGATACAAGAAGAAGGAGGGCGAAACAAATGCCATCTTCGTGCAGAAAGGGCAAGCTCCTCAACAAGCTCCTGCTCCTATGCCTTATCAAGTTCCCTACTATCAGTATCCATATGTTGCTGCTGCGTAATATGCTCCAATGCCTTATCAGCCAGCTGTTCATGCAGCGCAAGCTCAAATGCCAAGGCAACAGGCTCCTCAGCAACAAGCCTACAACCAGCAAGGATATCAGTATCCTCCTCAGCAACAGCAGATGCAAGCTACTCAGCAACGACAAGGTGCTCGCCCACAGCGTCCGCAGAGAACATGGAGGCCAGATAGAGTCTTTGATCGGCTACCAATGCCGTATGCCAAAATCTTTGCTCAGTTGATGGAGAAGAAAGCTGTTATTCCCAGAGATTTGGCTCCTCCAACTGTCATTCCTGCCGGCTACGATGCAAATGCTCATTGTGAGTTTCATAAAGGCGCTCCAGGTCACACCATTGAGGACTGCAGGGCTTTCAAGCACATAATTCAAGACATGATCGACAGGGATGCTATCAACTTCAATGGGAAGTCTCCAAACATCATCAACAATCCGATGCCACCAGTCAACTAAACATCAGATTGGTTCCAGTCAAGTTCATTCTCCGAAGAAGGCAGTCATGTTGCCATTTCATTATTCGCAGTTTCTTATGTTTTGTCTTTGCTTATTTAAGTATTGTATGCTTTGAACAATTGCCATTCGTATCTGGTTTTCATTAATGTATCGTTTATGCATGTTTTGAATTAGTTATGTCGTATTCACTCATTTTCACTTATCACCGACACATTTATTCACTCCACTCTATTCACTGTTGTTTAGCATGATTTGAGGGAGGATGATGAAAACGAGATACCCATAATTGAAAATCGTATGCTTTCAGACCGAATCTCGTCAATGATGTACAGGCATTGTTTCAATTCCCCAAACACCGGAGTTATAAGGAGTTAATCCCTAGTGAACCACTTCGAGCCTAGAAGTAGCAGCTTCCTTCGGATATTCAAACCTTTACACTCAACCTGGGGCAGGGTAGTGTTCAGTTAATCCAATCCCGTATTCGAATCAATATATAAAAGACGGTTGTCCATCAAAGACCCATGCTATGGCAGTCCCAACAAAATCAAGCATCAAAAGCCTGCTAAGTCAGACACCTTAGAGGGGACTTAGGCAAAATCAAGGCAATCCCGATGGATCTGACAAGCAAAGTCAATCCATGCAAAAGTTAGGGATCAAAACAAAAGCAAAAGAGGACCCCGAAACCCTCAACAAAAACAAAGGAGGATTCAGTGGCCACCCAAGTCAAAGGGACACTGGCATCCATCAAAAAAAAAAAACCAAAATAAGGTGACTGCCGCGTCGAGCAAATCTTGAACCTTCAAGCTTACACCGTCCAGGCAAGTGTAGGATTAACTGAGCGTAGGACTGGAGATCATTAAGAAGAAGGGGTGGGTACAAATCATACTTTGAGCCTAGTACCTTTGTTTCATAAACCGTGAACCAGACCACGTTACAACCCTCGAAAGACCTAATTGAGGCAAGGTTTCTTCCGAAAGCATGCTATTGCGAGGTTGCGTAACCTGACTCCTCACATGATTTCTAATCACCAGCATTGGTGTCATTTCTCTTGATATATCTTTCATACCAATCAAATTAGCACAACGTCTGGGCTAGCAGTCCATTTGTCTCACTATCACGACACTTCCAAATAAACAATACTTTTTCAAACTTGCATCGAACTTTGCATTAATTATTACCATTTATGAATGTACAATTTTAACTGCAAAACAGTGCTAGGTATCCAAAGATATTTCAGCAAAGGGAAATCAAGGAAGAACTTGACTTTCAGTGACTGTCACAAAGCAAGACTACCTCAGAACCCACAGGCTGGGGCAAATCACTCAACAGCTCGAGCAGGGGCAGGCCACTACAAGTTCAGACTGGGGCAAGACCATGTCGCCTTGATTATCAAGCAGAGTTGCAACCTTCTCTGAAGAAAATTCACAACAAATCACCAAGTACCCAGACTTGGGGCATCCAGAGTATCTTCTCCTGCGTCTTCAGCAAAACTGCGTGTCGAGGAAGTTAATCCCTCCTACCACCCGAAGTCCAATCCGCATTGGCAACTACCAGAGGCCACCACGCTGGCATTTCCTCTCACATTTCCAATCACCTGTCTACAATCATGTGCATCACGCGCATTACATTTGCTATCATAAGCATCTTGCACCATATGCATACATAACCATATCATGCTTCCCCAATTCTTGCATCTCCGCGCGTCGGCATTTGCATTTGCGCTTCCACTCATATAGAATATCATTTATCATCCAGCATTCATATATGCAAGTCAAGGTCCAGGATCAATCCCGAAGATTTCCAAGACCATCGATCGCCCAGTCAGGGGGCATCTTCCGCAAGATGGTGGGTTTACCCCACGATTTTCAAGAGCTTCAAAGCAGTCATCAACCCAGTCAGGGGCAACCTTCTGCAATTGTGGGTTTCTCCCACAAAATTTGAAGTTATTCAAAGCAAGATTCAGCCCAGTCAGGGGCATCTTTTTCAAGACCATGGGCGTCTCCCGTGACGAATTTCAACCTCGTGGTTGATCAAATATGCAAATCAACATTCAGCCTAATCAGGGGCATACCATTCAAGACCGTGGGCGTTTCCCACGAAGTTGTTCAACCTTTTGTTGGGCAAATCCAAGAAGTTCAGTGCAAGATCCAACTCGAACAGGGGCATCTGCAGCAAGACCGTGAGCGTCCCTCATAAAGTTGTTCAACCTTTTGTTGAGCAAGACAAGACATCAAGACAAACTCAGCCCAGCCAGGGGCATCCTCTTCAGAATTCATGGGCGTAACCATGAAATCATTTCAGCAAACTATGATTTCCAAGCAAAGACGGTGGGCGTACCCCGTTCTCGATATTTTCCTCTCCCGTTTATTCGGGAAAATAAAGTTCGGTGGCGACTCTGTCGAACCGCATTTCCGCGCCTTTTGCGCGAGGGTCGTATTTCCGAAATGTCTCCGTGATTTTTCGAGGTGCGACACCAGAACGGGAAGTGGAGTTTACGATCTATTTGGTTTCTGGAACTAGTCCGATATCGATGACTCCATATCGTATGTCCGCATCGGAATTGAAAGAGTTGAAGAGTCAAATTGAAGATCTACTTGATAAGAGGTTTATTCGTCCAAGTGTGTCGCCATGGGGTGCACCAGTGCTATTGGTTAAGAAGAAAGAAGGTTCTATGAGACTCTGTGTGGACTACAAACAGTTGAATAAGGTGACTATCAAGAATAAGTATCCACTTCTGAGGATTGATGACTTGATGGATCAGTTGGTTGGTGCAAGTGTGTTCAGTAAGATAGATTTGAGATCCGGATATCATCAGATTCGCGTGAAGGCTGAGGATATTCCGAGAACTGCTTTTAGGACGAGGTATGGACACTATGAGTATTCTGTGATGCCATTTTGTGTGACTAATGCACCAGGTGTGTTTATGGAGTACATGAATAGAATTTTTCATCCCTATTTGGACAAGTTTGTGGTTGTGTTCATTGACAACATTCTAGTCTATTCGAAGAATAAAGAAGATCATGCCGAGCATCTGAAGGTCGTGTTATCTGTGTTGAAAGAAAAGCAGCTGTATGCAAAAAAATTTAAGTGTGAGTTTTGGTTGAAGGAAGTGAGTTTCCTTGGGCATGTAATTTTAAGTAGAGGTATTGCGGTTGATCCGTTGAAAGTTGAAGCGGTATCGCAATGGGAGACTCAGAAATCAGTTTTTGAGATTAGAAGTTTTCTTGGGTTGGCCGGTTATTATCGGAAGTTCATTGAAGGATTTGCTAAGCTATCATCGTCGCTGACGCAGTTGACTCGGAAAGGTCAAGCTTTCGTTTGGGATGCCAAGTGTGAAGGAAGTTTCCAAGAGCTTAAGAGGAGATTGACGACGGCCCCTGTTTTGATTTTGCCAAATCCAGAAGAACCGTTTGTTGTGTATTGTGATGCTTCTTTGATGGGTCTGGAAGGTGTGTTGATGCAAAATAACCAAGTTGTAGCTTATGCTTCGAGGCAACTCAAAGTGCATGAGAAGAATTATATGACATATGATTTAGAGTTGGCCGCCGTTGTATTTGTGTTGAAACTTTGGAGGCATTATTTATTTGGTTCGAGATTTGGGGTGTTTAGCGATCATAAGAGTTTGAAGTACCTCTTTGATCAGAAGGAATTGAATGCAAGACAGAGAAGATGGTTAGAATTTCTAAAGGATTATGACTTTGGTTTGAATTACCATCCCGGTAAAGTGAATGTGGTAGTAGATGCATTGAGTAGGAAATCATTGCATATGTCGATGATGATGGTGAAGGAGTTGGAATTAATTGAGCAGTTTTGTGATTTGAGTTTGGTGTGTGAAAGGACTTCTTATGGAGTGAGGCTTGGTATGTTGAAACTTACTAGTCGTATTCTGGACGAGATCCGAGAAGGACAGAAATCAGATTTGAGCTTAGTTGATCGGTTGACTTTGATCAATCAAGGCCAAGGTGGTGATTTTCAGATTGATGAGAATGGTATTATGCGGTATCGTGATAGAGTTTGTATTCCTGACATTGTTGAGCTGAAGAAGAGTATTCTTGAGGAAGGGCATCGTAGTGGATTGAGTATTCATCCGGGTGCTACTAAGATGTATCAAGATTTGAGGAAAATATTTTGGTGGCCTCATACGAAGAAGGATATTGCAGGGTTTGTGTATTCTTGTTTGACTTGTCAGAAGTCGAAGATTGAATATCAGAAACCGTCAGGTTTGATGCAACCGTTGTGTATTCCTGAATGGAAATGGGATAGTATTTCTATGGATTTTGTGTCCGGTTTGCCGAGGACGCAAAGTAACTTTGAAGCCATATGGGTTATTGTGGATAGATTGACCAAATCTGCTCATTTTATTCCTATGCGCATGGACTATCCATTGGAGAAATTGGCAAAATTTTACATTGAAATGATTGTCAGTTTGCATGGTATTTCGTCTAGCATTGTGTCAGATTGAGATCCAAGGTTCACTTCGAGATTTTGGGAGAGTCTGCAAAGTGCTTTGGGTACGAAGTTGCGTTTAAGTTCAACTTATCATCCTCAGACAGATGGTCAGACGGAAAGAACGATTCAATCACTTGAAGATCTGTGAAGAGCTTGTGTATTGGAGAAGGGAGGAGCTTGGGATAGCTACTTGCCTTTGATTGAGTTTACTTACAACAATAGTTTTCATTCGAGCATCGGTATGGCACCTTTTGAGACCTTGTATGGTGGACGTTGCAGGACGCATTATGTTGGTATGAGTTGGGAGAGAGTTCTGTAGTTGGACCCGAGTTAGTTCAAGATACTACCGACAAGATTAAGATGATCGAAGAGAAGATGAGGATTTCCCAGAGTCGTCAGAAGAGTTACCATGACAAGAGGAGGAAAGCAATCAGATTTTAAGAGGGAGATCATGTGTTTCTTCGAGTCACTCCTATGACTGGTGTTGGGAGGGCATTGAAGTCGCGTAAGTTGACGCCGCGTTTCGTTGGTCCTTTTCAGATTTTGCAGAGGATAGGAGAGGCAGCCCGTCGTGTTGCTTTGCCGCCATCTCTTGCTAATCTTCATGATGTGTTCCATGTATCTCAATTGAGGAAATACATTTCGGATACATCTCACGTAATCCAAGTAGATGATGTACAAGTGAGAGATAACCTGACTGTAGAGACATCACCTACGCGGATAGAGGATCGGAAGTCGAAGCAACTTCGAGGCAAAGAGATGGCTTTGGTGAAGGTCGCTTGGGAAGGACCGACTGGTGGGAATGTAACGTGGGAGCTGGAGAGCCAGATGCAGAAATCATATCCAGAGTTGTTCGAATCAGGTGACATTTTCGAGGACGAAAATTCCTAAAGTGGGGGAGAGTTGTAACAACCCGATTTTTCATTAATTAATTATTTGCATTAATTAAGTGGGTTAATGAGAATTACTTAATTGATGGATAATTAATTAAATAAATTAATAGATGTTGGAGAGAATTAGAAGAGAAAAACATATTAAAAGGAGAGTGGAAAGAAAAGGAAAAGATAAAAACAAAAAGGAAAGAAAAGAGAAAGAAGGAGAAAGAGGAGAAAAGAGAAGAAGAAGAAGAAGAGGGAAGAACTTGGAATCATCAATAACAACTCTCAAGCTTTGGATTAATCAACGTAAGGGTGTGAAATATCATTATCTTAACAATGTATATGAATATGTATGCTTGGGTTAAAGTATTGGATGTTTTTCTACAACTTCCATTTTAGGGCATAAATGGATTAATCAGTAGAATCTGAGGTTTTACGGTGGAAAATGAGAATAAGTGGTAGTATTTAGTCGGGAGGATGTTAGACTAAGGTTACGGAACTTGTTCAGTGAGAATCGGTTGGTTTTGGAGAGTTTGGTGGGAGTTGGGCAGTAAGAAATTTGGAGTTCGCAGACATTCGCTAGCGTGTTCGCTGAGCGAGCTAATAGCGAAAGTTTGCTAAGCGAGCTAGTAGCGAACGGTCCCAGACTTGGACAGAATGCATGTTGTGGTGTTCGCTGGTACCGAAGGAGGTAGTGAAGGTTCGCTAGGCCTTCGCTGAGCGAGCAAGGTAGTGATCGAAGTCAGAAGCTTTTGTTTGCCTTCGTGAGTCTGTTTGCTCGGCGAACAAGTAGAGAATACTCGCTAAGAGCTCGCTAAGCAAGCAAAGTAGCGAACGTGACAGGATGTGTTTTTCCTTAATGTTTCCATCCGAGGTCGGATTTCCGACTTAACTTTGATTATTTCAATGCTCGAGGCGTCGATTACGCCGGGATATATTATACTATGGGTAGCCTTACGACGTGAATCCTAGATTGTGAATTGATCGAAATTGTGATTCGTGGAGAAATGTAATACATTGTTATAATTTATTTAAAAATGTATGAAGAATGCATGAGAACATATTGTATATATGTGTGCATTGTTTGTTAATATATTGATGATATGTATGAATATGTTGTGTGTGCAATTGTTGTGATAATTCTTGAAGAGATGAATTATTTGAATGCATGAGATTAAGATTGTTGGTCTTAAGTGCATTGAATTGTTGATTGCATATGCATCATTTAGTCTAGAGGCAATGCTTGCTAGTTTCGTGGATACTAGTGACTTGTCCCAAGCCTAGAAGAGTGGGTTTGAAAGCTTAGAGGACGGGCTTTTGATGGTTATCGGTCAAGAAGAGTGGACTCAGTTTAATGTAAACCGAAAAAGATAACAAGTGTTGGTACCACATAGCATAAGTTTGCATTGAGTCGTATTGAGTCACATAGCATGAATGCCATCATTATATGAAACATGATTACGTGTGGACTATGTATATGAGTTAAATTGGATTATGGTGAGAAATGTAATGTATGTATGTTTTATGTTATGTATGTATATATAATTATATGCATTGATTATTATGATAATATTTCTCACCCTTCTGTTGTTTTATAATGCTCTATGAGGCATTTCAGATTAGGATTGCTGGAGGTTTTCGTTTGGTGAAGTATAGCTTCATTCTTTTGAGTCGGTTGCTCTGATATATAACATCGGGTAGCTAGGCTTGTAGAGTATTCTTTTGTGATACATTGTATATGTATCAGCTGATGATGTTTGTAAAATGTGAATGATACTATGAACAACTTGATGATGCGTACTTCTATTATATCATGTCTTAAGTAATTCAATGTTCTAGTCTTCCGCTTTAATCAAAACATTGATATGTGGACTCTAAGAGGTATTCTTTACTTTTAGTTGAGATTTACCCCTTTTGTTTTATCTTTTTATGAACATTATTATTTATGTTGTCGTTTCGTGAATAATGTGATGCGCCTCTTTTACACCATGTATTAAATATACTCTGATGAATTTTGTATATGTGATTAAGTGTTTAATTGCATTATTTTGGGGTATAGAAGGGGGTGTTACACACACCACATCAAAGTTGCCCAACCATCATGGACCATTAGTTACTATACTTTTGTGAATGTCTCAATGTTTTTTTACGCTTTCACACTTCATCACATATTAATTTGCATTATAGACCATGGTGGGCTAGTAGTATCCTTCCCTAAGAATTTTCTTAGCCAATGTTCGTTGATATGTTGTCCTAATATACCCACAGTGACTTTGGCGAGGGTATACATGTCTTCTTTATGCTTTAAAAAATTTATAAAGAGGTTGAAAGACCTCTTTTGTACAATCTACCCCCTATAATCGAGTGTGTGGATGTTCTTCTTTTGAAAATATCGGTCTCAACAAGATCTGATAAAGGATCTCGTTCTTTATATAAATCCTGATCAAATTGAACCATGTCGGTTCTGATGTCTCTGTTACCATAACGACGACATGGACCAATGTGGATAAACAAGATATTTCAAGTGTCTACTGAATGAAAGAATGGTTGGTGTTGCTTATTCTTGTGCTTGCTAGTTTTGGTAAGGCAGTCCTTTCTCATGGTATGTTTCTTGGGTGCATATATGACCTTATATGCTCTGAATGAATTGAGCTTCAACTTCACCATGGTCACATATTTCTACAATAATTGATCATTAACCTGTGCGCCCTCCTTTGACCTCTAAGACCACTAGTTGGGCGTCCATGTGTAATTTGAATTCTGTTGCTCCCTTTTTTACGTTAAAATAAGTTTGATGATGTAGACTTCATTTTAAAATTAGTTGTTTGTGGTATATAAATCAAAATGGATATAGACTTCTACTATCACCCATCTTCTGAGGATAAGGCCGACTCCGCTCCCTTTGTTGTTTGATGACTTGTCGATAAAGGTTATCCACTTAGTGTAGGGTTCAATTGTGACTTGAATTAACTATAAAATAAATAAGAAAATACATGTAATTTGAGTGTTTTTAATTTCAAAGAAGATGTCAAATTCTAATATATTGATGTAACACTTCGCCATCCGCCTTACTAAGTCAGTCTTGAAATGTACATGTTTTGACGGTTAGTGTAACACTCATTTTAATTATTTAGTCTTTTGGTGTTATTTTTTTTGGGGTGTCCTTTGTGGGGGAGCAAGTTTGAGCGCGTGGGTGGATGTCCTTAATCTATATGAGTCATTTAATAAAATGTAGAGTTTAATATTAATGTAATATAATTGATAATGATGATAATATAATACTTTATAGTAATGTGGTAATGTTATTAATCTTACTATTATTATTATTATTATTATTATTATTATTATTATTATTATTATTATTATTATTATTATTATTATTATTATTATTAGATTAATAAAATGAAATAAGGATTAAAAAGGGGTATTAGAAGAGTTTGGGGGAAAGGGGAGATTAGAACATGATAAAAGCCAGTTTTAGAGAGAAGAGCAAAGGGGAAGAAAAAGGAGGAAGAGAAGAAGGATAGGGCTAACGATTCTTCAGGTTCTTGGTCAATCGGAGCATTAATCAAGGTAAGGGGGGAGAAAGTGATTGGGATTGGTGTTTACATGAAATTGGGTAGAGGGGATTCCTTAACCCCGTAGGGATTTGATGAATCTGTTTGTTATGTGATATGTCTTGATTGTTGTTGATTATGATGAATTTCGTGTGCATGTTGATGTGTTTATGATTGTTGCTGCCATTGATGAATGGGTGCACATATTGTGTGATTTGGTGAGGTTTTGAGTAACTGCTGTAGTTCTGTTGATGGACATGGGTGTGAGTTCTAGAGATAAATTGATAGAATAATGACTAGAGGTGTGTGTACTGGTTATAGTAATGATAGGATGAGAGATGGAAGTAAAGTGATAGGGTTGGAATTGAACAAGATGACATTGTTGGACAGTGAGGGTTTTGAGAGATCGCAGACGCTCGCTAGCACCTTCGCTAGGCAAGCTAGTAGCGAGCATTCGCTAGCAGGTTCGCTAGGCGGGTGAGGTAGCGAACCCTTCTAGTAGCTACTGTCTGCCTTCGTTAGGGAGTTCGCTAAGCGAGCAGCTAGCGAGCGTTCACTAGGGCTTCGCTAAGCGAACGAGCTAGCGAGCGTGACAGAAAAGTGACGTTGTGTTGTTTTGCCTTGTGACCTCGTTTTGTAGTATCCCTTGAGTTGTGACCAGTATAGATATGGTGATTAGCGGTGAAGAGTGTATACTTGACATTAAAAGGTGAAATTGTGTGGTGATTGAAGTTAGTTGAAATAAGTAGATTGGGGTGTGAGATATGTATGGGGTATGGTGTTGGGATCAGGGGGATCATGTGACTTTAATTAAAATAATTAATTGATGAACAAGACATATGTATGATGTATGGTGATGTGATTAGGGGATCGTGTGCACCTTGTGTGCTTGAGTTCATTTGTTGTGCATTTGGTGTTATGCATATCATGGTGTTTGGTGGGACGAATCATTGCTCAGGAGGAGTGTATGTGATTCATTCGTACTCCCTTGCGGAGAATGGTGGGGATAGATCATGGCCAAGGACGGTGTATGTGATCTATCTGGGGTTCGATTGAATGAACCAATGAGTCGGTACCGCATGCATGGTGTTGAGTTGCATTATTGCATTATGGTGTGTTGTGTTGATGTTGGACAGTAGGTCGTGTTTGATGAATGATGGGTGATGAATTATATGATTTCTACCTTTATTTCATGTACTGTATTACCGGATATTTTGATCATATTTTCTCACCCCTTTGTTGTTGTTGAAGGTGAGAAAATACTTAGAAGGGGGGTTGAATAAGTATAAAGATAAAAACTTAGAACTAAAAACTCAAGTATTTTTATCCTGGTTCGTTGAACTCAACTACTCCAGTCCATCATTCCTAGAGTGATTTGCCTTTCTCAAACAAGGACTTAATCCACTATTTAATCAACTGATTACAATACTAAGCACTAAGAACAACTGTTCAAAGTCTTCTCAAGAACTACTGATCCTAACTGGATCTTCTTAAGGTTTTCTTACAATCAAATGTAATAACAAATACAAGTGTTAAAATGCTTCTAATAAAGCTTTATCACAACTGTGATTTTTCACTTAATATTAAGAACAAAGAAATTAATTCTAGAAAGAATATGAGTTGTATGAGAGCTTTGAATAATGAATTCTTTTCAAGTAAAACGTCAACTGAAGAAGATGAGTGGAGACTTACTTTTATAGGCACAGTGGTCCAAGAGCTTTTCACGTTGAGAAGTGTGTACCAAAAGGTCTGAGCCTTTTTGTCTTCACATCAAGTGACCTTTCCTAGAATAAGAAAGCACAGAGAAATCCTTTTTGTCTGTGTTCTTGTGTCTAGCATAATTAAGGAAAGAGTCGTTTGGATATTCCAACGGACATAATCTTTGAATTCTTCTTCAACAATTTTCAGCAAGAATCATCAGAGTCTAATTTGATCAGAGCCTTCTGATGTTGATCAGAGTTTTGCTGAATCAGAGTCTTTGCAGCAAGTGTGCTTTTAGCGTGTATAAGTTCAGAGCATATTTTTGAGTCAGATCCTCAGTAATGGCAACTTTAGTACTCTCAGAATCTTCTATAGTAACTATGCTTGAAAACTCTTCATACATAATTCTTCTTTGGTTCAGATGCTTCTGATTTGCTTCAGATTCTTCTGGAGCTTCTGCTTCAGATCCTTCTGGAGACTGCTTCAGATCCTTCTGGAGACAGCGCTCAGGATCTTCTGATGGCAGTGTTCAGAATCTTCTGAGTGCATCTGACGCTTCAGAGTCTAGCATATTTCTTATGTTCAGTTCTGATTTGCTTCTGGAGTGATAATTACTTTAATATCTGCAGCAAACACTCTTAAGCAAATTTTAGAGTATATAATTCTTAATTACAAAATTTCATAATAGTTATCATCAAAACATAGAGATATTATTAAGAATCAATCTGTGTTCTAACAATCTCCCCCTTTTTGATGATGACAAAAACATCAGAAATTTTGTTTAATTGAAAATAGAATAATTATAACTCCCCCTGAGATGATGAATCTCCCCCTGAATTAAATATAAATAAGGAATAGAAACTTCCCTTTTTGTCTTGAGTATTTTTCAGAGTTAGAGCTTGATTGTTCTTATCCATTTGAGAGTCAGAGTGTCTTGCATATTTTAGAGTCAGAGTCTGATAATTGTCAAATGATCTGAGAGTCTCAGATTTTCATTTATAGAATATACTTATCAAATGTTCTGAAATGCTCAGATTTTATGTTAGATAAAATTGATATGTCTGAAGTTTCATTCTGGTAAAGTTTAATTAAACAGTTCAGATCTATTTTCTCCCCCTTTTTTGTCATAAGCAAAAAGTAAGAACTTTGAAAAGACAAAGAAAAGGAAACAATAAACAAGATAAATCATGTGGAGAAAACTTTGAAACATTTATTCATTCATTCAGAACAAAAGTACACACAACAGAAGATATTCAAATACATATGCAAACATTAGATGCAAACATCAGAAGAAAAAATAAATAAACTAAGATTGTTTTGACAAAAGCATCTTCAACAGATCCGTGATCTCAGAAGAAGACTGTTCTTATTTTGACATCCACTTAGCCATAGTTTCATTCTTCTGATCTTGTTTGGACATCCACTGAGCCATATCTTCAGACTTCTTATCTTGCTAAGCCATCCATGACTTTATTTCTGATTGACCAGCTTCCAGAACTGCAATCTTATCTTCAAGATCTGGATACTCTTTCTTGATCTCAGATGAAGAAGGTGGGACAGTTTCTGAAGCTTGAACAAAGTCAATTTCCATAGGGGCTTTGGAGTTAGGAGCATTAGAGCCGGAAGGATGTTCTATCAGAGTCATAGCCAGAGGGTTGTCTTCAGATGCAGATTCAATATTCTCTTCTGGTGATGAAGGAGCATCTGTAAGAAGCAATGGTCCAGATCTCTTAACAGTCCAGAACAGACTTCTAGCAGTTTCAGCAAATCTGAGCTTTGCATCATCAGAACATACGTTCTTCAGATTTGATGCTACAGTATTGAATTTGTTTATGAAGCCATTCCAAATGGCATCAGATTCACTTGCATCCATTGTTGATGAACACTTCCTCTGTACAGATCCTAAATACATCTGTATTTCTTGCAAAAAACTTGTAAATAAATGATCAACATTCAGTCTAGGTCTTGGGTGTAAAAGAGTTTCCAATGTTATTGGCCTGGGTTGGGGAGTAGGTGGAAAGATGGATTTTTGAATGGTGATCAGAGGAGGAGGGTAGTAGGGTATGAATGGAAGTTCAGATGATTTGTCAGGTTTTGATCTGGTTAAAGAATTCAACAGATTTGGTTTTGCATTTGTTGGATAGGAAACCACATAAAATGGTTTATCAGAGTAAGGTTTGAATGCAGATTTAGCAGGTTTATCAGATTTAGCAGATTCAGCAGAGTATGGTTTTGGATCTGATGATGGTACTGCTGACATTGATTTAATGTACGTTTGAAGAACATATGGTAGAATGATGGTAAGTTTGGGTTTGAGAGGAGTGATAGTGTCAGATGGTTCAATTCTGGTGTAGAAATTTTTTAAGGTGAAACTAGAAGGAAGTTTGTTAGAGGAAATTGGTTTGCACAAAGCAGAAGGTGCACTCTCAGATGTTCTTGGCTTAGGTGTTGGAGTAGGATTAGGAATGATAATTTCAGAAGATGGTTTAGGTGTTGGGGTAGGATTTGGAATGAGAATTGCAGAAGATACAGGTGGTTCTGGTTGGTTAACTTCTGAATTTCTGTGAGAGGGAGATACCAGAAAATCTGGGTGTATATCAGATTCTGATGAATTTGAGGATGTGGTTGGAGTGTAAGAGGTAGAGGACACTTCAAAAACAGTTTTGAGAGGTGTAATGTTTAGAACCTCTGTCTCAGGGATATTGGTTCCAGATGGGTTGGTTGATTCTGATGGATTCTCAGAAGGTTTTGATGAGGGTTCAGATGTATATGGTTCTGATGTAGGTGGATCAGATGTAGGTGGGTTAGAGGCAATAGGATCAGATGTAACTTTTATAGGTTCAGAAGTAACTTGTACAGATCCAATAGGTTCAGATGTATTTGATGGTGGTTTTTCTGGTTCTGGTTGTTTTTCAGATTGTTGTGGTTGTTGTTCAGATTGTTTTTCTTGTTGTTGTTTAGATTGTTTTTCTGGTAGTTGTTGTTGTTGTTCAGATTGTTTCTCTGGTTGTTGTTGTTTTTCTGGTTGTGTTTTTTGTTGTTCAGATTGTTTTGTTGGTTTTTCTGGTTGTGGAGTTTGATTTGCTGGTTTTGTTGTTGGTGGTGTTGGTACAGATGATTGAGTAGTAGAAGGTTTGACAGGTGTGATGGAAACAAGATTAGATGATTTTTTATGGGGAAGGAATAGAGATATGAGATGGAGCAGGAACATATTGTTTCTGAGTAGAAGGTGGTTTTGGAATAGACTTAAATGTTGAATCATTTAAAATAGTATTATTGAAAGAAGATACAGAAGATTTGGTACCTTTAATCTTGATACATTTTGTAGGAACAGAAGGAGCGTCTCCAGATGCTTTCCTCTTGATCAGCTTCTGAGGCTTGTCAGCAACTTTGGGCTTCTTCTAAACAGTCACATCTTCTGCTTCTGATTGACTTCTTTTTCTTGTGATCTCATCTCCTCCATCAGGCATTGGTTCCCTTGCTCTTTTCAGAATATCTGCAGGGATTGGGATTCCATCTGCCTTGCACGAATCCATGTACCTTACAATTATTTCCCTTGGTTCTTCAGCACAGAACAGAGGGTAGTCTTCTACTGGGATTCTCTTCTGACTCAGTTCAGAAATATTCAGCTTCTTGGGTGCTGATGTGAGTTCCTCTACAATTTTAAGTCTCTGAAGACTCTTGGCATTCAGAGGTTTCCCAATAATAGACTCAAGTTCCTCCTTGACTCCAGCAGCATACAGAGCAGTCACCAATCCATTTTCTGTCAGAATATTTGAAATTAACCTTCCAAACGGAATCCATGTTCTGATCTTCTGACCCTTGTCTTTCACAGATTCTCTGGAGGCATTAATATGTGTCGCTACTGCGAAAATCGGCGCCGGCTGAACAGAAGAGTCGCCACCGTGCATTATTTATCCCACGGGAGGGAAAGGAAACGCTCAGAGTAAACCTCGCACAACACGGGAAAGGTATGGTCGTCGCAACCATAGCCTGGATTCGGGAGTCGGTTACGCAAGGGGAAGGTATTAGCACCCCTCACGTCCGTCGTACTCGACGGGATCCACGCTTGTTTTCGGGTATGGATTGTTATTCTATCTAAACTATAGGTCGAGGGTTAAAAAGAAAATAAAACTGAAAATAAAAATGACTCGGCAAAGTATCGCACTTTATGCCTACGTATTCCCGTCTGGAACGAGAAATCAGAGTCAACGTAGTTCGCCTACCTACGGGAAAGGAGGGGAAGGTTGCTCGCTAGGATATCGCGTCCTATGCCTACGTACTTTCATACAGCATGAAAGATCAGAGCAAACGTAGTTCGGGCTACGGAAGACACAAGCTTGTCTTGGTTGATTTTATTCTTTCTGAAAAAAGGTTTTCTGATTAGCGGTCCAAGAGGACAAAAAAAAAAAAAAGACGTCTTGATGAGTTCACATTCTTTTACGGAAGAAGTGTCTTTTATTGTGTTTGAAATCTTTATGTGTTTTTCTGTTTGTTTTGAGAAAGAAAGAGACAGAACTCTAACCTACGGTTGCGAAGGGAAATAAACTAACCTAATGTTATCATGCATGGGTTAAGACCTAGTGTCTATCATGCTCCTCTCTTGCACAGAGAGAAACAGAGATCCTACGGGATAGGCAGAAACAGAAACAATATCAGATCTATACAGTAAAACAGTAAAATGCATGGATGCAACAGCACAAGCGAGGCAAGGGAGTCCCACTCAACCTCGAACCTAGAAAACAATAGGCAAAAGTGAACAGGCTTCACTTTCAACCCAACAGGGTAAACAGCAAACAATACAGTCCAGAAAACCAATCAATACATCAGCAAATGAAATACAGCAATAAAGGAAACAGCATCAGCAGCTCTGAATCAACAACTGGCTCCAAGAAATCTCCAATCAGCTACAAGCTTCAACAAGCATCAATCTTCATCTTCATGACCTTCAGGCAAGGGCTTTGATCATCAGTCTTCCATCTGCAATGGCTTTTCTTCAAGCTCAAACCTCCAGGATGAGGGGTCAGTCACAAGAGTGAATTGGGTGTTAAGCAATCAGTTGACTACCAAAGGTGGTGAACAGACTGCTTCTAACACAAAGAGACATTTTCTCTCAAGAGTTCTATCTCATAGACACTGTCACCAAGCCTTCCAAAGGAAGGGGGTGAGTGTCTTAGAGAGACTCTGAATCACAGAGAAGAATGGATGCAGGCAAGGCAATCCATGTTTGAGAAACAATCATTCTAATCTAGAGCTCTGCCTAGCTCCTAAACCCTAGTCTCCTCAGCAGCTACTAGCAAGGATCTCCTCCTCAACTCTGACAGTTGATCTTCAATCTTTGAATCTCCAATGATCTTTATCTTCACAAATCTTCAGCTTCCCCAGGGCCCAGACAAACCCAATACCCAATCAGACAAGCAATAATCCCCAGAGGGCACACCACACCAGACAACAGATATACAGACAGTAATAATAGCAGTAGGGGAATCTTAGCTTTTCTAAGGGATCTAGTAGCTACCCATAGCCCATATAGTCCCATAACTAATCTATTTAAACCCTAAGTCCTAAGGGAAATGAAATCAAACTCCTAAGTTGTCACCCAAAACCCTAGTTTTGTTCATGATGTTCAAGCATTTATTAATCACCTAAAATTAACCTCTAAAAATGGGAACTAAAATATTTCTACAAGTTAATATCTCATCCAAACAATATAAAAAGAATGACTAAAAAATATTAAAGCATGTGAGAGAACAAAAATCATTAAAAATGATGCATGAAATGAAATTATTTAATATGACATTTATCTAGAAAATATGGAAAAAATATGAAATAAAACTAAAAATGAAATTTTATTTTCCTATAATATTCTAGACATTTTAATGAAAATATTGCAAAAAGAATGGATTAAAATGCATTTTTTATGAATTAGTTATGAATTTATGAAAATTGGTAAAAATCAAAATGGAATTAAGAAAAATTAAACAAAATAAAAATGAAGGAGGGGTGCATTTAGAAACTCGCCCCAGTTCAAAACCCAGGATGGGCCAATCAATAGGGGTGCGCTTAGCAGTTTACCAAAGCCCAGTATCACTCTGAATTAGTGAAACAAAAAGAAAAAACGCTGGGAGGTGAAGGAAGTAACAGAAACACGTTGCAATTGGTTTTGGGCCTAAACCTGGGGGGTGGGATTAGCATGATTCAACTCAGGCCCGCCCGTTTCAATTAATGAAACGGCGCGTTTTGGCCAGTTTCCAATTCCCTCCAAAGCTCAGATTAAATGCTGGCCATTGGATCACGCTGAAAGTCAAAAGTCTTACACTCATTGAACGGACGTGATTACGTCTTCCTCCTTGAACCAACTGAAACTAGGGTTTACTCCATGCGAGCTCATGCACGAGCTATTTTCCTCCTCTTTGTTCTCCATCTCCAAGCCACGAATCAACATGCCATAAACATGAAAGTTGCTCAGGATCTTCCCCTCTACAATCCTATAACACTAGCTCAGTCTGAAACTCAAAGAATCTCTCAACCCGATCGAGGTAAAAACTGGTCATCATGAATATGCACTGAGATACATCACCACAATCCTCAATCAAACTTAACATAAACTAGTCTATGCCTAATGGAGATCAACATGCGCTATCCAGCTACGATTCTAATGGCTTAACCTAAGAGATATTGATCCAAACAGTTTGTTGCACCTGTCACCAATCATCACCAATCCTTTCCAAATTCATCTAACCTAATCTCCTAACCACCTAGATCAAGTCTAAACTAATAAAATCATGTTAAACTAACTGAATCAAGCTAATCGAATGAAAACTTACCTGATGTAAAACCTTGAGAACAGCTATGGAGATGGAAGATCTGAAGCTTCTAAGACTTGGATCTTGATCCACAACCTTAGTATTCAATTCTGTATGCAAAATTCTGGAGATTCCTTGCTGGAATTATGCTATTCACTTGAACTTGTGATTTTGATGTTGATGAAAAAAGCACTCGAAAATGAATGAGAATCACCAAAACCTTGCTTCAATTATGATCTATGATGATGATGGAGTAAAATTGAATTGATTTTGATGAAGATTGATGAAGAATTTGAGAGATTTGGAATGAAACTTTTGTGAACAAGTATGAGAAATTTGTGGAATTCTTGGTGCAAATGAGGCCAACCCTTGCCAAATTCTCCTTTCATGAATATATAGACCCCAATGGTACATTCTAGATCCATCTTACACATTCCCTTGTTTTCCAACTTTGGCTCATTTTGATTATGTTTCTTAAAAGACAAGCAACCATGGATAACTTTCTTTTTTCCTTCTAAACTCAAAAAAGTGTGTGAACCATTGTTCTTAGAATTGTTTTTCCATTCAAAATCATATATTGGAAGTCTCCATTTGGACTTGGAAATCTCCCAAACCATTTTTCAATTTGAAATTATTCACTTTATAAGCCTTTTTAGTTCATATTTTGACCAATCATGCAACTCCATGCTATGAGCTTCTCCAATAACTTGTGACCTTCTTTCTAGACTTAAAATCCCATTTGGAGCAAGTTTGATGTTGTAAGTTTTTCCATTTGAGGCCTCCTTGTATGAGTTTTGGACATAGGTTAAAATGACCTGTAATTCACAAATGCCCAAAATACCCTTTGCTTGTCAAGACCATAAGTTGAGTTCTCCACATCATATGTAGGCATGCCATACCATTCTAGAAAGCTAAGACAATGAGGAACAATTCTTATGTTGACCAAGAATTCATTTGAAATCTCCTTGAGGGGCAAAACTAGCTTGGAAGTCAAGTCACTTTCACAGACAAAAATTCAGATACCCCAGATGACCTGTAACTTGTAAGGACCATAACTTGAGTTCTATAAATCTCCTTGAGGTCTTCCACCACTCAAATTGAAGGTCTTGAGATCCTCTACAAGTTTCATGTTGGCCAAGAAGCCATTTGAAGCTAGCATTTTGACTTATCTTGCTTGGAAATTTGACCTAAACTAGGGGATTTTACAGAGAAACCCTAATTTAGTAACTCCTCTTCTCCTTGATTTCTCCTGAATCCTCCTTGGCATATCTCCATATCCTTCTTCATATGATCAATGTTGATCCCCACATCTCTCCAATAGCCTTGAATGCTCTTTTTAAACCAGTCAATTGACCTAGGGTTGACCTAGGGTTGACCCAGATGAAACCCTAGTTGACTGTCTTCAGTTATAACTATTGTGATCACCTCAACAACTTATTTTCTTCTCCAAATGACCTTTTAAGTTTCTCAAGATGTCTAGATACTCTCCATGCTTTCACTTCACAGCTCACAACCCTCATGTTGATCCTCAGATACCCTCAGCTAGGAGATGGACTCAAGGCTTGATCTGCTGAACTCTTTGCTTTCAAATTCTTTCCTGATGACTTGAATGAGATGGAATTAGGATAATAACCTCTTGCTAGGCCTCTAGAGATGCAAATAATGATTGGTCCCCTGTTGAATGACTTGCTATGCTTATGCTATGCAGATGGTTAGTCTATGTACATGACTCTATATGCAAATGCTAATGATATTAAAACATGAACCAAATAAATAAGGTTGGGCAAATTTTAGGGTGCAACAGCTGCCCCTATTCAAGCGACTTGGACCCGATTGGATGAAGAGCCCGGAGCCTTCAAACATTCGCGGTACGAGACAGTTGAATATTAGTGAAACCGAAAATTTGCCAACCACGAAATTAAATTGCGCTCCTGCTTGAGGAATGACATTCGTCAGCTGAATCTGACTGTTATAGTAACCCACTGATCTCGCGCGACCGTGTTGGGGATTGTCTTCATCGTTCTGAAGAGGATTCTGTCATAACAGATTGCTTGCTTGTCCACGTTAGGACTCTGTCTGTCATCAACACGAAGAAATCTCAACTAAAACCTGTCCACGTTAGGACTCCATTTACTGTTAACCCAGAAAAATCTCGGCAACCCCGCTGAGGATAATTCGTCTGCCTTTTCCATAAACTGAATCATCCACGTTAGGACCAATACTCTTCCACGTTAGGAATCATTTATTCTGTATCTGTCCGCGTCAGGAATAACCCTTTCATCTTTCCACGTTAGGAAGCAATCTTCTTTCCGCGCAAGGCGAGCTGTATCACTCTGTCCACGTAAGGACTCCAATCTTTCCACGTAAGGAATTCAACTTTGATTCCGAACCTGTCCACGTCAGGACTCAACTTTCCACGTAAGGAGTACATCATTCTTCCACGTCAGGAATCAACTTTTCTTGAATCTGTCCGCGTAAGGACCCCCCAATTCTTCCACGTAAGGAGTAAATCTTCTTCTTCCACGTTAGGAATATCTTTTTGGATCTGTCCGCGAGAGGACTCAATCTTTCCACATAAGGAAGCCATTTTTCTTCCACGTAAGGAATGCTCTTGATATGCCCACGTAAGGACTCTGATCTTTCCACGTAAGGAATACCAACTCTTTCTCGATTTGTCCGCGTCAGGACTCATTCTTCCACGTAAGGAATGTCATCTTAATCTATCCACGTAAGGACTCCGCTCTTTCCCCGTCAGGAATGCTACTTCTGTTGATATGTCCGCGTAAGGACTACATCGTCCACGTTAGGACCCACTTCTCCACGTTAGGAATAATAATTGCTTCGATTTGTCCACGTCAGGACACTGATCTCGTCTTGATTTGTCCACGCTAGGACTCAGGCGTCTTCGACCTGCTGAGGAAATAAGACTTGTCCACGTAAGGACTTACACCATCGACCCACTGGGGGAATAATTTGTCCACGTAAGGACTCACGCGTCTTCGACTTGCTGGGGAAATATCCGCGTCAGGACTTACACTTTGCCAACAACACGAATAAGGATAAATTCGTCCACGTCAGGACTCTCGTATCTTGTCATCACAAAGAACTACAAACTTGTCCACGTCAGGACGCACATTTCACCATTACGAATAAAGATATCTGCTGGACACAAAAGATCCACGTCAGGACACCAACACGAAAAGTAACCAAACTTTTGTCCGCGTTAGGATTTCACATTCGATCAATACCGAGGAATCAAATCTGTTCACGTTAGAACTAGCACATATCGTCAACCTGAGGAAATGTCCACGTCAGGACTCCACCTTCCAACAATTCTGAGAAATCGAACACGTCCACGTTAGGACTAGCACCTCCCATCAGCCCAGGGAAATAGACCTGTCCACGTTAGGACGCCCACTTCTGAAGAAATCCCGCCAATCTAGGAATAAACTGTCCGCGTTAGGACTTGGTTCTTCAATGATCCTCACCCACAAACTTCTTAGCACTGACGTGACAGCGACTTCGAGATGAACTCTACTGGGGATGCCCGGAAACCAACTATCGGACGCCTGCTCTGATAACCGGCGGTGGCCTCTGAAATTCTGATTCACGCGACCCGTTGATGACAAACAAACTCTGCTTGGGGATAAGGAGATTCTTATCCTGGCCATTCTGGCTGGGGAAAATAAGGTACATTTGCATAAATGACTCTGCTGGAGACAAAGAGAGTTTTATCATGATAACTCTGTGGGGAATGCAGCCAAAACTGACATTGTCATTGAATATCTCCTGCCGAGATCTTGACTGTTTGGTAATTTATTTGAGCAAGAGCTCTCTCCGCCTGAACTGCTAGAGTACAGAAACTGCCTTAGCAAAATAAATGCTGGAAGGGTAATGCCGACTCGCCGGGGATAGCCTGATGCTACAAAATTATTCCAGCAAAATAAATGCTGGTAGGGTGAAGTCGACCCTGCTGGGAAGTTGGGAACTCAAACCACACGTCTTGTTGAAGTAACCCCCTGCTGGGGAATATGACTTTGCTGGAGAATAACAGATGTGCACAGTATGATCAGACTTTCTGCTGGAGAGTGAACCGATATCACCAGTATCTCTGACAAAATAAATGACTGGACCCACCATCGACTCTGCCTGGGAGAGTCTTAATCTTCGAGTTCCACTGGAAGGAAAGAACATTTGCTGAAAAGAGAACTCCGCTGGGGATGGCTGGATTCTCTTGGGGAAAATTAACTGACCCTGCTGGGGGAGAGTGCCTGACCCTGCGGGGAACGATGAACCTGTCTGAATACAGCCTTACGATCTTGGAGTCGCCTAACTCTGCTGAGGACGAGTAACTTTTCTGGAGCACGTCCTTTGGATAAGCTACGGCTAGCTGGGGAATTCTATCCTTCTTCAGGAAGAACATGCATGACCTGCGTGGGAATCAGATCTTCCGTTATCACCATCTTTTGATTATCCTCCTCGTGTGATTATGAAATCTGCAACAACACAAACAAGACACGACAAACCTATGCAATCAAGTCAATCCAGGTTAGTGACGTTACACTCAGTTAATTCAAAGCTTTAACAACTGTTGGCAAGGGCCAATGATGTTATACTCATGCTAGTTTCATCAAACTTAGGCGTTTTATCATGCGCAAAACAGTAAAGAACAATCATCAAGTGCTGAATAACACATTTTCATTGATTGGGCCCCTGAATGGGCGGAGTTTTTGTACACGGGATGTAACTCCTGAAAAGAGGAAGCTACGCAAAGCAGATATACAAGTATGCACAGGAAGCATAAATATTGACAAATTAAATTTTGTACACATGTCGGCAACTGGATGCAGATGAACACCACGAACTGATCCTCCCATGACTCGTCCGACTCTAATGCTTTCCCGGTATCCCCACTTCTGAAGAGGTTGTATCCGATAACTGACTCCTCAAATATATTCTCCCGCATTGATACTCATTGAATTCAAATTCGGACCGCAGTCATTTGCTTTTCTCATCCCTAACTTTTGCGTGAACCGCCCTTTACGGGTTTTCAGTTCACCGGGATACCCTTTTTTGCCGAAGTCGCCCAGTGTAGGTTTTCAACTTCGCGGGTGTACATTTTTTCAATTTTATCCCTAACTTTTGCCCGAACCTTTCATTCTGTTTTTGGTTCGCCAGGATGCCCCATTTTTGCCTGGACTCTCTTTTTTTTTTTTTTTTTTTTTGTCCAGCGGGTCTATTTTAAGCAAAGTATTTTTTAACTGCGTCCGAATTCACAGGTGATGCAAAGTCTTCCCCGTCCATGGTGGACAACAATAAAGCTCCTCCTGAAAAGACCTTACTGACAACGTATGGCCCTTCGTAATTGGGGGTCCACTTGCCCCTGTGATCTGCTTGCGGCGGGAGAATCCTTTTCAGCACAAGGTCGCCCGTCTGAAAGCTTCGCGGAAGTATCTTCTTGTCGTACGCTTTCTTCATTCGTCTTTGGTATAAACGACCGTATGCCAGAGAAGCTAGCCTCTTCTCATCCATCAAACTCAGTTGGTTCAATCTATTCGTTACCCATTCTGCCTCGTCCAACTGAACGTCCCGCAATACCCTCAGAGAAGGGATCTCAACTTCCAATGGTAATACCGCTTCCATTCCGTATACCAACGAGAACGGAGTTGCCCCGGTTGATGTGCGTACCGTCGTACGATAACCGTGCAAAGCGAAAGGTAGCATCTCGTGCCAATCCTTATAAGTCACCACCATTTTCTGAACGATCTTCTTGATATTCTTATTGGCCGCTTCGACAGCGCCATTCATCTTGGGTCGGTAAGGGGAGGAGTTGTGATGTTCGATCTTGAAATTCTGACAGAGCTCCTTCATCATTTTGTTGTTCAGATTAGAACCGTTATCTGTGATTATCCGCTCGGGGATCCCATATCGGCAAATGATATCTCTCTTGATGAATCTAGCCACCACTTGCTTCGTTACATTCGCGTAAGACGCCGCTTCCACCCACTTGGTGAAATAATCGATTGCTACTAAGATGAACCGATGCCCGTTAGAAGCCGTCGGCTCGATCTTTCCGATCATATCAATTCCCCACATCGAGAATGGCCATGGAGATGACATCACATTTAGAGGACTCGGAGGCACGTGTATCTTGTCAGCATAGATTTGGCACTTGTGGCACTTTCTCGCGAACTTGAAACAATCAGTTTCCATCGTCAGCCAAAAATAACCTGCCCGCAGCAGTTTTCTCGTCATAGCATGCCCACCAGCATGCGTGCCAAAGGCGCCTTCGTGAATTTCCTCCATGAGAAGCTTTGCCTCTTTTTCATCTACGCAACGCAACAACACCAAATCGTGGTTCCTTCTGTATAAGACGCCATCCGGGTTCAAATAGAAATTACCCGCTAATCTCCTGAGAGTCTTTTGATCTTGACTGGATGCCCCAGCCGGATACTCTTTATTCTTCAGGAAATTAAGGATATCAAAATACCACGGTTTGTCATCAGATGCTTCATCGATAGCAAATACATAAGCTGGCCTGTCCAACCGAGAGATAGTGATCTGGGGAGCTTCGTTCCAGAAATTGACCTTGTACATGGAGGACAAAGTGGCAAGGGCGTCAGCCATTTGATTTTCTGCCCGTGGTACGTGATGCAACTCAACCTTGTCGAAGAAAGGCAACAATCTCCTTGCATAATTCATATAATGTATCAAATTGGGCTGCCGTGTCTCCCATTCCCCTTTGATCTGATTCACTACCAGAGCTGAGTCTCCGTATACGTCTAAATGTTTGATTCGCAAATCAATGGCTTCTTCAAGCCCCATTATACAAGCTTCGTATTCGGCCTCATTATTGGTAACGGCAAAGGTCAATCGGGCAGTAAACGGGATGTGCGACCCGTGTGGCGTGGTGATAATTGCCCCTATTCCGCTACCGTAAGCATTCACAGCTCCGTCAAATATCATCTTCCACTGGGACCCCGGCTCTGGTCCTTCGTCTGGTAACGGCTCTTCACAATCCTTCATCTTGAGATACATGATATCCTCGTCAGGAAAATCAAATCTCATTGATTGGTACTCTTCGATAGGCTGCTCCGCCAGATACTCAGACAGCACACTCCCCTTTATCGCCTTTTGCGAGACGTATTGAATATCATATTCAGTCAAGATCATCTGCCAACGGGCAATTCTACCTGACAACGCCTGCTTTTCGAATATATATTTGATTGGATCCATCTTCGAGATGAGCATGGTTGTATGATTTAGCATGTACTGCCTCAAACGCCTGGCGGCCCAGGCTAGCGCGCAACAAGTTTTCTCCAGCATTGAGTATCGAGATTCACAGTCTGTAAATTTCTTACTCAAGTAATAGATTGCATGCTCTTTTCTCCCCGTCTCGTCGTGTTGACCGAGAACACAACCCATGCTTCCCTCAAGAACCGTCAAATACATTATCAAGGGTCTTCCTGCCACCGGGGGTATCAAAATAGGAGGTTCCTGCAGATACTTCTTTATTTTGTCGAACGCCTTTTGACAATTTTCGTTCCACGTTACAGCTTGATCTTTCTTTAGCAACTTGAATAATGGTTCACACGTGGCCGTTAGGTGAGATATGAATCGGGCAATGTAGTTCAATCTCCCTAAAAACCCGCGCACCTCTTTCTCTGTTTTAGGCGTCGGCATTTCTTGAATCGCTTTTATTTTAGCAGGATCGACCTCTATTCCCCTTTCGCTTACGATAAACCCCAGCAGTTTACCCGATCTCACCCCGAAGGTGCATTTGTTAGGGTTCAGCCTCAGCCTGAACTTCCTAAGCCTTTTAAACAACTTCAACAGATTCACCAGATGCTCTTCCTCTGTCTGGGATTTGGCAATCATGTCGTCAACATAAACTTCGATCTCTTTATGCATCATGTCATGAAAGAGAGTCGTCATCGCACGCTGATATGTTGCCCCAGCATTTTTCAAACCAAAGGGCATCACTTTGTAACAAAATGTTCCCCACGGCGTTATGAAAGTAGTCTTCTCCATATCCTCTGGCGCCATTTTAATTTGATTATAGCCTGAAAAGCCATCCATGAAGGAGAATACAGAGTATTGAGCGGTATTATCAACTAACACGTCAATGTGAGGAAGTGGAAAATCGTCTTTTGGGCTTGCTTTGTTCAAATCTCTATAATCCACGCACATTCGAACCTTGCCGTCTTTCTTTGGCACTGGTACGATGTTAGCAACCCATGAGGGATACTTCGTCACAGCCAGGAAACCAGCGTCCCACTGTTTCTGAACCTCTTCTTTGATCTTCATTGCCATATCTGGTCGAGTTCTGCGAAGCTTTTGTTTGACAGGCGGGCAGTCTTCTTTCAGTGGCAGACGATGCACAACCATATCAGTATCGAGCCCTGGCATATCTTGATACGACCAAGCGAATACATCACTATACTCTCTGAGCATTTCAACCAGTTTTCGCTTGATATCACTCTGCAGTGCGGCTCCAATACGAATATTTTTCTCGACCCCTTCCGACCCCAAATTGATAATCTCGATAACCTCGTCGTGAGGCAGGATGGCTCTTTCCTCTTGCTTCACCAACCAAGACAGTTCTTCAGGAACGTCGCTATCTTCGACAACCTCTTCTTCGGTCTGGAATACCGGGTGCTCGAAGTCGGGACGAGTCATAGGTGGCTCAAGGATGTCATCTGAAAATATTATCCTGCAAAAGGAAGGGTTAAGTGCTTCAAAATGCGTATAAACGGATAACCACATTGCCATTTTATTGAAAAATACAAAACAAGAAAGACAGGGATTACAGTATTTGCACATGAAAAAACGCCATTTATTTAATGATTAACGCGCAATGTTTATAACAACACAGCCCTAAGCAGATTCTGATGCTCCGGGCAAGACATCAGATTATTCAACAATTAATAAAGCAAAGCATTACTGTTTAAAAGTCACAGGAACAAGCTCCTGAATAGACCAGTTGCACAGTCCTTGTCCCGGCGTGCTTGGCTGAATCCAGGCATCCATATCACAGTCGCTGTCCCCTTCATCGGACTCTGAAGCAGCATTGACAGATTCATGGCATACTCCACTGGCAGAGATGGTGATCGACTTTCTGAAATGGGGGGCCCCCACAGAAGGAGTTGATGACGACGATCTGTACCCCAGTCCGAACCGGTCCATTTTCACAGGGATGTCCAGTACTTTGCCCCAGCCCTTGGCTTCTCCGGCTTCCACTAGCGCTTGAGCCTCTTTGTACGAAGAAACAGCTATCTCTGGCACTTTGCTTGGCCTGGGACCCTTGTCCTTTATGCGCAAACCTTCGAATGCCTGGCATGGCGTCTCGTGGATCTCCCCGTCGACTTCCACATATTTGAACGAAGAATGATGGCTGACCAGGATGTCTTCTTCTCCGCACACGGTGACTACGCTGTCTCCGACCATATACTTTAACTTCTGATGCAGGGTAGACGTGACTGCCCCTGCCCCGTGAATCCAAGGTCTTCCCAGCAAGCAGCTGTACGCAGGCTGTATATCCATGATATAAAACTCCGTTGCAAACACTTCCGGCCCCACTTGCAGAGGCAAGGTAATCGATCCGAAGACTGTTCTCCGCGTGCCGTCAAACGCTCTGACTACCAAATCGCTAGGTGTACACAAAATCCCTCGAACATCCAGCTTCATCATAGCCTTCTTAGGCAGCACATTCAAAGACGACCCGGTGTCAACCAATACGTGCGACATTGTCGACCCTCTGCACTCAACAGATACATGTAATGCCATATTATGGTCCCTTCCTTTCGGAGTCAAATCAAAATCAGTAAAGCCCAGACTGTGGCCTGCATTCACGTGTGCCAATACTCCTTCTAGCTGGTTCACGGAGACATCCTGTGGTACAAAAGAAGTGTCCAGGACTTTCAGCAAAGCGTTCCTGTGGGCTTCCGAACACAACAGCAATGACAGAATAGATATTTTGGACGGCGTTTGCTGCAGATGCTCCACAATTTTATAATCACTTTTCCGAATTAAGCGCATGAATTCTTCCACATCCTTAGATGCTGCCTCTTTTTCATTTGCTTGTACCGGAACATTCTCCACCACTTTCCCTTTTCCTTTCGCTAGCCTTTCGGCTTCCACTTCAGGAGATATAAAGATCCTGCCGCTCCTCGTCATGCCTCCTGAGCCCACAACATTATCCACAACCTCCGCTGACTGCTTGTTAACATCGATTTTAATCCCATCACAATACACCTCCAGCCCATACGACCATGGGACTGCTCTCGTGTTCTCATACGGGATTGGCCCGGCTTTAGTTATAGTAATCGGTGGCCGCTGAGCTGGTGCTGAAATGGTGATCGTCTTCCTAGGAATTGTCACTGTGGCCACATCACTCCGATTATCCACTACTGCCCCTGCAGGCTCATCAGTTGCTGTTCTATCAAACTGCAATATACCATCATCAATTAAGGCCTGAATGCCTTTCTTCAAATCCTCACACCCCCCAGATAGGGCCCAACAGTCTAAACAGTACTCATTACATCCTGGGTAAACACCCCCCTGCAACAGTCGGCTTTTGATCTTGCTCAGCGGCGTCTTTAAATCCTCAACATTCATAATCAGATTCAGACCTTCCTCGGTCAGAACAGCGTTCGCCCCATGATTGGGCATGGGTTTCTGGACTATATTCGCACCGGTCGTTCCGAAGTTGATAGACTTGTTGTCCAAAAGATCCTGCACAACGTGCTTAAAAGCATGACAACCTTCTATATCGTGGCCCGGGGCCCCAGAATGAAACTCGCAGTGTCTATTTGCATCATAACCGAACGGGGGAGTTCCCGTTATCGGTGCCAAGGTTCTTTTCTCCACCAGATTCAATCCCAACAATGTCTGCAATAAATCAGCATAGTTAGAGGGAGGCTTCTCAAATACTCTTCTCGGCTTACCACCCTGGAATTTTCGCTGAGCTTGTTGTGCCCCCTGCTGAGGCTGCTGCTGCTGCGGCATTGGTTGCTGCTGAACCGGTTGTTGCTGATAGGGGATAGTAACACTTGACACTTGCTGCGGCTGACGATATTGATTTCTTCCCCTGCCTCGGCCTCGGCCTCGGCCTCCAAATACAGCGCTAGCTTCGCCATGACGGCGCCCACCATAAGCTTTCTTATTACTGCCAGAAGCAGTTGATTCGTCAACTTGGAACTTTCCTTGTTTAATATTACGCTCAATCTTTTCACCCATCAAAATCAGGTCTGAAAAACTAGCCAGAGACGTATGAAACAGCATATCATGAAACAGCCCGGTGAACGTACCAACAAACATATCGTTCATTTCTTTATCTTCCACAGGAGGACGGACCCTGGCAGCCATATCGCGCCACCTTTGCGCGTATTCTTTAAAACTCTCCCCCTTCTTCTGCGAAAGCCCGGCCAACTGGACCCGATTGGGCGCCAGGTCGCTGTTATATTTGTAATGGGCTACGAATGCCTCCGCTAATTGCTTCCAAGTCTTGATATCAGTTGGCTCCAACCCCATGTACCACTCTAGGGAAGGACCTGATAGACTATCCTGAAAGAAATGCATGAGCATTCTTTCGTCAGTGGAGTATGCAGACATCTTTCTGTAATAAGCTCGTACATGCACTTTCGGACATGTATCTCCTTTGTACTTATCGAACGCAGGCGCCTTGAATTTAATTGGCACCCTCAAGCCAGGTACCAAGCCCATAGTTGCCATGTCCAATCCTACAGCACTCTGATTTAAGACTCCCTTCATTTGCTCTTCCAGCATTCTAATCTTTTGAGAATCATCCATCGGCCCTTCAAAACCTCCTCCAGAGAAGGCGTCCTCCTGTTGATCCTCTTGCCACATACCGTTTCCAGCCCCGTATCCATCATATGCATTATTACGTCCAGCTCTGACCTGATTCATCCCTGGAACTCGGCCTCTGTTGCCGTACCCTTGAACACCTCCAGCGGGACCTCCAGCCATAAATCCAGTACCATTTCCGTTTCCAAAGCCTCCGTAGCCCTGATTGACCATACCATAACCATCTTGCCCAAAGCCTTGAGCATTAAAGCCATACTTGCCAGTGTTGTCGAATCCCTGATCGTTGAATCCGAACCCAGCGTTGACAAAGCCATTGCCTCCGAGATTATCTCCCAAATTGACGTCACCCAGCCCAGCGTTATGGACAGCAGTATCATTTCCAGCTCCGACGTTACCATTCACAGCAGTGGTAGCGTTGTTGACGTTAGCAGCATTCATATTGACGACAGGCGGAGCCACTGGCGTGGGAGTGCCGTCTCCATGAGCAGTATCAACCCGGACAGACTGATGATCTTCGTTACCATGACCAGCGTTGCGAGCCAACAGAGGCTGGACCATGGCCTGCAAATTCTCTTGCCCTTTTGCTATAGCTTCCATGGTCTGCATGAAGAGGGCGAGCTTCTCGCGTACATCCTGCATTTCGTTCTGGATTTGGTCCATGACTTTCCGACAGTTGGATCGTGTAGAATAGCGGTGCGGATGTTGATCTGGAATCCTGTTAAGTACCTGATACAGAGCAAGAGATAAGACACCATTCAAAGCTTACCTGTTATGCAAGATGAATATGAATGCAATGCAATGTGTCTGTGCATTAGGGAAGTTCATTCCCCCAGTTCTAGTGCGAAGGTGCCGGTGCAGTGACAATACTGGCAATAAGAATATCGGAGTTGAATCATAGAAAGCCTCGTATATTGCAGAGAGAATCAATAATCCCAGGGTACGACATCACTGAGAGTACAAAGATGGCATGACCTCAACCAACAATCCTGGTGATGGTCAGCACTATGCAAATAAAGCATACGAATAACTACTACATGAAATGATCAAATCCTCCCAAAAGTCTGGTACTCCTCTATCAGCTTCTTGGTTTCCGGATGGCTTGGTCGATCCAGCAGCCCTTCAACAAGCTGGTTTCTCTTCTTAAGGACACGGCGTACGTCTTCAGCAGTTTCTTCCCATGTTGCTTCTCCAAAGCAATCTTCTAACTTTCGCTTCTGGGACACTGCTTCATCTCTGGATTTGATTGCCTTGTTCATTGCATGCTGGACACTATACCGGTTCATCACTTCTTCCTCGCACTTCTTGATGCTAGACTTCAACTTCTCTTCGAGGTCGGAAATTTGCTGCTTCAGCTTATCTTCCCTCTTCTTGTTGTTAGTGAGTGTAGCATTCCAAGTCTTATTGCAAGAAGATATCTCTCGGTGTGCTGCGTCGAGCGCCTTCTTCTTGGCTTCCAGCATGTCATGGGAACTTCTGAACTCTTGCCCCAGACGTTCGCGCTTTTTCTTTTCCTCGGTCAACTCAGCCCCTAACCTGTTTAACAGCTCGTTCTGTTGTTGGAAAGCATACACGGCCTTGTTTTTCTCACTGCGTACTTGAGCTAGCTCTTGCTCTAACCCTTCGTTGATCTTCATCAAGGCTTCTTTTTCTCTCACAATTTGCTCATAGACTTCCCTAGAAACAGTAGTTGGCTCCGCTACCGGAATAGGAACAAGGATTGGTACATCTGGAAATGGCATTAATAACTGACTTGCTCTTTCCTGGATCCAAACCCTGTAAGGTGCATAGGCCTGGCAATCGTTCTTACCTAACAGTGGTTTCCCCTTGCGGTTAATACGTGTCCAGGCGTGTTGCAACTCAGCTAGCAATTCTCCCTTCAAATCACCTGTGAAGTACAGAGATTCCTGTACTTCTTCCTCCTGAGGTGGATTCTTCAGTGCATATCCGAACTGGCGAATGAATAGAGAAGGGTTGTAATTGATACACCCCTTCCTTCCTATCAGCGGCACATTAGGGTACCCAGAACAACTGAAGATGAGCTCAAATCCCAACAGGTCTCTATCAAACCACTCCATATCTTCCGACGATAGCCTCATCAAGCGTTCTGGCCAACCAACTGGAATTGTAGTCTCTGTAGCAGATCCTCTCTTAGGAAGATGACTCTCAAACCACATACTCAATAAGGGCACACACAGATGAACATTCTTCCCTCTTCCCTTCTCATTCTTGTAATGCAGTGAGTGGTAGAAATCTCCGAGTAAGGTAGGTACTGGATTACCAGCGGCAAGCAAGTAGAAGGCGTCGAAGTCCACAAAATCCGGTATATTGGGAAACAAGACTATGCCATAAATGCACAAGGCCAACACAGCATTGAACGCAACCCAGCACCCATTCTTGGCATACTCCTGGGCTTTACCAACTAAGAACTGAAATGAGAATCCTGGAACTCCACGGGAAACAGTAGTCACAAGTTCAGAAGCATCAACATGCAAGGCTTTTGCCAATTCCTCCGGCTTAGGTTTGGTATCATAATGAATGAATGGAACCTGGTTCTGCACAGGCAGCTCGACATACTCAGCGTATTCCTCCAGAGTTGGTCCCATAATAAAGTCAGAGAACGTGAAACATCTCAAAGCAGGGTCGTAGAATTGCATCAAAGCATACAGCCCATCTAATTCTACCTCTGTAGGTTTGCACACCAATCTCAGCAATCTACCATAGCTCATCCGGAAACTCCTACGAACACTCTCATCAGCAAGAGAGATCAACCCCAGTAGAGGAACAATATCAGGCGTAGGCAATTTGTAGGCAACCGTTCTCCTTAAGCTAGTCATGATCAAACACTCAGAAGTCCGGGCACTAGAACTAGGGAAATGCAAATGCACCTGCAGCACAGACACACGTTAGTGAAATGCAAATGATAATGGATATGCAGGGATGCAATGCAAGTAACATTCAACAGGGGCCAAAGCTGCAGCTGAATAGCCTAAACCCAATCAAGAAAGGTCTCAGATAGACCATCCAGAAGTCATCAAACCCTGGTCTCAGATAGACCTAAAATAAAACTCCAACACTGGTCTCTGACAGACCTCAAACCATAACTCGAACTGGTCTCTGATAGACCTCAAATCACATCCATAATTGGTCTCTGACAGACCTCATAACTCTCCAACTGGTCTCTGACAGACCTCAGAACACATCTCCAAATGGTCTCTGACAGACCTCAGAACACATCTCCACATGGTCTCTGACAGACCTCATAACCCTCCATAAATAACCAGGATCTCTGATCAAGAAATAACCGGTAGTCTGGAGGTCTAGTTACCTGCATAACCCTGAATCCCCTCACAGGTGTGTGGCCCTATAACTGGCACAAGGTACGGCATCCTATGCGGTTGTCGGCGTCACAGACTTTCAGGGTTGATGATACGATTCCCAGAAGGAGTGGCATCATCAAATCCTGAAGAGGCCTCACTCAGCCAACTTCCAAATGATCGGTCCCCAGAGTCGACAATCCAACTAACCAGCAACCCACGCCAACCAAAGGAAGGGGCAGGAGGCCAACCAGAGGAACCTCGTCTGAGTGTAGATTTCATGGGACACCAAAGCAAGCAAAGCAAGCGGGCGCCCACTAATTTCTACTCTAATTCTAGGTGCACTCAAGCCCAGGTCCGGCTTATCTCTCAATATTAGAACACCCGTCACACCCCAAGATACAGCAATAATAATCAATATACAAAGCTGAAAATACGAGGTTAGAAATATAAAATAACTCCATACAAAATCCTCGACGGGAAAACAAGCGTTAGGATTGACTCTCTCAAGGGACGTTGGATCCCAAATGCATAAGAACCATCGCTGTCCTTAGCAGCCAGGGGACGCTGTTCCCCAGCAGAGTCGCCAGCTGTCGCTACTGCGAAAATCGGCGCCGGCTGAACAGAAGAGTCGCCACCGTGCATTATTTATCCCACGGGAGGGAAAGGAAACGCTCAGAGTAAACCTCGCACAACACGGGAAAGGTATGGTCGTCGCAACCATAGCCTGGATTCGGGAGTCGGTTACGCAAGGGGAAGGTATTAGCACCCCTCACGTCCGTCGTACTCGACGGGATCCACGCTTGTTTTCGGGTATGGATTGTTATTCTATCTAAACTATAGGTCGAGGGTTAAAAAGAAAATAAAACTGAAAATAAAAATGACTCGGCAAAGTATCGCACTTTATGCCTACGTATTCCCGTCTGGAACGAGAAATCAGAGTCAACGTAGTTCGCCTACCTACGGGAAAGGAGGGGAAGGTTGCTCGCTAGGATATCGCGTCCTATGCCTACGTACTTTCATACAGCATGAAAGATCAGAGCAAACGTAGTTCGGGCTACGGAAGACACAAGCTTGTCTTGGTTGATTTTATTCTTTCTGAAAAAAGGTTTTCTGATTAGCGGTCCAAGAGGACAAAAAAAAAAAAAGACGTCTTGATGAGTTCACATTCTTTTACGGAAGAAGTGTCTTTTATTGTGTTTGAAATCTTTATGTGTTTTTCTGTTTGTTTTGAGAAAGAAAGAGACAGAACTCTAACCTACGGTTGCGAAGGGAAATAAACTAACCTAATGTTATCATGCATGGGTTAAGACCTAGTGTCTATCATGCTCCTCTCTTGCACAGAGAGAAACAGAGATCCTACGGGATAGGCAGAAACAGAAACAATATCAGATCTATACAGTAAAACAGTAAAATGCATGGATGCAACAGCACAAGCGAGGCAAGGGAGTCCCACTCAACCTCGAACCTAGAAAACAATAGGCAAAAGTGAACAGGCTTCACTTTCAACCCAACAGGGTAAACAGCAAACAATACAGTCCAGAAAACCAATCAATACATCAGCAAATGAAATACAGCAATAAAGGAAACAGCATCAGCAGCTCTGAATCAACAACTGGCTCCAAGAAATCTCCAATCAGCTACAAGCTTCAACAAGCATCAATCTTCATCTTCATGACCTTCAGGCAAGGGCTTTGATCATCAGTCTTCCATCTGCAATGGCTTTTCTTCAAGCTCAAACCTCCAGGATGAGGGGTCAGTCACAAGAGTGAATTGGGTGTTAAGCAATCAGTTGACTACCAAAGGTGGTGAACAGACTGCTTCTAACACAAAGAGACATTTTCTCTCAAGAGTTCTATCTCATAGACACTGTCACCAAGCCTTCCAAAGGAAGGGGGTGAGTGTCTTAGAGAGACTCTGAATCACAGAGAAGAATGGATGCAGGCAAGGCAATCCATGTTTGAGAAACAATCATTCTAATCTAGAGCTCTGCCTAGCTCCTAAACCCTAGTCTCCTCAGCAGCTACTAGCAAGGATCTCCTCCTCAACTCTGACAGTTGATCTTCAATCTTTGAATCTCCAATGATCTTTATCTTCACAAATCTTCAGCTTCCCCAGGGCCCAGACAAACCCAATACCCAATCAGACAAGCAATAATCCCCAGAGGGCACACCACACCAGACAACAGATATACAGACAGTAATAATAGCAGTAGGGGAATCTTAGCTTTTCTAAGGGATCTAGTAGCTACCCATAGCCCATATAGTCCCATAACTAATCTATTTAAACCCTAAGTCCTAAGGGAAATGAAATCAAACTCCTAAGTTGTCACCCAAAACCCTAGTTTTGTTCATGATGTTCAAGCATTTATTAATCACCTAAAATTAACCTCTAAAAATGGGAACTAAAATATTTCTACAAGTTAATATCTCATCCAAACAATATAAAAAGAATGACTAAAAAATATTAAAGCATGTGAGAGAACAAAAATCATTAAAAATGATGCATGAAATGAAATTATTTAATATGACATTTATCTAGAAAATATGGAAAAAATATGAAATAAAACTAAAAATGAAATTTTATTTTCCTATAATATTCTAGACATTTTAATGAAAATATTGCAAAAAGAATGGATTAAAATGCATTTTTTATGAATTAGTTATGAATTTATGAAAATTGGTAAAAATCAAAATGGAATTAAGAAAAATTAAACAAAATAAAAATGAAGGAGGGGTGCATTTAGAAACTCGCCCCAGTTCAAAACCCAGGATGGGCCAATCAATAGGGGTGCGCTTAGCAGTTTACCAAAGCCCAGTATCACTCTGAATTAGTGAAACAAAAAGAAAAAACGCTGGGAGGTGAAGGAAGTAACAGAAACACGTTGCAATTGGTTTTGGGCCTAAACCTGGGGGGTGGGATTAGCATGATTCAACTCAGGCCCGCCCGTTTCAATTAATGAAACGGCGCGTTTTGGCCAGTTTCCAATTCCCTCCAAAGCTCAGATTAAATGCTGGCCATTGGATCACGCTGAAAGTCAAAAGTCTTACACTCATTGAACGGACGTGATTACGTCTTCCTCCTTGAACCAACTGAAACTAGGGTTTACTCCATGCGAGCTCATGCACGAGCTATTTTCCTCCTCTCTGTTCTCCATCTCCAAGCCACGAATCAACATGCCATAAACATGAAAGTTGCTCAGGATCTTCCCCTCTACAATCCTATAACACTAGCTCAGTCTGAAACTCAAAGAATCTCTCAACCCGATCGAGGTAAAAACTGGTCATCATGAATATGCACTGAGATACATCACCACAATCCTCAATCAAACTTAACATAAACTAGTCTATGCCTAATGGAGATCAACATGCGCTATCCAGCTACGATTCTAATGGCTTAACCTAAGAGATATTGATCCAAACAGTTTGTTGCACCTGTCACCAATCATCACCAATCCTTTCCAAATTCATCTAACCTAATCTCCTAACCACCTAGATCAAGTCTAAACTAATAAAATCATGTTAAACTAACTGAATCAAGCTAATCGAATGAAAACTTACCTGATGTAAAACCTTGAGAACAGCTATGGAGATGGAAGATCTGAAGCTTCTAAGACTTGGATCTTGATCCACAACCTTAGTATTCAATTCTGTATGCAAAATTCTGGAGATTCCTTGCTGGAATTATGCTATTCACTTGAACTTGTGATTTTGATGTTGATGAAAAAAGCACTCGAAAATGAATGAGAATCACCAAAACCTTGCTTCAATTATGATCTATGATGATGATGGAGTAAAATTGAATTGATTTTGATGAAGATTGATGAAGAATTTGAGAGATTTGGAATGAAACTTTTGTGAACAAGTATGAGAAATTTGTGGAATTCTTGGTGCAAATGAGGCCAACCCTTGCCAAATTCTCCTTTCATGAATATATAGACCCCAATGGTACATTCTATATCCATCTTACACATTCCCTTGTTTTCCAACTTTGGCTCATTTTGATTATGTTTCTTAAAAGACAAGCAACCATGGATAACTTTCTTTTTTCCTTCTAAACTCAAAAAAGTGTGTGAACCATTGTTCTTAGAATTGTTTTTCCATTCAAAATCATATATTGGAAGTCTCCATTTGGACTTGGAAATCTCCCAAACCATTTTTCAATTTGAAATTATTCACTTTATAAGCCTTTTTAGTTCATATTTTGACCAATCATGCAACTCCATGCTATGAGCTTCTCCAATAACTTGTGACCTTCTTTCTAGACTTAAAATCCCATTTGGAGCAAGTTTGATGTTGTAAGTTTTTCCATTTGAGGCCTCCTTGTATGAGTTTTGGACATAGGTTAAAATGACCTGTAATTCACAAATGCCCAAAATACCCTTTGCTTGTCAAGACCATAAGTTGAGTTCTCCACATCATATGTAGGCATGCCATACCATTCTAGAAAGATAAGACAATGAGGAACAATTCTTATGTTGACCAAGAATTCATTTGAAATCTCCTTGAGGGGCAAAACTAGCTTGGAAGTCAAGTCACTTTCACAGACAAAAATTCAGATACCCCAGATGACCTGTAACTTGTAAGGACCATAACTTGAGTTCTATAAATCTCCTTGAGGTCTTCCACCACTCAAATTGAAGGTCTTGAGATCCTCTACAAGTTTCATGTTGGCCAAGAAGCCATTTGAAGCTAGCATTTTGACTTATCTTGCTTGGAAATTTGACCTAAACTAGGGGATTTTACAGAGAAACCCTAATTTAGTAACTCCTCTTCTCCTTGATTTCTCCTGAATCCTCCTTGGCATATCTCCATATCCTTCTTCATATGATCAATGTTGATCCCCACATCTCTCCAATAGCCTTGAATGCTCTTTTTAAACCAGTCAATTGACCTAGGGTTGACCTAGGGTTGACCCAGATGAAACCCTAGTTGACTGTCTTCAGTTATAACTATTGTGATCACCTCAACAACTTATTTTCTTCTCCAAATGACCTTTTAAGTTTCTCAAGATGTCTAGATACTCTCCATGCTTTCACTTCACAGCTCACAACCCTCATGTTGATCCTCAGATACCCTCAGCTAGGAGATGGACTCAAGGCTTGATCTGCTGAACTCTTTGCTTTCAAATTCTTTCCTGATGACTTGAATGAGATGGAATTAGGATAATAACCTCTTGCTAGGCCTCTAGAGATGCAAATAATGATTGGTCCCCTGTTGAATGACTTGCTATGCTTATGCTATGCAGATGGTTAGTCTATGTACATGACTCTATATGCAAATGCTAATGATATTAAAACATGAACCAAATAAATAAGGTTGGGCAAATTTTAGGGTGCAACAATATGATTCCATAAGTGCATGAAGAGAATGTAAGGAAGATCTACCTTGGTGCTCTGACTTAAACAATACATAAAGTAGAGTTGTTCATTGTTCACGTAATCTGGAGAGTTTGTAGATTTTCTGTGGTGAATACATCCCATGAAAATCTTCACCCAGATCTTATAGTCAGGCTTCAGATCTTTAAACTTATTAGAGGCCTATCCAGCAGTCATAACTTCCTCATAAACTTCTTCTATATCTACACGCCCAGCTGGAAGATGAGATACTCCATCAGTCTCCTCATATCCAATGAGTTTCCTGATCAGATCTTCTGTAATGATTATCTCCTTACCCAGAACAGAAGACAATATGAATTTGGGGTATGCAGAAGCATGGCTCCAAAATTCTTTCACCAGGTGGGGGTAAACTGGTCCAAATAGTCTGTCAAAGTACTTTACCTAGCCTTGAGCATCAATTATTGAACAAAACTCAAATCCATTTTCAGCCAATGAATCAAATTCCACCATTGATTCACAGAGAACTTCCAGTTTGTCAACAGGTGTTAACAAAGTCCTTTTAGGGGTCGTATATGGAGTCACACCCATATTTGCAGAAGTAACTGCAGCCATGGTTGATTGAAACTGTGCAGCAAAGGAGGATGAGGTTGCCATTGAAGATGATTTTGTCAGAGGTTTAGGGTTTTTGTGAAGAGAGAAAAGAAGATAGAAATGCATGAACGTTCTTGAGATGTGAAAAGTGTGAAAGTGGTGAGAGATGTGGTATTTATAGTAAACATTTAGGCATACAAACAGACACACAATGCACGTTCACACATAGAAATTAATGAAAAAGAATAAAAATCATTTCAAGCATTAATTGATTTTGACAAATTGGGGGGAAAATCAAGATTTTCACTATTCAAACTTCACCTCAAACGTCTCTTCAGTAGTATACATGCCACCTTTGCAGATTTAGAGTGATACGTGTTTGCTTGCATGTGTTTCTGAATTCTCTTGAGAAATGAAACGTTAACCAACGTTCAGATCCTCTGAGCATTGTTAGTTCATATTTACACAAGTAAGATAATCTAAGAAAATGAATAAATTAGCAGATGAAATACTTTAGAGCATTAAACATTTTGCATCTGTAAAATTTGCTTCTGACAAATATTATTTTGGACACAAATCCATACCAATATTTTTCAGAATAAATTTGAATCTATCTTCAACAAGGGGTTTTGTGAAAATATCTTCCCATTGCTGATCTGTATCAACAAAGGCTAAGTTTATAATTCCCTTCTGAACATAGTCTCTGATGAAATGATGCTTAATTTCTATATGTTTTGCCTTAGAGTGTAAAATGGGGTTTTTAGACAAACATGTAGCAGAAGTATTACCACAGAATATAGAAATGTTACTTTCAAATATCTGATAGTCTTCTAGCTGACTTTTCATCCAGAGCATCTGCGTGCTACATCCAGCAGCAGCAATATATTCTGCCTTTGTAGTTGATAGTGCAATTGTGGGTTGCTTCTTGTTGTACCAAGAGATTAGATTTCTTCCTAGAAATTGACAACTTCCAGAAGTACTTTTTCTTTCCACTCTGTCTCCAGCATAATCAGCATAACAAAATCCAACTAATTTGAAATCATCATATTTTCTGTAACACAAACCCACATTAGAAGTACCTTTCAGATACCTTAGAATCCTCTTAACAGCTGTTAAGTGTGATTCTCTAGGATCTGATTGGAATCTAGCACACAAGCATACACTGAACAATATGTCAGGTCTAGAAGCAGTTAAGTAAAGAAGAGATCCTATCATACCTCTGTAGAGTTTCTGGTCTACTTTCTTACTTACCTCTTCCTTGCCTAGTGAACTAGTTGGATGCATGAGAGTCTTTGCCATCTTACTATCAGTCATGTTAAATTTCTTCAGAAGTTCTTTAACATATTTGGTCTGATGTATGTAAGTGCACTCTGGAGTTTGGTTGACTTGAATTCCCAGAAAGAATCTCAATTCTCCCATCATGCTCATTTCAAATTCTGCCTGCATACATTAAGAAAACTCCTTTCCCAGCATAGTATTGGTAGATCCAAATATGATATCATCCATATGTATTTGACAAATTAGAAGATCTTTCTTAAATGACTTACAAAAGAGTGTTGTGTCCACTTTGCCTCTGATAAAATGTTTCTCCAGAAGAAAATTGCTTAATCTCTCATACCAAGCTCTGGGAGTTTTTTTAAACCATACAGAGATTTCTTTAGTTTGAAAACATGATTTGGAAATTTTTCACTCTCAAAACCAGGAGGCTGGTGGACATAAACTTCTTCTTCTATAATACCATTTAGAAAGGCACTTTTAACATCCATCTGATACAGAGTGATGTTATTTTGTGCAGCAAATGAAATAAGAAGGTGTATAGATTCTAACCTTGCCACTGGAGCATAAGTTTCAGTATAATCAATACCTTCTTATTGACTGTACCCTTGAGCAACAAGCCTTGTCTTATTTCTTTCAACTTCTCCTTTCTCATTAAGCTTATTTCTGAAGACCCATTTAGTTCCAATTATATTGAATCCTTTTGGTCTTGGAACTAAATCCCACACATCATTTCTGGTGAATTGATTTAGCTCTTCTTGCATGGCAATAATCCAATCATTGTCTTGCAGAGCTTCATCTATAGAAGTTGGTTCAATTACTGACACCAATCCAAATAATGATGCTTTAGATGATCTGGGAAAGGATCTTGTTCTGATAGGGTCATCCTTCTTTCCAATGATAACATTCTCTGGATGAGAAGCTTTGATTCTGGAAGATGATCCTCTAACAGTTGATCTTCAGAAATGTTTAAATTGTTCATCTGAGAAGTTAAAGGAATTGCATCTGGCGTTGCTTCTGGTTCCTTCACTTGAGATTTGTCTGCCTCTGAGCCTTTAGAGTCTATGAAGACTACTTCTCTATCTGCAGAGTTTTCAGACTGCTTTGGCTTTTTAATGCCAAGCTTATCATCAAATCTAACATGAATAGATTCTTCCACAATCTGTGTTTCAATGTTGTATACTCTGTAAACTTAAGAGCGTTCAGAATACCCAAGCATGAAACACTTTTGTGCTTTAGAATCAAACTTGTTTAGATTTTCTTTAGTATTCAACATATAGCAAATACATCCAAAAGGATGAAAATATGAAATGTTGGGCTTTCTGTTCTTCCACAGTTCATAGGGAGTCTTCTCCAGAAGAGGTCTTACAGACACTCTGTTCTGAATGTAACAGGCTGTGTTGATTGCTTCTGCCCAAAAGTGCTTTGCCAGATTAGTCTCATTGATCATGGTTCTGGCCATTTCTTGCAGAGTTCTATTTTTCCTCGCTACAACTCCATTTTGTTGTGGAGTTCTAGGACAGGAAAAATCATGAGCAATGCCATTTTATTAAAATATTTTTCAAAATATTTATTTTCAAATTCACCACCATGATCACTTCTGACTTTTATAATTTTAAAATCTTTTTCATTCTGGACTTGTTTACAGAAGTCAAAGAACATAGAATGTGACTCATCCTTGTGTTTTAAGAACTTTACCCATGTCCATCTACTATAGTCATCAACAATGACTAATCCATACTTCTTGCCTCTGATGGATGCAGTTTTCACTGGTCCAAACATATTAATATGAAGTAATTCTAGTGGTCTGGAAGTAGAAACAACATTTTTTGATTTAAAAGATGATTTTGAAAACTTCCCTTTTTGACATGCTTCATAAAGAGCATCTGAGGTGAACTTCAGATTAGGAAGTCCTATGACAAGATCAAGTTTATTAATCTGAGATATACATCTCATATTAATATGCCCCAATCTTCTGTGCCAGACCCATTGCTCCTCATTAATAGACAAGAGACATTTAACATTCTGAACCTTAAGTTCTGAAAGATTTATTTTATAAATGTTGTTTTTTCTCTTTCCACTAAATAGGATTGAGCCATCCTTTTGACTAATAGCTTTACAACATTTTTGATTAAAGGTTATATCATAACCATTGTCACTTAATTGACTTATGGACAATAGGTGATGCTTTAATCCTTCTACAAGTAAAACATTAGTAATAGAGGGAAGTTTACCATTTCCAATGGTGCCATATCCAATGATCTTGCCCTTCTGATTCCCTCCAAATTTCACATCACCTCCAGATCTAAGCTCCAGACTTTGTAACATAGACCTTTCTCCTGTCATGTGTCGCGAGCATCCAGAGTCCAGGTACCATGATTGGCGTCCTGACCTTGCTGCTAAGAACATATGCAACAGGAATTATTTTACTTTTAGGTACCCAGATCTTCTTGGGTCCTTTTGGGTTAGTTGTTCTGAAGGTTTGTCTAAACTTCTGTTTTCAACATAAGGTTTATTCTGACTAGCCTTAGATTTAAACACATGAATGTTCTTTTCAGAACGTGTTTGTTCAATATCATTCAAGTGACCAAATTTAAAGTGGGAATATAAAGGAGTTTTCTTGATGATAATTTTATCAACAGGTTTTGGATTTAAATCCTTTCCAGAGGAAGATTTATATCCAATTCCTTTTCTGTTATTTCTGCTAACTCCATAGATCATAGAAGCCATTTTGCTTCTGTCTATGCTTTTAGCAAGAAACTTCTGAAAGCTGTAATCATATTTTTCCAAAATATTTTTGCATTCAAATTCAGTTTCAGAATCAGAGTTTTGTTGAGTTAATTCAGAATCATTTTTCAATCTTAAGTTCTTTTCATTTAGCTCAGCTACTTCTGATTTGAGAATATTATTCTCAGATACAAGATTGCTTTGACGCTTCTTGTATTTAAGCTTAATATTGTTATAGCTCTTCAGAACTTCTGATAACACTTTGATAAGTTCTTCTTTAGTGAGTTTAGTCATTACCTCTTCAGCGTCAGAGTCAGATTCAGAGTCAGATTCAGATCCTGAAGTTCCTTCCTCCTGATCTTCTATGTCTGCCATCAATGCTACATCGGCACATTCCTCTTCTGACTCAGATTCAGATTCAGATGTATCTGAATCATCCCAGGTGGCCATTAGAACCTTCTTCTTCTTATCAGATTTTCTTTTAGGCTTTTCTTTCAACAAATTTGGACAATCATTTTTGTAATGCCCATGTTCTTTACATTCATAGCAGATAACCTCCTTTTTGCCAGATCTTCTGTGTCTAGAAGATTCTTTTATTTGGTCAGACTTCTTGAAGTTTCTGAACTTCTTTCCTTTATGCTTCCAGAGTTTGTTTATTCTTCTAGACAACATGGATAGTTCATCTTCATCTTCAGATGAGGAAACTTCAGAGCTTTCCTCTATCACCTGCAATGCTTTAGCAGATTTATTAGATTTTAAAGCAATTGATTTACCTTTCTTTTGAGGTTCATCTTCCTCAAGTTCAATTTCATGACTCCTTAGTGAACTGATTAGTTCCTCCAAGGAGATCTTGTTCAGATCTTTAGCCATTTTCAGCGCAGTCACCATAGGTCTCCATCTAGTAGGTAACTTCTGATGATCTTTTTCACATGATCAGCAGTAGAGTATCCTTTATCCAGAACCTTTAGTCCAGCTGTAAGTATTTGAAATCTGGAGAACATAGCTTCAACAGATTCAGCTTCTTCCATCTTGAAGGCTTCATACTTCTGGATTAGAGCCAGAGCCTTTGTTTCCTTGACTTGAGAGTTTCCCTCATGAGTCATCTTTAAGGACTTAAACATGTCAAATGCAGTTTCTCTATTTGTGATCTTTTCATACTCAGTGTGAGATATTGCATTTAACAATATTGTTCTAGCCTTGTGGTGATTTCTAAATTCCTTCTTTTGGGTTTCTGTCATAGATTTTCTATCTACTTTCTTGCCATTCCCATCAATGGGATGAACATATCCATCTATGACCAAATCCCATAAATCAGCATCATAACCAAGGAAAAAACTTCCAATCCTGTCTTTTCAATAATCAAATTTCTCCCCATCAAACATAGGGGGTTTAGTGCTGATTTTGTCCCTTTCTTCATATTTGTTGTTAATGTTAGACATTGAATTATCAGCCATAGTAACAACCAAATATATATCAAAGTTTTTCTCACTGGATCTTTACTGTCATTGTGAAGTGGTAGCACACACAGAACCGGAGCTCTGATGCCAACTGAAGGTGAGAAAATACTTAGAATGGGGGTTGAATAAGTATGAAGATAAAAACTTAGAACTAAAAACTCAAGTATTTTTATCCTGGTTCGTTGAACTCAACTACTCCAGTCCATCCTTCCTAGAGTGATTTGCCTTTCTCAAACAAGGACTTAATCCACTATTTAATCAACTGATTACAATACTAAGCACTAAGAACAACTGTTCAAAGTCTTCTCAAGAACTACTGATCCTAACTGGATCTTCTTAAGGTTTTCTTACAATCAAATGTAATAACAAATACAAGTGTTAAAATGCTTCTAATAAAGCTTTATCACAACTGTGATTTTTCACTTAATATTAAGAACAAAGAAATTAATTCTAGAAAGAATATGAGTTGTATGAGAGCTTTGAATAATGAATTCTTTTCAAGTAAAACGTCAACTGAAGAAGATTAGTGGAGACTTACTTTTATAGGCACAGTGGTCCAAGAGCTTTTCACGTTGAGAAGTGTGTACCAAAAGGTCTGAGCCTTTTTGTCTTCACATCAAGTGACCTTTCCTAGAATAAGAAAGCACAGAGAAATCCTTTTTGTCTGTGTTCTTGTGTCTAGCATAATTAAGGAAAGAGTCGTTTGGATATTCCAACGGACATAATCTTTGAATTCTTCTTCAACAATTTTCAGCAAGAATCATCAGAGTCTAATTTGATCAGAGCCTTCTGATGTTGATCAGAGTTTTACTGAATCAGAGTCTTTGCAGCAAGTGTGCTTTTAGCATGTATAAGTTCAGAGCATATTTTTGAGTCAGATCCTCAGTACTGGCAGCTTTAGTACTCTCAGAATCTTCTGTAGTAACTATGCTTGAAAACTCTTCATACAGAATTCTTCTTTGGTTCAGATGCTTCTGACTTGCTTCAGATCCTTCTGGAGACTGCTTCAGATCCTTCTGGAGACAGCGCTCAGGATCTTCTGATGGCAGCGTTCAGAATCTTCTAATGAGTGCATCTGACACTTCAGAGTCTAGCATATTTCTTATGTTCAGTTATGATTTGCTTCTGGAGTGATAATTACTTTAATATCTGCAGCAAACACTCTTAAGCAAATTTTAGAGTATATAATTATTAATTACAAAATTTCATAATAGTTATCATCAAAACATAGAGATATTATTAAGAACCAATCTGTGTTCTAACAGTTGTTGTGGTCTGTGCTTCCTCGGAAGTACAGACAATCTAGGTACTTAGCTAGCTTGGGTAGAGGTGTGCGAGTCGAGTCTTAGGATGCTCTAATACGTAGCATGAGACTTGGGCGTTTTCTTTTGATTTAGTTGAACTTTTTTTACTTTCCTGTGACGTATCATGTGTTGGTGCATTTTATTAATGAATATTTTCATGTATTGGCGGGTGGCCGAGATTGATGAACTAATGAATATTTTCTGCTGCTTTGTTTTGAAAACCTTTTAATGAAGAGTATGTCGAGTTGTGTGATGTAATATCCCACTTTTGTGGAGAACTCTGATGTTTATTCGAATCAATCGTATTTTATTTTAATTCGGGAAAGTGGGGTGTTATAGTTAGTCAGTGCAAAACCATATTAAGTGGGCTAAAAAATAATTTCGCAACATCCTTGAAGCTACCACCAAACCTAGGGAGATCTTCTCAATCTTCTACAAGAGTGTCTTGAGTATTGCTAAAGAATTGGAGATGAAGCAGACCCGACTCTTGTTTATCCATACTTCTCTCATGAGAACGGTGTTGACCATTTCTGTTGAGACCTCTAAAGATATGACTAGAGTGTGCCGATCTTAGGCCTCGAGAGGAACACGGACTAGGAAAAGGAGTGCTTCAGTTGTGTAAAATCTTCTTTGTATTTTGGTGTCCATTCAAAATGTATCTCATTCCTCAAGAATTTGTAAAATGAAAGAGCGTTGTGAATGAACCTGGATATGAACCTGTTAAGGGTGGTGAGCATACCATTCAAATTCATTAAACTTGCTTTTTTGACAGGGTCTCGATCTTGATGATGGTGTTATATATGTATGAGTTTTCTTTAATCCCCTTTTCAAAGAGGTAAGAATCGAGAAACTGTTGGAAATAAAGCCTTTTGTGTTTAGGAAAAGTGTGTGGGAATATTAAAGGCTTAAAGAGAAACTTGATAGGTAGGAGAATTCTTTGTGGAAGAGAGAACTTTGTAGTTTTGCTTGATACAAAAGTGTAGAATTACATCTCTATTTATAGTACTCTAAAAAGAACTCTAGACACACTAATTCTAGAGAGTTCCAAACTCTAGAAATTCTAAGAGTATTTTAGAAAATATTACAACCTTAAGAAATATCTAGACACTCCAAACACTACAAGTGTTTTTTAGAAACATTACCCAAAATTATTTAAGCCCAAAATAACTAAAACCAAAATTCCAAATAATAAGGTTAGGCCCAAATCAAGTTTAATATTTTAACATCCCCCCTTAAACTTGATTTGTGACTCCAAGCATACTCCTTAGCTTCATAAAATTTTCCAACTTGAGCGACTTGGTGAAAATGTCGGCAACTTGATCTCGAGACATCACATACTTGAACTTCACCTCCTTCTTCTTGATGTATTCTCTTATGAAGTGATAACAGGTGTCGATGTGCTTACTTCTTTCATGAAATACAGAATTCTTTGGCAAAACAAATGCTAATTTATTTTCAACACATTTTTCCATAGGATTTCCTTGTGGCATTTTTAACTCTTCAAACAAGTTCCTTGGCCAAATTGCATGAAAAATGCATGATGTGGCAGCGACATACTCGGCTTCGCAAGTTGACAATGTGACGATAGGTTGCTTCTTTGACATCCAAGTGAAAGCAGTATCTCCTATACAGAACACAAAACTAAGTAGTAAAATAAACAAAGTAGGGGTAACCCTTAAAAGTTAGGAATGTCTTCAGTGAAGTCGCCATTTTCTGTTGCGGTGAGAATAGGATATCAAATTATTAATTCATTTGAATCGTAAATCTTTAATTCACAACCAGTATGAAATTCTGGCAAGCACACGATGGATATTATTTCCAAAGTTATAACATCCACTATGACATTGACTACTGTATTAACTAATTAAACTGTAAGTAAAAGCAGTAAATAACACAACAGTTGTTCACCCAGTTCAATGTCAACAACACCTACATCTGGGGGCTACCAAGCCAGGGAGGAAATTCACTATCAGTAGAATTAATTCAGAGTCAAACAACTCAGTTTGCACTCCTCACTTAAAACCTACCCAATGACACTTCAACCTAGAGACACTCTAGACCTGAGTATTCCCACTCACTCCCCCTCAATCACACCACAATGATATCCAATTACAGTTACAAAATAAAGATGAAGAAACACTTCATACACACCTTGATCTTGCTTCAAAGCTTTGATCAAGGGACACACACATTCTTGCTTAAAAGCTTTGAGTGAGAAACAACTTAGAATCTACCTAACCAATGCAGCAGACAGTTGCTTGGTAAACAAGTATTCCTAAGACTTAATTCACTAGTGAAGAACACACTTTCTTCACTCACAATACTCACGTGAAGAACAACCTTCTTCACTCACAAGGACTCTTAATTTGCACTCTCTAATATTCTGTCAAGAGCTTGACTTCTAGGATTGCTCCTTCTGATATTTATAGCAGCAGTCAGTTCTTTGGGCCTTGGTGCACACAGTTAGGTTTAATCATAACAAACCCTACTCTTCAATCATCTGCACGCTTGCCATTTAATTTAGGAGCATTTGTTTCGATTTAGGGCTTCTCAAATGTCTCTTGTCTTTCTGCTTGAGCTCCTGATTTGTTTCCTGATTTCTAGATACCAGAAAAACTAACCTGCTCGTTGGATGTCATACAGTCAGTGTCATGACATTCTGTATGACATTCAACTTAGCTTACAGTTAACTTACCCTGCACACACATCATTATATATGTCTTACATTCAGTATGACATACATGCAAACTCTAATGTTTTGCCACAAAATGCAGCCAATCAAGAGCACTTACAAACTCCCCCTTTGGCAAATTTTTGGCTAAACACCCTGTTAACATATCAGAGTTTACACACAGGGGAAGACTTATCATGTGCCCTATCATGCAGTAAAGTTACTAGCTCAATACACTCTCAGAGTTCTCACAATTAGCTCTCACTGTTATAACTCACCTTGTTAACCATCTGTTAGTTACCACTACATATGTCACACTTTGCTGAGTAACACACTAGGTTACTCCCCCTCAACTGATTCACCTTACCAGCTGAGCACTTAACCTACACACTCTGCAGTCACACATATTCATCCAGTCTACTCTGGCTGTTATGACATTCAGGATGACATCCTGAAGCACACACACCTGTGCTACTTCCCCTGAAGAGATACACAACACACTCTTCTACTATCCGGCAGACAAACACAACTCCTAAAAACCTTCTAGGATCACACATGGTTAGCACCCAACATTCCTATACACCTTAGGAATTCACACACATATTGCATCAGCATCACCTGTGGTCACACCTGCAAGCATGATTATACCATGGGCACACATTATCACATATGCTAGCCCACCTGTTCTGCACACCACCTGTTCTTCCACCTGCTGTTATTATCACTCTATCTTTCTCTCCCCCTTTTTAGCCACAAATTGAGATCCAACTAAGGACTTAGCATAGATCAAAATTTGTAACATTACAATTGTTAGGGGCAAATTACACAAATTACTCATAGAGAGCATCAAAAATTCTTGTTGGTACAAAAACCAAAAACAATGAAATACTCAAACCAACAGCACATGACATTGGCTAAGCAACCAGCAGACTGAGCCCCTCAGCAGTCTATCATCTCACATTAATCATCTTCCTCAGAAGAGCTGGAACCACTGTCATCTGAATCTGACAGTGAGATGTCTTTATTGATGTCATCAGGATCGTCCTCTGGCATATCAGAATTCTGAGGTGGATCCCTGCGAGCCAGGGAAATGGTGATACCCTAATTTGACAGCCCTCTTTTGAGTATATCATCGACAATTTTCCTATTTGATTTATCCACGTAAGTCGTGCCTTCCCTGTTGCTGATTCGCCTAAGTTCTTCAGCAGTGGGAGGAGGATACTTGTGCTTGGGTTCTTCAGCAATAGGAGGGACATCTTTTGAGGATTTGGGAGGGGTCTTGGAGGAGGAGGCATTATGATAGGAAGACATCTTGGTGCGAATTGCAGATTGAGAATGTTGTAGAGAGGAGGAGGCGGAGAAAAAAATATATGCAGAGATATAACACATTTGCGTGGAGAGGAGAGTTTTTGTGGTCAAGGTCGTGGACTGCATTGAGGTTTTAAAACTGTCACGTGTCATTAATTGCTATGAGTCTTCATTTATGCAGATACCCAATTTGCCTCTCAAATTCTCAAACTAAGTAGTATCAAGGGCCTTAGTAAAAATGTCAGCCAGCTGTACTTCTGTGGGCACATGTTCCAAGGAAACCACTTTATCTTCCACAAGGTCTCTTATGTAGTGATGTCTTATATCAATGTGCTTAGTTCTGCTATGCTGAATTGGGTTCTTGGAGATATTGATAGCACTAATATTGTCACAATACAATATCATGACATTCTGCGTGACATTGTATTATGTCAGCATTTGCTTCATCCAGACCAGCTGAGAGCAGCTACCGCCAGCTGCTATGTATTCAGCTTCTGTAGTGGATAATGAGACACAGATTTGCTTTTTGCTAAACCATGATATGAGATTATTCCCTAAGAAGAAGCATCCACCAGAGGTGCTTTTTCTATCACCAGCACTTCCAGCCCAGTCAGCATCACAGTATCCAGACAATGTAGGATCACGCCCATGTGTGTACAGTATACCATAATCACTGGTTCCATTCACATACTTGATAATCCTTTTGACTTGATTTATGTGACTTACCTTAGGGTTTGCTTGATATCTGACACATACACCAACTGCAAATGCAATATCAGGTCTGCTGGCTGTTAAATACAACAAGCTTCCAATCATGCTTCTGTACAGGCTTTGATCCACAATAATACCACTTTCATCTTTTGACAACTTCAGATGAGTAGGTGCAGGTGTTCTTTTGTGACCAGCATTATCCAAGCCAAACTTTTGGACTATTCTTTTGGTATACTTACTTTGGGAGAGAAATATAGACTCCTCCATTTGCTTGACTTGCATCCTAAGAAAGTAAGTTAGTTCTCCACACAAACTCATCTCAAACTCAGATTGCATCTGATAGACAAATTGTTTAACCAATTTCTCGAACATTCCACCAAAGACTATGTCATCCACATATATTTGAGCAATCATGAGTTTTCCACCCTCATTTTTCACAAAGAGGTTCTTGTCTATTCCTCCTTTCCTGTATCTATGGGTAGTAAGAAACTCAGTCAATCTTTCATACCAAGCCCTAGGAGCTTGCTTCAATCAATAGAGAGCCTTCTTTAACTTGCATACATGGTCTATCAAGTTAGGATCCTCAAATCCCTTAGGTTGTGCCACATATACTTCCTCATTTAGATATCCATTCAGAAATGCACTTTTCACATCCATTTGGAACAATTTGAATTTTAGAATGCAGGCAATTCCTAACAGTAGCCTGATGGACTCAAGTCTAGAAAATGGTGCAAAGGTTTCATCAAAATTAATTCCTTCTACTTTAGTGTACCCCTGTGCCACCAGTCTAGCCTTGTTTCTCACTATAATTCCCTGTTCATATAATTTGTTCGTGTAAATCCATTTGGTGCCAATGATGTTTATTCCTTCAGGTCTTGGCACCAGTTCCCATACCTCATGTCTTTTAAACTGTTCCAATTCATCTTGCATGGCCTTGATCTAGTATTCGTCAGTTAAAGCTTCCTTCACATTTTTGGGTTCAATCTTGGACACAAAACATGTATTTGAGACTACTTCTCTAGCTCTGGTCCTTACCCCACTGTTGAGGTCTCCAATGATAAGATCTTTGGGATGATCTTTCAGGATTCTGATGGAAGGTTCTCTGATGGTAGTTTATGTCGCTACTGCGAAAATCGGCGCCGGCTGAACAGAAGAGTCGCCACCGTGCGTTATTTATCCCACGGGAGGGAAAGGAAACGCTCAGAGTAAACCTCGCACAACACGGGAAAGGTATGGTCGTCGCAACCAAAACCTGGATTCGGGAGTCGGTTACGCAAGGGGAAGGTATTAGCACCCCTCACGTCCGTCGTACTCGACGGGATCCACGCTTGTTTTCGGGTATGGATTGTTATTCTATCTAAACTATAGGTCAAGGGTTAAAAAAGAAAATAAAATGAAAATAAAAATGACTCGGCAAAGTATCGCACTTTATGCCTACGTATTCCCGCCTGGAACGAGAAATCAGAGTCAACGTAGTTCACCTACCTATGGGAAAGGAGGGGAAGGTTGCTCGCTAGGATATCGCATCCTATGCCTACGTACTTCCACACAGCATGGAAGATCAGAGCAAACGTAGTTCGGGCCACGGAAGACACAGGCTCGTCTTGGTTGATTTTATTCCTTCTGAAAAAAAGGTTTTCTTGATTATCAGTCCAAGCGGACAAAAATGACGTCTTGATGAGTTCACATTCTTTTACGAAAGAAGTGTCTTTTATTGTGTTTGAAATCTTTATGTGTTTTTCTGTTTGTTTTGAGAAAGAAAGAGACAGAACTCTAACCTACGGTTGCGAAGGGAAACAAACTAACCTAATGTTATCATGCATGGGTTAAGACCTAGTGTCTATCATGCTCCTCTCTTGCACAGAGAGAAACAGAGATCCTACGGGATAGGCAGAAATAGAAACAATATCAGATATATACAGTAAAGCGGTAAAATGCATGGATGCAACAGTACAAGCGAGGCAAGGGAGTCCCACTCAACCTCGAACCTAGAAAACAATAGGCAAAAGTGAACAGGCTTCACTTTCAACCCAACAGGGTAAACATCAAACAATACAGTCTAGAAAACCAATCAATACATCAGCAATGAAATACAACAGCAAAAGAAACAGCATCAGCAGCTCTGAATCAACATCTGGCTTCAAGTAATCTCCAATCATTTACAGGCTTCAACAAGCATTAATCTTCATCTTCATGGCCTTCAGGCAAGGGCTTTGATCATCTGTTTCCTATAAGCAATGGCTTTTCTTCAAGTCTTCAATCTTCAGGGATGAACATCAGTCAACAAGAGGAGATGAATGTTAAACAGTAAATTGCCTACCAAAGGTGGCTCATTAACTGTTAACATTATGCAGACAGGTTTCTCTCAAAAGTTCTATCTTTCAAATATATTCACTGATCCTTCCAAAGGAAGGAGGTGGATATTTGAAAGAGACTTTGAATCATAGAGAAAGGATAGAGGCAAACAAAGCCATCTATGTTTGAGAAGCAAGCTTTCTAATCTAGAGCTCTGCCTAGCTCCTAAACCCTAGTCTCCTCAGCAGCTGCTAGCAAGAACCTCCTCTCCAACTCTGGCAGTTGATTTTCAATCTCTGGATCTCCAATGGTCTTCCTCTCCTCAAGTCTTCAGCTCTCCCAAGTCCCAGACAATCCCAATACCCAATCAATCAAGCAATAATCCCCAGAGGGCACACCACACCAGTCAATCAGATATACAGTACATTAATAGCAGTAGGGGAATCCTGACTTTTTTTTAAGGGATCTAATAACTACCCATAGTCCCTATAGTCCCATAACTAGACTAGTCAAACCCTAAGTCCTAAGGGAAAAGAATCAAATCTCCTAAGTCATCACCTAAAACCCTAGTTTTATCCATGTTATTCACACTTACACAAAGCACCTAAATTTAATTTCTAAAAATGGGAACTAAATTGAATCTACATGTTCAATGTCTAACCTAAACAACCTAAAAAGAATGGATGAAAAATATTGAAGCAAATAATAGAACAAAAATTAACAAAATTATGTATGAAATGAAATTATGTAAAATGTTATTTATTTAGAAAATATGGGAAAAATATCAAATAAAAAATAAAATGCCATTTTTATTTTTTATAATTTTCTAGACATCCTAAAGAAAAATATGCAAAAAGAATGAATTAAAAATAATGATTGTTCTATTTATTATGAATTTTATAAGATGCATGAAAAATATAAAGAAAATAAAAAGAAAATGTAAAGAAATAGTTGAAGGGGGTGAGAACAGCAGGATATCCAAGTTCAGCGCGTTGGGCTTACTAAATTGGGGGGTGCGAATAGATGTCTGAGCCCAATCCCCCCCATAAGTGAAACGGTGCGTTTTACTTTTTAAAATTTCCCACCAGAATGAAGTTTTAATCGTGGCCATTGGATGCTTCTCCCAGGTCAAAGGTCCAACCTCAATCGTATGGCCACCAACCCTTCTTCAACCTCCAGCATTTTAGGGTTTCAGAACCCCTTCCCATGCACGATGATTCCATCTCCTCATGCTCTCTCCACACGCCATGAAAACGCACGATGTAAAAAACAAAACTCCTCCATTTCTTTCCCTCTACAAGCCTATGACCATAGCTTCCATTAAAAATCACACAATCAGCCAATTCGAAGAAGGTAACAGATGGGAACCACCATTAGTGCCCGAGATGAAACCTCTCCAATTCTTCACCAAACTTATCCTAAGCTAATCTACACTTTCTCATGATCATAATATGCTATTTTACTAACATTTTCGTGCCTTAATCCAAGAGTTAAGAGCCTCAACAGAATTACTACCTCATGTTCAAACTTCATGAAACCTCTCTAAAATCACCATAACTGGTCATCTACCTATGCTTAACCGTTCTATGCTATCAAAACCCTAAGATTCTACCTAAATTAAGCAATTCGAACAGAATACAAACCTGGTGTAATTCCTTGATACAGGTGCTGAAATCTTCAAATCAACTGCTTGTGATGAAGGGAATGTGATCAGGAGGCTTGATGATTACTTCTGTATGCAACAAGTGTGGTTCTAAAGCTTTGAATTACTCACTTCCAAAGTTCATGCCTCTTGAATGATAATGGTGAATGAACCAATTCCTTCCTCAATTTGACCAAAGAAAGTATGGATTCTGATCCTTGTGAGATGATAATGAAGATTGAATCAAGAATGTTGAAGTTTGGTGAGAAATTGAGGGGGTTTGAGAAGCTTATGCAAGAATGGGAAAATGGATGAAAATGGAGATTTTGGACAAATGGGAGCACCAACCCTTGCATGAATCAGCTTGCATGAATATATAGATGATGTAGGAACCTCCTAGAACATTGGAGAAATTTCCCTTGCATTTTCCCTTTTCAATTTGGATTATGTTACTTTCAATTCAGGAAACCATGGATAACTCACAAATTATGACCTAAGCTCAAAATTCCACTTTAGCCAATGTCTTTAAAATGCTTTTTCCATTCAAAATGACCTATAATTTTGCATCATTTGGCCAAGATATGAAAAATCTCATTTTTTAAGCCATTTTTCTTCATTAAATTCACCAATTTTGAAACCTTGTGCTATGGACATTTCCAATCTCTCATGGTCACTTTTCTAGACTCAAAATGTCATTTGGAGCAAGTTTGATGTTGTAAGTTTTTTCATTTGAGGCTTCCTTGTATGAGTTTTGGACATAGGTTAAAATGACCTGTAATTCACAAATGACCAAAATACCCTTTGCTTGCCAAGGCCATAAGTTGAGTTCCACATATCACATGAAGGCATACTATACCATTCTAGAAAGCTAAGACAATGAGGAACAATTCTTATGTTTACCATAAATTCATTTGAAATCTCCTTGAGGGGTAAAAATAGCTTGGAAGCCAAGTCACTTTCACAGACAAAATTTCAGATACCTCAGATGACCTGTAACTTGCAAGGACCATAACTTGAGTTCTATAAATCTCCTTGATGTATTCCACCACTCAAATTAAAGGTCTTGAGATCCTCTACAAGTTTCATGTTGGCCAAGGGTCCATTTGAAGCTTGCATTTTGACTTATCTTGCTTGGAAATTTGACCTAAACTAGGGGATTTTACATAGAAACCCTAATTTAGACCATCCTCTTCTCCTTGATTTCTCTTGAATTCTTCTTAGCATAACAACATATCCTTATTCTCCATGTCAAATGATGAACCCCACATCTTCTCCAATAGCCCTTAATGCCTTTCAACCAGTCACTTGACTTAGAGTTGACCCAGGGTTGACCCAGATGAAACCCTAGTTGACTGTCTTCAACTGCAATACTTGTGATCCCATCAACAACTTGTTTTCTTCTCCAAATGACTTTCTAAGTACTCCAAGATGTCTAGATACTCTCCATGCCTTCCACTCACAGCTCACAACCCCCTTGTTGATTCTCAGACACCCTCAGTTAGGAGATAGACTCAAGGCTTGATCTGCTGAACTCCCTGCTTTCAAATTCTTTCTTGATGAATTGAATGGGATTGAATTAGGATAATAACCTCTTGATAGGCCTCTAGAGATGAGAATAATGCTTGATCCCCTGTTGAATGACTTGCTATGCTTATGCTATGCAGATGAGTAACCTATGTACATGACCCTATATGCAAATGCTAATGATATTGAAACATAAACCAAGTGAATAAGGTTGGGCAAATTTTAGGGTGCAACAGCTGCCCCTATTCAAGCGACTTGGACCCGATTGGGTGAAGGGCTCGGAGCCTTCAGACATTCGCGGTACAAGACGGTTGAATACTAGTGAAACCAGAAATTTGCCAACCGCAGAAATAAACTGCGCTCCTGCTTGGGGAACGACATTCATCAGCTAAATCTGACTGTTACGGTAACCCACTGATCTCGTAACGACCACGCTGGGGATAACAGATTGCTTGCTTGTCCACATTAGGACTCTGTCTGTCATTAATACGAAGAAATCTCAACTAGAACCTGCCCACGTTAGGACTCCACTTGCTGTTAGCCCAGAAAAATCTCAGCAACTCCGCTGGGGGATATTCCAATAAATCGTCCCCGTTAGGAATAAACTCTTCCACGTTAGGAATAACACCATCCACGTAAGGAATCATCTCTTCTGCATCTGTCCACGTCATGACTACATTCTTCCACATAAGGAATGCCATCTTAATCTGTCCACGTAAGGACCCCGCTCTTTCCACGTAAGGAATCCTCTTCGTATGTGTCCACATAAGGACTCAATCTTTTCCACGTAAGGAACATGATCTCCTTTCCCCGTAAGGAACCAATTTTCTGATTTGTCCACGTAAGGACTCCCATCTTCCTGAAGTTTCTCTTTCTCTTCCACGTAAGGAACACGCCTTCTTTCCACGTTAGGCATACTTCTTCTTCTGAATCTGTCCGCGTCAGGACTAAATTTTCTATCTTCTTCTTCCACGTTAGGAATCAAACTTTGATCTGTCCGCGTCAGGACTGAACTCTTCCACGTCAGGAATAATCTCTTTCTTTCCACGTCAGGAATCACTCTCGACATGTCCGCGTGAGGACTCAATCTTTCCACGTAAGGAATCCCATTTTTTCCACGTAAGGAATCTCATCTTTCCACGTTAGGAATAAACTCGCCTTTCCATGTAAGGAACTGAAACCTCTTTTCCCACGTAAGGAATAAACTCGTCCACGTCAGGACCCATCTTTCGTCTTGATTTGTCCACGTCAGGACTCATGCTTCGCCAACACGAAGAAAGATAACGGCTGAGAGTAAATGGTCCACGTCAGGACACCAACACAAAGAGCAATCAGTTTTGTCAACGTCATGACTCCACATTCCACCAATTCCGAGAACCCGAGTCTGTCCACTTTAGGACTAACACATCTCATCAACCCGGGGAAATAAATCTGTCCACGTTAGGACGCCCACTTCTGAAGGAATCCCGTCAATATAGGAATAAATTGTCCACGTCAGGACTTAGTTCTCCATTGATCCCAACCCACAAACTTCTTTAGCACTGACATGACAGCGACTTTGAGGCGGACTCTACTGGGGATATCGGGAAACCAAACTACCAGATGCCTGTTCTGATGACCGGAGGCAACTTCTGAAATTCTGATTCATGGAACCCCTGATGACAACTAATTCTGCCTGGGAATAAAGAGAAACTTATCCTGATAACTCTGTGGGGAATACTGCCGAAACTGACATTATCATTCTCATGCCGAGATCTTGAGTGTTTGGTAGTTCATTTGAGCAAGAGCTCTCTCCACCTGAACTGCTAGAGTACAGAAACTGCTTCAGCAAAATAAATGCTGAAGATAATGCCGACTCCGCCGGGGATAGCCAGATGCTACAGAATCATTCCAGCAAAATAAATGCTGGAAGGGTGAAGTCAACCCTGTTGGGAAATTGGGAACTCAAACCAAACACCCTGTTGAGATAACCCCCTGCTGGGGAATAGCAGATGTGCGCAGTACGATTGGCTTTCTGCTGGAGAATGAACTGATATTACATGGTATCCCTGACAAAATAAATGATAGGATCCACCACCAACTCTGCTGGGGAGAGTCTTGATCTTCAAGTTCCAATGGGGGAAAGAACACTTGCTGAAAAGAGAATTCCGCTGGGGATGGGATGATTCTCTTGGGGAAAATTAACTGACTCCACTGGGGAAGAATAAATGACCTCGCGGGGAAAGGGAAACCGCCTGAATACAACTCACAGATATTTAATCTTATGAGGCTAAACCAACTCTGCTTGAGATACAATGTCTGAATACAGCCTACAATCTTGGAATCGCCAATTCTGTTGAGGATGAACGACTTTGCTGGATAATCCTTTTGCACAAGCTACAACTAGCTGGAGAGTTCTATCCGTCTTCAGTGAGGAACTTGCATGACCGGCGTGAGGGCTGAGTCTTTAGTTATTGCAATCTTTTGATCATCTTCCTCGTACGGTTATGAAACCTGCAACAACACAAACAAGACAAGACAAGCCTATGCAACCAAATCAACTCAGGTTAGTGACGTTATTTTCAGTTAATTCAAAGCTTTAGCAACTGTTGGCAAGGGCCAGCGCCGTTATACTCATGCTAGTTTCATCAAACTTAGGCGTTAATCATGCACAAAACAGTAAAGAACAGTGTCAAGTACTGAATAACGTATTTTATTGATTGGCCCCTGAATGGGCGGAGTTTTTTGTACACGGGATGTAACTCCTGAAATGAGGAAGCTACACAAAGCAAATATACACGTACACAAGTATGCACAAGAAGCATAAATATTGACAACTTAAATTTGTACACATGTCGGCAACGGGATGCAGATGAACACCACGAACTGATCCTCCCATGACTCGTCCGACTCTAATGCTTTCCCGGTATCCCCACTTCTGAAGAGATGGTATCAGATAACTGACTCCTCAAATGTATTCTCCCGCATTGATGCTCATTGCAATTATCAAATTCGGACCGCAGTTATTTGCTTTTCAAATCCCTAACTTTTGCGTGAACCGCCCTTTACGGGTTTTCAGCTCACCGGGATACCCCTTTTTGCCGAAGTTGCCCAGTGTAGGTTTTCAACTTCGCGGGTGTACATTTTTCAATTTTATCCCTAATTTTTGCCCGAACCTTTCATTCTGTTTTTGGTTCGCCAGGATGCCCCATTTTTGCCTGGACTCTCTTTTTCTGTCCAGCGGGTCTATTTTAAGCAAAGTATTTTTTAACTGTGTCTGAATTCACAGGTGACGGGAAGTCTTCGCCGTCCATAGTGGACAACAACAACGCTCCTCCTGAGAAGACTTTCCTGACAACGTATGGCCCTTCGTAGTTGGGGGTCCACTTGCCCCTGTGATCTGCTTGCGGCGGGAGAATCCTTTTCAGCACAAGGTCGCCCGTCTGAAAGCTTCGCGGATGTATCTTCTTGTCGTACACTTTCTTCATTCGGCTCTGGTACAAACGACCGTATGCTAGAGAAGCTAGCCTCTTCTCATCCATCAAACTCAATTGATTCAACCTGTCTTTCATGTTAGACTAAGGCACGGATCTAGAAGGGGGGGTTGAATAGATCCCTTTTAAAAATTTGAGTGGCGCTACCAATAAAATTGGTTTTCAAAATTGTTTTCAAATGCGGAAGCGGCCTTGGAAAATATAGTCTAAAACGAACAACTATTGGAGAGCCGGATATGCGTCAAGCGGATGAATTTAAGACGATAACGGATAGTAAATCACTACACACTTTTATGCAAAACTCAGATGTGATTCACTCGTACTATTTCCTTATTCCAATGATCAAAAATTACACCAAAACTAGCAGCAAAATTAAGGCAATTTTAGTTCAGCACTTTTGTCGAACAGTTGGTGTGCACAAAACTAGCAGCAAAATTAAGGCAATTTTAGTTCAGCACTTTTGTCGAACAGTTGGTGTGCACAAATACCTTAAATGATATTTGTGTTGAATGAGTGATTGAAAAAGCCTTAGTACAGTATTTCTATTGTACTTAGTAGTTAAAAAAACAGTGTTTCACCAACTCACTCAATCAATACTACAATTTGACAAAATCACTTATTCTAGAATCACTTAATTTTTAAGCTGTAATTGAAAATGCAGAAAATAAAGGAACACAAGATTTGATGAGGCAGTTCCCCCAGTCGTCCTCGCGTTGGGGTACGTCTGCCCTCAATTCTACAAAGAGAATTGAGATATGTATTGAATAGATATCACCTGTTTGGTAGAATAGTTATACACAAGAATCGATAGACAATTGATACAAACAATCTCAATGATGCTGATAATTTCTATCACTTCTTGCCCCTTGATTCAAGATGAATCAAGTCCTCCAATTTGATGTGAATGACCTCCGATTGCAGCCACCTTATTGACAACTCTTCCGTTGATCAAACCTTCGGCACGACTGATCTTAGACACACCCAAATTGAACCCGGAACGTCTTCAACCTTTCAACGCCCTAGCTACTAGATTGATCAACCTTCCGCTAATCAATCACCTTCGCACTCGCTTGATTGTTGAACCGACGATTCCGTAACAAAAGCCTTCAAAACCTGTAGTCTTGATAGGTAAAACCTCAAAGGTTTTCTCCCAAGAAACACCTGCACCAGCTTCCACTCGAACCGGATCTTCAATCACGCGTTCGAACCTTATCACCGTCGAGCAAACCACAAACCGCAGCAAAAAATTGATTATCTGTAATTTGAGGATTTGTGAGTTGATTGAACGATGAAGATGAAGAACACTGATGCACCTCTTTCACGTTTCTTGACCTGAACACTTTCTCACAATGCTTTCAAAAATGTTGTAAAAAAAATGTTAGTTGTTAAAATTGAAAAGACAGCTATTTATAGTAATACACAAAACAAACAGTTGACAGATCAATGAAACATAGCAGAATTTCTGATTCTGCGCGCGAACGGTCGACCATAGGGTCGGCGTGCGCTGAGCCGTGTGACACTCAAACTGTCATGCGCCGAGTCAGCGGTCGACGCATGATCTTCATGCGCTGAGCCGTCTGATTCTTAAACCTGCATGCGCCAAGTTAACAGTCGACGCATGGTTCCATGCGCTGACCCGTGGGGAATACACAGCTTCATGCGCTGAGTGGTATGGTTGACTCATAGCTACAAAACCTGCAAAAATTGATATGTTTGTTGTTTCGTGCATCTTGTCACGACCAAACATTAGTCACATATATTGCCAATGAAATATGATGATTTAAAAGGATATAGGAAGGATGTAATATGTTAAGTATTGCATGACGATTCTGATTCATCCGAGGTTGTACTTTGTCATCATCGTAAGTATGCATGACGACTCCGATTCATCCGAGGATGTACTTTGTCATCATCGAAACTTGAGAACGTATGTTGTGAGACAGTTTTCCCTCACATTCTCCCCCTTTTTGATGATGACAAACCTGTGCGAAGCTTGGTGAACACAACATGCGATATCTTTAACATAGTAGTAAGCTCCCCCTTTCTTTTACAGTCATAGCTGTTGTGATCTACAATCTACTTGTCTTTTCTCCCCCTTTGACAACATCAAAAAGAGGTAAACTCGTGACACAATAACAACACATTGAATCATGCATAAATGAGATACCAACAGATGAGAAGGAAACAACAGTTATACATACGATGGAGATAACAGTTAATAGATTACAGAACCACAAAAATGTCATGATAGCAACATAGAAGTAAGCAACAATCATAGTGAGTTTGGGCAGAAAAGCAAAACACAACAAACAAAATGAATGCAAGCCAAAACAGGAAACAACAAATGACATATGAGCGCATGCTAATAGCCCCGTCCACGTCCGCGACCACGACCACGCCTGTCATAGTAATGAGGATGGCGTTGGGGATGAGCTAGATCAGTAAATTCTTCTGTGATGTTATTCAAAAAGTCAAGACTGTCGACAATGGCGCGCTCTTCAGCTTGATGACAGTGAGTTAGAGTCTCGAATCGAGCGTCCAGCTGAGTCGACATTCCACTGATCCGTTCATTTTGGTTATGCAGTTCAGAACGAATTTGTGCCATTCTTTCATTTTGATCCCTCATGAAATGTTGCTGTTGTTCCTGCATATTGGTCATAAAATTTCGCTGTTCCAACTGCATCGACTGCATCATTTCTAAAATCTCCGAATTGTTTGACGGTTGTTGAGGAGAAGGTGGGTCTGCAGTGCTTGGTTGATACGGCTGATAGAATTTGCCAAGGGTGGTCCACCCGGTGTATTGCCATTCACCCCAGCCTTGGTTATTCTCCTCATCCTCATTTTCCTGTTGGTTTGAGTAGGCAGACCAGTTATTGTGTTGATTGTCATCTTGATATGTTTGTTGATAGTTTTCAGAAGGCACGTATGGTTGATGACCTTCATTAATATCGTGGTCCAGCTGAGTCTCATCAGCGGTTTCTTGTGCCTCTCCTGCATTGTCACCTTGATTGTCTTCATCTTCACTTGAGCTTCCTTCTGCTTCTTCATCTTCTCCACCCTCTGACTCATCAGCACTTTCTTCACTCGAGGAGGCAGCTGCAGCCATGGTTGAGCGCCGATAAAATCTGTACTTTTTGAGCGACTGATCCCACACATATCCCATCATAGCAAAGACCTTTGAACTGAACTCTTTATCGGAAGAAATTGGAGTATACGGAAAAGACGGGTAATTGATACCTGCAGAGTTTAAAGCTTCCTGAATGAATGAGCCATAGGCGAGCGCGGTGCCTCGCTTGGAGTCTCTTAGTTCATACATCCGGCTTGTAATATAGTACGGCCAGTTAATTTTAATGCCGTGACCTAGTATATGGATGAGATGCACTTCAGCTTGTTCGACTCTTGACAAACCACCTTGTTTAGGCCGCAGAATGCGCGCCACAATCCATTGAAGGATCCTTGCAAATGTTCTGAGTTTTCCGGATGTGACGGACCTCGGAAAAGCCGCACTGTTTACAATGTGCTCCGGATAAGGCCTCTTGAGCATATTATTCAGTGCTTTGTTATACTCATAACCTTCAAGAGTTTTAGAATCGGTCACTTCGGCTAGGGGAGGTTCACCATCCTCTACAGACATATCAAAATACTTACTCCAGAATTCAGTATTTACAGTCACTTGAGTTGTTCCAATATGGGAATGAAAGTTTTCTCCGTGAAATTTATCATTCAATTCAGAGTAAAAGACACGCACCAGATCTTCGCTATATTGTACATTGCATTCAACAAATCGTTCAACACCATGATAAGTAAGAAAGTTCATGAACTCACCCAGATGCATGCGTTCAGCAACCAGTTCATAGAAGGCGTGTTGTCGAACCACTTTCCTCTTACCAATGTCTTTGTTAAAGTTTTCCCGACGAGACGGATGAACCAGGGATTCTGCAGTGATTGGCACTGTTCCGGAGGTTGACCCTCGTGATCTTTTTCGGCGAGCATAGGTTGCCATGGGTAAGAGACAAGTTGAAGATGGAGAGAAGGTGAACTCTTTTCTGTTGCAAACACACTTAGGGTTTGTGGGTAAGTGGAGGAGGCAAGTAGTTGAGGAGAAGAGAGAAAAGTAGGAGTGGATAGGAATAGTTGCGGTTACCAAAGAATATGAATGGATGCATGCTTGGAATTTAATAAATGCAGAATTTGAACAGTTAGCGCTAAAGAAAAAACTGGGATTTTTTGCGAGCCGTCGACCATAGCCCTGCATGCGTCGACGCATGCTGTAGAATTTTTGATAATCACAGATTTTGAACAGAGTGCGTCGACCTCTGTTCTGATATGGTCGACTCAAGCCACGAAAACTCAGAATTTTTCTTTTGCTACCTATGTTATGATGCTTAGTTGATGCAGACAAAATGCCACAATAGTGTTTAATCAAACAATATTCAATACATAACAGATAGGTCAACTATGCATCACATATTTTATTTTGAGATCACATAAAAATATATAGAGAGAGATAGAGAGAGAAATGGAACAATATCACCTTAATGCCGGAGTAGCTTGATAAACAACATACTTGTACTTACACGAATATCAAATTGTTAGAAGTACAACAGCATGATTATTTGAATGAAATAAGATAACATCAGCAAATATTATTCCCGTTCCGAAATGTCGAGGATGCCAAGTTCTCGGCGGATATGAAAGAAAGGTTCCGTTGCTAGCGGCTTTGTGAAAATGTCCGCTAGTTGGTTTTTTGTGTCAACGTGTTCAAATACAACATCACCTTTCTCAACATGGTCCCTAAGAAAATGGTGTCGAATTTCTATATGTTTAGTGCGAGAGTGTAATACGGGATTTTTGGTAAGGTTAATAGCGCTAGTGTTGTCGCATAGGATAGGAATACGTTCAAGTTTAAGATTGAAATCTAGTAGTTGTTGCTTAATCCACAGAATTTGAGCACAACAACTACCCGCGGCAACGTATTCCGCCTCGGCCGTTGATAAAGCAACTGAAACTTGTTTCTTGCTATGCCAACTAACCAAGGAGTTTGAAAACAAATGACATGTACCACTAGTGCTTTTCCTATCCGATTTGCACCCGGCAAAGTCGGAATCGGAGTAACCTACCAACGAGCAATCACTACCCTTAGAATACCACAATCCATACTTCGGGGTACCTGACAGGTATCGAAGAATTCGTTTAACAGCTTTTAGGTGGGATTCTTTGGGACATGATTGGTATCGTGCACACATGCACACACTAAACATAATATCAGGACGTGACGCAGTAAGATAGAGAAGTGAACCAATCATACCTCTATATCGTTTTACCTCTACGTCCTTGCCATTTTCATCTTTATCCAAATTTACGCATGTAGGCATTGGGGTGTCTATGGCCTTGGATTTTGCCATGTCAAATCTCTTGATCAAGTCCAAACAATATTTTGTTTGGCTCACGAATGTCCCTTCTTGGAGTTGTTTAATTTGCAGGCCGAGGAAGTATGTGAGCTCCCCCATCATACTCATCTCGAATTCGCCCTGCATGAGGTCAGAAAACTCTCTCACGAGATTCATGTTAGTGGATCCAAATATAATATCGTCAACATAGATTTGCACCAAAATCAAGTGCTTTCCTTGACGTTTAATGAAGAGTGTAGTGTCAACCTTTCCTCGTGAGTACCCCTGATTAAGTAAAAACTTACTTAGTCGCTCATACCAAGCTCTAGGAGCTTGTTTGAGACCATATAAAGCTCTTTTTAACTTGTAAACATGTTCAGGGTATTCATGAGATTCAAAACCGGGAGGTTGAGACACATATACTTCTTCATTTATGTGACCGTTAAGGAACGCACTTTTAACATCCATTTGAAATAACTTAAAATCCTTTGCACATGCAAAGGCGAGTAAAAGGCGTATAGCCTCGAGTCGGGCAACCGGCGCATAAGTTTCCTCATAGTCGATGCCTTCCTCTTGGTTATACCCTTGAGCGACCAATCTCGCTTTATTACGGGTTATTACCCCGTTTTCGTCCAACTTGTTCCTAAACACCCATCGGGTGCCGATTACTCGATGGCCTCGCGGAGGAGGGACAAGGTCCCATACCTCGTTTCTTTTAAACTGATTTAGTTCCTCTTGCATCGATAAAAACCAGTGCTCATCGAGTAGGGCCTCTTTGGGGTTTTTAGGCTCTATTTGTGAAACGAAAGCGAAGTGATAACAAAAGTTACTTAGCTTAGATCGAGTGGTGACTCCCTTTGTGATGTCTCCGAGAATATTGTCAATTGGATGATCTTTACACGACTTCCAAGCTTGAGGGAGATCATCGTTTGTAGGCGGATGAGCTTCCTCAGTTACCTCATGGTGTGCATCCTTATCCTCCTCAATTTTGACTCTATCGGGTTGATCAATCCCCGTTTCGCCACCTTTGAGTATGTCTTCTGTGGATGTACCTGCACCATGAACAACACTATCCTTTCCGACATTTCTCGGATAGGACTCATCAAACGTAACGTGCACAGACTCTTCAACAGCTAGTAATCTTTTATTATAAATCCTATATGCTTTACTTGATTGCGAGTACCCTAGAAAAATGCCTTCATCGGCTTTTGAATCAAACTTGCCCAAGTTTTCCTTTCCATTGTTTAATACAAAGCACTTGCATCCAAAAACATGAAGGTGAGAAACATTAGGCTTTCGCCCTTTTAAAAGTTCATACGGAGTTTTGTTTAGAATGGGGCGGATGAGTACCCTATTCAAAACATAACATGCCGTACTAATGGCGTCGGCCCAAAAGTATTTTGGTAAACCACTATCATTAATCATTGTTCTTCCCAATTCTTCTAAAATTCTGTTTTTACGCTCCACAACCCCATTTTGTTGAGGAGTTCGTGGAGCCGAGAAGTTATGATCGATGCCATGGTTACCGCAATATTCTTCAAATAAATGATTTTCAAATTCACCTCCGTGGTCACTTCTTATTGACACAATGTTTGTATTTAACTTATTTTGGGAGAGCTTGGCAAATCTCTCAAAAGCGGCAAACGTGTCACTTTTACTCACTAAGAAGATGGTCCAACAGAACCTAGAAAAGTCGTCCACTATTACGAATCCGTAATAGTTTCCTCCTAGACTTTTGATCCTAGACGGCCCAAACAAGTCCATATGAAGTAGTTCAAGAGGTCTCGTTGTTGAAATAATCTTTTTGGATTTAAAGGAGATCCTCGTTTGTTTTCCTTTTTGACAAGCATCACAAAGGTGATCCTTGGTGAACTTAATTTTGGGAAGTCCTAGTACTAGATCTTTTGAGACAATCTTATTGAGTAAGTCAAAGTTGACATGCGCTAAGCGCCTATGCCATAGCCATGAGTCTTCACTCATAGATATGAGACATTGATCGCTTGTTGGGGATACCACATTCAAGTCAAGCATATACACATTGTTTACTCTAAAACCAATAAACACATTCTTCTTATCACTTTCATGCACAATTTTGCAGCAATCTTTTGAAAAGGAAACATTGTAACCTTTGTCGCATAATTGGCTAATGCTAAGGAGATTATGTTTAAGGTTTTCGACAAGCAACACATCGGAAATTGTAGTAGAGGAGGGATTACCTATACTACCTTTACCTAGTATCGCTCCGCGGTTGTTATCACCGTATGTTACATACCCTTTCTTCTTAGCCACGAAGTCTATGAATAAGGATATGTCTCCAGACATGTGCCTTGAGCACCCACTATCAAGAATCCATCTTCTCTCGGTGGACTCGACACATTTCACCTGTCAAAATATAACTCAGAAAAGGGAGGTACCCAATGGCATATTGGGTCCTAATAGGTTAGCGACAAGACGGTTGCGTTTGGGCAACCATTGGTAGATGCCTTTAGGAACAAGAAATCTCCTAAATCGACATTTACCAATGGAGTGGCCTTTCTTGCAACAGTAAAAGCATACAAAGTCGACATTAGAATCACTTTCACTTGCTTGATCCCTAATTACATATGCATATTTTTGATATGGGTTTATCATACTTTTTCTAAAATCCTTTTTATCAATTGCAAATGTAATTTTAGGTTCAAGTGCCTTGTCTAATTTGGCCTTAAGGTTTCTAACCTCACCTTGCCAAATATGACAAGTATCACAACCAAAGTTGAAAGGATTACTATTGTCCTTACAATCCGATTCATTATCTTTCACAATGGAAGCCTTAAGGTCCTCTAATTTCTTTTCGGACTCTAAGACTTTGTGCTCTAAATATGTAAAAATTCTTCTATTAGAAGCAAGTTTCTTAAAGGCTTCAGTTGCTTCCTTGTGTAAAACATCGAATGCGGTTTGTAATTCGGAATGAGACATATTAGATGACATATTATATCTAGAGTGACGTACCTGTTTCTTTTTCTTTTTCTGATTTGCGGAGAGACATAGATTCACGGACTCTTCTTCATCACTAGAGCTTTCATTAGAGGAGGAAGAATCACTGTCGCTTTCCCACGCGATGTACGCCCTCCTAGGCTTTGATGCTCTCTTATGTGACTTCGATGGTTCCTTTTCTTTTCCCTTGTTGTTCATTGGACAGTCCGGTTTGTAGTGACCGGGCTTTCCACATTTATAGCACGTTCCTCTAGTCTTTTTGCCTTTTTGATTGTCATCTTTGGAGAACCTTGATTGCCTTCGGAAATTTACCAGGTTCTTCTCCGAATGTTGGATGCCGTTCTTTCTCACGTACCGGTTATATCGTTTAACGAACAGCCCCATGTCCTCATTTATGTCTTCTTCTTCGTCGTCGCTTGAAGAATAATCACTTTGCTCTTTTGCTTTAGACTTCGAGGAAGAAGCCTTGAGAGCTATTGACTTCTTTTCACTCATCTTTACTTTGTCCTTCTTTTCTTTCCTTTCATGTTGGTCAAGACTCAAGAGTACCTGTTCATGCTCTTGTAGTTTGCCAAACAATGTAGTCAGGTCTAATACCGTAAGATCATTTGCCTCTTTGATGGCGGTCACTTTCGGCTGCCATTCCCTGCTAAGACATCTCAAAACTTTATTAGTAGCAAGATCATTGGAAATAGGTCTTCCTAGTGAATGTAGTCTGTTTATGAGATGAGTAAATCTCTTTTGCATGTCAGCAATGGATTCCCCTTGCTCCATGAAAAAAAGATCAAACTCTTGTATAAGAGTGTTGATTCGAGCCAACTTAACATCGTTTGTCCCCTCATGGGCAATTTGTAGTGCATCCCACATAGTCTTAGCCGTAGGGCAATGGGATACACGGTAGTATTCATCTACACCTAATGAGGAGATTAGAATGTTCTTAGCTTTCCAATCGTAATTATACTTTCGCTCATCGTCGTCGGTCCATTGTGCTTCGGGCTTTGGCACAACTTCGTTATTCTCATTTGTCATGGTTATTTCAATCGGACCATTGAGAATAACGTTCCATATCTTTCTATCTATGGAATTAATGTGCACCCGCATACAGTCTTTCCAATAGCTATAATTTTCACCGTTAAAAACAGGAGCCCTATTATACGCCCCTTTAGGTTCGTTAGCCATTATTCTATCAATGTTGTATTTGAAGCACCGGAGAACCGGAGCTCTTGATACCACTTGTTAGACTAAGGCACGGATCTAGAAGGGGGGGTTGAATAGATCCCTTTTAAAAATTTGAGTGGCGCTACCAATAAAATTGGTTTTCAAAATTGTTTTCAAATGCGGAAGCGGCCTTGGAAAATATAGTCTAAAACGAACAACTATTGGAGAGCCGGATATGCGTCAAGCGGATGAATTTAAGACGATAACGGATAGTAAATCACTACACACTTTTATGCAAAACTCAGATGTGATTCACTCGTACTATTTCCTTATTCCAATGATCAAAAATTACACCAAAACTAGCAGCAAAATTAAGGCAATTTTAGTTCAGCACTTTTGTCGAACAGTTGGTGTGCACAAAACTAGCAGCAAAATTAAGGCAATTTTAGTTCAGCACTTTTGTCGAACAGTTGGTGTGCACAAATACCTTAAATGATATTTGTGTTGAATGAGTGATTGAAAAAGCCTTAGTACAGTATTTCTATTGTACTTAGTAGTTAAAAAAACAGTGTTTCACCAACTCACTCAATCAATACTACAATTTGACAAAATCACTTATTCTAGAATCACTTAATTTTTAAGCTGTAATTGAAAATGCAGAAAATAAAGGAACACAAGATTTGATGAGGCAGTTCCCCCAGTCGTCCTCGCGTTGGGGTACGTCTGCCCTCAATTCTACAAAGAGAATTGAGATATGTATTGAATAGATATCACCTGTTTGGTAGAATAGTTATACACAAGAATCGATAGACAATTGATACAAACAATCTCAATGATGCTGATAATTTCTATCACTTCTTGCCCCTTGATTCAAGATGAATCAAGTCCTCCAATTTGATGTGAATGACCTCCGATTGCAGCCACCTTATTGACAACTCTTCCGTTGATCAAACCTTCGGCACGGCTGATCTTAGACACACCCAAATTGAACCCGGAACGTCTTCAACCTTTCAACGCCCTAGCTACTAGATTGATCAACCTTCCGCTAATCAATCACCTTCGCACTCGCTTGATTGTTGAACCGACGATTCCGTAACAAAAGCCTTCAAAACCTGTAGTCTTGATAGGTAAAACCTCAAAGGTTTTCTCCCAAGAAACACCTGCACCAGCTTCCACTCGAACCGGATCTTCAATCACGCGTTCGAACCTTATCACCGTCGAGCAAACCACAAACCGCAGCAAAAAATTGATTATCTGTAATTTGAGGATTTGTGAGTTGATTGAACGATGAAGATGAAGAACACTGATGCACCTCTTTCACGTTTCTTGACCTGAACACTTTCTCACAATGCTTTCAAAAATGTTGTAAAAAAAATGTTAGTTGTTAAAATTGAAAAGACAGCTATTTATAGTAATACACAAAACAAACAGTTGACAGATCAATGAAACATAGCAGAATTTCTGATTCTGCGCGCGAACGGTCGACCATAGGGTCGGCGTGCGCTGAGCCGTGTGACACTCAAACTGTCATGCGCCGAGTCAGCGGTCGACGCATGATCTTCATGCGCTGAGCCGTCTGATTCTTAAACCTGCATGCGCCAAGTTAACAGTCGACGCATGGTTCCATGCGCTGACCCGTGGGGAATACACAGCTTCATGCGCTGAGTGGTATGGTTGACTCATAGCTACAAAACCTGCAAAAATTGATATGTTTGTTGTTTCGTGCATCTTGTCACGACCAAACATTAGTCACATATATTGCCAATGAAATATGATGATTTAAAAGGATATAGGAAGGATGTAATATGTTAAGTATTGCATGACGATTCTGATTCATCCGAGGTTGTACTTTGTCATCATCGTAAGTATGCATGACGACTCCGATTCATCCGAGGATGTACTTTGTCATCATCGAAACTTGAGAACGTATGTTGTGAGACAGTTTTCCCTCACATTTCACCCATTCTGCCTCGTCCAGCTGAACGTCTCGCAATACCCTCAGAGAAGGGATTTCGACTTCTAACGGTAGCACCGCTTCCATTCCATATACCAACGAGAACGGAGTTGCCCCGGTTGATGTGCGTACCGTCGTACGATAACCGTGCAAAGCGAAAGGTAGCATCTCATGCCAATCCTTATAGGTCACCACCATTTTCTGAACGATCTTCTTGATATTCTTATTGGCCGCCTCTACAGCGCCATTCATCTTGGGTCGGTAAGGTGAGGAGTTGTGATGTTCGATCTTGAAATTCTGACAGAGCTCCTTCATCATTTTGTTGTTCAGGTTTGAACCATTATCCGTGATTATCCGCTCGGGAATCCCATATCGGCAAATGATATCTCTCTTGATGAATCTGGCCACCACCTGCTTAGTTACGTTTGCGTAAGACGCCGCTTCTACCCACTTGGTGAAATAATCGATTGCTACTAGGATGAACCGATGCCCGTTAGAAGCTGTCGGCTCGATCTTTCCAATCATATCGATTCACCACATCGAGAATGGCCAAGGTGATGACATCACATTTAGAGGACTTGGAGGCACATGGATCTTATCAGCATAGATTTGGCACTTGTGACACTTCCTTGCAAACTTGAAACAATCAGTTTCCATGGTCAGCCAAAAATAACCTGCCCGCAGCAACTTTCTCGTCATAGCATGTCCGCCAGCATGCGTGCCAAAGGTACCTTCGTGTATTTCCTCCATGAGAAGCTTTGCCTCTTTTTCGTCTACACAACGCAACAGTACCAAGTCATGGTTCCTTCTGTACAAGACACCATCCGGATTCAGATAGAAATTGCCTGCTAACCTCCTGAGAGTCTTCTGATCTTGACTGGATGCCCCAGCCGGATACTCTTTATTCTTCAGGAAATTAAGGATATCGAAATACCATGGTTTGTCATCAGATGCTTCATCAATAGCAAATACATAAGCTGACCTGTCAAGCCGAGAGATAATGATTCGGGGAGCCTCGTTCCAGAAGTTGACCTTGTACATGGAAGACAAAGTGGCCAGGGCGTCAGCCATTTGGTTCTCTGCCCGCGGTACGTGATGCAATTCAACCTTGTCGAAGAAAGGCAACAATCTCCTTGCATAGTTCATGTAATGTATCAAATTGGGCTGCCGTGTCTCCCATTCCCCTTTGATCTGATTCACCACCAGAGCTAAGTCTCCGTATACGTCCAGATGTTTGATTCACAAATCAATGGCTTCTTCAAGCCCCATTATACAAGCTTCGTATTCGGCCTCATTATTGGTAACGGCAAAGGTCAGTCGGGCAGTAAACGGGATGTGCGACCCGTGTGGCGTAGTGATGATTGCCCCTATTCCACTACCATAAGCATTCACAGCTCCGTCAAATATCATCTTCCATTTGGAACCCAACTCCGGTCCTTCGTCTGGCAACGGCTCTTCACAATCTTTCATCTTCAGGTACATGATATCCTCGTCAGGAAAATCAAACCTCATCGATTGGTACTCTTCAATAGGCTGCTCCGCCAGATACTCAGACAGCACACTCCCCTTTATAGCCTTTTGCGAGACGTATTGAATATCATATTCAGTCAAGACCATCTGCCAACGGGCAATTCTACCTGACAACGCCTGCTTTTCAAACACATATTTGATAGGATCCATCTTCGAGATGAGCATGGTTGTATGATTCAGCATGTACTGCCTCAAACGCTTGGCGGCCCAGGCTAGCGCGCAACAAGTTTTCTCCAGCATTGAATACCGAGATTCACAATCTGTAAATTTCTTACTCAGGTAATAGATCGCATGCTCTTTTCTCCCTGTCTCGTCGTGTTGACCGAGAACACAACCCATGCTTCCCTCAAGAACCGTCAAATACATTATCAAGGGTCTACCTGCCACTGGGGGTATCAAAATGGGAGGCTCCTGCAAATACTGCTTTATTTTATCGAACGCCTTTTGACAATTTTCGTTCCACGTTACAGCTTGATCTTTCTTCAACAGCTTGAATAATGGTTCACACGTGGCCGTTAGGTGAGATATGAACCGGGCGATGTAGTTCAACCTCCCTAAAAACCCGCGCACCTCTTTCTCTGTTTTAGGTGTCGGCATTTCTTGAATTGCTTTTATTTTAGCAGGATCGACCTCTATTCCTCTTTCGCTTACGATAAACCCCAGCAGCTTACCCGATCTTACCCCGAAGGTGCATTTGTTGGGGTTCAGCCTCAGCCTGAACTTCCTAAGCCTTTTAAACAACTTCAGCAGATTTACCAGATGCTCTTCCTCCGTCTGGGATTTGGCAATCATATCGTCAACATAAACTTCGATCTCTTTATGCATCATGTCGTGAAAAAGAGTCGTCATCGCACGCTGATATGTTGCCCCAGCATTTTTCAAGCCGAAGGGCATCACTTTATAGCAAAATGTTCCCCAAGGCGTTATGAAAGTGGTTTTCTCCATATCCTCTGGCGCCATTTTAATCTGATTATAGCCTGAAAAGCCATCCATAAAGGAGAATACGGAGTATTGAGCAGTATTATCAACTAACACGTCAATGTGAGGAAGTGGAAAATTGTCTTTTGGGCTTGCTTTATTCAAATCTCGATAATCCACGCACATTCGAACCTTGCCATCTTTCTTTGGTACGGGTACGATGTTGGCAACCCATGAGGGATACTTTGTCACAGCCAGGAAACCAGCGTCCCACTGTTTTTGTACTTCCTCTTTGATCTTTACTGCCATATCTGGTCGAGTTCTACGAAGCTTTTATTTGACCGGCGGGCAATCTTCTTTCAGTGGCAGGCGATGCACAACCATATCTGTATCGAGCCCCGGCATATCTTCATATGACCAAGCGAATACGTCATTATACTCCCTGAGCATTTCAACCAGTCTTCGCTTGATATCACTTTGTAGTGCGGCCCCGATACGAATATTCTTCTCAACCCCTTCCGACCCCAAGTTGATAATTTCGATGACCTCATCGTGAGGCAGAATGGCTCTTTCCTCTTGCTTCACTAACCAAGACAGTTCTTCAGGAACGTCGCTATCTTCGACAACCTCTTCTTCGGCCTGAAATACCGGGTGCTCAAAGTCGGGACGAGTCATAGGTGGCTCGAGGATGTCATCTGAAAATGTTATCCTGCAAAAGGAATGGTTAAGTGCTTCAAAATGCGTATAAAGCGAACAACCACGTTGACATTTTATTGAAAAAATATAAAACAAGAAAGACAGGGATTACAGTATTTGCACATGAAAAACGCCATTTATTTAATGATTGACACGCAATGTTCATAACAACACAGCCCTAAGCAAACCTGATGCCCCGGGCAAGACATCAGATTATTCAACAATTAATAAAGCAAAGCATTACTGTTTTAAAGTCACAGGAACAAGCTCCTGAATAGACCAGTTGCACAGTCCTTGTCCTGGCGTGCTTGGCTGAATCCAGGCATCCATATCACAGTCGCTGTCTCCTTCGTCAGACTCCGAAGCAGCATTGACGGTTTCATGACACACCCCACTGGCAGAGATGGTGATTGGCTTTCTGAAACGGGGTGCCCCCATGGAAGGAGTTGATGACGACGGCTGGTATCCCAGCCCGAACCGGTCCATCTTCACAGGAATGTCCAGCACTTTGCCCCAGCCCTTTACTTCTCCTGCTTCTACTAGGGCTTGAGCCTCTTTGTACGATGAGACGGCTATCTCTGGCACTTTGCTCGGCCCGGGACCCTTGTCCTTGATGCGCAAACCTTCGAATGCCTGGCAGGGTGTTTCGTGGATTTCTCCGTCGACCTCCACATATTTAAATGACGACAGATGGCTGACCAGGATGTCCTCTTCTCCGCATACGGTGACTACGCTGTCTCCGACCATATATTTTAACTTCTGATGCAGGGTGGACGTGACTGCCCCCGCCCCATGAATCCAGGGTCTTCCAAGCAAGCAGTTGTACGCAGGCTGTATATCCATGATATAAAACTCAGTTGCAAACACCTCTGGCCCCACCTGTAGAGGAAATGTAATCGATCCAAAGACTGTTCTCCGCGTGCCGTCAAACGCTCTGACTACCAAATCACTGGGCGTACACAAGATTCCTCTAACATCCAGCTTCATCATCGCCTTCTTGGGCAGCACATTCAAAGACGATCCGGTGTCAACCAATACGTGTGACATTACTGATCCTCTACACTCGACAGATACGTGCAGCGCCATATTATGGTCTCTCCCTCTCGGGGTCAGATCAAAGTCGGTAAAGCCCAAGCTGTGGCCTGCATTCACATGTGCCAGCACTCCTTCCAGCTGATTCACGGAGACGTCTTGGGGTACAAAAGAAGTATCCAGGACTTTCAACAAAGCATTTCTGTGAGCTTCCGAACACAACAGCAATGACAGGATAGATATTTTGGACGACGTCTGCTGCAGATGCTCCACAATCTTATAATCACTTTTCCGAATCAAGCGCATGAACTCTTCTACGTCTTTCGATGCTGATTCTTTGTCACTTGCTTGCACCGGAACGTTCTCAACCACTTTCCCTTTTCCCTTTGCTAATCTTTCAGCCTCCACTTCAGGGGATATAAAGATCCTACCACTCCTTGTCATACCTCCCGACCCAACAACATTATCCACAGTCTCGGCTGGCTGCTTATTAACATCAATTTTTATCCCGTCACAATACACCTCCAACCCATATGACCATGGGACTGCTTTCGTGCTCTCGTACGGGATTGGCCCGGCCTTAGTTATGGTGATCGGTGGTCGCTGAGCTGGTGCGGCGATAGTGATTGTCTTCCGAGGAATCGTCACAGTGGCCACATCATTCTGATCATCTGCTACTGCCCCTGCGGGCTCTTCAGTTGCTGCTTGGTCAAACTGCAATATGCCTTCATCAATTAAAGCCTGAATGCCCTTTTTCAAATCATCACACCCCCCAGCTAGGGTCCAACAGTCTAAGCAATACTCGTTACATCCTGGGTAAACACCCCCTTGTAATAGTCGGCTCTTTATCTCGCTCAGCGGCGTCTTCAAGTCTTCGACATTCATAATCAGATTCCACCCTTCCTCAGTCAGAATGGCGTTAGCCCCGTGATTAGGCATGGGTTTCTGCACTATATTCGGACCTGCCGTTCCGAAATTGATAGTCTTATTGTCTAAAAGATCCTGCACAACGTGCTTAAAAGCATGGCAACCTTCTATATCGTGGCCCAGGGCCCCAGAATGAAACTCACAGTGCCTGCTTGCGTCATAGCCAAACGGGGGAGCTCCCGTTATCGGTGCCAGAGTTCTTTTCTCTACCAGGTTTAACCCCAACAATGTCTGCAACAAATCTGCATAGGTCGAGGGAGGCTTCTCAAACACTCTTCTCGGTTTACTACCCTGGAATCTTCGCTGAGCCTGTTGTGCCCCCTGCTGAGGCTGCTGCTGCTGTTGCATTGGCTGTTGCTGAACTGGTTGTTGTTGCTGGAGTGGCTGTTGTTGATACGGGATAGTAACACTCGCCACCTGCTACGGCTGACGATATTGACCTCGTCCCCTGCCTCGGCCTCGGCCTCGACCTCCAAATACTGCGCTTGCCTCGCCCTGACGGCGCCCACCAAAAGCTTTCCTATTACTGCCAGATGCAGTTGATTCCTCGACTTGGAACTTTCCTTGCTTAATATTACGTTCAATCTTTTCTCCCATCAGAATCAGGTCTGAAAAACTGGCCAGAGACGTGTGAAACAGCATATCATGAAACAGACCGGTGAATGTGCCGACAAACATGTCATTCATTTCCTTATCTTCTACAGGAGGACGGACCCTGGCAGCCATATCGCGCCACCTTTGCGCGTACTCTTTAAAGCTCTCCCCCTTCTTTTGCGACAGCCCTGCCAATTGGACCCGATTGGGCGCCAAATCGCTATTATACTTGTAGTGAGCTACAAATGCTTCTGCTAATTGCTTCCACGTCTTGATATCGGTTGGCTCCAACCCCATGTACCACTCTAGGGAAGGACCCGACAGACTATCTTGAAATAAATGCATTAGCATTCTTTCATCAGTTGAGTATGCAGACATCTTTCTGTAATAAGCTCGTACATGCACTTTTGGACATGTGTCTCCTTTATACTTGTCGAACGCAGGAGCTTTGAATTTGATTGGCACCCTCAAGCCAGGTACCAAACCCATTGTTGCCATGTCCAAACTCACAGCACTTTGGTTTAGGACTCCCCTCATTTGCTCTTCCAGCATTCTGATCTTCTGGGAATCATCCATCGGCCCTTAGAAACCTCCGCCGGAGAAGGCGTCCTCCTGCTGATCCTCTTGCCACATACCATTTCCAGCCCCATACCCATCATATCCATTATTACGTCCAGCTCTGATCTGATTCATTCCCGGACCTCGGCCTCTGTTGCCGTACCCTTGAACACCTCCAGCAGGACCAAAAGCCATAAATCCAGCGCCGTTTCCATTTCCAAAACCTCCGTAACCCTGGTTGGTTGCGCCATAACCGTCTTGCCCAAAGCCTTGAGCATTGAAACCATATTTCCCAGCATTATCGAATCCCTGATCATTGAATCCGAATCCAGCATTGACGAAGCCATTGCCTCCCGTATTATCTCCCATGTTGATATCACCAAGCCCAACGTTATGGACAGCAGTCTCATTCCCAACTCCGACGTTACCATTCACAGCAGCGGTAGCGTTGTTGACATTAGCAGCAGGTGTATTGACTACAGGTGGAGCCACTGGCGTGGGAGTGCCGTCTCCATGAACAGTATCGACCCGTACGGACTGATGATCTTCATTACCGTGACCAGCATTTCGAGCCAACAGAGGCTGGACCATGGCCTGCAAATTCTCCTGCCCTTTTGCAATAGCTTCCATGGTCTGCATGAAGAGAGCGAGCTTCTCGCGCACATCTTGCATCTCGTTCTGCATTTGATCCATGATTCTTCGACAGTTGGTGCGGGTAGAATAGCGGTGCGGGTGCTGATCTGCAATCCTGAAAAGTACCTGGTACAGAGCAGGAAATAAGACACTTATTCAAAGATTACCTGCAATGCAATGTGAATATGAATGCAATGCAATGTGTCTGTGCATTAGGGAAGTTCATTCCCCCAGTTCTAGTGTGAAGGTGCCAGTGCGGTGACAGTGATGACAATAGGAATATCGGAGCTGAATCATAGAAAGCCTCATATATTGCAGGGAAAATCAATAAGCCCAGGGTACAATATCACTGAGAGTACAAAGAAGGCATGACCTCAACCAACAATCCTGGTGATGGTCAGCACTATGCAAATAAAGCATACAAGTTGCTACATGAAATGATCAAATCCTCCCAAAAGTCTGGTACTCTTCTACCAACTTCTTGGTCTCTGGATGACTTGGTCGATCAAGCAGCCCTTCAACAAGTTGGTTTCTTTTCTTAAGAACACGGCGCACGTCTTCAGCGGTTTCTTCCCATGTTGCTTCTCCGAAGCAATCTTCTAGCTTTCGTTTCTGAGACACCGCTTCATCTCTGCATTTGATTGCCTTGTTCAGTGCATGCTGGACACTATACCGGGTCATCGCTTCTTCCTCACACTTCTTGATGCTGGACTTCAACTTTTCTTCGAGGTCGGAGATTTGCTGCTTCAGCTTATCTTCTCTCATCTTATTGTTGGTGAGAGTAGCATTCCAAGTCTTATTGCAAGAGGAGATTTCTCGGTGTGCTGCGTCAAGCGCCTTCTTTTTGGCTTCCAGCATGTCATGGGAGCTTCTGAACTCTTGCCCCAGACGGTCGCGCTTCTTCTTTTCTTCGATCAACTCAGCCCCTAACTTGTTTAACAGCTCAATTTGTTGTTGGAAAGCATATACGGCCTTGTTTTTCTCACTGCGTACTTGAGATAGCTCTTGCTCTAACCCTTCGTTGATCTTCAACAAGGCTTCCTTTTCCTTCACAACTTGCTCGTAGGCCTCCCTAGAAACAGTAGTTGGCTCTTCTGCCGGGACGAGAACAGTGACGGGGGCAGCGGGAAATGGCATTAATAACTGACTTGCTCTTTCCTGGATCCAAACCCTGTAAGGTTCATAAGCCTGGCAATCGTTCTTACCTAACAATGGCTTCCCTTTGCGGTTAATACGCGTCCAGGCATGTTGCAACTTGGATAATAACTCCCCCTTCACGTCACCTGTGAAGTACAGAGATTCCCGTACTTCTTCCTCCTGAGGTGGATTCTTCAGTGCATATCCGAACTGACGAATGAATAGAGAAGGATTGTAATTGACACACCCTTTTCTTCCTATCAGCGGCACATTAGGGTACCCAGAACAGCTGAAGATGAGCTCAGATCCCAACAGGTCTCGATCAAACCACACAACGTCTTCGGAATATAGCCTCATCAGGCGCTCTGACCAACTGGCTGAGGTTGCACTGTCCACAAATGGTCCCTTCATGGGGAGATGACTTTTGAACCACATATTTAATAGAGGAGCACAACAGTAAACAACTTTTCCCCTTCGGTTTTCGTTCTTATAGTGCAATGAATGGTAGAAGTCTTCGATCAACGTTGGCACTGGGTTGCCTGCAGCAAACAGATAGAAAGCATCCAGATCTACAAAGTTGGGCAAGTTAGGAAACAGCACAATTCCATAAATGCATAAAGCCAAAATAGCATTGAAAACCACCCAACAACCGTTCTTGGCGTACTCTTGAGCCTTGCCAACCAGAAAATCTAGAGAGAAACCGGGAACCCCAAGCCAAGAAGTCACCAACAACTCAGCAGCATTCATATGCAAGGCTTTGGCTAAGTCCTCCAACTTGGGCTCAGCAGCAGAGTGAATAAAGGGAACCTTGTTCTGCACCGGAAGCTCAGTAAACTCCACATACTCCTCAATGGTAGGCCCTAGAATGAAGTCAGCAAAAGTAAAGCATCTCAATGCGGGGTCATAGAACTGCATCAAGGTGTATAGCCCGTTCATCTCATCAGCAGTGGGCTTGCAGACTAATCTCAGTAACCTCCCATGACTCATTCTGAAGCTTCTCCTAACCTCCTCATCGGCAAGAGATATCAGACCAAGTAAAGAAGTAATATCAGGTGAAGGCAACTTATACGCAACTGTTTTCCTCAAACCAGCCATAGTCAATACTCAGAAGTCTGGGCACTAGAACCGGGGAATATGCAAATGCACCTGGAGCACAGACACACGTTAGTGAAATGCAAGTGGTAATGGATATGCAGACAATGCAATGCAAGCAACATGCAACAGGGACCAAAGCTGTAGCTGAATAGCCTGAACCCAATCAAGAAAGGTCTCAGATAGACCGTCCAGAAGTCATCAAACCCTGGTCTCAGATAGACCTAAAACAAAGCTCCAACACTGGTCTCTGACAGATCTCAAACCATAACTCCAACTGGTCTCTGGTAGACCTCAAATCACATCTCCAATTGGTCTCTGACAGACCTCAGAACTCTCCAACTGGTCTCTGACAGACCTCAGAACATACCTCCAACTGGTCTCTGACAGACCTCAGAACTCTCCATAAATACCCAGGATCTCTGATCAAGAAATAACCGGTAGTCTGAAGGTCTAGTTACCTGCATAACCCCAAACCCTCTCACAGGTGGATGTCCTAGTAACTGACAAAGGTATGGCATCCTATGCGGTCGTCGGTGTCACAGACTTTCAGGGTTGATGATACGATTCCCAGAAGGAGTGGCATCATAAAATCCTGAGGAGGCCTCACTTAGCCGACTTCCAAATGATCGGTTCCCGGAGTCGACAATTCAGCTGACCAACAACCCCTTCGACCCAAAGGGTAGAAAAAGAAGCCAACCAGAAGAACCTCGTCCGAGTGTAGATTTCATGAGACACTAATGCAAGCAAAGCCGGCACGCGCCCACTACTTTCTACTCTAATTCTAGGTGCACTCAAGCCCAGGTCCGGCTTCTCACTCAATATCAGAACACCCGTCACACCCCAATACAGCAATAATAAACAATATATAATGCTGAAAATAAAGGTCAGAAATATAAATCCATACAAAATCCTCGACGGGAAAACAAGCGTTAGGATTGACTCTCTTAAGGGACGTTGGATCCCAAATGCATAAGAACCATCGCAGTCCTTAGCAGCCGGGGGACGTTGGATCCCCAGCAGAGTCGCCAGCTGTCGCTACTGCGAAAATCGGCGCCGGCTGAACAGAAGAGTCGCCACCGTGCGTTATTTATCCCACGGGAGGGAAAGGAAACGCTCAGAGTAAACCTCACACAACACGGGAAAGGTATGGTCGTCGCAACCAAAACCTGGATTCGGGAGTCGGTTACGCAAGGGGAAGGTATTAGCACCCCTCACGTCCGTCGTACTCGACGGGATCCACGCTTGTTTTCGGGTATGGATTGTTATTCTATCTAAACTATAGGTCAAGGGTTAAAAAAGAAAATAAAATGAAAATAAAAATGACTCGGCAAAGTATCGCACTTTATGCCTACGTATTCCCGCCTGGAACGAGAAATCAGAGTCAACGTAGTTCGCCTACCTATGGGAAAGGAGGGGAAGGTTGCTCGCTAGGATATCGCATCCTATGCCTACGTACTTCCACACAGCATGGAAGATCAGAGCAAACGTAGTTCGGGCCACGGAAGACACAGGCTCGTCTTGGTTGATTTTATTCCTTCTGAAAAAAAGGTTTTCTTGATTATCAGTCCAAGCGGACAAAAATGACGTCTTGATGAGTTCACATTCTTTTACGAAAGAAGTGTCTTTTATTGTGTTTGAAATCTTTATGTGTTTTTCTATTTGTTTTGAGAAAGAAAGAGACAGAACTCTAACCTACGGTTCCGAAGGGAAACAAACTAACCTAATGTTATCATGCATGGGTTAAGACCTAGTGTCTATCATGCTCCTCTCTTGCACAGAGAGAAACAGAGATCCTACGGGATAGGCAGAAACAGAAACAATATCAGATATATACAGTAAAGCGGTAAAATGCATGGATGCAACAGTACAAGCGAGGCAAGGGAGTCCCACTCAACCTCGAACCTAGAAAACAATAGGCAAAAGTGAACAGGCTTCACTTTCAACCCAACAGGGTAAACAGCAAACAATACAGTCCAGAAAACCAATCAATACATCAGCAATGAAATACAACAGCAAAAGAAACAGCATCAGCAGCTCTGAATCAACATCTGGCTTCAAGTAATCTCCAATCATTTACATGCTTCAACAAGCATTAATCTCCATCTTCATGGCCTTCAGGCAAGGGCTTTGATCATCTGTTTCCTATAAGCAATGGCTTTTCTTCAAGTCTTCAATCTTCAGGGATGAACATCAGTCAACAAGAGGAGATGAATGTTAAACAGTAAATTGCCTACCAAAGGTGGCTCATTAACTGTTAACATTATGCAGACAGGTTTCTCTCAAAAGTTCTATCTTTCAAATATATTCACTGATCCTTCCAAAGGAAGGAGGTGGATATTTGAAAGAGACTTTGAATCATAGAGAAAGGATAGAGGCAAACAAAGCCATCTATGTTTGAGAAGCAAGCTTTCTAATCTAGAGCTCTGCCTAGCTCCTAAACCCTAGTCTCCTCAGCAGCTGCTAGCAAGAACCTCCTCTCCAACTCTGGCAGTTGATTTTCAATCTCTGGATCTCCAATGGTCTTCCTATCCTCAAGTCTTCAGCTCTCCCAAGTCCCAGACAATCCCAATACCCAATCAATCAAGCAATAATCCCCAGAGGGCACACCACACCAGTCAATCAGATATACAGTACATTAATAGCAGTAGGGGAATCCTGACTTTTTTCTAAGGGATCTAATAACTACCCATAGTCCCTATAGTCCCATAACTAGACTAGTCAAACCCTAAGTCCTAAGGGAAAAGAATCAAATCTCCTAAGTCATCACCTAAAACCCTAGTTTTATCCATGTTATTCACACTTACACAAAGCACCTAAATTTAATTTCTAAAAATGGGAACTAAATTGAATCTACATGTTCAATGTCTAACCTAAACAACCTAAAAAGAATGGATGAAAAATATTGAAGCAAATAATAGAACAAAAATTAACAAAATTATGTATGAAATGAAATTATGTAAAATGTTATTTATTTAGAAAATATGGGGAAAATATCAAATAAAAAATAAAATGCCATTTTTATTTTTTATAATTTTCTAGACATCCTAAAGAAAAATATTCTAAAAGAATGAATTAAAAATAATGATTTTTCTATTTATTATGAATTTTATAAGATGCATGAAAAATATAAAGAAAATAAAAAGAAAATGTAAAGAAATAGTTGAAGGGGGTGAGAATACCAGGATATCCAAGTTCAACGCGTTGGGCTTACTAAATTGGGGGGTGCGAATAGATGTCTGAGCCCAATCCCCCCCATAAGTGAAACGGTGCGTTTTACTTTTTAAAATTTCCCACCAGAATGAAGTTTTAATCGTGGCCATTGGATGCTTCTCCCAGGTCAAAGGTCCAACCTCAATCGTATGGCCACCAACCCTTCTTCAACCTCCAGCATTTTAGGGTTTCAGAACCCCTTCCCATGCACGATGATTCCATCTCCTCATGCTCTCTCCACACGCCATGAAAACGCACGATGTAAAAAACAAAACTCCTCCATTTCTTTCCCTCTACAAGCCTATGACCATAGCTTCCATTAAAAATCACACAATCAGCCAATTCGAAGAAGGTAACAGATGGGAACCACCATTAGTGCCCGAGATGAAACCTCTCCAATTCTTCACCAAACTTATCCTAAGCTAATCTACACTTTCTCATGATCATAATATGCTATTTTACTAACATTTTCGTGCCTTAATCCAAGAGTTAAGAGCCTCAACAGAATTACTACCTCATGTTCAAACTTCATGAAACCTCTCTAAAATCACCATAACTGGTCATCTACCTATGCTTAACCGTTCTATGCTATCAAAACCCTAATATTCTACCTAAATTAAGCAATTCGAACAGAATACAAACCTGGTGTAATTCCTTGATACAGGTGCTGAAATCTTCAAATCAACTGCTTGTGATGAAGGGAATGTGATCAGGAGGCTTGATGATTACTTCTGTATGCAACAAGTGTGGTTCTAAAGCTTTGAATTACTCACTTCCAAAGTTCATGCCTCTTGAATGATAATGGTGAATGAACCAATTCCTTCCTCAATTTGACCAAATAAAGTATGGATTCTGATCCTTGTGAGATGATAATGAAGATTGAATCAAGAATGTTGAAGTTTGGTGAGAAATTGAGGGGGTTTGAGAAGCTTATGCAAGAATGGGAAAATGGATGAAAATGGAGATTTTGGACAAATGGGAGCACCAACCCTTGCATGAATCAGCTTGCATGAATATATAGATGATGTAGGAACCTCCTAGAACATTGGAGAAATTTCCCTTGCATTTTCCCTTTTCAATTTGGATTATGTTACTTTCAATTCAAGCAACCATGGATAACTCACAAATTATGACCTAAGCTCAAAATTCCACTTTAGCCAATGTCTTTAAAATGCTTTTTCCATTCAAAATGACCTATAATTTTGCATCATTTGGCCAAGATATGAAAAATCTCATTTTTTAAGCCATTTTTCTTCATTAAATTCACCAATTTTGAAACCTTGTGCTATGGACATTTCCAATCTCTCATGGTCACTTTTCTAGACTAAAAATGTCATTTGGAGCAAGTTTGATGTTGTAAGTTTTTTCATTTGAGGCCTCCTTGTATGAGTTTTGGACATAGGTTAAAATGACCTGTAATTCACAAATGACCAAAATACCCTTTGCTTGCCAAGGCCATAAGTTGAGTTCCACACATCACATGAAGGCATACTATACCATTCTAGAAAGCTAAGACAATAAGGAACAATTCTTATGTTGACCAGAAATTCATTTGAAATATCCTTGAGGGGTAAAAATAGCTTGGAAGCCAAGTCACTTTCACAGACAAAATTTCAGATACCTCAGATGACCTGTAACTTGCAAGGACCATAACATGAGTTCTATAAATCTCCTTGATGTCTTCCACCACTCAAATTAAAGGTCTTGAGATCCTCTACAAGTTTCATGTTGGCCAAGGGTCCATTTGAAGCTTTCATTTTGACTTATCTTGCTTGGAAATTTGACCTAAACTAGGGGATTTTACATAGAAACCCTAATTTAGACCATCCTCTTCTCCTTGATTTCTCTTGAATTCTTCTTAGCATAACAACATATCCTTATTCTCCATGTCAAATGATGAACCCCACATCTTCTCCAATAGCCCTTAATGCCTTTCAACCAGTCACTTGACTTAGAGTTGACCCAGGGTTGACCCAGATGAAACCCTAGTTGACTGTCTTCAACTGCAATACTTGTGATCCCATCAACAACTTGTTTTCTTCTCCAAATGACTTTCTAAGTACTCCAAGATGTCTAGATACTCTCCATGCCTTCCACTCACAGTCACAACCCCCTTGTTGATTCTCAGACACCCTCAGTTAGGAGATAGACTCAAGGCTTGATCTGCTGAACTCCCTGCTTTCAAATTCTTTCTTGATGACTTGAATGGGATTGAATTAGGATAATAACCTCTTGATAGGCCTCTAGAGATGAGAATAATGCTTGATCCCCTGTTGAATGACTTGCTATGCTTATGCTATGCAGATGAGTAACCTATGTACATGACCCTATATGCAAATGCTAATGATATTGAAACATAAACCAAGTGAATAAGGTTGGGAAAATTTTAGGGTGCAACAGTTTATGATTCAGAACCTGGAGTTACAGCTTGAGTATCTTCAGTATTCACTATACCATCAACTGATGTCTCAAGCAATGTTCCAACATCCTCTATGACATTGATTTCTTCATACTGATCATCAATGATAACATTAATGGATTCCATCAAGACTTTTGTTCTAGAGTTATACACTTTATAAGCTCTGTTGTTGATAGAGTATCCCAGAAAAATGCCTTCATCACTCTTGGGATCCATTTTCCTCCTGTGTTCACGATCTGTCAAGATGTAACACTTGCTCCCAAACACGTGAAAGTACTTCACAGGTGGTTTCCTTCCTTTCCACATCTCATACAAGGTAGATGATGTTCCTTTTCTCAAGGTCACTCTGTTGTGAACATAGCAAGTTGTGTTCATAGCCTCTGCCAAAAAATGCATAGGTAATTTCTTTGCATGTATCATGGCTCTTGAAGATTCTTGGATAGTCCTGTTTTTCCTTTCCACTACTCCATTTTTCTGAGGAGTAATAGGAGAGGAAAACTCATGGCTGATCCCTTCAAATGAGCAGAACTCAGCAAACTTGGAGTTTTCAAACTCTTTGACATGATCACTTCTGATCCTGACCACACCACATTCCTTTTCTCTTTGGAGTCTGATGCATAGCTCCTTAAAGACTTAAAATACATCTAATTTTTCTCTGATGAAGCTTATCCAGGTGTATCTGGAGTAGTCTTCCACAACTACATAGGCATACTTTTTACCACCAAGACTTTCTACTTACATTGGTCCCATCAAATCCATGTGCAATAGTTCTAGAACTCTGGAGGTAATCAGGTGACCAACCCTTGGATGAGATGTCTTAGTTTTCTTGCCTACTTGACAGTCACCACATACCTTCCCTTCATCAATAGTCAGGTTTGGAATTCCTCTTACATCCTCCTTAGAGATGATCTTCTTCATTCCTCTTAGATGAAGGTGCCCAAGTTTTTGATGCCACAACTTTACCTCCTTTTCTTCTTTGGCCATAGAGCATGTTGTGGATCTACTTGAGTCCTTAGACTCCCATAAGTAACAGTTGTCTTTAGATCTAGACCCCTTCATTACTTCTTCATTATCACTATTTGTGACCACACATTCTTCTTCAGTGAATTTCACACTTAGTCCTTGATCACAAAGCTGACTAATGCTAATCAAGTTGGCAGTTAGTCCTTTCACTAGCAATATATTGTCTAGGTTAGGTACTCTAGGGCAGTCTAGTTTCCCAACCCCTTTGATCTCTCCTTTCGCTCCATCATCAAAAGTCACATAACTAGTGGAATGAGGTTTGATGTCCACCAACAGATTCTTTATGCCAGTCATGTGTTTAGAAAAGCCACTATCAAAGTACCAGTCTTCTTTAGCTGACACTCTTAGAGAGGTGTGAGCTATCAGACTAACCTCCTTTTCCACCCATTGTTGCTTCTTGGCAGGATCCCTTTGATGAGTGTGACTAGGATATCCATGCAGTTTGAAGCAAAAAGGTTTTAGGTGACCAAATTTTCCACAGTAATGACACCTCCACCTTTGGAACTTTCTTCTTGTCTGCTTCATGTTCTTGTTCCTCTGATGTTGTGACATTGGCCGTGACATCTGGTTTGACCTCTAATTTTCAGACTCTGGTCTCTTGAACCCCAAGATGGGTTTTTGTTCACCAATAAACCCCAGTCCAGACATGTCTCCTGCTATCTGACCACTCTGTAGAATTTTTTCAAGAGTGTCAGTCCCATGGTTTAACATCCTGATTGATCTTGTCATATGCTCAAGTTTACAGTTCAACAGGCTGACCTCACTTTTGAGTGAGTCTATTGTTACAAGATGTTCCTTCTTCTCAGCCTCCAGCTTCTTAATGATCCCTTTCTGATTTTCTCCTTGTTGGCATACCTCTGCACTTCTGAAACACTGTTGTTTGTATGAAGCTGCAAGCTCATCAAAATTCAGTTCATCCTCACTTGAGTCATCATCAGATGAACTTACACTGTTTAGAACAGTGACATGCCTGGCATACTCCTTTTCTGATCCACTTTCAGAGTCTTCATCAGACCAGGTGACAGTTAGGCCTTTTCCCTTCTTTTTGAGGTATGTAGGACATTCCTTTCTGATGTGTCAATATCCCTCACACTCATAGGATTAAGTTCCTTTGCCTTGGTTAGAATTCTCCTCAGAGTTACTCTTTCTGCTGCTGTTAGAAGAGGTGTTCTTGGCATAGGGCTTTGACTTATGATCTATCCTTTTGATCAGTTTATTGAATTGTCTTCCAAGTAAGGCTATTGCTTCTGATAGACTCTCCTTGTTTTCACCATCTTCACCATCTGAATCACTTGCAATTTTTGAAACAAGAGCTATGCTTTTGTTCTTTTTCTCTACAGCCTGATCACACATGCCCATCTCAAATGTTTGGAGAGAACCAATGAGTTCATCTACCTTCATGTTGCATATGTCCTGAGCTTCTTCAATGGTTGTGAACTTCATGGCAAACCTCTTAGGTAAGGACCTGAGAATCTTCCTTACAAGCTTCTTTTTAGCCATCTTTTCTCCCAAGGCTCCTGAGGTGTTTGCAAGTTCAAGAACATTCATGTAAAACTCATGAATGGTCTCATCTTCCTTCATTCTCAGACCTTCAAATTTGGTGGTCAGCATTTGAAGTCTTGAAATTTTGGCCTTGGAGATTCCCTCACGAGTAGTTCTGAGAGTGTCCCAAACATCCTTTGCTAGTTCACAGTGGTGTACCAGTCTGAAGATGTTTTTGTCTATACCATTAAAGAGTGAATTCAATGCTTTAGAGTTCCCAAGAGCTAAGGCCTCTTGCTCTTTGTTCCATTCCTCTTTAGGAATTAACACAACTACTCCATCCTTGTCAGTCTTCACAGGATGTTCCCAACCAGAGTTGGTAGCTCTCCAAGCCTTGCTATCTAAGGATTTTAGGAATGCAATCATCCTAGGTTTCAAATAATCATAATTAGAACCATCCAGAATTGGAGGTCTATTAGTGAAGCCTATATCTTTATCCATAGTACCAGAATTTATTTCCCTAGATCTCACCCAGAATAAACAGGTAGGGTGCCTGCTCTGATGCCAATTGAAATTCTGGAAAGCACACGATGGATGTTATTGCCAAAGTTATAACATCCACTATGACATTGACTATTGTACTAACTAATTAAACTGTAAGTAAAAGAGGTAAATAACACATCAATTGTTCACCCAGTTCAGTGTCAACAACACCTACATCTGGGGGCTACCAAGCCAGGGAGGAAATTCACTATCAGTAGAATTAATTTAGAGTCAAACAACTCAGTTTGCACTCCTCACTTAAAACCTATCTAATGACACTTCAACCTAGAGACACTCTAGACCTGAGTATCCCACTCACTCCCCTTCAATTACACCACAGTGATATCCAATTACAGTTATAGAATAAAGATGAAGAAAAACTTCATACACACCTTGATCTTGCTTCAAAGCTTAGATCAAGGGACACACACACTCTTGCTTAAAAGCTTTGAGTGAGACACAGCTTAGAATCTACCTAACCAATGCAGCAGACAGTTGCTTGGTAAACAAGTATTCCTAAGACTTAATTCACTAGTGAAGAACACACTTTCTTCACTCATAATACTCACGTGAAGAACAACCTTCTTCACTCACAAGGTCTCTTAATTTGCACTCTTTAATCTTCTGTCAAGAGCTTGACTTCTAGGATTGCTCCTTCTGATATTTATAGCAGCAGTCAGTCCTTTGGGCCTTGGTGCACACAGTTAGGATTAATCATAACAAACCCTACTCTTCAATCATTTACACGCTTGCCATTTAATTCAGGAGCATTTGTTTCGCTTTAGGGCTTCTCAAATGTATCTTGTCTTTCAGCTTGAGCTCCTGATTTGTTTCCTGATTTCTAGATACCAGAAAAGCTAACCTGCTCGATGGATGTCATACGGTCAGTGTCATGACATTCAGCTTAGCTTACAGTTAACTTACCCTGCACACACATCATTATGTATGTCTTAACATTCAGTATGACATACATGCAAACTCTAATGTTTTGCCACAAAATGCAACCAATCAAGAGCACTTACACGATCTTTGATTTATCCGAAGGAAAAGTCAAATAAAGGAAAAACCTACTTTTTGCATTGTAAACAATGCGAGGAGAGATCTAGGTAAGGGGATGGTTAAGCCTAGGGAAGGTATTAACACTCTAAACTTCTGTAGTACTCTATGGGAACCTCTTGTTTAAAGTTTACTATTTTTCTTGATTATCTGTTTTAGGGTATATGTTAAGGATTAAAGGTGAAAGAGAGACCTAAGGGTTAGTCCTAAGTTTACTCGCCATGATTCGCATCTTGTGCCTACGTATCCGAGGTAGGGGATGGAATCAGAGTAATCGTAGTTCCCTTTGAAAGTCAGTTTAGAAACTTCTTGATTATGGTCAAGGTTTCAATAGGGAATAAGCGTTCTTAAGGAAGCGCTTACGTGGAGTGCGGAGACTCCAATCTCTACGTTGTAAAGAGTTGAATTAAAAAGGGTAAAACTAGGTATTCCACGGCGGGGAACCTAAAACGGAGTGCGGCGACTCCTTAACTTAATGCTAGGGTAAAGGGTAATTCGGTCCGCGGCAGGGACACCTATGATGTAACACCCATTTTAATTATTTAGTCATTTTAGTGTTATTTTTAATTATTGTATTTTGGTGTGCCCTTAGGTGGGGGTGTGATGGAGTATGTTGGTGGGTATCCTTGATTTATAAGGATTATTTGATAAATGTGGAGTTGATATAATAATATAATGACTTAATAATAAATAGTAATATTGGTGGTATTATTATTATTATTATTATTATTAGTATTGGTGGTAATATTAGTATTATTATTATTATTATTATTATTATTATTATTATTATTATTAGTAATAATATTATTAATATTGGGATAAAGAATATAGAATGGGAGTTGAGAAGATAATAGGGAGTTAGAGGGAGAGGAAAGTAAAAAGTCACGATAGAACCGTGAGAAGAGAATTGGGAGAAAGGAGAAGAGCGAAGAACAGAGAGGAAGAGGGAAGGTCAGAGCTGTTCAACTTTGGAGGAATTCTTCACCAATTGGAACAACTATCGAGGTTAGGGGGGAGAAACTGATTGGGATGGTATATACGTGAATAGGGTAGAGGGGATTCCTTAACCCCGTAGGGATTTGTCGATGTATGAAGTTGTATATTGGCATGCTTGTAATTGTTGTTGATATTGACAAATTGATGCTTGATGTTGATGAATTGTTGTTGATACTATTGAATTTGGGGGATAGGCTGAGGTTACGGTTTTAGGGAAGTTCTGGGTGACTTCAGAGGTATGGGAGGTATACCTGAAGGTTGGTTCTGTAGTGGAAATTAGGGAGCAATCGATGAGGGTAGTATGTAATATTTGTACTGTAAATAGGATAGAAGTTGGAGGTAACACGTTAGGCTTGGAATTGACTCAGATGGCATTGTAGAACAGTGGGGATTTTGGGGGTATCGCAGCATTCGCTGGGTTTCACCTAGCAAGTGTAGGCAAAGGTTCGCGGGGCGAATGGTGGCGGGGGTTCGCCTGGCGAATGTTAGCGAGCATTGGCGAGTAATTCCAAATAAACTCCAAGACCTAAAGGGTATAAAGTTTTCCTGGCGAGTGTGGCCAGCGAAGGTTCGCCCAGGAAATGACCCCTTCGCCTGGAGAATGCACGATAGTTGAGAGGGGCTTTGCGAGCAGGTTCTCCTGGCGAGCCATAGCGAGCATTCGCTGCGGGGCTTTGCCTGGCGAATGAACCAACGAATGTGACAACAGAATGTGGTTTTTGGTACTGTTATGCCTTGTGTATTAGCCTTGTAGGATCCCTTTGATCATGACAAGTGTAGGGATGGTGATTGAATGAGGAAGAGTGTGTATTTGGTAATAGGGGTGAATTCCTGAATACTTTATGTAAGTGTCTGATTGATTGGTGTATGAGATATATATATATATATATGTGATTTGTGGTGGTGTGATCTGAGAATCGTATGCACAATGTATGCTTGTGTTAATTTGTATGCATTTGGTGTTATGCATATCATGGTGTAGTGGTGGGATGAGTCATTGCTCAGGGGAGTGTATGTGATTCATTCGTATTCCTTTGAGTGGGGAATGGTGATGACGGATCATGGCTAAGGGCGGGTGTATGTGATCTATCCGGGTTCCATAGAATGAACCACTGAGTCGGTACCGCATGCATGGTGTTGCGTTGCATAATTTGCATTATGGTGTATTGTGTGGATGGTGGACTATATGTCGTGTTTGTTTAATGTTGGGTGATAAACTATGTGATTGGTGTATTTACTACCTTTATTTCATGTATGCATTTACCAATATATTTTGATCATGTTTTCTCACCCCTTTGTTAATGTTGTGGTCTGTACTTCCTCGGAAGTACAGATAATCCAGGTACTTAGCTAGCTTGGATTGTGGTGTGCAAGTCGAGTCTTAGGATGCTCTGGTACGTAGCACGGGACTTGGGTGTTTAGTTGTTTCATGTTGAACTTGTTTTATTTTCCTATGACGTATCATGACTTTGATATATTTTATTAATGAACATTTTCCGCTGTTTTGTTGTGAAAATCTTTGAATGAAGAGTATGTTGAATTTTGTGATGTGATATCCCACTTGGAATGTGGAAACTCTGATGTTTATTTATAATGTTTATATTTTATTTGTTTTGGGATGTGGGGTGTTACAATTGGTATCAGAGCAGGTTGGTCCGTCCGGCCAGTGTAATTGAGTTGAGTCTCACCTTAGGATAGTGTTTGTGTATCGTTTAACCTGGTGTTGTTATTGTTGAACAGTATGTGTTGCACCCCAAATTTTAACCCCTTAGATCCTCATCATCATTTTAGGATCATGTTCATTTGATTAACTAACCTTAACACATTTCAAGTTTATCTTTGTTAAGATGCAAATGAATTAGGGTTCCGTACCGTCAAATTCGAGATTTCGTGGTTTGACCAATCAATGTTTTGGATTGATTCAACTTCAAATAAGTCTCCACATCATCAAGAATACAACATTGGATCAAGTATGGATTCAATTTGAGGGGGTCACCCGGAAATTGAGAACAGTGCAGTCCAAGACGCCCGATTAGGGTTTTCCGATCAGGAAAAGTCAACTGTAGTTTGACCTTTGGTTTAAAGAGTATTTCAATGGTGGGATTTTTATCCATTAAGCTCCTATGTCTTAGTAAAGTCCATTCAAAGAGTTTCAAGTCCTCAGGATGTCAGGATCATCGACAGTCGACTCGGTAGTCACCGATTGATCGAACGTTTGACCGAAAAGTCAACTCTTCAACAATAAGGAATTTGAATTCAAGGTGTGAATAAAAAATGTTCCCTATATCATATTACACCTCCCCATAAAATTTTATGACCATTGGATCAAGGGTTAAGAAGTAATTGCAAAAATCGGGAATTAGGGTTTCGAAAGGGGCAAGACCATAACTCCTCAACCACACATCCAAATGAAGTGGTTCAAAGCTCATTGGAAAGATCTTGACAAATCCAACAAAAGATTCAAAGTGGTCCATCATCAAAAAATGCATAGAATTGGAGTTATAGCAAAATTCATTTTTGAAGGGGAAATAACTTAGAAAAATTCTAAGTTATTTAGAACTTTTAAGTGGTTTTTTCAGAAACTTTGAAGGGTTTTTCAACCTAGTTCTATCAAGAATTTGGAAATTCCCAAAACATGAAATTTATAGATCTACTTGAGGGCTTTCCAAATTGTGCCTGTCACACTTGAAATCACTTTGTCAAGAATTCTCAAAATTGGATTTTCACAACTTAAGCTACTCTCAACCCTTGATTCTTGATCCAAACTGATAATCTGAGGCATAGATAGAAAGAAAACCAGAAAAAAGGATGGTTTTGGTGAACATAGCAAGTTGTTGCAACTTGACAATATAATAATCAAATGTAAGGAGAGAGAAACTTTAATGCTAGGACTGTTGCAGCTAGCTTACTCTACCCTCACAAATCATCTCAGTCACTTCATGTCCATCTCCACTTGAGTTTTCTGATCTCCTTTGAACATTGGAGCTGATAGGAGAAGATCTTGCAAGAATCATTTGAAAATCTCATAAAAACTCCCTCCAAAAGTGGTAAAAGACCAAGGCTGCCCTCACTCTTGTTTGGCTATAAATAGAGGCCTCTTCTATAGTTTAAGTACACCAGAGCAATCTCAAAAAACCATATCTCTCACTCTCCTCTCATCCATCAAGAATTCCAAAATCTTCAAAACCTCCATTTTCACCAAAAAACTGTCTTGAGCAAAACTCTGCTCAAGACCAGTTCCACCACTTCCAAACCTCTAAAAATCATCTACACAAACCCTAAATATAATATAGAAGGTTTCTATACCTTCAAACCTCTCAAAAATACCATTTTGCAAAAAGTCAACTTTCACACTAAGAAAGTTTGACCACCACCCTCAAAACTTGCCAAATCTTGGTCTAGGCTGTTTCTTGCTGATCTAACCATCCACACACCTCACATATGTCATATTACAACTGTTTAAAGCATTGAAAACCAACTGGAAATCTCCTAACTCCAACTGTCTTGAAATTTGGTCTTGTTGCTTCAAGAGGAAGTAAGCTTCATATCATTGCAAAGGAAGGAGCATCTCTGGGTTTCTAAGCTTTTTAGCTTGTTCAAGGCTGGTCAACAAGAGGTATGTGATGTTCTAACTATCTCTAAGTCATACATTGTCATGTATTGTCATTTTGTGGTGATTTGTGTGAAAATATACCATGGCTGCCCTATTAGGCTTCTTTGTCAAGAATCCTATTTTTGTGTTCACAATGCTTGTTTTGTCAAATATTTTATCATTTGTAAATGATATGTGGATGTTAGATTGTAAGTTTGTGCCTTATCATCATGTTTAGGTTTGTTAGTGACATTTTGGTCACTTGGTAGTTTTAGGATCCAAACTTGAAAAAGTAGTATGCTTGCCCTATAGGATAGGTAGAGGACTTGTAAGTTGCTCATGGATCCCCCTTGCCCTTGATCATGTATGAATCAATGTGGCCTTTTGTTCATTATGATGCTTGGTTTTGCTGCCAAATTTGATTCAATATGTCATTCTTTGATTTAATGAGTTTTTGCATAACTTGAGGTTGTGAACTCCTTTGTTTATCCATTTCAAGAGTGCGTATGTTGTTGTTATGCTCAAAATCTGCCTAAGATTCAATTTGCTATGTCATGCCTCAAACTGTTGCATTTTTTAAATACCATGAGGTCAATATGTCATTTTTTGTCTCAAGCATTGCTTACATGATTTGTGTGCATTAAATCTTCATCATATCCATTTAAAACTTGTCACAATCTCATTTCTCCAACTGTCATAGTTATGGCTCATTGTGTGTTTAAGTTGTTGTCCTTGCATAACATAAGTCTCAAAATGCTAAATTTTGTTTTGACAAAAGTTTCACTCATTTTCTACTTTGCATCTCATCTGTTAGCATGTTCATGGTATGTGCATATTGCTTGTCTCAACACAAAACTCTTTGCTTGCCAAAACAACATGTTGTGCTAAGTTTTACCAAGACAGCTTCTCATACCTCCTACCACAACATACCAATTTTGTGCTCCAACGGTCATATGCCTAATTTATGAGTTGAAACTCATCTATTTGCTTGATTTTGATGTGTGTAGATGCTTGGTTTGATCTATATGTACCTCTTTTCTTGTTTCACCCTCAAACTGCTCCTTTTAAGTTAAAACACACCAATTCACCTACCACTTTCTATTTCAATCAATTTCTAATTGATCTATGTGCCTAATATCATTCCCTTACTTATTTGAAATGTGTGTGTGATGCCAAAAACTCCCATCTGTCATGAACTGGCCAGCTGCCCTAACATGTTGATGTTTGTGCATTTTTTGAGCCTCAATGTGCTTCCTTTTGTGTGATGTTGATTTGAAATGGTGCGTAAGCATAGACATGTCTATTATCATATTCATAATGTGTGCGGATGTTTATTTTGGTTTGAAACTCATCAATTTGAAAAATACCCCACTGTTGCCACATTCTTGCTAAAACAGTTTTTCTCACCAAATGTGCCACAACATTACCAAATTGTTATTCTGTTTGCACATGCCTAATCTATGAGTTGTAACTCATCCATATGCTTGTTTCTAAGATGTACACATGTTTGCTTTGGTCTGAGCTTGCCTATATTTGTATTTCACCACTTAACTTCATTTTGAACCAAAACTGCCAAGAACACATACCAAAACCATGTTCACTTACACAATGATCAATCTCAGAGTGGTAACTCATTTGGCCCTATATTTGTGATGTGTGTTTGAGTTTGTTTGTCCATGAGAGCTTTTCTTCTTGCATTTAAACTATGCTTGCATACCATTAACTGTCCAACTGTTTTGAAATTGTTCTTTTTGCAACTTATGTCACAAATTGCAAATCATGAGTCACTTTATATTTAAGTTGGATTTTGGGTTTCATCTGTTTTATGTTGTATTTGGAGTGTGTGAGGACATTTAATTTTATTCAAGCATGAGCAATTTGAAATGTGGTTTTGAAAATGCATGTCAATTCACCAACATTGCAGCTGTCTTAGGTTTTTGAAATTCACTGAAGGTGAGAAAATACTTAGAAGGGGGGTTGAATAAGTATGAAGATAAAAACTTAGAAATAAAAACTCAAGTATTTTTATCCTGGTTTGTTGAACTCAACTACTCCATTCCATCCTTCCTAGAGTGATTTGCCTTTCTCAATCAAGGACTTAATCCACTATTTAATCAACTGATTACAATAGTAAGCACTAAGAACAACTGTTCAAAGTCTTCTCAAGAACTACTGATTCTAACTGGATCTTCTTAAGGTTTACAATCAAATGTAATAACAAATACAAGTGTTTAAATTGCTTCTAAAAAGCTTTATCACAACTGTGATTTTTCACTTAATATTATGAATAAAGAAATTAATTCTTAGAAAGAATATGAATAGTATGAGAGCTTTGAATATTGATTTCTTTCAGATAAAACGTAAAATCAAGAAGATGGGTGAAGACTTGCTTTTATAAGCAGCTGATCCAAGGAGAGATTCACGTTGAGAAGAGTGTCCAAAAGGTCTGAGCCTTTTTGTCTTCACATCAAGTGACCTTTCATAGAAAAAGAAAGCACAGAGAAATCCTTTTTGTCTGTGTTCTTGTGTCTAGCATAAATAAGGAAAAAGTCGTTTGAATTATTCCAACAGACATAATCTTTGAATTCTTCTTCTTCTTCAAATTTCAGCAAGATTCATCAGAGTCTACTTTGATCAGTGCCTTCTGATGTTGATCAAAGTTTTGCTGAATCAGAGTCTTCTACAGCAGGTGTGCTTTTAGTGTGTTCAAGTTCAGAGCATATTTGAGTCAGATCCTCAGTACTGGCAGCTTTAGTACTTTCAGAATCTTCTGTAGTAACTATGCTTTGAAAACTCTTCATACATAATTCTTCTTTGGTTCAGATGCTTCTGACTTGCTTCAGATTCTTCTGGAGCTTCTGCTTCAGATCCTTCTGGAGCTTCTGCTTCAGATCTTTCTGGAGCTTCTGCTTCAGATCCTTCTGGAGGCTACGCTCAGGATCTTCTGTTGGCAGCATTCAAAATCTTCTAATGGATGCATCTGGCGCTTCAGAGTCTAGCAAATTTCTTATGTTCAGTTCTGATTTGCTTCTGGAGAGATAATTATTTTGATATCTGCAACAAACACTCTCGAGCAAATTTTAGAATATATAATTCTTAATTACAAAATTTCATAATATTTATCATCAAAACATAGAGATATTATTAAGAACCAATATGTGTTCTAACAATCTCCCCCTTTTTGATGATGACAAAAACATCAGAAATTTTGTTTAATTGAAAATATAATAATTATAACTCCCCCTGAGATGATGAATCTCCCCCTGAATTAAATACAAGTAAGGAATAGAAACTTCCCTTTTGTCTTGAGTATTTTTCAGAGTTAGATCTTGATTATTCTTTTAACATTTGAGAGTCAGAGTGTCTTGCAAATTTCAGAGTCAGAGTTTGATAATTTTCAAATGATCTGAGAGTCTCAGAGTTACTTTTACAGAGTGTACTTATCAAATGTTCTGAAATACTCAGATTTAATGTTAGATAAAATAGATATGTCTGAAGTTTCAATCTGGTGAAGTTTAATTAAACAGTTCAGATCTATATTTTCTCCCCCTTTTTTGTCATAAGCAAAAAGTAAAAACTTTGAAAAGACAAATAAAAGGAAACAGTAAAAGAGATAGATCAAGTGGAGAAAACTTTGAAACATTCATTCATTTAATTCAGAGCAAGAGTACACACATCAAAAGATATTCAAAAAATACATATGCAAACATCAGAATGAAAAAAAAATAAAGTTAGAGTGTTTTGACAAAAGCATCTTCAACAGATCCGTGATCTCAGAAGAGGAATGTTCTTGTTTTGACATCCACTTAGCCATTGTTTCATTCTTCTGATCCTGTTGAGACATCCACTGAGTCATGTCTTCAGACTTCTTATCCTGTTTAGCCATCCATGACTTGATTTCTGATTGACCAGCTTCCAGAAATGCAATCTTATCCTCAAGATCTCGATGTTCTTTCTTAATCTCAGATGAAGAAGGTTGAATAGTTTCTGAAGCTTGAACAGAGTCAATTTCCATAGGGGCTTTAGAGCTTGGAGCAGTAGAGCCAGAGGGATGTTCTATTAGATTCATGGCCAAAGGGTTGTCTTCAGATGCAGATTCAGTAGCTTCTTTTGATGATGGAGGAGCATCTGTAAGAAGTAATGGTCCAGATCTCTTGACAGTCCAGAATAGACTTCTTGCAGCTTCAGCAAATCTGAGCTTCGCATCATCAGAACATATGTTCTTCAGATTTGATGCTACAGTGTTGAATCTGTTGATGAAGCCATTCCAGATGACATCAGATTCTGTTGCATCCATTGTTGCTGAACACTTCCTCTGTACAGTACCTAAATACATCTGTATTTCTTGCAAAAAACATGTAAATAAATGATCAACATTTAGTCTAGGTCTGGGGTGTAACAGAGTCTCCAAGGTAATTGGCTTTGGTTAGGGAGTAGGTGGAAATATGGATTTGTGAATAGAGATCAGAGGAGGAGGGTAGTAGGGTATGAAAGGAATTTCAGAGGATTTGTCAGGTTTTGATCTGTTTAAGGCATTCAACAGATTTGGTTTTGCTTTGGTGTGATAGGAAACCACATCAAAGGGTTTATTAGAGTAAGGTTGGAAAGCAGATTTTGCAGGTTTATCAAAAGCAGCAGGTTTATCAGATGAAACACGTTTAGCAGAAGTAACAGCTTTTGCAGATTTAGCAGAGTATGATATTGTATCTAATGAACCTACTTCTGGTATTGATTTAATATAAGTTAGAAGTGTCGCTACTGCGAAAATCGGCGCCGGCTATGACAGAAGAGTCGCCACCGTGCGTTATTTATCCCAACGGAGGGAAAGGAAACGCTCAGAGTAAACCTAATGCAAAACGGGAAAGGAATGGTCATCGCAACCAAATCAGAGTCAACGTAGTTCGCCTACCTACGGGAAAGGAGGGGAAGGTTGCTCGCTAGGATACGGCATCCTATGCCTACGTACTTTCATACAACATGAAAGATCAGAGCAAACGTAGTTCGGGCTATGGAAGACACAAGCTTGTCTGACTGTTTTTTTATTACCTTCAAAAAGGGTTTTTCTTGATTAAGAGTCCAAGTGGACAAAAATGACACTTTGATGTTTGTTTGGAATCTTTTACGAAAGAAGTGTTTTTTTAGTTTGTTTGCAATCTCTGATGCACTAGAGACTATGATTTGAGAGTGACTACATCGTGTGTCACCCAAAGGGTGCCACACTAAGCAGCCAGACTACTAGAAAGAAGCTCTCCAGCAACCCTTTCCCAAATAACTTAAGGCTCGTAACATACGACATCGATTAACCTTATTACTGTATTTTCGAGTTGTTTTAAGATAAGAAGAGAAAGAAGCTCTAAAAAGCCTAGGGTTGAAAAGGGAATAAAAACTAACCTAATGTTGTCATGCATGGATAAGAATCCTAATGTCTGTCATAATTCCCTCCGGCACAGAGGAAATCAGAGATCCTAGGGGATAAACAGAAAAGAAAGCAAGCAAATACAGTAAAATGCATGCAATGCAGCAATACAAGCGAGGCAAGGGAGTCCCGCTCAACCTCGAACCTGGGAAAACAACAGGCAAAGTGAATCAACATTCACTTCAAACCTAAGGGGGCAAGCTGCATAAGCCAACAAACAATACAGAAAAACCAAAATAAAAACAGAGGAGGCAGCCCAAACAGCAGCACCAAACTCCTACAGCAAACAGCACAAGCAGCAGCTCTGACAGCAACAATTGATTAAACAGCAAAAAGTTGACAGCAACAACCTTCATCTTCATGAATAGCTCTTATCTTCAAGTTTCAACAAACTTTCAATCTTCAACAAGCACCAAAACCCTAGCTTCAACAAGCAACCAGCTTCAACAAGCACAAACTTCATTCTCAACAAGCTTCAACAAGCAACCTCTAAGGGAGAATCAATTAACAAGATTAGGTTGAAATGTTAAGTAACTTAATGACAACCAAAGGAAGCCACTAAGAACCTAACATTGTAAGAGAATGACATCCTCAAAGTTCTACTCTTAAAGCATGCCATTCATCCCTCCAAAGGAGAGATGTGACTTCTTTAAGAGGACTTTATGTCATTGGATTGAATGGAGATGAACAAGATACTCCATGTTTGAAGAAAGAAACAAAACTAGTCTAATGCTCTTCCTAAAACCCTAGCTTCCCTAAGCTCCTGACAAGCACTCCACAAGAGGACAAGGCTTCATCTCCAAGCTCCTTCAAACTCTCTATAGCATCTTCAATTGGTATTCATGTTCATCCAAGCACAAGAGCACCATCACCCTAATCTAAGGGGAACTATTGAATTAAACCAGTCAAGTTAGTGTGTTAGAAACTCCTAAATGTTAGTCTTAAAACTAATTCTAAGTAAAATACCAAAAGTGATTATAAAATCCTACAAAAAATTCTAAGGGTTCCTAAACCTCTTAAAAATCACTCCATACAAAAAAAAAGGGGTTACCCATTCATTAAATGCTAAAACTATGCCCTAAACCTAAGGGTACTATCCTAAAACCCTAATTCTACAACACCTAATGTTCGATGTCCAAAGCAACCTAAAATTATCTCACAAAAATATGATAAAATTACTAGGGTTACATGCATATTAATCTAACTCTACCAAATAGAATCAACTCAAAAATCCACACCAATCATCCATACTAAAATCAGCAAGATCATGCATCAACCATATTCAAAATAAAAGCAATTAAACTTCAAAAAATGCAATTAAATTCTAAAATGCATGAATTAATAATTTCTCAATCCTATTAAATTCTAGACTCTTTAAGGAGTCAGGGGAAAAAAATCTAGCCTAAAAATGTTAATTTTCCTATTTATTGTGATTTAATTCCTAACCTATATGCAAACATAAAATAAAAGAAAATAATACAAAAATAACAAAAGTGGCGTGACAAATAGCAATATAATCCAGTTGTTTTCAAGACATGGGCCTAAAGAGGGGGTGTGAAAAGCGCTTCAGACTAAGCCCAAACTAATTAAAAAGAAAATCAGAAAAAGAAATGGAAAATAGGAAAACGTGTGTGTTGTTTAGCAATTTATTTCAGTTCAAAATCTAACTTGGGCCAAACCTGGGGTGTGCATAGCAAGCAAAGACTAAGGCCCACCCAAATACCATTAAGTGAAACGGTGAGTTTCAATCAAACTCACTCTCATTCAGAAAATGAAACAAAATCGTGGTTGTGGATTCTAGTCTTCAGTCAATGGTCAAACCTGATCCAATGCTTGAAAAGTCATCTTCTCCCAATGATTTAAAAAGAGAGGGAAAACTCAGACGGTGGCCTGAGCTACAACGCCACCGTCGTCTCCGGTGAGGGTTATCCAAAAGTGCAGCAATTTTTGCAACTAAACAGCCTATCCTACTCAAAATCAACCCCTGAACATGAATTTGACCAACAAATTCATTGATTCTTCCTCTAAAACCAAACCCGATCCAAGTTTTAGAAAATTCACCAAGTCTTGAATGTCACGAAACCTAAAATTAATGATCCTAACATGAACTACACTCTTCACTGATCAAAACTAACTATCCAAACATGCTTGTAGCCTCAAGAATCAAGAGATATCGTCACCAACAGAAATGGTGTCATGACCTACCATACCTCTAATCACTCAGTTCTTGCACCAAAATCCTTCTACCTAGTGTCAATAACCTAGCCACGAGTTCATTTATATGCAATTCTCTATAAATTAAGCCAAAGTTTGAAAGTTACAAACCTAGAAGAAATGGATGAACAGAAGGTGATTTTGCTCGATTCAGCCCTCAATCTTCTCCAGATTCATTCAATAGCACCTTCTCAAGCTTCTGAAACATTCAATTGGCCTTGAAATCAACTCAATATCCAAACACGATTCTTGATTCAGCTCTGCAAAATCAACTTGCTCCTTCTTGGTTCTTGCTCAATTCTTCCCAAAAAATGACCTGAATCAGTTGCAATGCATATATAGAGTGTGATGGAAACCTCTAGAACTTTCTGTAATCATCCAAATGAGAATTTCAATTTCTCATTCTCCTTCAAAATCTCATGTGTGCAGCTGGTGAATTGCCCTATTCTAGCTCCCAATTTCACTTGAATTTCTCATCTCATGCCATTTAGAATTGAATGGGAATGGTAGATCCCTTGTTTTTGATCCCATGGTGTGTGATTGTTATGTTACTTCAACCATAAGTCACAAAAGGAAGTGCTTGAAAATGGCCTCAAATCCAAAATGTGCTATTGCCAACCTTCTCCAAATGCATTTTCTGATCAAAATGACATATAACTTTGTTCAATTTGGCCACAAAACAATTTTCCCCAAATTTTGGCCTTTTAATGATTTTAATTTCCTTATTTCAAAGCCATTTCAAATGAATTTGTGTTCCAAGCCAAAACAAACTCTCATGACCGCTTGTTTGCACTCAAAACATCATTTTGAACAAGTTTCATGTTGGACAATTTTCCATTTGAAGCTTTCAAGTTGGAGTTATGGACCTATGATCACAAATGACCTATAATCACCTATACCCAAAATACCCCTGGCTTGCAAAGATCATAACTTGAGTTCTACAAATCCTATCAAGGACTTCTAGTACTCTATGGAAATCTAAGACCAAAATCTACAAATCTCATGTTGGCCAAAAATCCATTTGAAAACTCCTTGAAGGGTAAAAGGTGCTTGGAAGTCAAGTGACTTTCACAGATAAATTTCATAGTCATCTGATGATCTGTAACTTGCAAGTACCATAACTTGAGTTCTATAAATCCCCTTGACGACTTCTAATACTCAAATTAAAATTATTGAGATGCTCTACAAGTTTCATGTTGGCCAAAGATCCATTTGAAACATGTATTTTGACTTATGTAGCCTTGAAGTTAGGTACTAAATAGGGGATTTTACACTGAAACCCTAATTTAGCAACTTCCCACATCCTTGATCCTTCTTTGCTTAATCTTGGCACAACACCACACATGTATCAACATACCAATCCAGAACCCCATGACTTCAAAGTACGCTTTGATGCTCTCCAATTACTCAATTGACCTAGGATTGACCTAGATGAAATCCTAGTTGACTGCACCTCAACTGTGGCTCTTGTACTTGAACCAATGACTTGTCTCAGCTTCAATATGGCCCTCTAGGCATCCCATGAGATCCATACACACCTAAAATTCACATTCCATGTTTCTCATCCCACTGGTGATTCTCAATATTCCTCAAGATAGAGCAAAACCCACATGTAGGCACTCAAACTTCTCAAGACTTCAAATCACTTCTTGATGGCTTGGATGACTTCTCATACTTGGATAACACCTCTTGCTAGGCTCTTCTCTTGATAGACACCCTTGATCCCTTGTTGGATGTATGCTATGCTATGATATGCCAATGATTGAACTATGTACATGATGTAACTATACAAATGAAATGCAATGAAACACAAATCAGGCAAGAAAAGGTTGGGCAAATTTTGGGGTGTAACAGCTGCCCCTATTCAAACGGCTTGGACCCGAATGGGTGAAGAGCGAACGACCTTCAAACAATCACGGTACGAGACAGTTGAATACCAGGAAACCCGGAAATTTGCCAACTGCAGAAATAAACTGCACAACTGCTTGGGGAGCAACATCCCCTATCTGAATCCCGTTGTCACGGCAACAACTGATCCATCGTCTGATAATAATTCTGATTTCAACTTCAACCACCTATGTAACGCCACAGGTACTGAACAAATTTTTTGCAAAAACACCTCCGTCCACAACTGGACTAACCTTGTCAACACAAGAAGAGAAACAAATTCGTCAACACGAATAGAGATTTTGTCGTCACAGGAGTAACCTTGTCCACCTCTGGACCCAAATTTCGTCGAATCACGAATAAATACAAATCGGTCCACGTAAGGACTCACATTTCGTCAACCCGAAGAAATCTCAACAACACAGGAATGGAACTTTGTCCATGTTAGGACGCTTGTTTCGTAAACAGAAAGAAATCCCCTCAACAATAGAAAAACTTTGTCCACGTTAGGACGCACACTCCGTCAACACAAAGAAATCCCATCATAAACTTGTCCATGTTAAGAGTCACATTCCGTCAACACGGAAAAATCCTATCGTCATAGGAATAAAACTTGTCCTCATCAGGACTCCACAATCCGTCAACACGGAGGAATCCCGGTGACTTCGCTGGGGATGAGTTGTCCGCATCTCGTCAACACGAGGAGATCCTATCAACATAGGAATAAATTGTCCACGTCAGGACTCACATCTCGTCAACACGAGGAAATAAACCCGTCACCATGAAGAGAAATAAATTTGTCCACGTCAGGATTCCATCTCGTCAACACGAAGAACGGTAAACTTGTCCACGTCAGGACTCGCATCTCGTCAACACGAGGGGAAGTAACTTGATTTGTCCACGTCAAGACTCACATCTCGTTAACACGAGGAAATCCTATCAACATAGGAGTAAATTGTCCACGTCAGGACACTGTTTCGTCAACACGAAGAAAGATAAATTTGTCCACGTCAGGACTCGCGCATCACGTTAACACGAGGAACTATAAGCTTGTCCACATCAGGACGCACATTTTGCCAATACGAAGAAAAATATTTGCTGGGGATAAATGGTCCACGTCAGGACACCATTTCGTCAACACGAAGAGTAATCAATTTGTCCACGTCAGGACTTCACATTCCGTCAACACGGAGAAATCAAATTTGTCCACGTTAGGACTAACACATCTCATCAATACGAGGAAATAAAATCTGTCCACGTCAGGATTCACACTTCGCCAACATGAAGAAATCCCGTCAATACAGGAATAAATTATCCACGTCAGGACTCATATCTCGTCAACACGAGGAACTCCTATCAACATAGGCAATAAAATTTTGGTGACTTCTGGGGGAATACTTCTGTTAACCAGTAGGAAAATACATCCGTTTATCCATGCGGGAAGATACTCTGAACAGTTTTTCTACTCATCTCTGCAGTAGCTAACTCCATTGGTCCCAACCCACACCTTTTAGCGCTGACGTGACAGCGAATTTGAGGAGGACTCTACTGGGGATATTTGGAAACCAAACTGCCGGACGCCTGCTTCGATAACCGGCGGCAGCTTCTGAAATTTTGATTCATGAAACCCTTTGACGCTGACATAATAGCAAATTCGAAGAAAATAATCCGCTGGCCGGATAAGAGAAACTTCAACAAGCAACTCTATGGGGAAAATAGTAAGATGAACTGTATCATCACACGTCTCACAGCGAGACCTCGAATACCTGGTAATAGATCTGAGCTAGAACTCCATACTCCTACTGAGAAAACACACCTGAAAGCGAAAGGTTAACCAACCTGATTTATGTTTCAAAATGCATATGTTTGAAAATGGCGTAATGCTCCGTACGGCACGGAGATGCTACGCGTTTGAGTAGATGCAAATATGACGATATATGCAAATGCAAATGCAGGCTCAAGTTGTCGGGGCCACTCTGATAATGATGTCTCAACAACATGAATGCTGAGGATAAAGCCAACTCCGATGGGGAGAACAAGTATCATAAGGTATTCCGGTAAAACAAATGTCGGAAACACAGCCAACTTGGCCGGTGAGAGACTAATCATCAATTTCCACTGGGAGGAAAGAACAAATACCCTGCTGGTGAACAAACTTAGCTGGGGAAGAAGCGACACTTCTGGGTAAAGCACATTGTCTGGGCACGGTTTACACATTCGGAGTAACCACTCTGCTGAGGATCAACATCCTGTCAATGGCATGACGACCTGCGGGGATCAAGAAAACCATCCTTCGCGTATATAAAGCTTTCGAACCAACAACTTGGTTAACTATTGCGGGAATCTCCCATGCTGGAGATTAAACGTGCACATCTTTGACTTTGACCTTCTGGGGTTAATCCTATGGACGGCTTTCCATGAGGACACTCTCCTGGGGAAAATAATTCCCTCCTTCGGGAAGGGATAAATGTCATTCCAACTCTCTGGGGATAAGCTGTGACTAGCTGAGGAATGACATCAACGGGAGTTAGGTCTTATATCAAGCGACCATGGCTGGGGAATACAATTCCTAACCGTTTGCTCCAACGGTAAGAACCCTGCAAAACACAAACGAGACAAAACAGGCCTATACAACATAATCTATCTGGGTTAGCATCTGTGACATCACTTCAGTCAATTCGAAGTTTTAGCAATTATTGGCAAGGGCCAGCAAGATTATGTAAGTGCAAGTTTATCAAAAACATCGGTGTCTTTCACAAACAAAACAGTAAAGGACAACCATCAAGTACTGAATAACATGTTTTATTGATAACGGGCCTCTGAATAGGCAAAGTTTTGTACACTGGATGCAACTCCTGAAAAGAGGAAGTTACGCACAAACGCACATAAATTTATGCACAAGAAGCATAAAGAAAATACAAAACAATATTTGTATACATTTCGACAACGTGGCACAGACAAACACCATGAGCTGATCCTCCTATGACTCGCCTGACTCTGCGCTTTCCCGGTACTCGATCTTCGAAAGAGATTGTTTTTGGATAGACGGCCCCCAGGTACTCCCAAACCACTAAGCAATGTCGTATCAAATCCGGACCGCAGTCATTTGCTTTTTCAATCCCTAACTTTTGCGTGAACCGCCCTTTGCGGGTTTTCAACTCACCGGGATACCCTTTTTTGCCAAAGTCTCCCTTTTCAGGTTTTCGACTTCGCGGGTGTACATCTTTTCAATTTTATCCCTAACTTTTGCCCAAACCTTTTATTCATTTTTTATGGTTCGCCGGGATGCCCCATTTTTTCCTGGACTCTCTTTTTACTGTCCAGCAGGTCACTTTCAAGCAAAGTATTTTTTAACTGCATCTGAATTCATAGGAGACGTAAAGTCCTCGCCATCCATTGTGGATAGTAACTAGGCTCCTACAGAGAAGACTTTTCTGACAACGTAGGGACCTTCGTAATTGGGAGTCCACTTGCCCCTGTGATCTGATTGTGGTGGGAGTCCACTCACCCGTCTGAAAGCTTCGAGGGCACACCTTCTTGTTGTAAGCTTTCTTCATCCGGCTCTGATACAACCGACCGTATGCTAGAGAAGCCAGTCTCTTCTCACCCATTAAGCTGAGTTGATTCAGTCTATCTTTAATCCATTCTGCCTCGTCGAGTTGGACATCACATAAAACCCTCAGGGAAGGAATCTCGACTTCCAACGGTAACACCGCCTCCATCCCGTATACCAATGAGAAAGGGGTTGCCCCGGTTGATGTGCATACCGTCGTACGATAACCGTTCAAAGCGAAAGGTAACATCTCGTACCAGTCCTTATACGTCACAACTATCTTCTGAACAATCTTCTTTATGTTCTTATTGGCCGCTTCAACAGCGCCATTCATCTTGGGCCGGTAAGGAGACGAGTTGTGATGCTCGATCTTAAAATTATGACACAACTCTTTCATCATTTTATTATTCAAATTTGAATCGTTGTCGGTGATAATCCGCTCAGGGATTCCATATCTGCAGATAATATCTCGTTTGATAAATCTGGCTACCACTTGTTTGGTCACATTGGCATATGATGCTGCTTCCACCCATTTGGTGAAGTAATCGATTGCCACCAAAATGAACCGGTGTCTGTTTGATGCTGTAGGCTCAATCTTACCAATCATATCAATCCCCCACATCGAGAAAGGCCACGGTGATGACATCACATTCAAAGGACTTGGAGGCACATGGATTTTGTCTGCATAAATCTGGAATTTATGACACCTCTTGGAAAACTTGAAACAATCTGTTTCCATGGTTATCCAATAATAACCTGCCCGCAACAACTTCCTTGTCATAGCATGCCCACCAGCATGTGTACCAAATGTACCCTCATGTATCTCTTCCATGAGCAACTTCGCCTCTTTCTCATCTACATAGCGTAGTAACACCAAGTCGTGGTTTCTTTTGTACAGGACACTGTCCGGATTTAGATAGAAATTGCCAGCCAATCTCCTGAGAGTCTTCTGATCTCGACTGGACGCCCTAGCCGGATACTCCTTGTTCTTCAGGAAATTCTGGATGTCAAAGTACCAGGGTTTACCATCGGGAGCCTCGTCAATGGCAAATATGAAGGCAGGCCTATCAAGCCGAGATATAACAATCTGGGGAGCGTCGTTCCAAAAGTTAACTTTATACATTGAAGACAATGTCGCCAGGGCATCAGCCATTTGATTTTATGCTCGTGGCACGTGGTGCAATTCCACCTTGTCGAAGAAAGGCAACAACCTCCTTGCATAGTTCATATAAAGTATCAAATTGGGCTGACGTGTCTCCCATTCTCCTTTAATCTGATTCACCACTAGAGCTGAGTCTCCGTATACATCCAGGTTCTTGATTCTCAAATCAATGGCTTCTTCCAGCCCCATGATGCATGCCTCATATTCAGCCTCATTATTGGTAACGGGAAAGGTCAATCGGGAAGTAAATGGGATGTGCGACCCGTGAGGAGTAGTGATAATTGCAACTATTCCGCTACCGTAGGAATTTACAGCTCCGTCAAATATCAACTGCCATTTGGAACCCAACTCTGGTCCTTCGTCCGACAACGGTTCTTCACAATATTTCATCTTCAGGTACATGATATCCTCGTCAGGAAAATCAAACCTCATCGATTGGTAGTCCTCAACAGGCTGCTCTGCATGGTACTCTGACATAACGCTACCTTTAATAGCCTTTTGCGAGACATATTGGATATTGTATTCTGTTAACACCATCTGCCATCGGGCAATTCTTCCAGAGAGTGCTTTCTTCTCAAACACATATTTGATTGGATCCATCTTTGAAATTAGCATGGTTGTATGATTCAGCATGTACTGCCTCAAACGTTTGGCGGCCCAGGCTAGCGCTCAACACGTGTTCTCGAGCATTGAGTATCTGGACTCATAGCCGGTAAACTTCTTACTCAAATAGTAGATCGCATGCTCTTTACGTCCGGTCTCGTCGTGTTGACCGAGAACACAACCCATACTTTCCTCAAGAACCGTCAAATACATAATCAAAGGTCTCCCGGCCACTGGGGGTATCAAAACAGGAGGTTCCTGCAAGTATTCTTTTATCTTGTCGAACGCCTTTTGACAATTTTCATTCCAGGTCAACACCTGATCCTTTTTCAACAACTTGAATAACGGCTCGCATGTCGCAGTTAGGTGAGATATGAACCGAGCAATGTAGTTCAACCTCCCTAAAAACCCACGCACTTCTTTTTCTGTTTTAGGCGTCGGCATTTCTTGTATAGCTTTTATCTTTGCAGGATCAACCTCTATTCCCTTTTCGCTCACGATAAACCCCGGCAGTTTACCCGATCTCACCTCGAAGGTGCACTTATTAGAGTTCAGTCTCAACCTGAACTTCCTAAGTCTTTTGAACAGCTTCAGCAGATTAACCAAATGCTCCTCCTCCGTCTGGGATTTGGCAATCATATCATCAACATAAACCTCGATCTCTTTGTGCATCATGTCATAAAAGAGAGTCGTCATAGCACATTGATATGTTGCCCCATCGTTCTTCAGTCCGAAGGGCATCACTTTGTAGAAAAATGTTCCCCAGGGAGTAATGAAGGTAGTCTTCTCCATGTCTTCTGGTGCCATTTTGATCTGATTATAGCCTGAGAAGCCGTCCATGAAGGAGAATACGGAGAACTGAGCAGTGTTATCAACCAGCACATCAATGTGAGGAAGTGGAAAGTCGTCTTTCGGGCTCGCCCTATTCAAATCACGGTAGTCTACACACATTCGCACTTTACCGTCTTCCTTCGGCACTGGTACTATATTAGCGACCCATGACGGATAAGTTGTAACGGCTAGGAAACCAGCATCCCACTGTTTTTGAACTTCCTCTTTGATTTTCATGGCCATGTCTGGTCTGGTTCTTCTGAGTTTCTGCTTAACAGGCGGACATTCCTCTCGCAACGGCAGGCGGTGCACAACCATGTCCGTATCCAACCCAGGCATATCCTCGTACGACCAAGCAAATATATCATTATACTCTTGCAGTATCTCAATCAGCCTTTGCTTGATGTCGCTCTGCAGCGCAGCCCCTATACGGATATTTCTCACAACTTCTTCCGACCCCAAGTTGATAATCTCAATTTCCTCCTGATGAGGCAGAATGATTCTCTCTTCCTGTTTCAACAAACGAGTCAGCTCCTCTGGCAAGTCGCTATCCTCAACAATCTCTTCCTCTGCTTGGAATACCGGGTGCTCAAAGTCGAAACGAGTCATAGGCGGTTCGTAGAAGATGCCATCTGAAATATTAGTCCTGCAAAGGAAATGGTTAAATGCTTCAAAATGCAGACAAAGCAAATAACCACGTTGCCATTTATTGTTAAAGTAAAAACAAGAAAAACAGGGATCACAATATATCTATATGAAAAACGCCTTTATTTCATGATTAAAACAGTGCAATACACATATTCAAGTAGCCCTAAGGTAAAATCACTATGCCCCGGGTAGGACATAGGATTATTCAACAATTGACAAAACAAATCATTACTGTTTAAGAGTCACTGGGACAGTTTCCCGGATGGACCAGTTGTAGAGACTTTGTCCTAGCGCGCTTGGCTTGATCCACGCGTCCATATCGTAGTCACTATCTTCGTCTTCGGCATCGGAAATAGCGTTGATTGTCTCAAAGCACACCCTGCTTGGCGTAATCGTTATCGGTCCCTTGAACCTGGGCGCTCCTGAAGATGATGCTGACGATGTCGGCCGATACCCTAGCCCAAACTTGTCATTCTTCACGGGAATCTCCAGTACCTGCCCCCAGCCTTTAGTCTCACCAGTCTGCACTAAAGCCCGAGCTTCTTTGTAGGATGACATTGCCACATCTGGCATTTTGCTGGGACCCTGAGCTTCGTCTTTAATCCGCAACCCTTCGAAGGCTTGACAAGGTGTCTCGTGTATTTCTCCGTCGACCTCAACATATCTGAATGATGACAGGTGACTGACCAAAATGTCCTCCTCCCCGCAAATGGTAAAAACACTATCACCCACCATGTACTTCAACTTCTGATGCAATGTGGACGTTACGGCCCCTGCAGCGTGGATCCATGGGCGCCCAAGAAGGCAGCTATAAGCTGGATGGATATCCATGATGTAGAATTCGGTATCAAAAATTTCTGGCCCCACCTGAAGCGGTAATGTTATTGACCCAAACACTGATCTTTTCGTCCCGTCAAACACCCTCACAACCAAATCGCTGGGCGTGCAAATAACTCCCCGTATGTCCAATTTCATCATGGCTTTCTTTGGCAATACATTCAACGATGATCCAGTATCCACTAATACACGCGACATTACGGTGCCCCGGCATTCCACCGATATATGCAAAGCCATGTTATGCTTTCGACCCCTGGGTGTTAGATCAAAATCTGTGAAGGCCAGGCTATGTCCAGCATTGACATGTGCCATTATCCCCTCTAACTGATTTACAAAAACTTCTTGAGGCACAAATGACGTATCCAGAATCTTTAGCAAGGCATTCCTGTGGGCCTCAGAACATAACACCAACGACAAGATAGAAATCTTCGACAGCGTCTGCTGTAGGTGTTCAACAATTTTGTAGTCACTTTTACGAATCAGTCTCATGAACTCCTCTATGTCCTTGAGTGACGTATCCTTTGCTTTCAACTGAGTAGGCCCGCTTTCATTTACTTTGGCTTTGCCTTTGGCCAATCTCTCTGCTTCTATTTCAGGTGAGGTAAAGATCCTTCCGCTACGGGTCATGCCCCCCGTTCCAACAACATTATCAACAGCCCCAGCTGGCTGGCTATTCACCACAATCTTTTCACCGTTGCAATATGCTTCTAATCCGTATGTCCACGGGACAGCTTTCGTACTCTCAAAGGGAACAGACCCTGCTTTGGTAATCATAATAGTTGGTCGCTGGACGGGCGCCGTTATCATTATAGTCTTCCTCGGGATCGTCACCATTGAAATATCATTCTGCTTATCACATAATGCCTCCATAGGCTTCTCAACCGCAGTTCGATCAAATTGCAAGGTCCATTCGTCGATCATGGCCTGAATGCCCTGCCTCAAATCAGTACAACCCTCAGGCTGGGTCCAACACTCTAAACACTATTCATCACAACCAGGGAATACCCCCCTCTGAGCAACCTGCCTTTCACCTCACTCAATGGTGTCTTCAGTTTGTTAACATCCAACACCAAGTTCAAATTTTCTTCTGTCAAGATGGCATTTTCCCCATGATTAGGCATAGGTTGTTGTACAATATTGGGCCCCACCTGGCCAAAGTTGATGGCTTTACTGTCCAACAAGTCTTGAACTTTCTGCTTGAAAGCATGACAAGATTCTACATCATGTCTGGGCGCCCCAAAATGGAATTTGCAATGCTTGTTAGCGTCGTACCCATAAGGAAGTACTGGTCCTGTAGGCGGTTCCAATGTTCTTTTCTCGACCAAATTCAACCCCAACAATGTCTGAAGAAGCTCTGCATATGTCGACGGAGGCTTATCAAATACCCTCTTCGGCTTTGCATTCTGAAACCTTCTCTAACCCTGATTCTGCCTTTGCTGCTGCTGTGGTTGTTGTTGTTGTTGTTGTTGTTGTTGAGGAATTGGAATAGTAACACTGGCTATTTGTTGAGGTTGAAGGTACTGATTTCTGCCTCTGCCACCAAATACAGCGCTTATATCACCCTGTTGTCTTCCGCCGAACGCTTTTCTCGCACCCCCAGCTGAAGTGGATTCGCCTGCCTGAATCTTTCCAATTTTAATTCCATTTTCGATTCTTTCTCCCATAAGGATCATATCGGAGAAGCTACCCATCGAAACATTGAGTAACTTGTCATAGTACATTCCTGTAAATGTCCCCACAAACATGTCACTCATCTCCCTTTCAACCAAAGGAGGGTGCACCCGAGCTGCCATATCGCGCCACCGTTGCGCGTACTCTTTGAAACTTTCACCACTTTTCTGCCACAGACTCTGCAACTGAACTCTGTTGGGCGCTAAATCGCTGTTATATTTGTAATTCATAACGAAAGCATCAGCCAACTGCTTCCAGCTTCTAATCTGAGTGGGCTCTAGTCCCATGTACCATTCCAATGATGGTCCCGATAAGCTATCCTGAAAGAAATGCATGAGCATCCTTTCATCATTGGAATATGCAGACATCCTTCTATAATAAGAACATACATGGACCTTTGGGCAGGTATCCCCTTTGTATTTGTCGAATGTTGGAGCCTTGAATTTTAATGGCACCCTCAGCCCTGGTACCAACCCCATAGTAGTCATATCTAACCCAACGGAGTTCTAATTAACCACACCTTTCATCTGCTCTTCTAGCATTCTGATCCTCTGAATAGGGTCAATGGGGTCCTCAGGTCCCATACCTCTCCCCGAAAAAGCGTCGTCCTGGTGATCCATAATCCAGTCATTGCCATACCCATCGTAACCCATGTTACGGCCAAATCCTTGCTGATTGAATATAGGACCCTGTCCTCGGTTGCCGAACCCTAGATTGACCCCAGCAGGTCCAAAACCATTGTTGAAAGGAAATGCTCCAGCGCCGTTGTTATTTACATTACTGAATCCACCATTACCGTGGCCATACCCCTGATTGTTGCCGTAACCGTCATTACCAAAGCCTTGATTGTTGAACCCGAAGTTCCCGTCCTGATTGACATTTCCATACCCATTGTTTCCAAAGTCAACATTGTCACCGAATCCTTGATCGGCATCCCTGGTATTGCCTTTGTTGTTAACAACATGCCCATCACCACCATTTCCAGTATTGCCATTACCAGCGCCAGCACCTGCACCAGTGCCAGTGTTTCCGTTGACAGTCACAACAGGTGGAGTAACTACCGGTATCTCATCTTCCCGGTGAGGAGTTTCAACAGAATTGTGGTCACTATTGCCATTTCCGTTTGTCTGCGTCAGCAGCGGCTGCACCAAGGTCTGAAGGTTCTCCTGGCCCTTGGCCATGCTCTCCATAGCTTGCATGAACAGAGTCAACTTCTCACGGATTTCCTTCATCTCGACTTGAACTTGATCCATTGCTTTCTTGCAGTTGCTTCTGGTTGAGTAGCGGTGGATTCTTTGGTCGTCAATCCTGAAAAACTTGTGAGATGCAGGAAATAAGATACAGATTCAACAAGTAACTGGCAATGCAAAATGAATATGCAGATGCAATATGTGTCTGTGCGTTAGGGAGATCAACCCCTGATTCTAGTGCCAAAGTGCCAGTGCAGTGACAGTGATAGTGATAAGAAGCTCGGATCCGTTCACGGGGATAAAGTTCCTCATATATTACTGAAAAGAGCCCAACAAGGCAGAAATATAATATCACTGAGTGTACAATAACAAGAAGGCATGACCTCAACCAACAATCCCGGTGATGGCCAGCACAACGCAAATAAAGCATATACAACAGTACATAAGGTAATCAAGTGCGACCATATGCCCGATACTCCTCTAACAATTTCTTAGTCTTGGGATGATCCGGCCGGGAAAACAACCCTTCAACGAGCGAGTCTCTTTGCCTGATAACACGTTGGAGATCCCCAATGGATTCCTCCCAAGCACCCTCTCCAAAGCACTCCTCCAGCTTCCGCTTCTGGGATGCAAACTCTTTCTTACGCTTGACAACTTTGTCCAACGAATTCTGAACGTCGTATCTCCGCATAACCTCTTCTTCAAACTTTTTCTGGCTAGCCTTCAACTGATCTTCCAGTTCAGAGATCTGCTGCTTCAGTTTGTCTTCTCTTTCTTTATTATTGGCCAGTGTAACATTCCAAGTTTTGTTGAATGTGGAGATCTCCCGGTAGGCTGTATCAAGTGCTTTCTTCTTAGACTCTAGCATATCATGAGAGCTCTTGAAATCTATCCCCAAACGTTCACGCTTCTTTCTTTGCTTAGTCAGTTCTGTGCCTAACTGGTTCACCAGCTTTGTTTGCTGCTCGAAGGAATATACGGCTTCGTTCCTTTCGCTCCTGAGTTGCACTAGCTCTTCTTCCAACTTCTCGTTGGCTTTCATCAGCTCTTCTTTCTCCTTCACAACCTGCTCATATCTCTCAATAGACACAATAATTGGCTCCTCAACCACGAGGGGAGCAGGAGGTAATATTGCAGGAAATGGCATCAGCGCCTGCTTTGCCCTATCTTGGATCTAGACTTGGTACGGAGCATAGGCTTGACTATCATTCTTACCCAACAACGACTTACCCTTCTTGCAGATGTTATTCCAAGCATGCTAAAGCTTGGATAACAATTCTCCTTTCAAATCACCTGTGAAGTACAGAGATTCCTGCATTTCCTCCTCTTTTTGCGGGCTTCTCAAAGCATAACCGAATTGTCTGATCAACAATGACGGATTGTAGTTAATGCACCCTTTCCTCCCAATCAGAGGAATGTTAGGATATCCTGTGCAGCTGTAGATAATCTCAGATCCCAGTAAATCCCTATCAAACCAGACAACATCTTCTGAAGAAAGCCCCATCAGACGCTCAGACCATTCCACCGTAGCTGCAGACTCAGCAAAGATACCCTTCTTGGGCAGGTGACTATCAAACCACATATACAACAAAGGCACACAACAAGAGACGTTCTTGCCCCTCCTATTCTCGTTCTTATAATGCAGAGAGTGATAGAAGTCTCCAACCAGTGTAGGCACAGGATTGCCTGAAGCAAATATATGGAATGCATCCAAATCAACAAAGTCAGGCATATTAGGGAACAGTACAATGCCATATATACACAAAGCAAGGATAGCATTAAACACAATACAACAACCACTCTTGGCATACTCTTGTGCTTTCCCAACCAAGAACTTGAGAGAAAAACCGGAAACTCCATTCCACGAGGTTAACAGCAACTCTGAGGAGTCTACATGCAAAGCAACAGCCAAATCCTCCAGCTTGGGCTCAGCACCCATATGAATGAAGGGTATCCTATTCTGAATGGTTAACTCCAAGATCTCAGCATATTCCTCCATGGTCGGAGCCAGAATGAAGTCAGGGAAAGTAAAACACCTCAGCGGGGGATTATAGAACTGCATCAACGCGTACAATCCGTTCAATTCATACGTGGATGGTTTGCAAACCAACCTAAGCAGTTTCCCATAACTCTTCCTGAAGCTTCTCTTCACATCATCATCAGCTAACGACATCAAACCAAGCAAAGAAGAAACATCTAGAGTAGGGAACTTGTAAGCCACAGTCTTCTTCAAAGTATCCATGATAGCAGCAGACAGAAATCCGGGCGACTAGAATCAGAGGGTATGAAATGCACCTGCAGCACAGACACACGTTAATGATATGCAAAATGAGTATGCAACAATGCAATATGCAAACATGCAACAGGGATCAAGTGATATATTGCTGAAGAGATCCATCCATAATCCTGTCTCAACAGACCCACAATACTGCTCAAACCTGGTCTCAACAGACCCATAACAATGCTCCACTTTGGTCTCAACAGACCCAAAACAATGCTCTAACCTGGTCTCAACAGACCTGTAACACTGTCCTGATGAAGAACCCCAAGTAACCACACATACTGATCCAAAATCAAGCAAACCGGGTAGTCTGGAGGTCAAGTTTCCTGCATGCCCCAATCCCTCTCACAGGTAGGTGTCCTATCAATTGACACAAGGTACGGCATCCTATGCAGTCGTCGGTGTCACAGACTTTCAAGACTGATGATACGATACCCAGGAGGTGTGGCATCATCATGTCCTGAAGAGGCCTCACTTAGCCAACTTCCAATTGATCGGTCCCCAGAGTCGACAATCCAACTAACCAACAACCCCCTCAACCCAAAGGGTTGAAAAAGAAGTCAACCAGAAGAACCTCGTCCGAGCGTGGATTTTGCGGGACACTAGTACATGCAAAGCATGCACGCGCCCACTACTTTCCACAACTAATTATAGGTGCACTCAAGCCCAGGTCCGGCTTATCTCTCAATCTGACCCCCTACCCAGCATAACAATAATAATATAATGCGGAAAGTAGATACAGAAAAGTAAATCCATACAAAACCCACGACGGGAAAACAAGCGCTAGGACTGACTCGCGTAGGGAACCGTTGGAGTCCCCAGCAGAGTCGCCAGCTGTCGCTACTGCGAAAATCGGCATCGGCTATGATAGAAGAGTCGCCACCGTGCATTATTTATCCCAACAGAGGGAAAGGAAACGCTCAGAGTAAACCTAACGCAAAACGGGAAAGGAATGGTCATCGCAACCAAATCCCTGGATTCGGGAGTCGATTACGCAAGGGGAAGGTATTAGCACCCTGTTGCACCCCAAAATTTGACCAACCGGGTCTCGCATTTGGCCCGATGTTTCGACGCATAACCGCATTCGCATCTGCATATTGCATACATTGCATTTTTCATTTGTATTGATTTTATCAGGGATCACAGCTCCCGTCTCGTGTTTCAAGTGTTTTTAATCAGTAGAATCGATTTTTGGGATATTTCGGTGCCCGTTTATTTTTACCGATTATTTTTGTGTCGTTCGGTGCTCATTTTGTCCCTCTGGGAATTATGGTGATTTTTCTGGATTTTTATAGGATTTTTTAGGGTTTAAATAGCTTTTAAATCATTTTTTAGGATTTAATAGAATTTTTGATATTTTTAATTCTTTTTAAATCAATTTTTAGAATTTTATAGAATATTAAATAGATTTTAAATCATTTGTAGGATTTTTTAATAGACTTTAATTTTTTTAGACAATATAGTAATAGAGTTTTTAGATTTTTAATAGAATTTAAATAGCATTTTCCATTTGTGGAATATTAATAGCTTTTATCATTTTTAGAATATTAGTATAAAAATTAATAGATTTTAAATAGTTTTAATATTCATTTTTTAGAAATATATAGATTTTTCTTTTCATTTTCTGTTATAGATTTTAATAGAAATAATAGTCTTTTTTTTAAATTTTAATATAGGTTTTAGATTAGTTTAGATTAATTAAGATTAGTTTAGTTAATTGAGATTAATTAGGAGTTAATTAGTTTAATTGAACTTAGTTTAGTTAATTGGGTCTAGTAATTAGGATAATTGTTTTTCAGTTTTTTGTGCAGTTTTTATTCATTTTCGTGTGGGCTTATCCCTTTTGTTCGTATGGCCCATTCAGCTTATGTCCAAGTTTCAGCCCAGTTCAATTTTTGTCCAGGAAAAATTCAGCAAATGGTCCAGATTGTCCAAGACCTATCCAGCGCATTCCAGTTCTTTCTAGAACGTTCCAGATAGTGCCAGATTTCTGAGTGCTTTAAATAGTTCAGTAACACGTGTCCAGAATTGGAGGCCCCACATTGCTTCACCATTCTACGCCACGTACCCTCAGACTCCATCCTCTCTCAGCCACGCATGCTCCCACGTGGAGGCCATGCGCTCCACTTCTCCACCATCGTCACCACGTGGTGACCATGCAGCACCCCACCGGAAGAGAGCCACCAACCGCCGTGCATGTACTCCGGCCACCACCAACCGTCGCCGGAGCCCCCAAATTCCCAGAATCCGGCCACATCCTCCCTAATCTTCGTCTTCATCCTCTACCTCCCACCTTCATCTTCTTCCCTTCATCGTCAACCCTAAAAACTCAGAAAAAACACCAGAAACCACCATTAATCCTACCGGAAAACTCATCATAACCACCGTCCTCTCCAGACGTTCATCAAAAACGATGAACCTTCATCTTTTTCCCCTCATCTCTAACATCAAATCCAGATCGCCAGAAACGCCCTAAAAACTCAGGAAGAAGAAAATAAACCTCCAGATTCCGTCAATCTTCAACAGATCAACAGGATCTTCTACATTCACCAGAAGACGCACCAAGATTCAAGGTTTTCTAACTGCTTCCAGCCTTCATCAGTTTTGTTCAGAGCGAAGCTCAACATCACACCAGCATCGTCTTCCAATCTCCAAAACGAAGTTCAACAAACAAACTTCAAGAATACTCATCAAACGGAGAACGCTCCATAAACTCTCAGATCATCAATCTTCATCAGAGATCCATTGAAGTTCATCAAGAACTTCACTCAGCGAGATTCCTCACGCGATCCTCAGCACCTTCTGGATCTTCATCTGTGGCGCATTCTCCAGAAAGTTTCCCAGAAACATTTTCACCATCAAGACGCATCGAAGATTCGTTGTGTGTCAAGAACACCTTGAAGAGCGTCTCAGATTCCCAGTTCCATGAGGTCAAGGATGAATTGCGAGGGTTTTCTTTTTGCTGTTTATTCTTTCGTTTTGCAGGTGGTGAAGCCAAGGTTGAGTGTGAAGAGGAACGATTGAGAGAACGGAGGAGGGAGTCTGAGAGAAAAGTTGCTACGGCGGCGGAGAGGGAAGGGAGAACGCTCTAGGGTTTTCTGAAACTAGCAAAGGAGAAAGGAGGAAGAGATCAGGCTGGAGAGATTGGGCCTCAGGCCCAATCAGTTTTTTTTCTCCAAACACCCCCCCACGCATTTTTTGGCTGAGACCGGGCCTGGGCCTCATTTCTGCAGCAACGCTCCAGATTGCTTCTACACCCCCCCTGCGTTTTTGGCAGCAAGATGGGCTGGGCCCAATTCAATCCTCCTGTTTTATTTTATTTTTTCTTTCTTACAGCCCCCTGTAACTGCATACCCCCTCCCCTTTCTTGTTTTTTTTATTATTTTATTCTTTTGAAGAAAAGAAATAAAGAAAAAAGTGAAAGAAATATTTGTGAAAAAAGAAATAAGAAAAGAATAAAAGAAAAGAAAAGAAAAAGAAATATGGAAAGAATATATTGAAAAATATGGAAAAAAAAAGATATTGAAAATAAGAGAAATATTGTGAGAAAATAGGAAAAACATTGTGAAAAAATAGAGAAAAAATATTTTGAGAAAAATATGAAAAAAATATGTTGAGAAAAAAAAAGGAGAAAAAAATATTAAAAAGTAGGTTTAATATTTTTTAAAGCATTTTCTTTTAGGGATATTTTCATAGACTTTATTTTTCGACTTTTAGGGATAGAATTAGAGGCCCATTTGTTAGGGGGCTATTTTCATTCGATTTTTCAAGATAGAATAGGATAGCGTTTCCTAGGAGATTTACTTCAGTATTCAACTCATTGTAACCATTTTTTCAGAGATTAATAAGACGAGATTTGAGCTGTGGTCCGATAGTAGCCGAACTACAGCTGCTCTGATTCTTCGTACCAGACGAAGATATGTAGGCATAGGATGCGATATCCTAGCGAGCACACTAACGACTAACCTTTTGTTCTCTCGCGGCTGTGCGATCGAGACTTTCCCGCTGACGATTAATTGATACCCTTTTTCTCTCTTGCCCAAGTGCATTTGAGATCGAGCCATAGTTTTGACCATAGGTTCCCGACCCTGTGAAACCAGTTGTTTTTTTCTCACTGCCGTGTGAGAATGTTGTTTAGCCGTAGTTAGTCTGAACTACGTAAAGCTCTGATCTTCCATCCAGTGGAAGTACGTAGGCACAAGATGCGAGGTCTTGGCGAGCCAATTTTCCCTGTAGTCCCGAACTACGTTGACTCTGACTTTCTCTCTCGAGAATACGTAGGCATAGAGTGCGACGCTCTATCGAGTCAATTCCCTTCCGTTTAGATTTAGCAGCCGTAGATAAGATTGTTTTGCATCCAGTAGACAACCCAAGCAAGCGTGGATCCCGTCGAGTACGACGGACGTGAGGGGTGCTAATACCTTCCCCTTGCGTAACCGACTCCCGAACCCAGGCTATGGTTGCGATGACCATACCTTTTCCCCGTTTTTTGCGAGGTTTACTTCGAGCGTTTCCTTTCCCGCTCTGAGGGATAAATAACGCACGGTGGCGACTCTTCAGTCAGCCGGCGCCGATTTTCGCAGTAGCGACAGCTGGCGACTCTGCTGGGGACTGCGATAGTTCCCCATGCATGTGGGATCCAACGTCCCCTAAGAGAGAGTCAATCCTAGCGCTTGTTTGCTTGTCTATTTGGGGCTTATTTATCGATATTATCTGTTGCTGTTGGGGTGTTACGGGTATTCTATGATTGAGATAAGCCGGACCTGGGCTCGAGTATGAGTATACACCTAGATATAGTTGCGGAGAAGTAGTAGACGAACCTGTCTGCTGAGCAGGCGCAGTTCCCTACGAAAATTCGCACTCGGACGAGGTTCTTGCAGAGGTGCTCCTTTCCGGTCCTGAGGATCTGAGGGGAGTCCAGACGTGAGGATTGTCGACTCTGGGAACCGATCAATTGGAAGTCAGCTAAGTGAGGCCTCTTCATGAGATGACGATGCCACTCCTTCTGGGAATCGTATCATTCCTCATGAAAGTCTGTGACGCTGACGACCGCATAGGATGCCGTACCTTGTCAGATATAGGTCCATACCTGTGAGTGGGGGGTTTTTTGTGCAGGAAACTTGACTTCCAACCTACCCGTTATTCTGGTCTTCTTTTCAGAGAATGTCTCCGTCAGCAGCGCAGCAGTATTCAGATTTTGTGTGGGGGCTGTGGTCCCATTGTTTGCTGCATTTTGCATATCATATGCATATCAGTGTTGCATTGCATATCATCCTCCAGCTAGCCAGAGTTCTGATCCAGCCTTTGTTTCCTGAAGGTGATTACCCGGAGTTTGGATTGAGCAGCTGTTGATTGTCAGAGGACCTACCTAGGGGTTGAGTAGATTTGAGCAGAATCAAGTGTCGAAGTCAGCTGAAGATTATTGGTAGCTATGTCTGAAGGCAATTTCCAGTCTCCTAACACCTTGACAGGGTTCACTATGGCGTCCAACCCTCTGTATGATTCCATGGAAGATTTCCCGCAAGTGAACAACGTTGCTGCAGACCAAGTTGTACAACCTTCTGTGGAGAACCGAGATCGACATGAGCAGTTTGTTGCCCAGAATGAGCGTCCTCCTCCTGTCAACAATCAAGGTGTTGCTTTCCCTGTGATGAATTACCGAAGAGATATCCCGATAGCCAGGATGGTAGATCCAAGAGCCCTTGACCAGGCTAGAAGAGTCCGAGTGTTGGAAGAGCAAATGAAAGCTTTGAAAGCCAAAGATGCTGTCAACCTGGATGCTGTAGGCATGTGTTTGGTTCCTGACCTGGTGTTGCCTTACAAGTTCAAAGTGCCGAAATTTGAGAAGTACACGGGAGATAGCTGCCCAAAGCTGCATTTGATGATGTTCTGCCGAAGAATGACTGCGTTTGCGCGAGATGATAAGTTGATGATCCATTGCTTTCAAGATAGTCTGACTGGGGCATCTTTGAGGTGGTATATGCAGTTAGAGAGGAATCAGATTCAGTCGTGGATGGATTTAGCCAGAGCTTTTCTGAAGCAGTACGATTACAACCTAGACATTGCTCCTTATCGCATGCATTTGCAAGAGTTGTCTCAAGAGATCAATGAACCGATCAGGAAGTATGCTCAGAGATGGAGAGAATTTGCTGCTAAAGTGCGTCCCCCGCTGTTAGACCAAGAGCTGGCAAGCATGTTTGTAGATTCCCTACAATATCCGTACTTCAAAAGATTGCTCGGAGTTCCGGCAAGTTTCTCTGACGTGGTAGCATTAGGAGAACGCCTTGAGTACTCCATAAGAATGGGGAAAATTCAGATTACTTCATATGATCAAGCTGGTGAAACTGAATACCCTTATGATTATCAAAGTGAAGAAGAAGTTGTGATCAACTCAGTCATGCCAAAGATTGAATATCCTCAAAGCGAATCAGTAAATTTTGTCGGTTCATCATCTTATCAGAGATCAGTACCTCCCGTGGCTTGTTTTACTGAACAGACAGCCGTACCTGGGGCACCATATCAGGAACCTTATGTCGCTTCCATTGCAAATCAGCAAACTCGTGGCCGAGGTTATCAGAATCAGCGTCAGAATCAGAACAGACCTCGCAACAACTTGGAACGAAGGAATGCTCCTTTTCACCCAGTGCCGATGCCGTATAGCCTGTTGCTACCATCTTTAATCCAGAAGTCTTTGGTGGAGCCGAAAGCTCTTAAGCCAGTTCCAGAACCTTACCCTCCTGGGTACAATCCCCACGTGCAGTGTGGTTATCATGGTGGCTCTCCGGGGCATTCAACCGAAGATTGTAAAGCATTTCAGGCGAAGGTACAGCAGTTGATTGATCAGGATCGCATTTCCTTTCGAGAAGGATTTCTGTTTGTTCATCCCTAACCGATCAGCTGTCTAAGCTCGTAGACTCAGAAGGGTGTTCCCCAGCAAAAGCCAGTGGTTCAGACAGGCAGGCGCCTCAGCATTGGCAGTTCTCAAGCTTTTATATCATTTGCATTTGTAGTTTCTTTTTCTGTTAGTTACTACCTGCTTTTAACATTGTATGTTTCGAATGGTGATAATAATAAAGTGACTATGCATTTTTCTGAATTAATCATGTCGCTGTCGCTCATTTATTGCATTGCACTGACACTTGCATTCTTATTCACTCCATTTTTTCGCTGTGACTAGCAAAGTTAGGAGGGAGGATGACGAAACTGAAACTCATAACCAATGATTGTATGCTTTCAGATAAGACCGTACCGATGACGTACAAGGCATTGTTTCAAATTCCCCAAACACTGGAGATATAAGGAGTTAGTCCCTTGTTAATCACTTCGAGCCAGGAAGTAGAAGTTTTTTCGGACTTTTTAAAACCCTCACATCTTAACCCGGGGCAGGGTAGTTGTCAGTTAGCTTGACCGAGCATTCAAGTCTTACAGAGGAGTGTTGTCTTTCAAGGACCAATCAGTTGATACCTTTCAAGAGGTCATACCTCACCAATCAGGAGTGAGACAGTTACAATCCTTTCAGAGCAATCAAGACAACCAGTGTCACACGACTTTGTTCCAAAAGAAAGAAAGAAAGAAAGCCCGCTAAGTAAAAAGAAAGAAGAGCTGGAAGGCTAATACTTAGGCAAAAATCAGGGCCTCCCGCTGGACTTCAAAAGGAAAATCGAAAAGAACTCAAAAGGAGTCAGTCCAGGCAAAAATTAGGAATGAAAAAGAGGGATTAAAAAGAAAATTTTCCCCAGCAAATCACAAAGTCGTGTACACAGACACCGAAAACGAGAAGGAGTAACTATCACTCTAGGAGAAAAGCTTGTGAATTCCTTAACTGTGGGTCTTACCATTCAACATACTTCTCGAAGAGGCGAGTGCTTGTGCCAGGTTAACTGAACCTTAGGATCGGAGATCATCACGTAGACGGGGTGGGTACAAATCAAATTTGAGCCAAATATCCTTTGTTTCACGAACCGTGAACCCGACCACGATACAACCCTCAAAAGACCTAATTGAGGTAGGGTTAGTCTGAAGCGCATTACGATAAGGTTGAGTAACCTGACTCCTTCTTGACTTGCTAGTCATATCTTGTTGTATTTTCACTGACCACGTAAGCACTGCGTTTGAACTTTGGTTCATTCGTCACTCACAATCATATGCATATAAATGAGTGACAGCTCAAATTTTTCAAAAAATCTGCATAACCATTGCATTAAGATTACCATTCGTGAACAGACAATTCTAATTGCAGGTTAGTAGTTGGCATGAAAGAAATTCCAGCAGAGAATAATCAAATAGGACTGAGTAATTCAGCAGTCTGAACCAGAATGGTGTATGTTGTGAAGCCTTTTGAATCAGGGGCATTATCTTCCAGTAAGTTCAGTATCAGTCAGTCTGAGGACAAGTCCCGAAGTTCCAGTTGAGCAGGGGCCGTTTATTTGAGAAGTAGTTGATCAGAAGTGAGTCTTCTCAAGATCCAATCAGGGGCAATTATGCAGAGCGCTGAGATTTGAAAGCAGATGCTTCCAATGGATAATCAGATCGGATTGAGTCGCTAGAACGCTCATTCAGGGGCAAGTCATCGCAAAGAATGTTGAAATCAACTGGGCTGTTAGGTGTTTAATTGGAGATTGAATTCTGTTATCGTGCAGATACCGGGGCAAGTATTCTCGAAGTCTTCTCGTAGCAAGCTGTTCAGAGCAGGTATTCCCAAGAGTTAGATTGGGGCAAGGTGGACTGTACTGGGGCAAGTTGTGCAAGCCAGTCTTTTATCCCTCAGCTGAGTGTACCAGGGGCAAGTCATTCAAACCAGCTCGTTTATCCCCAGCCAGAGTTGAGTATCGGGGAATCATGTCAATACCCTTATCGAAAACCTTTCAAGTAAGAAGATCTTGTTGTCGTTGGATCATTATCCTGCAGTTTAAACCTGTTGCGTGTCAGTAACCAGTCGTTTCCGAGGTCCAGTTCTCGCCTGGTAAATCGGTAACCAGTTCTCGTCTGGCCCACCTTTCAGTAAGCATCAGTTCCCGTCCTGGTGCAGTTTATTGTAAGCAGCAGTTCCCGTCCTGGTGCAGTTTATTGGTAACCAATTCTCGTTTGGTCACCGTTTCCTCAAGTGTTGTATCAGTTCTCGCCTGGTACATGTCGTCGCATAATCAGTCCTCGTGTGTCTTACCCTATGTGTTATACCAGTTCTCGCCTGGTGTACGTTAGCTTTCAGCCAGTTCTCGCCTGGTTATCTTGTTCTTAGTCTGTTATCCAGTCAGCCCGTCTGGTTCAAAAACACAAAAAAATCAATTTTCCTAATCTATTTTCCTATTAGTTCTCGCCTGATAGTCTACCTTTGAATGCTAGTTCTCGTCTAGTATTTCCCATACTTTCACTGTGTACATAGTCCATGTTTATTCTAAACCAGAGAAGCAAAAAACAACCTAAAAGAGATCTGACACAATATTTCCCAATGACCCGCATGTTGTCATGTTCTCCGATACGAAGCTCGACGGATACCAGTGCTCCGAGTAATGTTTGAATTCCTTGCAGATGTTGTTAGATCAGAATTGCCACTCTTCAGCAGATGAAAGTTGCTTATTATCCCCGGAAGAGTCGAGATTGTCTTGTACCCCGTATCAGAGTAGGATCAGGAGTATCTTCAGCAGACTAAGATTGATATCCTTGATAGTAGGAGCATTTCCAGCAGTGTGCTGCGCGTAATCAACTTCAGTTTGGGTCAATCCCCGCAGAGTACAATCAGTTGCCAATGGTTTGAAGAAAGCATACCCGAGCAGAGTTCTCTTTCTTTCCCCAGTGAAGTCGTCAAGCAGGGTTGCCTTTTCATTTCTCCAGCAGGGCAGTTATCCCCAGCGGATTTGATTTCTCGTCTCCAGCATTTATTTTGCTGAGATGGTTATGTGACTTCAGGTCATCCCCAGTAGAGTTGACGTTATCTTCGGCATTTATTTTGCCAAGTGGTTTTCAGACCTGGTGTTCTCTGGCAGCTCGAGCCTGCATTAGCATTTGTATATATAGTCATAGTATTTATACAAGCATATAGCATATCCATGCCGTCTGGGCCTCGCATTTTCAAACAGAACGCATAGCATTTACATATCATATAGGGCATTGCATCATTATCAAGCATACGCATGTCGAAACATAGACCAAGATGGTTACCTATTGGGTTTCAAATTTGTTCACCTGCAGAGTTGTGTGGTTCAGCTTCTTGTCTTCCCCAGCGGAGTGATTCTTCATATTTGGGTGTTATATCAGCATCGGGAAAAAAAAACAACAACAACAACAACAACAACAAAGATTGACATATATCAGACTTCTGAAGCTGCCCCCTTTGTCAAAACAGGTGCCAGGCAGTTCCATTCAGAATTCCCCAGGAGAATTGTCCTCAAGTTCGCAATGAACTGTGAGTCGACCAGATTTGATCCCACGAGAGAGATGGGAATCAAGGTGTTTGCTTTATGAAGCATTATTTCAATACTTGTGGCGTCACACAGGTGTTGAAAGAGAGAAGAAAATTGTATCAGAAAATTGACCAGATGTTGCCGTTACAACCAAACTTCAGTTTATCGGAAGCTATTCCTCAAGCAGTTTTGCAGTATATTCTTGCGGTTGGCAAATTTCAGGGTTCCATTTGTATTCAACCGTCATCTACCTTGAATGTTTGAAGGCTGAGCGCTCTTCACCCATTCAGGTCGAAGTCGCTTGAATAGGGGCAGCTGTTGCACCCCAAAATTTGACCAACCGGGTCTCGCATTTGGCCCGATGTTTCGACGCATAACCGCATTCGCATCTGCATATTGCATACATTGCATTTTTCATTTGTATTGATTTTATCAGGGATCACAGCTCCCGTCTCGTGTTTCAAGTGTTTTTAATCAGTAGAATCGATTTTTGGGATATTTCGGTGCCCGTTTATTTTTACCGATTATTTTTGTGTCGTTCGGTGCTCATTTTGTCCCTCTGGGAATTATGGTGATTTTTCTGGATTTTTATAGGATTTTTTAGGGTTTAAATAGCTTTTAAATCATTTTTTAGGATTTAATAGAATTTTTGATATTTTTAATTCTTTTTAAATCAATTTTTAGAATTTTATAGAATATTAAATAGATTTTAAATCATTTGTAGGATTTTTTAATAGACTTTAATTTTTTTAGACAATATAGTAATAGAGTTTTTAGATTTTTAATAGAATTTAAATAGCATTTTCCATTTGTGGAATATTAATAGCTTTTATCATTTTTAGAATATTAGTATAAAAATTAATAGATTTTAAATAGTTTTAATATTCATTTTTTAGAAATATATAGATTTTTCTTTTCATTTTCTGTTATAGATTTTAATAGAAATAATAGTCTTTTTTTTAAATTTTAATATAGGTTTTAGATTAGTTTAGATTAATTAAGATTAGTTTAGTTAATTGAGATTAATTAGGAGTTAATTAGTTTAATTGAACTTAGTTTAGTTAATTGGGTCTAGTAATTAGGATAATTGTTTTTCAGTTTTTTGTGCAGTTTTTATTCATTTTCGTGTGGGCTTATCCCTTTTGTTCGTATGGCCCATTCAGCTTATGTCCAAGTTTCAGCCCAGTTCAATTTTTGTCCAGGAAAAATTCAGCAAATGGTCCAGATTGTCCAAGACCTATCCAGCGCATTCCAGTTCTTTCTAGAACGTTCCAGATAGTGCCAGATTTCTGAGTGCTTTAAATAGTTCAGTAACACGTGTCCAGAATTGGAGGCCCCACATTGCTTCACCATTCTACGCCACGTACCCTCAGACTCCATCCTCTCTCAGCCACGCATGCTCCCACGTGGAGGCCATGCGCTCCACTTCTCCACCATCGTCACCACGTGGTGACCATGCAGCACCCCACCGGAAGAGAGCCACCAACCGCCGTGCATGTACTCCGGCCACCACCAACCGTCGCCGGAGCCCCCAAATTCCCAGAATCCGGCCACATCCTCCCTAATCTTCGTCTTCATCCTCTACCTCCCACCTTCATCTTCTTCCCTTCATCGTCAACCCTAAAAACTCAGAAAAAACACCAGAAACCACCATTAATCCTACCGGAAAACTCATCATAACCACCGTCCTCTCCAGACGTTCATCAAAAACGATGAACCTTCATCTTTTTCCCCTCATCTCTAACATCAAATCCAGATCGCCAGAAACGCCCTAAAAACTCAGGAAGAAGAAAATAAACCTCCAGATTCCGTCAATCTTCAACAGATCAACAGGATCTTCTACATTCACCAGAAGACGCACCAAGATTCAAGGTTTTCTAACTGCTTCCAGCCTTCATCAGTTTTGTTCAGAGCGAAGCTCAACATCACACCAGCATCGTCTTCCAATCTCCAAAACGAAGTTCAACAAACAAACTTCAAGAATACTCATCAAACGGAGAACGCTCCATAAACTCTCAGATCATCAATCTTCATCAGATATCCATTGAAGTTCATCAAGAACTTCACTCAGCGAGATTCCTCACGCGATCCTCAGCACCTTCTGGATCTTCATCTGTGGCGCATTCTCCAGAAAGTTTCCCAGAAACATTTTCACCATCAAGACGCATCGAAGATTCGTTGTGTGTCAAGAACACCTTGAAGAGCGTCTCAGATTCCCAGTTCCATGAGGTCAAGGATGAATTGCGAGGGTTTTCTTTTTGCTGTTTATTCTTTCGTTTTGCAGGTGGTGAAGCCAAGGTTGAGTGTGAAGAGGAACGATTGAGAGAACGGAGGAGGGAGTCTGAGAGAAAAGTTGCTACGGCGGCGGAGAGGGAAGGGAGAACGCTCTAGGGTTTTCTGAAACTAGCAAAGGAGAAAGGAGGAAGAGATCAGGCTGGAGAGATTGGGCCTCAGGCCCAATCAGTTTTTTTTCTCCAAACACCCCCCCACGCATTTTTTGGCTGAGACCGGGCCTGGGCCTCATTTCTGCAGCAACGCTCCATATTGCTTCTACACCCCCCCTGCGTTTTTGGCAGCAAGATGGGCTGGGCCCAATTCAATCCTCCTGTTTTATTTTATTTTTTCTTTCTTACAGCCCCCTGTAACTGCATACCCCCTCCCCTTTCTTGTTTTTTTTATTATTTTATTCTTTTGAAGAAAAGAAATAAAGAAAAAAGTGAAAGAAATATTTGTGAAAAAAGAAATAAGAAAAGAATAAAAGAAAAGAAAAGAAAAAGAAATATGGAAAGAATATATTGAAAAATATGGAAAAAAAAAGATATTGAAAATAAGAGAAATATTGTGAGAAAATAGGAAAAACATTGTGAAAAAATAGAGAAAAAATATTTTGAGAAAAATATGAAAAAAATATGTTGAGAAAAAAAAAAGGAGAAAAAAATATTAAAAAGTAGGTTTAATATTTTTTAAAGCATTTTCTTTTAGGGATATTTTCATAGACTTTATTTTTCGACTTTTAGGGATAGAATTAGAGGCCCATTTGTTAGGGGGCTATTTTCATTCGATTTTTCAAGATAGAATAGGATAGCGTTTCCTAGGAGATTTACTTCAGTATTCAACTCATTGTAACCATTTTTTCAGAGATTAATAAGACGAGATTTGAGCTGTGGTCCGATAGTAGCCGAACTACAGCTGCTCTGATTCTTCGTACCAGACGAAGATATGTAGGCATAGGATGCGATATCCTAGCGAGCACACTAACGACTAACCTTTTGTTCTCTCGCGGCTGTGCGATCGAGACTTTCCCGCTGACGATTAATTGATACCCTTTTTCTCTCTTGCCCAAGTGCATTTGAGATCGAGCCATAGTTTTGACCATAGGTTCCCGACCCTGTGAAACCAGTTGTTTTTTTCTCACTGCCGTGTGAGAATGTTGTTTAGCCGTAGTTAGTCTGAACTACGTAAAGCTCTGATCTTCCATCCAGTGGAAGTACGTAGGCACAAGATGCGAGGTCTTGGCGAGCCAATTTTCCCTGTAGTCCCGAACTACGTTGACTCTGACTTTCTCTCTCGAGAATACGTAGGCATAGAGTGCGACGCTCTATCGAGTCAATTCCCTTCCGTTTAGATTTAGCAGCCGTAGATAAGATTGTTTTGCATCCAGTAGACAACCCAAGCAAGCGTGGATCCCGTCGAGTACGACGGACGTGAGGGGTGCTAATACCTTCCCCTTGCGTAACCGACTCCCGAACCCAGGCTATGGTTGCGATGACCATACCTTTTCCCCGTTTTTTGCGAGGTTTACTTCGAGCGTTTCCTTTCCCGCTCTGAGGGATAAATAACGCACGGTGGCGACTCTTCAGTCAGCCGGCGCCGATTTTCGCAGTAGCGACACACCCCTCACGTCCGCCGTACTCGACGGGATCCACGCTTGTTTTCTAGTACGGGTTGTTATTCTATCTACTCTACAGGTCTGGGTTAAAAGAAAAGAAAATGACTCGGCAAAGTATCGCACTTTATGCCTACGTATTCCCGTCTGGAACGAGAAATCAGAGTCAACGTAGTTCGCCTACCTACAGGAAAGGAGGGGAAGGTTGCTCGCTAGGATACGGCATCCTATGCCTACGTACTTTCATACAGCATGAAAGATCAGAGAAAACGTAGTTCGGGCTACGGAAAACACAAGCTTGTCTGACTGTTTTTTTATTACCTTCAAAAAGGGTTTTTCTTGATTAAGAGTCCAAGCGGACAAAAATGACACTTTGATGTTTGTTTGGAATCTTTTACGAAAGAAGTGTTTTTTAGTTTGTTTGCAATCTCTGACGCACTAGAGACTATGATTTGAGAGTGACTACGTCGTGTGTCACCCAAAGGGTGCCACACTAAGCAGCCAGACTACTGGAAAGAATCTCTCCAACAACCCTTTCCCAAATAACTTAAGGCTCGTAACGTACGACATCGATTAACCTTATTACTGTATTTTCAAGTTGTTTTGAGATAAGAAGAGAAAGAAGCTCTAAAAAGCCTAGGGTTGAAAAGGGAATAAAAACTAACCTAATGTTGTCATGCATGGATAAGAATCCTAATGTCTGTCATAATTCCCTCCGGCGCAGAGGAAATCAGAGATCCTAGGGGATAAACAGAAAAGAAAGCAAGCAAATACAGTAAAATGCATGCAATGCAGCAATACAAGCGAGGCAAGGGAGTCCCGCTCAACCTCGAACCTGGGAAAACAATAGGCAAAGTGAATCAACATTCACTTCAAACCTAAGGGGCAAGCTGCACAAGCCAACAAACAATACAGAAAAACCAAAATAAAAACAGAGGAGGCAGCCCAAACAGCAGCACCAAACTCCTACAGCAAACAGCACAAGCAGCAGCTCTGACAGCAAAATTGATTAAACAGCAAAAAGTTGACAGTAACAACCTTGATCTTCATGAATAGCTCCTATCTTCAAGTTTCAACAAACTTTCAATCTTCAACAAGCACCAAAACCCTAGCTTCAACAAGCACAAACTTCATTCTCAACAAGCTTCAACAAGCACCAAAACCCTAGCTTCAACAAGCACAAACTTCATTCTCAACAAGCTTCAACAAGCAACCTCCAAGGGAGAATCAATTAACAAGATCAGGTTGAAATGTTAAGTAACTTAATGACAACCAAAGGAAGCCACTAAGAACCTAACAGTGTAAAAGAATGGCATCCTCAAAGTTCTACTCTTAAAGCATGCCATTCATCCCTCCAAAGGAGATATGTGACTTCTTTAAGAGGATTTTATGTCATTGGATTGAATGGAGATGAACAAGATACTCCATGTTTGAAGAAAGAAACAAAACTAGTCTAATGCTCTTCCTAAAACCCTAGCTTCCCTAAGCTCCTGACAAGCACTCCACAAGAGGACAAGGCTTCATCTCCAAGCTCCTTCAAACTTTCTATATCATCTTCAATTGGTCTTCATGTTCATCCAAGCACAAGAGCACTACCACCATAATCTAAGGGGAACTATTGAATTAAACCAGTCAAGTTAGTGTGTTAGAAACTCCTGAATAATAGTCTTAAAACTAATTCTAAGTAAAATACCAAAAGTGATTATAAAATCCTACAAACAATTCTAAGGGTTCCTAAACCTCTTAAAAATCACTCCATACAAAAAGCAGGGGGTTACCCATTCATTAAATGCTAAAACTATGCCCTAAACCTAAGGGTACTATCCTAAAACCCTAATTCTACAACACCTAATGTTCAATGTTCAAAGCAACCTAAAATTATCTCAAAAAAATATGAGAAAATTACTAGGGATACATGCATATTTAAGCTAACTATACCAAAAAGAATCAACTCAAAAATCCACACCAATCATCCATACTAAAATCAGCAAGATCATGCATCAACCATATTCAAAATAAAAGCAATTAAACTTCAAAAAATGCAATTAGATTCTAAAATGCATGAATTAATAATTTATCAATCCTATTAAATTATAGACTCTTTAAGGAGTCAGGGGAAAAAAAATCTAGCCTAAAAATGTTAATTTTCCTATTTATTGTGATTTAATTCCTAACCTATATGCAAACATAAAATAAAAAAATAATACAAAAATAACAAAAGTGGCGTGACAAATAGCAATATAATCCAGTTGTTTTCAAGACCTGGGCCTAAAGAGGGGGTGTGAAAAGCGCTTCAGACTAAGCCCAAACTAATTAAAAAGAAAATCAGAAAAAGAAATGGAAAATAGGAAAACGTGCGTGTTGTTTAGCAATTTATTTCAGTTCAAAATCTAACTTGGGCCAAACCTGGGGTGTGCATAGTAAGCAAAGACTAAGGCCCACCCAAATACCATTAAGTGAAACGGTGAGTTTCAATCAAACTCACTCTCATTCAGAAAATGAAACAAAATCGTGGCCGTGGATTCTAGTCTTCAGTCAACGGCAAACCTGATCCAACGCTTGAAAAGTCATCTTCTCCAAATGATTTAAAAAGAGAGGGAAAACTCAGATGGTGGCCTGAGCTACAGCGCCACCGTCGTCTCCAGTGAGGGTTATCCAAAAGTGCAGCAATTCTTGCAACTAAACACCCTATCCTACTCAAAATCAACCCCTGAACACGAATATGACCTCCAAATTCATTGATTCTTCCTCTAAAACCAAACCCGATCCAAGTTTCAAAAAATTCACCAAGTCTTGAATGTCACAAAACCTAAAATTAATGATCCTAACATGAACTACACTCTTCACTGATCAAAACTAACTATCCAAACATGCTTGTAGCCTCAAGAATCAAGAGATGACCTCACCAACAGAAATGGTGTCATGACCTACCATGCCTCTAATCACTCAGTTCTTGCACCAAAATCCTTCTACCTAATGTCAATAACCTAGCCACGAGTTCATTTTTATGCAATTCCCTATAAATTAAGCCAAAGTTTGAAAGTTACAAACCTGGAAGAAATGGATGAACAGAAGGTGATTTTGCTCGATTCAGCCCTCAATCTTCTCCAGATTCATTCAATAGCACCTTCTCAAGCTTCTGAAATATTCAATTGGCCTTGAAATCAACTCAATCTCCAAACACGATTCTTGATGCAGCTCTGCAAAATCAACTTGCTCCTTCTTGGTTCTTGATCAATTCTTCCCAAAAAATGACCTGAATCAGTTGCAATGCATATATAGAGTGTGATGGAAAGCTCTAGAACTTTCTGTAATCATCCAAATGAGAATTTCAATTTCTCATTCTCCTTCAAAATCTCATGTGTGCAGCTGGTGAATTGCCCTGTTCTAGCTCCCAATTTCACTTGAATTTCTCATCTCATGCCATTTAGAATTGAATGGGAATGGTAGATCCCTTGTTTTTGATCCCATGGTGTGTGATTGTTATGTTACTTCAACCATAAGTCACAAAAAGGAAGTGCTTGAAAATGACCTCAAGTCCAAAATGTGCTATTGCCAACCTTCTCCAAATGCATTTTCTGATCAAAATGACATATAACTTTGTTCAATTTGGCCACAAAATAATTTTCCCCAAATTTTGGCCTTTTAATGATTTTAATTTCCTTATTTCAAAGCCATTTCAAATGAATTTGTGTTCCATGCCAAACCAAACTCTCATGACCACTTGGTTGCACTTAAAACATCATTTTGAACAAGTTTCATGTTGGAAAATTTTCCATTTGAAGCTTGCAAGTTGGAGTTATGGACCTATGATCACAAATGACCTATAATCACCAATACCCAAGATACCCCTGGCTTGCAAAGATCATAAATTGAGTTCTACAAATCCTATCAAGGACTTCTAGTACTCTATGGAAAGCTAAGACCAAGATCTACAACTCTCATGTTGGACAAAAATCCATTTGAAAAATCCTTGAAGGGAAAAAGGTGCTTGGAAGTCAAGTGACTTTCACAGATAAATTTCATAGTCATCTGATGACCTGTAACTTGCAAGGACCATAACTTAAGTTCTATAAATCCCCTTGAGGACTTCTAGTAATTAAATTAAAGGTATTGAGATGCTCTACAAGTTTCATGTTGGCCAAAGATCCATTTTAAACATGCATTTTGAATTATGTGGCCTTGAAGTTAGGCACTAAATAGGGGATTTTACACTGAAACCCTAATTTAGCAACTTCCCACATCCTTGTTCCTTCTTTGCTTAATCTTGGCACAACACACATGTATCAACATACCAATCCATGAACCCCATGACTTCAAAGTAGGCTTTTATGCTCTCCAATTACTCAATTGACCTAGGATTGACCCAGATGAAACCCTAGTTGACTGCACCTCAACTGTGGCTCTTGTACTTGAACCAATGACTTGTCTCAGCTTCAATATGGCCCTCTAGGCATCCCATGAGATCCATACATCCCTCAAATTCACATTCCATGTTTCTCATCCCACTGATGATTCTCAATATTCCTCAAGATAAGAGCAAAACCCACATGTAGGCACTCAAACTTCTCAAGACTTCAAATCACTTTTTGATGGCTTGGATGACTTCTCATACTTAGATAACACCTCTTGCTAGGCTCTTCTCTTGATAGACACCCTTGATCCCTTGTTGGATTCATGTTATGCTATGATATGCCAATGATTGAACTATGTACATGATGTAATTATGCAAATGAAATGCAATGAAACACAAATCAGGCAAGAAAAGGTTGGGCAAATTTTGGGGTGCAACAAGAAGCACAGATGGTAGGATGATTGTAAGTTTGGGTTTGAAAGGAGTGATAGGGTCAGATGGTTCAATTCTGTCATAGAAATCTTTGATTTTGAAACCACAGGAAAGATTGTGAAGATAAGATGAGAATTGTTCGCACGAGGCAGAAGTTACAGATGTTCTTGGTGTAGATGTTGGGATAGGATTTGGAATGAGGATTTTAGATGATGGTTTAGGTGTGGGAGTAGGATCTGGAATAAGAGCTTCAGAAGATACAGGGGATTCTGGTTGGTTAACCTCATAATCTCTATGAGAGGGGGATACCATAAAATCTGGGTGTATGTCAGATTCTGAGGAATTGGATGAAGTGGTTGGTGTGCAAGAAGTAGAGGACACTTGAAGACAGTTTTCAGAGGTGTAACATCTAGAACTTCTGTCTCAGGGATGTTGGTTCCAAATGGGTTGGTTGATGCTGAAGGATTTTCAGAAGGTTTTGATGAGGGTTCAGATGTAGGTGGTTCTGATGTGGGTGGATCAAATGTTACTTTTATAGGTTCAGAAGTAACTGGTATAGATGCAGTGGGTTCAGATGTGTTGGATGGTGGATTTTCTGATTGTGGTTGTTTCTTTTGTTGTTGTGTTTGAGGTTCAGATGGTTTTTGTTGTTAATGTTCAGAGTCTTTTTCTTGTAGAAGTTCAGATTGTTTTTCTTGTTGTTGTTGTTCTGTGGGTTGTTTTTCTGATTGTTGTTGTTGTGGAACAGATTGTTTGGTTGGAATTTCTGGTTGCGGAGTCTGAATTTTTGGTTTTGTTGTGGTTGGTTTTGGTACAAATGATTGTTTTACAGGTGAGATAGAAATAGGATTAGAAGATTTTTGTGGAGATGGAGCAGAAACATGAGGTGGAGCAGTAACAGATTGTTGTTGAGTAGAAGGTGGCTTTGGAATAGACTTAAAAGTTGAATCATTTATAACAATAGTATTTGCAGAAGATACAGAAGATTTGGTACCTTTAATCTTGATGCATTTTGCAGGAACAAAATGAGTGTCTCCAGATTCTTTCCTCTTTAGCAGCTTCTGAGGCTTCTCAGCAACCTTGAGCTTCTTCTAAACAGGTGCAGCTTCTGCTTCTGATTGACTTCTCTTTCTTGGTGTCTCTTCTACTACAACAGGAAATGGTTCCCTTGCTCTCTTTATAATATCTGCAAGAATAGGCTTTCCTTCTGCCTTGCAATCATCAATATATCTTACTACAATTTCCCTTGGTTCTTCAGCATAGAACAGATGGTAGTCATCTACAGGGATTCTCTTTTGACTAAGTTCAGTAATGTTCAACTTCTTGGGTGCTGTTGTGAGTTCTTCTACTATTTTTAGTCTCTGTAGACTTTTGGCATTCAGAGGCTTTCCAAGAATGAATTCCAGTTCATCTGTGACTCCAGCAGCATACAGAGCAGTTACAAGTCCATTTTATGTTAGAAGATCTAAAATTAACCTTCCAAATGGAATTCAAGTTCTGATCTTCTGACCTTTTTCTTTCACATATTCTCTAAAGGCATTTATATGATTCCATAAGTGCATAAACAGAATATATGGAAGATCTACCTTGGTGCTCTGACTTAAGCAATACATAAAGTAGAGCTGTTCATTGTTGACATAGTCTGGAGAGTTTGTAGACTTTCTATGATGAATGCATCCCATGAAATTCTTAGCCCAAATCTTGTAGTCAGGCTTCAGATCTTTGAACTTATTAGAAGCTTGTCCAGCAGTCATCACTTCCTCATATACTTCATCCATATCTACACGCCCAGCTAGAAAGTGAGATACTCCATCTGTTTCCTCATATCCAATGAGTTTTCTGATCAGATCTTCTGTGATGATTATCTCTTTTCCCATAACAGAAGATAAAATGAACTTAGGGTATATAGAAGCATGTATCCAGAATTCTTTTACCAGAAGGGGGTAGACTGGTCCAAAAAGTCTGTCAAAATACTTCACCCAACCTTGAGCATCTATAATGGAACGAAACTCAAACCCATTCTTAGCCAGTGAATCAAATTCCACCATTGATTCACAGAGAACCTCCAGTTTTTCAACAGGTGTTAACAATGTTCTCTTTGGTGGTGTATAAGGAGTCACACCCATATTTGCAGAAGTAACTGCAGCCATGGTTGATTGAGATTGTGCAGCAGTTAATGATGAAGTTGCCATTGAAGATGAGTTTGTCAAACGCTTAGGGTTTTTGTGAAGAGAGAAGAGAAGACAGAAATGCATAAAAGGTTTGAGATGTGAAAAGTGTGAAAATGGTGAGAAATGATGTATTTATACTAAACACCTAGGCATACAAATAGTCAGAAGAAAGCACGATCACACAAAGCATTTAATAAAAAGAATAAAAATCATTTCAAGCATTTATTGATTCTGACAATTTGGGGGGAAAATCAAGATTTTCACTATTCAAACTTCACCTCAAACGTCTCTTCAGTAGTGTACGTGCCACCTTTGCAGATTTAGACTGACACGTGTTTGCTTGCATGTGCTTTTGAATTCTCTTGAGAAATGAAACGTTAACCAACGTTTAGATCCTCTGAGGATTGTTAGTTCAGAGTTTCACAAGAAAATAATTAAAGAAAATGAATAAGTAATCAGAAGAAATACTTCAGAGCATTAGGCATTTTTGCATCTGTAAAATTGGCTTTTGACAAATATTATTCTGGACAAAAATCCATACCAATATTTTTCAGAATAAATTTGAATCTATCTTCAACAAGGGGTTTTGTGAAAATATCTGCCCATTGATGATCTGTATCAACAAAGGCTAAATTTATGATTCCCTTCTGAACATAGTCTCTGATGAAATGATGCTTAATTTCTATATGTTTTGCCTTAGAGTGTAAAATGAGGTTTTTAGACAAACATATAGCGGAAGTATTATCACAGAAGATAGAAATGTTACTTTCAAATATCTGATAATCTTCTAGCTGACTTTTCATCCAGAGCATCTGCGTGCTACATTCAGCAGCAGCAATATATTCTGCCTTTGTGGTTGATAATACAATTGTGGGTTGCTTCTTGCTGTACCAAGAGATTAGATTTCTTCCTAGAAATTGACAACTTCCAGAAGTACTTTTTCTTTCCACTCTGTCTCCAGCGTAGTCAGCATCACAGAATCCAACTAATTTGAAATCATCAGATTTTCTGTAACACAAACCCACATTAGAAGTACCTTTCAGATACCTTAGAATCCTCTTGACAGCTGTCAAGTGTGATTCTCTAGGATCTGATTGGAATCTAGCACACAAGCATACACTGAACAATATGTCAGGTCTAGAAGCAGTTAAGTAAAGAAGAGATCCTATCATACCTCTGTAGAGTTTCTGATCTACTTTCTTACTTACCTCTTCCTTGCCTAGTGAGCTAGTTGGATGCATAGGACTCTTTGCCAGCTTACTATCAGTCATGTTAAATTTCTTCAGAAGTTCTTTAACATATTTGGTCTGATGTATGTAAGTGTACTCTGGAGTTTGGTTGACTTGAATTCCTAGAAAGAATCTCAGTTCTCCCATCATGCTCATTTCAAATTCTGCCTGCATACATTGAGCAAACTCCTTTCCCAGCATAGTATTGGTAGATCCAAATATTATATCATCCACATAAATTTGACAAATTAGAAGATCTTTCTTAAATGATTTACAAAAGAGTGTTGTGTCCACTTTGCTTCTGATGAAATTTTTTTCCAGAAGAAAATTGCTCAATCTCTCATACCAAGCTCTGGGAGCTTGTTTTAAACCATACATAGATTTCTTTAGTTTGAAAACATGATCTGGAAAATTTTTCACTCTTAAAACCAGGAGGCTGGTGGACATAAACTTCTTCTTCTATAATACCATTTAGAAAGGCACTTTTAACATCCATCTGATACATAGTGATGTTATTTTGTGCAACAAATGAAATAAGAAGGCGTATAGATTCTAACCTTGCCACTGGAGCATAAGTTTCAGTATAATCAATACCTTCTTGTTGACTGTACCCTTGAGCAACAATCCTTGCCTTATTTCTTTCAACTTCTCCTTTCTCATTAAGCTTATTTCTGAAGACCCATTTAGTTCCAATTATATTGAATCCTTTTGGTCTTTGAACTAAATCCCACACATCATTTCTGGTGAATTGATTTAACTCTTCTTGCATGGCAATAATCCAATCATTGTCTTGCAGAGCTTCATCTACAGAAGTTGGTTCAATTACTGACACCAGTCCAAATAATGATGCTTCAGATGATCTTAGAAAGGATCTTGTTCTGATGGGATCATCCTTCTTTCCAATTATAACATTCTCTGGATGAGAAGTTTTGATTCTGGAGATTGATCTTCTAACAGTTGATTCTTCAGAAATGTTTAAATTGTTCATCTGAGAAGTTAAAGGAATGACATCTGGTGTTGCTTCTGGTTCCTTCACTTGAGCTTTGTCTGCCTCTGAGCCTTCAGAGTCTGTGAAGACTACTTCTCTATCTGCAGAGTTTTCAGACTGCTTTGGCTTTTTACTGCCAAGTTTATCATCAAATCTAACATGAATAGATTCTTCCACAATCTGTGTCTCAGTGTTGTATACTCTGTAGCCTTTAGAGCGTTCAGAATATCCAAGCATGAAACACTTATGTGCTTTGGAATCAAACTTGTTCATATTTTCTTTAGTATTTAACATATAGCAAATACATCCAAAAGGATGAAAATATGAAATGTTGGGCTTTCTGTTCTTCCACAGTTCATATGGAGTCTTCTCCAGAAGAGGTCTTACAGACACTCTATTCTGAATGTAACAGGCTGTGTTGATTGCTTCTGCCCAAAAATGTTTTGCCAGATTAGTCTCATTGATCATGGTTCTGGCTATTTCTTGCAGAGTTCTGTTTTTCCTCTCTACAACCCCATTTTGTTGTGGAGTTCTAGGACAGGAAAAGTCATGAGCAATGCCATTTTCATTAAAATATTTTTCAAAATAATTATTTTCAAATTCACCACCATGATCACTTCTGACTTTTATAATTTTGAAATCTTTTTCATTCTGGACTTGTTTACAGAAGTCAAAGAACACAAAATGTGACTCATCCTTGTGTTCTAAGAACTTTACCCATGCCATCTACTATAGTCATCAACTATGACTAATCCATACTTCTTGCCTCTGATGGATGCAGTTTTCACTGGTCCAAACAGATCAATATGAAGTAATTCTAGTGGTCTGGTGTTGCACCCTAAAATTTGACCAACATTTATTTACCCATCAAGTGTTTGAAGGTTGATACCTTCATCAGAAAGCTCAAGAGATCCTCAGAGGAATTGGTTGAAACCAAGGTTGTGTGACTCATAGCTTGAGAGTTGTGGGAGCTCCTCAGATGATTCTGATACTTTGAGAATGGACTTGAAGCTTTTAGAAAGCCTATGAGATGTCTTGAAAGCCATCATGAAGCCCAGAGAGATCATTATACAAGAATTCAGAAGACTCAGCCATGAATGGTAGAATTAGGGTTTTGACTGGGTCAACCCTAGGTCAACTGAAGATTTGGAGAGGGTTGAGACCTAATCCAAGGGGCCATGTGATCATGGAATGATGTATTGAGATGCTATAAGGATGATTCCTAGACCAACTCATCATGATTGAGGAGTTTGAGAAGTTTTAAGCTAGGGTTTCTAAGGATTGACAGTGTAAAATCCCCTAGTTTGATCCCTATCTTCCAGGCAGTTTTAGCTCAAGATGTGATTGTCATATCATCTTCCCCACAACATGAATGTTGTAGAGCTTGTTCTTAGCTTTAATTTGAGTGGTATAAGTACTTGATAGGATTTGCAGAGCTCAAGTTATGGTTTTGACAAATTACAGGTCATTTGAGGTATGTGAATCTGGGTCCTTGAAAGTCACCCAACTTGCAGACAACTTTTGCCCTAGTAGGATGATTCCTATGATCTCTTGGTCAACATGAATGTTGAATAGCATCTTCTTAGCTTTCTATAGAGTACTATAAGTCCTTGATAGGATTTGTAGAACTCAACTTATGGCTTTGACAAGCCAAGGGCATTTTGGTCATTTGGAAGTTATAGGTCATTTCAAGCATATGGCCATATCTCCTACTTCCAAGCTTCAAATGGAAAAATCTCCAACATCAAAGTTGCTTAGAATGATGTTTTAAGGCTAGTAGGGTGGTCATGAGATGTTGAAAAGGCTCATATCAAAAAGTGATAAAAATGGCCTAAAAATGAGGTATAAGTTAATTCAAGTGAAATGGAAAATCATAAAATCCAAGTTACAAATCCAAACCATGTCGTATGATAGGTCATTTTGACTCCAAATGAAATTTTAAGAACAATGGTTCAGCCACAATTTTGATTTGAGGCTTGCATCATGGGGTTGCTTTGTAATTTGATTGCTTGCATAATGGGGTACCAAACCAAAACAAGGAAAAGCTTAATAAACAAGGTGTTTAAGCATAGTATCTTACCCTAATTCTCATGTAAGGAGAAAATCAAGTTATTTACCCAAGTTACAAGGGTTTTTGTCATGATATATCATGTGGTGAGAAGTGAAATGCAAATTACCATGTCATGAAACTTCAAGTTCTTACTAGATGATTCTAGGAGGTTCTAGACCTTTCTAAATCAGTCTATATATTGATTACAATCTGCATTGGTGAATGGTTGGTGATTGTGGATGTTAATGGTGGTATAGAATAGAGATTGAATCCAAAAACTCCATTTTGCAAATCATATTGAATCTTCATTTTTCTCTTCATTACCTTTTCATTTTTCTTCACAAATCATCTCTACAAACATTGCTGAGTGTGTTCATGCTAGAGGGAGGATCCATTGATGAAGAATTGAGAGCTTTCCAATTGAAATTGCAAAGAAGCAAAAGGCATTGGATGTTGAGATACAAGCCATTTCCATCAAATCTTGTGCAAGGAGTATTCATCACCTAAGGACTGTTCTTGAGGAGTCTCAAGGCTTGGATTGAAGCTTTTCACCACCTACCATTGCAAGAAACAAGGTAAGAAAAATCATTCCTACACCCTATTCTAGGCATGGCTAGGACGAATTGTTAGTGTGAAACCATTAGAGACAATTAGGTGGTTCATTTGGATGAGTTTAAGACCAATTGGTGAGGTTTCATTCATGGTGGTTAATTCTTGATGGAGTTAGAATGAGTGTTTTAATGGATGATAATGCAATATATGTGGCTGGTTTTGATGAGTATGACATAAGGATCATTTCTATATAAAGAATGTTGAGTTTGGTGAAGGTCAAAAACTGATGAAGTTTTGAATTCATGGAGTTACACCATTCGGTTTGGAGGATAGAGGTTGCTTCAATGAAATCCAAGGGCATGGTTGTGTTCTACGTGAAAAATAGAGCAAGATTGGTTCTTAGATCGTGTGATTTGGTGGAGAGATGAGGGAGAACGAGAGGATGGAAGAATGATGCATGGAACTCATATTCTCATGGATTCTGAAAACCCTAGGTCTCAAGGAGGAAGACGATGGCAATGCCGTTGGATCGTGCGTTGAACACTTGACCAAAAAACCATCTAACAGCCAGGATTCAATAACGAAATGGAGGGAAATCTGCCACCGAGTGAAACGCGGCGTTTCACTTAATGTACTTGTTGGGCTTTGTGCTCATTTGTTATTCCCACCCCCCATGCAGGCCCAGTTCCGTTTTACACTACAATTACATGCTATTTGCACCGTGTTGTTAATCTTTTCTTTTCATTTTATTTTGATTTTCTGAATTCCAATGGGCCAGGCGCGCCTCGCTATTCGCCCCCCCATATGCTGGGCCCAAATCATAATAACTGCATATTAATACTTTGTGCACCCCCATGCATTAATTCCATATTAAATTTCCTCCAAATTTCATTTTACTTTAAAAATTCATATTAAAATGAAAAATGAATATTTTCTCATGGGATTTTTTTTCCCATTTTCCATTTTCTGTCTAGAAAAATATAAAACCATAAATTTTCCATTTTATTTCATTTTTATATTTTTTTGCATATTTTTACTTTTAATTGCTTTCTTTAATTCTTTTAGTTGATATGTGAATTTGTAGAATTTAATTAGGGTAGTTCCCTTAGGATTTTTAATTAAATATTTTTAGGATAGTTAGGTGAATGTTTTAGGTTTCCCTTGAATTAATGCCACATTTTTGTGATAATTTTTAGGGTAGTTTTAATTAGGTAGTTCTAAGTAGTGTAGAATTAGTTTAAAACTTTAACATAGGTTCATAACAACTTTAGATTTAGGGTTTTTAGGGAAATTTAGTCTATGGGGAATATATGGGACTTAAGGGTAGTTATGTAGGGTCCCCTAGAATTTATATTAGGATTTAATAGAATAATATGCTATTTTTAGTTGATTTTTGTATTGAGTGATTGTTTGTGTTGCCTTTACATGCTTGTTTAGTTTGCTTTGCTTTGGAGTTTTCCTTTGGTTTGAGGAGCTTGGTATCTCATTGTGGAGCATGGTGGAGCATACTAGAAGATTGGTTGAAGACTTGAAGAGGCATTTAGGGAGCTTGAGGAGCTTGTTCTTTCTTCTTTTCTTTTTGTTGTTTTAGGGTTAGGATTAGGAAGAGCTTATATGTAGATAATTTCTTTCTCAAACATGGATGGTATCATTCACCTCCATTCCTCCCTATGATTCAAATTCCTTCCAGGGTATACACCTCTCTCCTTTGGAGGGATAAGTGCTATACCTAGGAGGTAGAACTTTTGAGGGAACCTTTCCTCTGATGTTGAACCCTTATAGGTCACCTTTGGTGATCAAATAAGCAGTTCAATATCCCCCAGCTTATTCAGTAAGTGATTTCTCTCTGGTTTTGATTGTCTTGAGAGGTTGAGCCTGAGCATGAAGATAAAGACTTCATTGAAGAGTAGTGAAGAGGATGAATCCTTGAAGACTGCCATTCCAGCTGAAGCTTGAAGAGCATGAAGATCAAGTTGATACTTGAAGATCCCTGAAGATAGTGAAGCCTGAAGGTGGATCTGATCAAAGAAGCTGAAGCTTGGGGGAGAAGATGAGTTGAAACTCATGTTGTAGGGTTGATACCTGGAAAGCAATTGATGATTGAAGTCTGAAGACTGAGTTGCTGCTGGAGGAGCTGAGGCTTTCTTCTTTTCTTTTCTGTATTGTGTGTTTTGTTTGACTTGTCTGTTGCATTAGATTAAGTTCATCTAGAATAAGTAGAATCTAGGAGCATGATTGCATTAGAGGTTGAGTTGCTCCCTCTGCTTGTATTGTTACTGCGTGGCTTTGCTTGCGGGTATTCGGTAGAGCCCAGCTCCCTTGCCCATGTGGTTTGTTTGCCTGATGGCATTTCATTTCATTTTATCTGTATGATTGCAGTTTACTGTTTATTGCTTGATAGCATGTTGTTTATTTTTCAGTATGATTACTGTTATTTCATTCTGGCTTGAGGTTGAGATGAGCTTGTGGAGGCTGAAGCCCCACACACATTTCCTCCCTCACTTGCATTGCATGCATTTTATTGTTAAGCTGATGCTTTGTCTGTTTTGGTGTATCATTGACATGATTCCTTAGGACTCTCATTTCCTTGGATAAGGATTTGATGATAGACTTTTAGGTTGAAACCTATGCATGACAACTTCTAGGAGTTCCCTGTTCAAACCTCAACCATAGGATGAATCCATGGCATGATAACAGTAGGACTTGATAGTCTCCCTCCTAGTTGGGCCTGTTCTCTTCTCATCTCAAAACAGTTTAAGATACAGTAATCATGAATGATTTCTTTCGTACGTTACGAGCCTTAAGCTATCTGAGAAAGGATTGTGGGAGAGTTTCTTTTCCATAGTCTGGATGTTTAGTATGGTACCCTTTGGGTGACATGTGACGCATTCACTCTCAGGTCATAGTCTCTAGTGCGGTTGAAATCGCAAACACAATAAAAAACACTTCTTTCGTAAAAGACAAGAAATAAACCGTAGTTTCCCGAACTACGTGAGCTCTGATCTCTCATGCCTGTTGGGAGTACGTAGGCACAAGATGGCGAAGTCTTGGCGAGCTACCTTCCCCCATAATCCTTCGTAGGCCGAACTACGTTGACTCTGATTTCTCATTCTCTGATGAGAATACGTAGGCATAAAGTGCGACGCTTTGCCGAGTCATTTTCTTTTCTTTTCTAAGCCAGCCTTGATAGGTAGATAAAATAAAACCAACTCGTCCAAGTAAACACAACAAGCGAGGATCCCGTCGAGTACGAAGGACGTGAGGGGTGCTAATACCTTCCCCTTGCGTAACCGACTCCCGAACCCAGACAATGGTTGCGATGACCTTGTCTTACCCTTATTCGTCAGGTTTTTCCGATCGTTTCCTTTCCCGCTCTGAGGGATAAATAACGAAAGGTGGCGACTCTTCTGTCATGCCGGCACCTTATTTTCGCGCAAGCGACATCTGGAAGTAGAAACAACATTTTTTGATTTAAAAGATGATTTTGAAAATTTCCCTTTTTGGCATGCTTCACAAAGAGCATCTGAGGTGAACTTCAGATTAGGAAGTCCTCTGACAAGATTAAGTTTATTAATCTGAGATATACGTCTCATATTAATATGCCCCAATCTTCTGTGCCAGACCCATTGCTCTTCATTAACAGACAAGAGGCATTTAACATTCTGAACCTTAAGTTCTGAAAGATTTATTTTATAAATGTTGTTTTTCCTCTTACCACTAAATAGAATAGAGTCATCCTTTTGACTAATAGCTTTACAACATTTTTGATTAAAGGTAATTTCATAACCATTGTCACTTAATTGACTTATGGACAATAAGTTATGCTTTAACCCTTCAACAAGTAAAACATTAGTAATAGAGGGAAGTTTACCATTTCCAATGGTGCCAGATCCAATGATCTTGCCCTTCTGGTTCCCTCCAAATTTCACATCACCTCCAGATCTAAGCTCCAGACTTTGGAACATAGACCTTTCTCCTGTCATGTGTCGTGAGCATCCAGAGTCCAGGTACCATGATTGGCGTCCTGGTCTTGCTGCTAAGAACATCTGCAACAGGAATTATTTTACTTTTAGGTACCCAGATCTTCTTGGGTCCTTTAGGGTTAGTTGTTCTGAAGGTTTGTCTAAACTTCTGTTTTTCAACATAAGGTTTATTCTGACTAGCCTTAGATTTAAACACATGAATATTCTTTTCAGAGCGTGTTTGTTCAATATCATTCAAGTGACCAAATTTAAAGTAGGAATATAAAAGAGTCTTTTTGATGATAATTTTATCAACAGGTTTTGGATTTAAATCCTTTCTAGAGGAAGATTCATATCCAATTCCTTTTTTGTTATTTATGCTAACTCCATAGATCATAGAAGCCATTTTGCTTCTGTCTATGCTTTTAGCAAGAAACTTCTGAAAGCTATAATCATATTTTTCCAAAATGTTTTTACATTCAGATTCAGTTTCAGAATCAGAGTTTTGTTGAGCTAATCCATAATCATTTTTCAATTTTAAGTTCTTTTCATTTAGCTCAGCTACTTCTGATTTGAGAATATTATTCTCAGATACAAGATTGCTTTGACGCTTCTTGTATTTGAGCTTAATATTGTTATAGCTCTTCAGAACTTCTGATAACACTTTGATACGTTCTTCTTTAGTGAGTTTAGCCATTACCTCTTCAGCGTCAGAGTCAGATTCAGAGTCAGATTCAGATCCTGAAGTTCCTTCCTCCTGATCTTCTATGTCTGCCATCAAAGCTACATTGGCACATTCCTCTTCTGACTCAGATTCAGATTCAGATGTATCTGAATCATCCCATGTGGCCATTAGGACCTTTTTCTTCTTATCAAATTTTCTTTTAGGCTTTTCTTTCAGCACCTTTGGACATTCATTTTTGTAATGTCCAGGTTCTTTACATTCATAACAGACAACCTCCTTTTTACCAGATCTTCTGTGTCCAGAAGACTCTTTTCTTTGGTCAGGCTTCCTGAAGTTTCTGAACTTCTTTCCTTTATGCTTCCAGAGTTTGTTTATTCTTCTGGACAGCATAAATAGTTCATCTTCATCTTCAGATGAGGATTCTTCAGAGCTTTCCTCTATTACCTGCAATGCTTTAGCAGAGTTATTAGATTTTAAAGCAACATATTTACCTTTCTTTTGAGGTTCATCTTCCTCAAGTTCAATTTCATGACTTCTTAGTGAACTGATTAATTCCTCCAAGGAGATCTTGTTCAGATCTTTAGCCAGTTTGCAGCACTGTCACCATAGGCCTCCATCTGGTAGGTAAGCTTCTGATGGTCTTTTCACATGATCAGCAGTACAATATCCTTTATCCAGAACCTTTAGTCCAGCTGTAAGTATTTGAAATCTGGAGAACATACCTTCAACAGATTCAGAGTCTTCCATCTTGAAGGCTTCATACTTCTGGATCAGAGCCAGAGCCTTTGTTTCCTTGACTTGAGAGTTTCCCTCATGAGTCATCTTTAAGGATTCAAACATGTCAAATGCAGTTTCCCTATTTGTAATTTTTTCATACTCAGTGTGAGATATTGCATTCAACAATATTGTTCTGGCCTTGTGGTGATTTCTAAATTCCTTCTTCTGAGCATCTGTCATAGATTTTCTGTCTATTTTCTTGTCATTCCCATCAGTGGGATGAACATATCCATCTATGACCAGATCCCATAAATCAGCATCATATCCAAGGAAAAAACTTTCAATCCTGTCTTGCCAATAATCAAATTTCTCCCCATCAAACATAGGGGGTTTAGTGCTGATTTTGTCCCTTTCTTCATATTTGTTACTAACGTTAGACATAGTATTATCAGCCATAGTAACAACCAAATGTATATCAAAGTTTTTCTCACTGGATCTTTACTGTCACTGTGAAGTGGTAGCACACACAGAACCGGAGCTCTGATGCCAACTGAAGGTGAGAAAATACTTAGAAGGGGGGTTGAATAAGTATGAAGATAAAAACTTAGAAATAAAAACTCAAGTATTTTTATCCTGGTTTGTTGAACTCAACTACTCCAGTCCACCCTTCCTAGAGTGATTTGCCTTTCTCAATCAAGGACTTAATCCAATATTTAATCAACTGATTACAATAGTAAGTACTAAGAACAACTGTTCAAAGTCTTCTCAAGAACTACTGATCCTAACTGAATCTTCTTAAGGTTTACAATCAAATGTAATAACAAATACAAGTGTTTAAATTGCTTCTAAAAAGCTTTATCACAACTGTGATTTTTCACTTAATATTAAGAACAAAGAAATTAATCCTTAGAAAGAATATGAATAGTATGAGAGCTTTGAATATTGATTTCTTTCAGATAAAACGTCAAATCAAGAAGATGGGTGAAGACTTGCTTTTATAAGCAGCTGATCCAAGGAGAGCTTCACGTTGAGAAGAGTGTCCAAAAGGTCTGAGCCTTTTTGTCTTCACATCAAGTGACCTTTCCTAGAAAAAGAAAGCACAGAGAAATCCTTTTTGTCTGTGTTCTTGTGTCTAGCATAAATAAGGAAAGAGTCGTTTGAATTATTCCAACGGACATAATCTTTGAATTCTTCTTCTTCTTCAAATTTCAGCAAGATTCATCAGAGTCTACTTTGATCAGTGCCTTCTGATGTTGATCAGAGTTTTGCTGAATCAGAGTCTTCTGCAGCAGGTGTGCTTTTAGCGTGTTCAAGTTCAGAGCATATTTGAGTCAGATCCTCAGTACTGGCAGCTTTAGTACTTTCAGAATCTTCTGTAGTAACTATGCTTTGAAAACTCTTCATACAGAATTCTTCTTTGGTTCAGATGCTTCTGACTTGCTTCAGATTCTTCTGGAGCTTCTGCTTCAGATCCTTCTGGAGCTTCTGCTTCAGATCTTTCTGGAGCTTCTGCTTCAGATCCTTCTGGAGGCTACGCTCAGGATCTTCTGTTGGCAGCATTCAGAATCTTCTAATGGATGCATCTGGCGCTTCAGAGTCTAGCAAATTTCTTATGTTTAGTTCTGACTTGCTTCTGGAGTGATAATTATTTTGGTATCTGCAGCAAACACTCTCGAGCAAATTTTAGAATATATAATTCTTAATTACAAAATTTCATAATAGTTATCATCAAAACATAGAGATATTATTAAGAACCAATATGTGTTCTAATAATCTCCCCCTTTTTGATGATGACAAAAACATCAGAAATTTTGTTTAATTGAAAATATAATAATTATAACTCCCCTTGAGATGATGAATCTCCCCCTGAATTAAATACAAGTAAGGAATAGAAACTTCCCTTTTGTCTTGAGTATTTTTCAGAGTTAGATACATTTTATATGATATTTTGATCATGTGTGTGTAGTTTCTTCACTCAAAATTGGTCTATTTTCATATCTCACTATCTCACTTGCCATAACTTAATTTTCATCTCATTCTCACATGACAGTTGGACTTTCACCTCATAAGTAATTTGTTTGAGTGCATGAGGATGATATGTAGGATATTTGAATTGTGTTTGAGCTCTTTCTCTGACCATAGCATGACTGGTTTAACCTTTTGCTTCATAAATGCATTTTCATCAAAATAGCAACCACTATCGTGTTTTGAGTTCAAGACATGTTTTCAAAATTCCACCTGGACCATTCTCTTCCTTGTTTAAAAACACCCAAAATTGATCTAAGGTTTGCTTGATTTGGTTGAGAAATGAGTGAGTTAGATATCAAAACGCATTTGTGAACTTGCCTTGTTTTGCTTCATTTTGTGCCCAGAAATTTAACACACCAAGCCGTATATATTTATGGGGGTGGCTATATCAACGGATGTATAGCCACCCCAGTGGTAGAAGCCTTGCCCATAAACACGCCTATCATTGCCTGAACCTGGGTTCGATCCTTGAGGAGGATCAACCCTTTTGTTTTTTTTTTCCTCTTTTCATATTTTTCATGTTTCACCTTGTTTCTACCTGGATAGCGCGTGCGTGTGTGCTCTAGTGGCCAAGTTACTTACCTGCAAGCTAGAGGGCGTGGGTTCAACTCCCACCCCTTGCATTTTCTTCTAATTTTCACTCATTGATTATTGTTTTGTGCATTTAAAATCATGAAACTTTAAAAAATCACAACTCTCTCATTTTTTATCCTATTTTGCTCATTCTTTTTGCATTGTGTTTGTTATGATGTCATTCTTTAAGTTTGTGCCTTATCATCATGTTTAGGTTTGTTAGTGAAAATATACCATGGCTGCCCTATTAGGCTTCTTTGTCAAGAATCCTATTTTTGTGTTCACAATGCTTGTTTTGTCAAATATTTTATCATTTGTAAATGATATGTGGATGTTAGATTGTAAGTTTGTGCCTTATCATCATGTTTAGGTTTGTTAGTGACATTTTGGTCACTTGGTAGTTTTAGTATCCAAACTTGAAAAAGTAGTATGCTTTCCCTATAACTATAAATCTTGGCTCATTATTAGGATAGGTAGAGGACTTGTAAGTTGCTCATGGATCCCCCTTGCCCTTGATCATGTATGAATCAATGTGGCCTTTTGTTCATTATGATGCTTGGTTTTGCTGCCAAATTTGATTCAATATGTCATTCTTTGATTTAGTGAGTTTTTGCATAATTTGAGGTTGTGAACTCCTTTGTTTATCCATTTCAAGAGTGTATATGTTGTTGTTATGCTCAAAATCTTCCTAAGATTCAATTTGCTATGTCATGCCTCAAACTGTTGCATTTTTTAAATACCATGAGGTCAATATGTCATTTTCTGTCTCAAGCATTGCTTACATGATTTGTGTGCATTAAATCTTCATCATATCCATTTAAAACTTGTGCACAATCTCATTTTCTCCAACTTTCATAGTTATGGCTCATTGTGTGTTTAAGTTGTTGTCCTTGCATAACATAAGTCTCAAAATGCTAAATTCTGTTTTGACAAAAGTTTCACTCATTTTCTGACTTGCATCTCATCTGTTAGCATGTTCATGGTATGTGCATATTGCTTGTCTCAACACAAAACTCTGTGCTTGCCAAAACAACCTGCTGTGCTAAGTTTTACCAAGACAGCTTCTCATACCTCCTACCACAACATACCAATTTTGTGCTCCAACTGTCATATGCCTAATTTATAAGTTGAAACTCATCTATTTGCTTGATTTTGATGTGTGTAGATGCTTGGTTTGATCTATATGTACCTCTTTTCTTGTTTCACCCTCAAACTGCTCCTTTTAAGTTAAAACTCACCAATTCACATACCACTTTCTGTTTCAATCAATTTCTAATTGATCTATGTGCCTAATATCATTCCCTTACTTATTTGAAATGTGCATGTGATGCCAAAAACTCCCATCTATCATGAACTGGCCAGCTGCCCTAACATGTTGATATTTGTGCATTTTTTGAGCCTCAATGTGCTTCCTTTTGTGTGATGTTGATTTGAAATGGTGTGTAAGCATAGACATGTCTATTATCATATTCATAATATGTGCGGATTTTTATTTTGGTTTGAAACTCATCAATTTGAAAAATACCCCCCTGCTGCCACATTCTTGCTAAAACAGTTTTTCTCACCAAATGTGCCACAACATTACCAAATTGTTATTCTGTTTGCACATGCCTAATCTATGAGTTGTAACTCATCCATATGCTTGGTTCTAAGATGTACACATGTTTGGTTTGGTCTGAGCTTGCCTATATTTGTATTTCACCACTTAACTTCATTTTGAACCAAAACTGCCAAGAACACATACCAAAACCATGTTCACTTACACAATGATCAATCTCAGAGTGGTAACTCATTTGGCCCTATATTTGTGATGTGTGTTTGAGTTTGTTTGTCCATGAGAGATTTTCTTCTTGCATTTGAACTATGCTTGCATACCATTAACTATCCAACTGTTTTAAAATTGTTCTTTTTGCAAATTATGTCACAAATTGCAAATCATGAGTCACTTTGTATTTAAGTTGGATTTTGGACTTCATCTGTTTTATGTTGTATTTGGAATGTGTGAGGACATTTAATTTGATTCAAGCATGAGCAATTTGAACTGTGGTTTTGAAAATGCATGTCAATTCACCAACATTGCAGCTGTCTTAGGTTTTTGAAATTCACTTGGGCTGTAAACTTCTGTATGGTTTAGACACATTTTATATGATGTTTTGAGCATGTGTGTGTAGTTTCTTCACTCAAAATTGGTCTGTTTTCATATCTCACTATCTCACTTGCCATAACTTAATTTTCATCTCATTCTCACATGACAGTTGGACTTTCACCTCATAAGTAATTTGTTTGAGTGCATGAGCATGATATGTAGGATATTTGAATTGTGTTTGAGCCCTTTCTCTGACCATAGCATGATTGGTTTAATTTTTTGCTTCATAAATGCATTTTTCATCAAAATAGCAACCACTATCATGTTTTTAGTTCAAGACATGTTTTCAAAATTCCACCTGGACCATTCTCTTCCTTGTTTAAAAACACCCAAAATTGATCTAAGGTTTGCTTGATTTGGTTGAGAAATGAGTGAGTTGGATATCAAAACGCATTTGTGAACTTGCCTTGTTTTGCTTCATTTTGTGCCCAGAAATTTAACACACCAAGCCATATATATTTATGGGGGTGGCTATATCAACGGATGTATAGCCACCCCAGTGGTAGAAGCCTTGCCCATAAACACGCCTATCATTGCTTGAACCTGGGTTCGATCCCTGAAAAGGATTAACCCTTTTGTTTTTTTTCCTCTTTTCATATTTTTCATGTTTCACCTTATTTCTACCTGGATAGCGCGCGCGTGTGTGCTCTAGTGGCCAGGTTACTTACCTTCAAGCTGGAGGGCGTGAGTTCAACTCCTACCCCTTGCATTTTCTTCTAATTTTCACTCATTGATTATTGTTTTGTGCATTTAAAATCATGAAACTTTAAAAAATCACAACTCTCTCATTTTTCATCCTATTTTGCTCATTCTTCTTGCATTGTGTTTGTTATGATGTATAATTTTATATGATGTGAAAATATTACTTGTTGTCATAAATTGTGATATATTTTGCCCATGTGGAAATTTATTCCTTCATTGTGATTGTGATCCTACTTGCAGTTGATTTCCTTTGAGCATGTTTGAATTTCTTGTGAGATGTTTATTCCCCTTATTAGTTAACATATTAGGGTACCCCCTTTGGTTGTCACCATAATCTTGTCTCATTCATTCCTCCTAAATTATGAGGTTAAACTAATTTACTTGTGTTTGATTGTCATCAAATACATATTGTTGTTACACTTGATATATTTTGAAATTATAACATGTTTACTTTCAAATTATGATTTGTTCACATGGTTGTAACTTTCATCTTTCCAATCTTTGTTAAGATATGTTGTCACCTTTGTTAAGATCCCTTTCCATCTTTGTTACGATGTTTCCCCATCTTTGTTAAGATTTGTTCTTGGTTGTGACCATCTGTCTTAATTGAAATCATTAATATTGTAATACTTGCTTTGGTTGTGACCATTTATCGTGATTGAAATCTTTGCCTGATATTGTACTATCTTAAATGCTTGCTTTGGTTGTAACCATTCATCCTGATTTAGATCCTTGCTTATTATAATATGCTTGATCATTCTTGGTTGTAACCATATCCCTTATATCCATCATGTGTGAATGTTTATGCTTTGTTAAGTTTACTTTCCCCAAGTGATAGAACTCTTTAGTTCTCATCCAAGTTGCGTCATCTTTTCGCTTCCAAAGGAAAGTCTCTCTATTGATAGCTCACAGGTCTGGATAGAACCTTCCCCTCCTTTTGGTCTGGATAGAACCAATAGGATTTACACTCATAGGTCTGGATAGAACCTTCTCCCCCTTTTGGTCTGGATAGAACCAATAGGATTTAAACATCATAGGTCTGGATAGAACCTTCCCCCTTTTGGTCTGGACAGAACCAATAGGATACCCTCATAGGTCTGGATAGAACCTTCCCCTCCTTTTGGTCTGGATAGAACCAATAGGATTTAAACTCATAGGCCTGGATAGAACCTTCACCCTCTTTTGGTCTAGAAAGAACCAATAGATCCTTATTCTGTAGTTCGGGCCTGAACTACGACCGCTCTGATTTCTCATTGGACAATGAGAATACGTAGGCACAAGATGCGATATCTTGACGAGCAACCTTCCCCCTTTCTCCCACCTTTTGGTCTGGATAGAACCATTTGGTCTTACAACGTATAACTTTAGGATAGAGTTTGGTTAACTCTATGTAAGAATCATGGATATGATTACTTACTTCCCTTTCTTGAGAGTTCAACATAGATTTAGAGAGTTGTCTTAAACTCTACACAAGCATGGATATGTTTGTTCCCCTCTGAACCTTGTTCATAATCAAGTGTTCTTCATCCCTTGTAAGGTGAACTACGATTGTTCTGATTCTATCCTAGTTAGGATACGTAGGCAGAGGACGCGATGTCTTTGCGAGCAAACTTAGAAACTATCTTTAGATTTTTACCTACACCTTTTACCCAATCCCAAACCTTAGCAAACATTTAGCAAACTTAGCATGCAAATAAACAAAAGGTTCCTGTAGAGTACTACAGATGTCTAGGATGTGAAATACCTATCCTAGGCATAACCAACCCCCGATCCCCGAATCTCTTAGCGTTGTTGTTACATCGCGAAAAGGGTTTTTCTTTCTTTAGACCTTTCCTTTGGATAAATTAAAGTCCGGTTATGAATTTAAGAATTAAAGATTCAAGTTAATCAATAGCTTGGTATCACGATTCTCACCGCAACAGTATGGCAGGAAGGAATGATGCTGCTTTGGCTGCTGCTATGTAAGCGATGGCGCAGGCAGTTGCTAACCAGAACCAAGCTGCGGGTGCGCAATTTGGAGATTTGGCGCAGTTTCAGAGCAACAAGCCGCCGACGTTTGAAGGAGGAATTTTGGACCCTGAAGCTGCACAAAAGTGGCTGAAGGCAATTGAAAAGATTTTCAAGACTATGAATTGCAGTGATGAACAAAAGGTGAGTTTTGGTACTCACATGCTGGAAGGTTAAGCTGAGGCTTGGTGGGATAACAGTCGCCAGAGATGGGTGGCTGCAGGAACTACAATCACTTGGGATATAGTTCGTAAAGGTTTTCTGGAGAAGTACTTTCCGGAAGATATTCGGAGTGCTAAGGAGATCGAGTTCTTGGAACTGAAGCAGGTTAATTTGACCGTAGCAGAATATGCTGCGAAATTTGAAGAGCTGGTGCAGTATTGTCCCCATTACAATACTGAAGATGCAATGACCTCAAAGTGTTTAAAATTTGAGAGTAGACTGCGTCCGGAAGTTAAGCTGGGGATTGCTTGTCAGAAGATCAGGAACTATCCTGAGTTGGTAAGCATGAGCAGAATCTATGACAATGACAACAGGGCCAAGATTGCGCATTATAAGGCTGCGAATGACCGTAAGGGTAAGCAGAGGTTCAATGGTACTCCTTACAGTGTTTCTGCTGATAAAGGAAAACATAAGGCTGCTACTGGTAAGAAGCCCAGAGAAGGGAGCGCGTTTGCTTATGTGAAATGTTTCCGGTGCGGTGGCACAGGGCATCGTGCTAAGGATTGTCCTAAGGAGAGAGTAAATAAGTGTTTCAAGTGTGGTAAGCCAGACCATATGATAGCTGATTGCAGAGCCACTATGCCGACCTGTTATAACTGTGGTGAGAAAGGTCATATCAGTACGCATTGTGAGAAGCCGAAGAAATCTCAGGCGTCTCCGGCTGGTGGTAAGGTGTTTGCTTTGGCAGGGACTTAAGTTGTCAGTGAGGAACGTGCTATCAAAGGTACTTGTATTATCAATAATATTCCTTTGACTGCTATTATTGATACGGGTGCAACCCACTCGTTCATTTCTGTTGATTGTGTGAAAAGAATAGGATTGGTGTCGTCTACTCTTGAGGGACGAATGACTATTAAGCGCCCTCTATTGGTTCAGTGACTACTTCTTTAGTGTGTTTGAAGTGTCCACTGACCATTTTCGGTAGAGACTTTGGAGTGGATCTGATTTGTCTACCACTTGGTAATTTGGATGTTATTCTGGGTATAAACTGGTTGGAGTTCAACCGAGTTTACATTGATTGTTTTCGGAAAGTGTTGTTGTTCCTTACTCTGGAAGAGGAAGCGTTGGCGAGTTCTTTATCCAATAAAGAATTGAGGACCTTGTTGGAAGACAAAGTGAAAGTGTTTGCTTTATTTGCGGCATTGTCAGGTGACAACAAAGCGTCGATGGAAGAATTGACAGTGGTGAATGAATTTCCTGAAGTGTTCCCAGATGATATTACAGAATTACCTTCGATGAGAGAAGTTGAATTTAGTATTGATCTTGTTCCTGGTATGAGACCTATTTCTATGGCGCCATACAGGATGTCGGCAGTGGAGTTGGCCGAGTTGAAATCTCAGATTGGAGAATTATTGGATAGGAAGTTTATCAAGCCGAGTGTATCATCGTGGGGAGCTCCAGTGTTGTTGGTAAAGAAGAAGGATGGTAGTATGCGTTTGTGCATCGATTACCGTCAGTTGAATAAGGTAACCATTACGAATAAGTATCCTCTTCCAAGGATTGATGATTTGATGGATCAGATGGTGGGAGCTCGTGTGTTCAGTAAGATCGACTTGAGGTCGGGTTATCATCAGATCAGAGTAAAAGAAGGTGATATTCAGAAGACGACTTTTAGGACTCGATATGGATATTATGAATATGCAGTAATGTCGTTTGGAGTGACTAATGCGTCGGGAGTATTTATGGAGTACATGAACCGAATTTTCCATTCTTATTTGGATCAGTTCATTGTTGTATTTATTGACGATATACTGATTTATTCTAAGTCTGATGAAGAGCATGCAGGACATTTGAGAATTGCCTTGCGGGTGCTGAAGGATAATAAGTTGTTTGCTAAACTGTCAAAGTGTGACTTTTGGATGAAGACGGTGAGTTTCTTGGGGCATGTAATATCTGGTGATGGTATAGCGGTGGACCCATCAAAAGTGAGTGCAGTATTGCAGTGGGAACCGCCGGAGACAGCAACGGAAATTAGAAGCTTTTTGGGTTTGGCAGGTTATTACCGAAGGTTTATTAAAGGGTTCTCTAATTTGGCGTTGCCATTGACTCAGTTGACGAGAAAGAACCAAGTGTTTGTATGGGATGCTTCTTGTGAAGAAAGCTTTGAAGAGCTGAAAAAGAAATTGACTATGGCACCAGTGTTAGTGTTGCCGACTCCAAGTGAACCTTTTGTGGTGTACTGTGATGCATCTAAGATGGGATTAGGCGGAGTTCTTATGCAGAATGGCAAGGTGGTAGCGTATGCTTCGAGGCAATTGAGAGTGCATGAACGAAATTATCTTACTCATGATCTTGAATTGGTTGCGGTTGTTTCTGTGTTAAAGATCTGGAGGCACTATCTGTATGGTTCAAGGTTTGAAGTGTTTAGTGATCATAAGAGTCTGAGATATCTGTTTAATCAGAAAGAGCTGAATATGAGACAGCGAAGATGGTTGGAATTCCTGAAGGATTATGACTTCAGTTTAAGTTATCATCCAGGTAAGGCCAATGTGGTGGCGGATGCGTTGAGTAGAAAAGTGATTCATATGTCGGCTTTGATGGTGAAAGAGATGGAACTAATTGAGCAATTCAGAGATTTGAGTATGGTCTGTGAAACTACGTCGGATAGTGTGATGTTGGGTATGTTGCAGGTGAATAATGATTTCTTGGATATGATTAGAGAGAACCAACGGCTAGATGTGAAGTTAGTGGATTTGATGCCTGAAGTCGGAAGTGACTTCGATAGTGATTTTAAATTGGATGGTACAGGTGTGTTGAGATTTAGAGGCAGGATTTGTGTGCTGGATAATGACGAGCTGAAAAAGTCAATTTTAAGTGAAGGACATTGTAGTAGTCTGAGTATCCATCTGGGAGCTACGAAGATGTATCATGATTTAAAGAAGTTATTTTGGTGGTCTGGTATGAAAAGAGACATTGCTCAATTTGTTTATGCTTGTTTGACGTGTCAGAAATCGAAGGTGGAACACCAAAGACCGTCTGGATTTATGCAACCGTTGGGAATTCCGGTTTGGAAATGGGATTGTATAACTATGGATTTTGTTACGGGTTTGCCGAATACGGCGAGAGGATTTGATGTTATATGGGTGATTGTGGATAGACTTACAAAGTCTGCACAATTTGTGCCAATTAATATTAGTTTCTCGTTGACGAAGCTGGCAGAGATTTATATTCAGGTAATTGTAAAGTTACATGGTGTCCCGTCCAGTATTGTGTCGGTCAGAGAGCTTACAGGAAGCTTTGGGTACTAATTTGAAATTGAGCTCAGCTTATCATCCGCAAACTGATGGTCAGTCATAGAGGACTATTCAGTCGCTTGAGGATTTGCTGAGAGCTTGTATGTTGGAAAAGGGTGGTGTGTGGGATACTCATTTACCATTGATTGAGTTCACGTACAATAACAGTTGCCATTCTAGTATTGGAATGGCACCGTTTGAGGCTTTGTATGGGAAGAGGTGTAGGACTCCTCTGTGTTGGTATGAGACTGGTGAGAATGTAGTACTTGGGCTAGAGATTGTACAGAAAACCACTAAGACAATTCAGATGATTCGTGAGAAAATGAAAGTGTCTCAGAGTAGGCAGAAGAGTTATCATGATAACCGGAGAAAAGAGCTGGAATTCAGTGAAGGTGATCACGTATTCCTAAGAGTTAACCCGGTAACTAGTGTGGGTCGTGCATTGATGTCTAAGAAGCTAGACCCTAAGTTTATTGGACCGTATCATATTTTGCAAAGAATTGATGTTGTGGCTTATAGGGTGGCGTTACCACCTGAATTGTCGAATTTACATGACGTGTTTCATGTATCGCAACTGTGAAAGTATGTCTCGGATCCATCTCATGTAATTCAGAGAGATGAGGTTTAGGTTCGAGAGAATCTTACTATTGAAATGATGTCGTTGAGGATCGAGGATCGTAAGATGAAACAGCTCTGAGGGAAGGAGATATCTTTGGTGAAGGTAGCTTGGAGAGGTGCTACAGGAGGCAGTGTGACCTGGGAGTTGGAAAGCAGGATACGGGAAGCCTGCTCAGACTTTTTGGAATATTTGTCCTGTAAATATTTGTCCTGTAAATATTTTTGGAAGCCTGCAGGCTTTTCAAAAATGTACTATTGAAATCGATGAAGGTAGTATGTAATATTTGTCCTGTAAATAGGATAGAAGTTGAAGGTAGCACGTTAGGCTTGGAATTGGCTCAGATGGCATTGTAGAACAGTGGGGATTTTGGGGTATCGCAGCATTCGCTGGGTTTCGCCTGGCAAGTGTAGGCAAAGGTTCGCCGGGCGAATGGTGGCGAGGGTTCGCTTGGCGAATGTTATTGAGCAGTGGCGAGTAATTCCAAATAAACTCCCAGACCTAAAGGGTATAAAGTTTGCCTGGCGAGTGTGTCCAGCGAAGGTTCGCCCGACGAATGATCCCTTCTCCTGGAGAATGCACAATAGTTGATAGGGGCTTCGCGAGCAGGTTCTCCTGGCGAGCCATAGCTAGCATTCGCTGCGGGGCTTCACCTGGCGAATGAACCAGCGAATGTGACAGCAAAATATGGTTTTTGGTACTGTTTTTCCTTGTGCATTAGCCTTGTAGGATCCCTTTGATCATGACAAGTGTAGGGATGGTGATTGAATGAGGAAGAGTGTGTATTTGGTGATAGGGGGTGAATTCCTGAATACTTTATGTAAGTGTCTGATTGATTGGTGTATGAGATATATATGTATATGTGATTTGTGGTGGTGTGATCTGAGAATCGTATGCACAATGTATGCTTGTGTTAATTTGTATGCATTTGGTGTTATGCATATCATGGTGTAGTGGTGGGATGAGTCATTGCTCAGGGGAGTGTATGTGATTCATTCGTATTCCTTTGAGTGGGGAATGGTGAGGATGGATCATGGCCAAGGACGGCTGTATGTGATCTATTCGGGTTCCATAGAATGAACCACTGAGTCGGTACCGCATGTATGGTGTTGCGTTGCATAATTTGCATTATGGTGTATTGTGTGGATGGTGAACTATATGTCGTGTTTGTTGAATGTTGGGAGATAAACTATGTGATTGGTGTATTTACTACCTTTATTTCATGTATGTATCTACCGATATATTTTGATCATGTTTTCTCACCCCTTTGTTGTTGTTGTGGTCTGTACTTCCTCGGAAGTACAGATAATCCAAGTACTTAGCTAGCTTGGATTGTGGTGTGCAAGTCGAGTCTTAGGATGCTCTGATATGTAGCACGGGACTTGGGCGTTTAGTTGTTTCATGTTGAACTTGCTTTATTTTCCTGTGACGTATCATGACTTTGATATATTTTATTAATGAACGTCTTCCGCTGTTTTGTTGTGAAAACCTTCGAATGAAGAGTATGTTGAATTTTGTGATGTGATATCCCTCTTGGAAGATGGAAACTCTGATGTTTATTTATAATGTTTATATTTTATTTGTTTTGAGAAGTGGGGTGTTACATATGCAATTAGGGTTTGAGCGGTGAAAAAGTCAAAGGTAAAGGACTATTGACGCAGCAGTCAAACGGCTAGACCTATTCCTTCGGAAGGGGCAGTATGAAAATACGGGAAAGGTACGAAAATGGTAAAGAAATTGCATAACAACGATATCCTTGCATAAATTAGAACCTAAAGAAAATAAAATGCGGAAAGTAAGTGAATTGCAAAGCGACAATATCCTCGCGTAAATTACAACCATAAAATGAAATATGAAAAATGAAGTATTATAATAGTACAACTGAGAAAGCAATGAATGGACCTACATAAAAATTATACGAGAATAACCGGCAAGGTTCAATGTGAAATTGAAAGTGCAACGTTAGACGATTTTAAGAAAGGGATTTAAACTAAATGAGGAATTTACAAAAAAAGAGTTTGAATTTAAAATGTTAATTTTTAATTTTGCCTAATTTTAATGGATTAATAAAAATCTTATTTTTCAAAAAAGGTTTTTTCAATTGAGGAATGTTGAATTTTAAAGAAATGTTCTAATCAACTTTTAAAAAAAGTTTTCTAGTTAACTTTAAGAAAAAGTTTTTAAAAAGGGGTTTTAATTTTAACAAAGCGTTTTGATTTTTTTTTAAAACAAAGGCTTTCATCTTCAAAAAAGGAGTTTTGGTTTAAGAAAGATTTTAATTTTAAAAAAAAGGTTTTAACTTAAGAAAGGTTTTAATTTAACTTAATTAAACTAAATTGTAAAATAAATATAATAAAAAAGGTTTTAACTTTATGAAAGGTTTTATCAACCTAATTAAACCAAAATAAAAAGTTAAAATAAAAATGAATGAATGGTTTTAATGAATATAATTTTCTTAAACTATAAAAATATAAAATTATACTAATAATAATAATAAAACAATGAAATAAAGAAAAAAAAAAGAATATAAAGCAATTGAAATAAAAATGGGGGAGGGGCGGCGCAACTTCTCCATTGTTGTTATTTTGAAGTTTTTCGTTCATTCCTCCCACCATTCTTCCTCTTTCTGGTAGGGTTCCGAAAACACAAAGTAAACGAAAAAAAACATGTTAGTATCAAAATTGTTCACCTTTTTCGCGAGGTTTGAAGCGATTTGAGTTGGTTCTTTTTCCTTATTTTTCTGCTGATTGAACTTCCCTTTTTCTTCCCCCTTCTGGATTTCCTTTTTTATGGTGAATTGATGGTGAGGCTCTTGTTTATATAATACTTGTTTGCTTGGGCCTGAGCATGCTAGTTGTTGCAATTTTCAAGGCTGGTTTGTTGATTTCTTTGACCTTGTTTTGATAAAATGTTGGGAAAGTTGTTTCTGCTGGCTTTGACCCTGTTTGGTTGCAAGGATTTTGGGAAAGTTGTTTCAGAACTTGGATATCTATTTTTCCTTGATGGATCTGGATATCCACTTTAGTTCTATGGATCTTGGGTGTCTTAAGTCTTGTTTGGCTAAAACCAAGAAAAAACACTTTTCCCACATAAACACTTTTTCAAAAAGCACTTTTTCAAAAAAATCACTTTTTCTCTCTCTTGGAAACAAACTGGACAGATTATTGTCAGGTCCGATAAGTCGAGAGTTGAAGAATTGGACGCAGAGACAATTAGGCTTTTTAGGAAAATAATTATAAATTAATTTGGAATTGTAATTGTCTTTGCACATTGTAACAAAAAAACATAGAATTTAAATAAATAAATTCCATTTTTCTTACTAAACTGAATTTAATTCCTGATCAAATTTCTCCGCGTAAATTCACCCGCTTACACTCAAGCAACTAAATTCCCTCGATTATGTTCCACCAATAAAAATCATCCGATTAAATTCAAACGACTAGATTCCTCTGATGAAACTCATCTAAATAAATTCGTCTGATTAACTTCATCCAATTAAAATTATCTGATTAAGCTTTGGCGTTCCAAACCCCGAATTCGATAATTAATCATCTTGCACGATTAAATCGCACACAGCGTAATTTTCCCGCAAATGAAACCAACAAACTGGACAAACTCGTTAGCGGTCAGTTAAAATACGATGCAGAATGAGATGAGATGCGAAAAGAACCTAATAATCTAAGGGTGAAATTTGGGGTGTGACAACCTGGTTAAACATTTCCTCTGTTCTCTCTCATAAGTACCCCCCCCCCCCCACACACACACACACACACACATTCTCTCTCTCTCCCTCTCTCTCTCTCTCTCTCACTCTCTCTCTCTATCCTGTTTTCTTTCTTTTTGCTATGTCTTTGGCCATCAAACCCTAACGCACCGTTGATGAATCTCTATGAAATGGAAGACAAATTGATCTCGCAAATGCAGAAACTCATGGCTCCACAAATCTTCGCCTCTGATTCTATGGTATCGTAGAAACTCATGTTTCATTTTAATCTCTTTCTCACTCCTTTTCATTTTATTTATAGTTCACGGTGGCTACGAGTTTGTTAACAATTATTGTTATTTTCTTTTTGGTCTCAATTTTGATTTCAAGATCTATTCACATTCTGGGAATGAATAAGTTGTTGTATCTTTCTCCTAATGGCGGTTTTAGTTTGGGCCTTTGTTGAAGAAATGATATACTTGAAAAGAAGGGTCTCAAACCCCCTACTTACTTGAAGACTTGAACCACTATTGCTGGTTTTGATTTCCAGGTCTGAATAATAATGGTTTTGATTTTTAACTTTTGTTTAATAATTTTAGGGCTTTGATTACTGTTTTGTTTGGCACTATTTATGTTGTAGATTGTCGATCTACTAGTTTTTATGGCCTCATCAAGGTCTTCATCCGAAGAAACTACTTCTCATTACTATTAGAATAAGATTTGGTTCTGCAAGATATCTCTAAGTTTTGATAATAACAAAGTGGTATTTGTGTGAGAATAATTTTGGAACTCTAACGTTTGTTTTTTTAAAGAATTAACAAACAGGTTCTAACTCTGATAGAGATCATATTCAACGATTACTCTTATCTGACCAAAGTCACTTCCACACTATAAGAAGCAAGTTTGCTTCTGATCTACTCTACTTCAGAAAGATTTAAGAAGACAATAAAGAAGTTTTACAATGATTAATACAAAAGTCACCCTTTGATTGAAAGCAACCTATGAAGAACTGAAGCTACAGTATTGAAGCAACACAATACAAAGATAGAATATTGTTCATACTGTATTAGTGTCTTTAAGGAATTTGAGCTACTAATAGTGTTTATATCTGCTTATTTAGAAGCAATTTCATTGTAAACATCTTTGTTCAAACTGTTGTTTGTAACTCCTTAAGGGTCCGGTTATATCCTTAAGAAGAGACGGTTAGTATTTGTTGTTAGTCACCAGTTGTTGCTTGTGCAGTTGTATTTCTTTAAGGGACCAGTTGGGTCAGAATCCTTAAGAAGAGACGGTTGTCTGAGTTGTTAGTCACCGTGTTCAGTACTGATCCAGTATTTGTGTGAGATATCACAGCTATAACTAATGTTAGTCCAATTCAAGATGAGAATGCTCATTACAGTGCCAAACCACAAGTCTTTGATGGTGAAGAGTTTGACTACTGGAAAGATAGAATTGAAATTTTCTTTCTTGGTTATGACGTAGATCTTTGGGATCTCATAGTTGATGGCTATACTCATCTAGTTGATGCTGAAGAAGTAAAAGTATCAAGAAGTGCTATGACCATCCAACAAAAGAAAGATTACAAGAATCATCACAAGGAAAGAAATATATTGCTAAATGTTATCTCTTATACTGAGTATGAGAAGATAACAAATAGAGATACTTCCAAGTCTATTTTTGATTCTCTAAGAATGACTCATGAAGGAAATGCTCAAGTTAAGGAAACAAAGGCGCTTTCCTTAATCCAGAAATATGAGGCATTCAGAATGGAGGATGATGTAACAGTTGAGAATATGTTTTCAAGATTTCAAATACTAGTCGCAGAACTTAAGTTATGGACAAAGGATACTCAACTATTGATCATGTCAAAAAGATCATCAGAAGTCTTCCCAAGAAATGAAGAACTATGGTAACTGCTCTCAAACTATCCAAGGATCTAAATAGTATAAGGCTTGAGGAACTCATTAGTTCTTTAAGAAGTCATGAGACAGAGCTGGAGCAAGATGAACCTTAGAAGAAGATTAAATCTATTACTCTTAAGTATAAACCTAAAAAGTCAAAGGCTTATCAAGATGAGGAAGAATTAGAAGATTCCGATGAAGACTCAAAAGACGGGCTATCACTTATATCTAGAAGGGTCAACAAACTCTGGAAAAATAGGCAAGGGAAGTTCAGAGGATTAAGAAGAAACAAAATTCGTGCTGACTCATCATCTAGACAGAAGAAGTAGAGCTCTGGAAAAGAAGTCATCTGTTATGAGTGTAATGATCCATGTCATTACAAGAATGATTGTCCAAATCTTAAAGACAAGAAGCCAAAGAAGAACTTCACCAAAGTCAAGAAGAGACTCATGGCAACTTGGGACGACTCTGATTTTGAAGAAGAAGAATCTGATGAAGAACAGGAAAATGTTGCGCTAGTGGCAATAACAGTTAATGATGTGGTCTCTGGAGGACGAGAAGACAAATTAAAATCAGAATCAGACTCAGACTCTAACTTAGAGGTATTATCTAAACTCTCTCATTGTGAATTAGAGTCTTGTCTTTCAGAAATGTTGGAAAAATATCAAGCTCTTCAAAGTAAATACAAGGATCTTAAAAAATCTCATGTAATTACTTCTGAAGCCAGAGATAAGCTTGAAAAGAATAATTCTTCTTTGAACAAAAGTGTTTTTTCTTTAAAAAATAGTAATTGTGCCTTAAAAAGAAAAGTTTCTAAACTAGAAGAAGAATTAGTCTCAAATGTCTCTAATACTTGTTATGTTAATAAGTATGATAGAGCATTCCAGCACTTTCTGGCTAAAAACATAGATAGAAGTAAGATTGCTTCAATGATCTACGGAGTTAGCAAAAATGGTAAAAAAAAAAAAGGTTTGGGGTGTACAAAAATCATTTGAATATGACAAAAGTCAACCTATAAAACCAAAACCTCTCTATGATCATTTTGTACCTTCTGGCGCAGAGCTTGATTGTTCTGAGCTTGTGAAAGCACCTTCATAGACACAGAAATATATTTCTAAATATCATGCACAAATTCCACTTGATTATCCTGTTGCACTAAGCCTAAGGTTATTAAATACTCTAGGAAAAATAACAAAAGAGGACCCAGAAAATGGGTACCTAAGGATAAGATTATATATGTTGCAGATATCCTTAGCAACTCAGTTGAAACACCAATCATGATACCTGGACTGTGGTTGCTCGCAACACATGACGAGAAAAAGGCATATGTTCCAAATTTCGAATGAAACCAAAAGGGTAAAATCATTGGCTCTAGAACTGTTGGTAATGGTAAACTTCCTTCTATTACTAATATTCTTTTAATTGTGGGTTTGATGCATAACTTATTGACTATTAGCCAACTTAGTGACAATGGTTATGATATCATTTTTTAATCAAAATTCCTGTAAGGTTGTTAGTTAGAAGGATGGCTCAATCCTTTTTAATGGAAAGAGGAAAGAAAACATTTACAAGATTAGACTTTCTGATCTTAAAGAACAGAATGTCAAATGCTTAATGTCAGTTAATAAGGAGCAATGGTTATGGCATAGACGTTTGGGCCATGTTAGCATGATAAAGATTTCTCAGCTAAATAAGCTTGAATTAGTCAGGGGCTTACCAAATCTGAAGTTTTCTTCAGACGCTCTTTGTGAAGCATGTTAGAAAGGAAAGTTCTCCAAATCTTCCTTCAAAGCGAAAAATGTTGTTTCTACTTCTAGACTGTTAGAACTTCTACGCATTGACTTGCTTGTACCAGTGAAAACTACTTCAATCAGTGGAAAGAAGTATGGATTAGTTATTGTTGATGACTATAGTCGTTGGACTTGGGTGCAATTCTTGAAACACAAGGATGAGTCACATTATATGTTTTCTACCTTTGTCTCATAAGTTCAAACTGAAAAGGATTGCAAAATTGTCAAAGTCAGAAGTGATCATGGTGGAGAATTTAAGAATAGATATTTTGAGGATCTTTTTGATTCACATGGCATTTCCCATGATTTCTCCTACCCTAGAACTCCACAATAGAATGAAGTATTGGAAAGGAAGAATAGGAATTTGCAAGAAATGACTCGTACCATGATCCAAGAAACTGACATGGCTAAGCATTTCTAGGCAGAGACAGTAAATACAACATGTTATATTCAAAACAGGATTTCTATCAGATCTATTCTGGGTAAGACTTCATATGAACTGTGGAAGAATAGAAAACATAACATTTCATATTTTCATCCTTTTGGTTGTATATATTTTAAGTTGAATACTAAAGAGAATATTGGCAAGTTTGACTCCAAAACACAAAAGTGTTTATTGTTAGGATACTCTGAACGCTCTAAAGGCTACAGAATCTATAACACAGAAACACGAATTGTTGAGGTATCAATTCATGTCAGATTCAATGATAAGCTTGACTCTGAAAAGTGAAAGTTAGTTGAAAAGTTTGCAGATCTGAAGATTACCTTATCAGAATCCAAGGAGGAAAATTCTAATGAAGAAGACAAAGATGTAGAAACTACAGAGTCGGATAGAATCTCACTAGAAGCAACAAATAGTCCAACTCATCAGAAGAAAAACAAACTAAGTACTTCTCATTCTGAAGAATTGATTCTAGGTGACAAAGCTGATCCAGTCAAAACTTGTTCATTATTCAAACCTTATGAAGAAACTCTTCTAGGTTTAGTATCAGTAATAAAGCCAACAACAATTGATGAAGCTCTCCAAGAGAATGAGTGGATTCTGGCCATGCAAGAAGAACTAAATTAATTCACCAAAAACAATGTTTGTAATATTGTTTAGAAACCTAAAGGTGTCCATGTCATTGGGACAAAATGGGTATTCAGAAACAAGCTTGGTGAAAAAGGTGAGACTGTAAGAAACAAAGCACGATTGGTAGCACAAGGTTATAGTCAGCAAGAAGGAATAGACTATACTGAAACCTTTGCACCAGTTTCTAGGTTAGAACCTATTCGCTTATTAATTTCTTTTGTTATTAATCATAACATCATTCTTTATCATATGGATGTTAAGAGTGCATTTCTAAATGGATATACTTCTGAAGAAGTGTATGTACACCAACCTCCTGGTTTTGAAAGTTTTGAAAACCCATATTTTGTTTTCAAACTTAAAAAATCATTATGTGGTCTGAAATAGGCTCCCAGAGCTTGGTATGAAAGACTAAGTAACTTTCTTTTGGAAAATGACTTTACCATAGGAAAAGTGGATACAACACTCATTTGCAAAACCTTTAAAAATAACATTCTGGTTGTGCAAATTTATGTTGATGATATATATTTGGTTCTACTAATACTTCCTTGTGCAAGGAATTTTCTAAGTTAATGAAGACTTAATTTAAAATGAGTCTGATGAGAGAACTCGGATTCTTTCTGGGAATTCAGATTGATCAACATTCTGAAGGAACGTACATTCACCAGAGAAAATATGCAAGAGAACTTCTGAAGAAGTTCAATATGTTAGATAGTAAGCTAGCAAAGACACCTATGCATCCTACATGCATTCTGAAGAAAGAAGAATTAAGTAAAAATGTTTGTCAGAAGCTCTATCATGGTATGATAGGCTCTCTTTTGTATCTCACTACTTCTCGTCCAAATATTTTGTTCAGCGTTTGTCTCTGTGCTTGTTTCCAATCAGATCCAAGGGAAACTCACTTAATAGTTGTTAAGAGGATCCTAAGGTATTTAAAAGGAACAACTAACCTTGGCTTGATGTATAAGAAAACATCAGAGTACAAGCTTTCTGGTTATTGTGATGCAGATTATGCTGTAGGCAGAATAGAAAGAAAAAGTACTTCTAGAAACTGTCAGTTTCTGGGTAATAACCTCGTCTCCTTGGTTAGTAAAAGACAATCAACCATTGCACTATCTACTGCAGAAGCAGAATATACCTCAGAATCACTGTGCAGCAGTCAGATACTACGGATGAAGAATCAACTAGAAATGTTTTAGATATATGAGAGTAACATTCCTATTTTCTGTGATAATACTTCTGCTATATGCTTATCTAAAAATCTTATCTTACATTTGAGGGCTAAACATATTGAAATAAAACATCACTTCTTACGTGACTATGTTTAGAAGGGTGTTATTAAATTAAAATTTGTGGATACAGATCACCAGTGGGGTGATATTTTCACAAAACCCCTTGTTGGGGATAGATTCATATTCATTCTGGAAAATATATTTATAAAACCTTGTCCAGAATGAGTAGATGAAATTTTCTAATGTGTTAAGTCACCAGAACTTCTGAGATAAGATTCTGAAGATTAAGCAGATTATTCTTTATTATTTAATGACTTTATGATTGATGATACTTCTACAAGTTAGAAGATATCCTAGTCAGAAACTTGTCTAGTCAGATACCTCTTGGTATTCTTGACCTTGGGAACATCAAACGTGATAACTTTGAACAGACGGCTACGATTTACTTGTGACATTTGTCCAAAATCAAATCATATCTTACTGTTGGAGAGATACCTCGAGCGTTGTGATTTCGTGAGACTATGTTCAAGTAATTATTTCCTTTCATAATCTTTTTTTACCCACACTTTCACTATCACACACTACCCTACTCTTTCACTTCCCACACTTTTTCTTAGAAACCCTAAAACCCTTTGTGTTTTGAGAAAAAACTCCATCATCCTCTTAAATAGATCCCCAACAACAAAGTGTTTTTGAATTTTCTCAATAAAATCAACTTGCGGAACCATATAAAATGGCTCCAATGACAATTACTTAGATCGCTTTAACATCAGAACATCAATTACTTCAGAAATCTGTTGAATTTCACATTGTAGATCGTTCACCACACATTCATCTCTCTATTCCTTTTTTCAAAACTGGAAGTTCTATGTGAATGGTTAGTTTACTTCGATAATTTATTTGAAAATGGACTAGACTTGTTTAAAGAACTCAATGCTCAAGGTTGGAGAACATACTTTGATCGTCTCTACAGTCCCGTATTTCCTAAACTCATCAAGGAATTTTGGAGATTCACTGATGCTGATGAACACTTCATAGTATTGTATGTATTGGGAAACAAATTCGTCATTACTAAGAAGTCTATAGCCACCTTAATTGGAATAGAGAACTCCGGTGGAAAGCGTATTTATAAGATGATACCCAAATCAAGATTTTTATCTGAAGTTGTAAACCCAACAATTTTCACTCAATCAACTGAAGGTAAACCTCCCTTCAAGAGTCAAGATTTATCTAAGGAACTTAGAGTCTGGCTCAAAATCATTTTGGGTTACATATACCATAGACCCACTACTAGTTCATCTGATTTCATCAATACTGATCAGAAATACATGTTGTATTATCTGATGAAAGGTGAAAATATATGCCTTCCTTCCATTTTATTCAGATATCTAAGAGATTCCATAAAGGAAACCAAAAATGATTTAAAGAAGCCTATAAACTACATTCCTCTTGGAAGAATAATCTCAGATATTCTTATTGAAAGTGGAATGGTTAATCATCTGGCTACCTTGAATTTAACAGAAGAATTGGAAATTATAACTAGAACACCTCTGAATGGAAAAAATCTGAAGCGGATGCATATTATAAATGAACTCAGAGTTGAACCAAATATAGCTACAGATTGGGAAAGTTTGAAGTCCAGAAGAATAATTGGTGACGATTTTCCTCTGTTTATTAAACTTGATGATCCAGAAGCTATTGCGCAATACATACAAATGCGAGAAGTTGAAGGATATGATATATTTGGATTCATGTTTGAAGATTTACCAAAAAAAAAACCCTGATCTAATGAGAAAGAAAAGAACTCTCAACATAGCTTCTCAAGGAAAGACTGCAAAGAAGCAGAAAAGTCAGGGAGAATCCAGCACAAAGAATATTCCTTTGAAATCTTTAGATTCTTCTATAACAACTTCTGTTATTACTAACAGAAATATATCTTCATCTCTTCCAATACCACCTCTACTACTCTCATCACCACCAACCTTTTCCACTATTGTCACCACCTCACCCATTTTTATTTTTGAAACAAACACTCAAATGATTCCACCCTCTATACAACTTCCACCACAAATACTCCAAATCATTTCAACTGAACCAATATGCACTAGTTCCAAACCAACCCTTGTCATATCCGTACAATCATTACCAACTCTCTCCTCCATATTAACCTCTCCACAGATAATCCTAGAAACCACTCCAGAACATCTTGAACCGTCTCCACAACAATCAAATTTTGAAAATCATGATTTCACCAACTTGGGTGATTCTGATGAAGAAACCCACTCAATTCTTGAAAATCAATCTTCTGAACTTCCTCCATATAACCTAGATGAAATTATTTTTGTTTTTAAGGATAATGTTGTTATGAGATTTAAGGCACTCTCTGATGAATCAAGTTCTAGGGAATATCCTCCTACTTTGGGTGCTTCTTGGGATCAATTCAATCAGTGGATGTCAGATGAATTTCAGAAGATTTAAAATTTCTTCGTTCAATCAAAAGACTATCTTGTTCAGCAAGCTGAAGAATGATTGAAGGTTAAAAAGGAAGCTGAAGCTAAGATAGCTGCTGAAAGGGAACTAGTAGAGAGAATGACTAAGGAAGCTCATGATCAAGATGAGAAGGAAGCTGCTTTGACAAATCAAGAAGAAATCATGAGAGTTGCTGAAAACTCTACTTATCAACCATGGAACATAAGTAATAATAATAACTAACTCCCACTAAACCAAAGGATTCCCTGATTGTATAACACCCATGTGAGCAGTGTGCTCATGAAAGACCTTGGGAGGAAGCCCCTTTTTCATAGGGTTCACTATCATAGAGTTCGTCCCTAAATGTTCTATATAAATCTGTTCATTTTGACAATCAAGAACTTGATGTCAATATGTTTCGACTTTGTCGAGCTCTTATTGTTATTGGAGTATAAGACGAGTGATTTGTTGTCACAAAATAACTTGAGTGGTCTTTCAATTCCTTCTATAATTTGTAGCTCTGTGACAAAGTCCTTCAGCCAAATCCCATGGTTTGATGCCTCATAACATGCTACAAACTCCGCCGCCATAGTGGGTGAAGCTACAAGAGTTTGCTTGGCACTACGCTAAGAAACTACACCACCAGCCAACATATATATATATATATATATATATATATATATATATATATATATATATATATATATATATATATATATATATATATATATATATATATATATATATATATATATATATATATATATATATATATATATATATATATATATATATATATATATATATATATATATATATATATATATATATATATATATATATATATATATATATATATATATATATATATATATATATATATATATATATATATATATATATATATATATATATATATATATATATATATATATCTCGAAGTGGATCTTCTACTATCTTAGCATCTAGCAAAATTTGAGTCAGAATACCCAATAATCTCCAGAGAATCTGACCTCTTATATGTGAGCATATAATGTTTTGTTCTCTTTAAATATCTCATAACTCTTTTATCTTCTTTCCAATGATCCATTCCTGGATTGCTTAAATATCGGCCTAACACTCCAATAATGTATGATATGTCTGGATGTATACAAACTTAAGCATACATTAGACTTCCTACGACTGATGCATAAGGAATCTTTTGCATTTCTTGACTTTCTAAATTTTCTTTTGGGCACTGATTTAGAATAAATTGTCTCCCTTAGCCACCGGGGTATCTCCTGGTTTGCAGTCATGCATACCAAACCTTTTAAGCACCTTATCGATATAGACCATTTGTGATAATCCTAAAGTACCTCGAGAGCAATCTCGATGTATCTGAATCCTTAACACAAATGAGGCATCACCAAGATCTTTCATCTCAAAATTTCTTGATATAAATCTCTTAGTTTCATGCACATAACTATATCATTAGTGGCAAGCAGGAAGTAATCAACATACAATACCAGAAAAGTATATTTTCTCCCATTAAATTTATGATACACACATTCATCAATTACATTCTTTTCAAAACCAAATGAGAGAATTACATGATGAGATTTTTGATACCACTGATGAGATGCCTGTTTCAGCCCATAAATGAATTTATTCAATTTGAAAACTATTTTCTTTGGATCTCTGGACACAAAGTTTTCTGGTTGCACCATTTAAATTAGTTCATCAATGTTTCCATTAAGCAACACTACTTTGACATATATTTGATGAAGCTCCAAGTCATAATGTGCAACAAGAGCCATGGTTGTCCTAAAAGAGTCTTTCGATGAAACTGGAGAGAAAGTCTCTTTAAAGTCAATCCCTTCCTTTTGAGTATAACCCTTGGCTACAAGACGAGCCTTATACCTTTTCACATTACCTTTGTAATTCCTTTTGGTTTTAAAAATCCATTTGCATCCAATAGGCTTCACACCTTCAGGTAATGGGACAAGTTCCCAAACTTCATTATCTTGCATAGACTTATACTCTTCATTCATTGCTTCAATCCACTTTTTTGAATTAGGATCTCCTAGGGCTTGACGAAAATTGATTGGATCATTTTCCATCATGCCAACATTTTCCTCATGCTCTTGCAGAAATAGAACGTAGTCATTTGGAATAGCATTTCTTCTTTCTCTTATGGATCTTCACAATGGCATTGGTTCTTGTAGCACTGGTTCTTAAGGTGGCGGTTCATGAGGATCTTAAGTTTTTTCTTCAGTATCAATGTATTCATCTTGAATGGGAGTTTAAATGACCATGTTTTGAAGATATTCTGAATTTTCTTTGTCAGAGGCAAATGAATCAATCGGTCCTAGAATTGAAATTGATTATTCTTCAAAATCAAAGTCTTTAACCTTATTTCTCCCCCCAAACTCAATTTCCTCAAAAATGTGGCAGTTCCCGTCTCAAAAATTGTCTTTAATTTGGGATCATAGAACTTATAGCCCTTGGATTATTCAGAATAACCAATGAAGTAGCTGCTCATTGTTCGAGGATCTAATTTATTTTCATTCGGCCTATAAGGTATGGCCTCTGGCAGACATTCCCATATATGAATTGATTTAGACTAGGCTTTTTGCCTGTCCAAAGCTCATAAGGTGTTTTGGCAGCTACTTTAGTTGGTACTCTATTCAGAATGTAAGCTGCAGTCTTTAGTGCCTCTCCTCAAAGTGACTCTAGTAAAGTAGAATGACATATCATGCTTCTTACCATATCCTTAAGAGTTCAGTTTCTTCTTTCACATACACCATTCATGCTAGGTGAATCTGGCATGGTGTACTGTGGGACAATCCCACACTCCTCTAGGTACTTGGAAAATGAACCAGGACATTGTTCACCTGAACCATCATATCTACCATAGTATTCACCATCACGGTCAGATATGAAACACTTAATTCTTTTGTTGACTTGATTCCTAACTTCGGCTTTAAATGATTTTAAAAACGTCCAATAATTGAGACTTTTCATGTATAAGAAATAAGTATGCATATCTTGAGTAATCGTCTATGAATGATATAAAGTATTGTTGGTCATTTTATGACGGTGTCGGAATTGGCCCAAAAATGTTTGTATGTATCAATTCTAAGACATTTGTAGCTCTATATGCACCTAATTTCTTGATTTTGGCCTGTTTTCCTTTAATACACTCAACACAAAGATTAAAGTCCGTGAAGTCAATGGAATCTAGGATCCCATTAGACACAAGCCGCTTAACTCTATTTTTAGAGATGTGACCTAGACGTTTGTGCCACGGTGCTCCTAATTTGTGTTTTTGATTTTACGCTTAGTACCACGTGATTCCACATTCTCGGTTTCATTATAAGAAGCACAAGTATCAAGTAAATATAGATTATCACATGCCATAAGAGTACCATATCCAACAAAACTTAAATTAATAGATAAACTAAATTTATTATTTCCATATGAACAATGGTAACCAAATTTGTCCAATGAAGAAACATAAATTAAATTTCGTCTAAATGACGGTACAACAAAAGTATCCATTAAATCCAAACAATAACCAGTACTTAATAACAACCTAAAAGGCCATATTTCCTCTACTTCTACCGACTTTCCATCTCCCACATAAATGCATCCTTCAACATCATTTGACTTTCGATAACTCAGGCAACCCTGCATTGAAACACTAATGTTAGTAGTAGCACCGAAGTCTAACCACCATGTGTTTCTTAGTACTGAAGCTAAATTCACCTCAAAACAGACCAAAGTAAGAAACATACCTTTCTTTTCACGCCATGCATGATAATTGGCACATTCCTTCTTTGCATGTCCAGTCATTTTACAAAAGAAACAACCGTCGCCCTTATTTTGCTTCTTTGGTATCGGACCCTCATCAACTTCTTTCTTTACATCCTTATATTGCTTCCTTTTTGCCCTTTCTTTTAGATGTGCTTACCAAATGAGCACTCTCTGTCCTATCGTGCTTCATCCTTTCTTCTTCTTGCACACAATATGAAATGAGCTCGTTAAGAGACCACTTCTCATTTTGACAATTATAGCTTATCTTTAATTGACCAAATTGTGCAGGAAGATATATTAACACCAAATGCATGAGTAAATCATTCGACAACTCAAGTTTTAGTGCCTTAAGTTTGGAAGCAATGTTATACATTTCCATAATATATTCTCTTATATTTCCTTTGACTTTATACTTTATAAAAATCATGTTTTGAAAGACTGTGCTTGTTTCTTCCTTATCACTTTTAGCAAAGCGCTTTTCAATTTCAGCAAGGAAGTCTTTGGCACTTGTTATTTCTTCAGATATAGTACCCTTAAATGCCTCTGAAAAGTCGCACTTTATGATCATAAGACTCATGCGATTGGATCGGTCCCACTTCGCATAATTTTTTATTTCTTTAGGGTAGTGGAATCTGTAGGAGAAGGGGGTTGCTTTATCCTTAATACAAGGTCAAGATCCATGCAACCAAGAACAATTAAAATATTCTCCTTCCAGTCCTTAAAGTTTGCACCATTAAGAACCGAGACTGAATTCATGTTAGCAGATATAGTACCAATATTAACTTTAAAGAAAACAAAACAAAATAATATAAATATGCTCACATAATCAATTATAAATCAACTCAAATAATATATGTTCAAATAATGTCATAATTAATTTCAAGATATCTAGTGCAACATTAATAAATGTCTTTTGACAATAGTATTAATTGCTAGTGATACTCTTGTTGTAATGATCAAATATTGACAATAATGTATATCAAATAATAAAATTATTTTTGGATTGATTTATTATTCACATCTAAAACCTTATAATTATCACATATTTATCATCACATGTGTATATATAAATTTTGTCAAATATTAACAGTTTCTTTGGAACACGTGTATAAACATACACACTAACATTCAACATTTCTCATGATCAAATCCATAAAAAAAAGGGTCGCTTTGGTGATTTCTAGTCTCAATATAATCATTTAAAATGTCAAATTATTATATAAAATACAAATCATAACCAATTATTTGAACATAAAAAAAATACTAAATTCAATGGACAAAAAATTTGAGGGACATCGTACAATCCAACACAACATGCCCATTGTCTCTTTAGTTTATAAGAAGAAGAAGAAAAATCAAATTTGCAGGAAACAAAAAAAATACAATTATCGTAACATTGTAATATTACATGAAACAGTACAAATATATATTACGCGAAACAGTATAAATGGCTAATATTTTCTGTGTTTGCAGTAACATAAAACTATATATGTCTTTCATGTGCATAGGTTTTTTATGTAAGAATGAAAAATGAAATGATATGCTTAGTCAATTTCAATCAGAACAAAAACATAATAGAAAACTCATTAATTATTCAATCAAAACCAATTGTTTACTTTTGTATAATGAAATTCTATTTTAAAATTCTAATTTCAATAATTATCAAAATTCACACATGAATCAAGTATGAGTGGCTCTCATACCACTTGTTGAAATTCTATTAATTAACATACATTAATTCATACTTAATTCAAGATGAGATAGAATGTGGAAGCATACCTTTACGATCCATGTAATTTCAATGAAAAGATAATTATCTTGATCGAGCAATGACCTTCCAATTATAGATTTTTTAATTCTTTAGTTCCTTTTTCAATGAGATAAAAGAATAAATATTTTGTAACATTTTTTAGTATCTACAATTGGGGACCATAACCCTTTATTTATAAGAATTCCATACCCTTTTATGAAGAGTCATGTTTGTTCAAGTTTAGAATCTCATGCCCTTTAATGAAGGGTCATGATTATTCAAGTTTTCTTATTCCAATTTTATCCATCAAAAAATAGAAATAAGAATTTTGGTATTTACACAATATTTTTCATGACAATTATATCCATAGTCATAAACCTTATATTAAATAGATCACTTTAATTTTACTAATTAAATAATGATTCTAACACATTAATTTATTTCATGTATGACCCAAAAATAAAATTCTAACAATAGCTACATTCAATCATTTCCATTTTATTAAATTATCATCGGTGTGTACGTGTTGTTCGTGTGGTGTCTATGTCAGTGCTTCATTGGTTGTAACTTCTTCAAGTGACTTTTCATTCTCTCATAATTTAATTCTGAACTCAATGTTTAGATTCTTTGAAGTATAATAGCCTTGCTCCTGGATTCTATAATGAGTCTAATATGCGAAATAGAAAAACAAAGGCCAAGCCAGTTATAACAGAATGTGTTTGTAAAGGTGTGTAGTAGTGAGGGGCAGGGGATATATATCAGTGAAAACAAGTACAAGGAAGAAACAAAACTCAGTCCTGCTTGCAGTTTGTCTACAAAAATAGTAGTCTGTAAATGTAATAAAGAAAAATCATTTATTTCATATTTGATAACTCTGGTGGACCCTATCCTAACTGATTTCAAATGACTGTGGTATCGTAATAGTCACAAAATGTCTAAAAATGCTGCAAATTATTCATGAAAAGATCATTGCATTGGTTATAGATATATATGCCTGGTTGTTATAATGTCTGTTTCACTTTCTTTTTGGTTTTGTATTGCATTAAGACATTTATTACTGTTCTTAAAATAGGCTACAATATGTACCTTATTTTATATCGTTTATATTCATATATAGATTAACAATATTAACTGATAAAAATCATTTACTTTTTAGATTGTCTTTCTCAAGGTAAGAAGACGTTTGTCTGCATAGCGATGGAGAAGAGGTCAAATGTTTATAAGTGGAGGCGGGAAGCTGATTATGAATTTTGCGAGGGCTATCAAATTCATCCTTAATGAGTAGATAATATTATGCAACAATGAAGTCTTTTATTGAATTTCCAACGATAACATTGGTGATGGTTAAGGAGGAGCAGTAGGCATGGTAAGAAAACCCAGATCCGTCCGGATCCGCTCCAACATTAACAAAAAACCTAATTTAATTGAATGTGGGTGCGGGTAAAACCCGATTTTCTATTACGGGTGCGGGGATGCTACTACCCGCCCCGCACCAGCTCTGCCCCCTGCCCCCGCCCCAGCCCCAGTCTACTTTAATTTAATTTTATGCCTTATTTTAATTATTTTATTATATATTTATTAAAGTTATTTTAATTTCAAAAAAATTGTTTTACTAGAAAAACATGTTTATTAGTTATTTTACTCTTTAGAAACATGTTTATTACTAAAATGATTAATTATTTAATTAAATTATTAATTTTTATCGTTATAAAAAAAATATTTATATTTAAAAAATAGTTTTGTGGGCAGGGACGAGGAACCTGTTTCCCATTGTGGGCGGGACTGGGTAGTTTTTTACCCCGACTGAGTGCGGGTGCGGGTGCGGGTGCAGGTGCAGGAGCAGGTCTGTTTCAGGAAGACAGGTGCGAGTACATGCCTACTTAAAGCTACTCTGACCCGCCCCGTTATCATGCCTAAGGAAAAATGGCTATCAGTATATGTTAGTGGGATTTTTTTTGTGTGATAAAGTTCTTTTAAATGTAAGTGTTATTTTATCTTTTAAATGATCTTTGACTGAAATTCAATCTTATTTATTTTTCATTTAACTTGAATTTATTACCTATTAAAAAAATATTTTTAATTTAATTATTTGATATTATATTATCAATTTTGAATATTTTAATTAATTGAATTAAAATATTTCAATTATTCTTCACTATTAAATGTTACTATAACTAATCATTTTTATGAGCCGTTTTCAATTTTTTCACTTTTAAAAAGAAATAAATATATAAGAAAGGTTTAATGTTTTAATGTCATAGAAAGTTTTAATCTTTTAATATCATAGTAACTAATATATAAGAAAGTTTTAATTTATTGTTTTAAATTGTTTTAATGTCTTTGTAATTTATTGTTTTAATGGGATAACAAATTATTGTTTTAATATTATAATAAATAATGGTAATTTACTATATCCTTATTATTAATTGAGTAATTTATTAAGTAAATAATGCTAATTATTTTTTTAAGATATTGAGTAATTTTTTTGTCCATTGCATAACTACTATTAAATACATTTTATTATGTTTTAAATATTTATAAAAATATTGATAAATTTAATATTTTATTTTAAAAATGAGTCAAATATCAATATGATCTAACCTGATCAGAAGAGAATCAGTTACCTGCCACGCGTCGTTGATCTGAAGGTTGTTTACTGGAAGTAGGGAGGAGGAGGGGGTGTACCTGCAAGACACTTCGATGCCAAGGTAAATAATGGACCAGAGTGAGAGCAAATACAGAAGAGAGATAGAGAATTGAAATCCTGACCCTCTAGTGAAAGAGGGTATTTATAGTGAGACCCCAGCGCAGGGTCAACGGTCACTTGTGTTGGACTGGATTGTCAGGCCCAATCCAAGTGACTGTTAGAGCTCACGTGGCGTAGTGAAGACCAGCACGTGATCTTCGCCCTAGTTCAACCGTCCCATGATCTTCGGAAGGTGGGCTGACTAGCTCTTTCGGAGGCGGATAGTTGGCTGATGACGTGTCCCCGCAGAGGGGGCACGTGGAGAACGTGTGGAAGACGTGTTTATTCTGCCCGACGGGGGGAAGGGTGCCTGCCCGGCGTGTCTAGAGTCGTGTCCGACACTAGGGCTTTGGGCCTTATTGAGCCTTCCTTGAATAGTATTGGGTTGGACCTACTCGACGGATGGGCAGGTCTGAGCCCAGCCCAGAACATGAGCCCCCAAAGTCGTAGCTCCAAAGTGAAGGAGCGATGACTTGACGATAGCCGCGTCGGGGATGAAGAGGACGCGAGGAAGAATCTTTGTCGGTCAGCCATGTCGAAGACACATGAGCGCGGGGACCTCGGTCTTGTCTAGCTATCAGGTCGAGAAGGGAGAAGGTTGGCGCCTCCTCGTCTGACTGTGCTCGCGGGGGAGAACGAAGGGGCGTGAGTGTTTACGGTGGCCACGTCTCTAACAGTCAATGGGTCACGTGGGGCGGCTACCTTAGGGTACTCGAGTGCCTAGGGGAACTTCGAGTCCCGCGCTGAGTGTATAAATAGGTAGGTGCCTGCCCATTTACCATTTTTTGCCTTTTCTAACTTTCGCACGCAACGTTTGAGTTTCCGCACACGCAGTTGTTCACCAACGCCACTGTAGTATCCGCCGCATACTCTGCCATTTCTTCCGATCCAGTAAGTTCCTCTCCTCCATTCTTCTATTTTCTTTAAATTTGACGTCGTCGTCGGGGACATGATGAAAGCCCCAGGGAGGGTGAGGGTTTTCCGTCGAATACGGCGTTGTATGCTTAGGTTTAGGATGAAGGCCCCGAGGACACTTGGGGTTGTAGGATGAATGTCTCGGGGACGATTGACATGATAAGAATGGGGGCCCCGGGGACATAGCATAATTTTAGATGAATGCCACGGGGACGTAGGATAGGGTTAAATGAATACCCCGGGGACACTGAAGAGGATTGGATAAATGCCCCGGGGAGAGAGGCCTGGGCAGAAATGGACGCCGCGTGAACGCGAGCTACCGCCAAGTTGGCGTCGCCGTCCCCATCGCCCTTTCACTTGACCTGTGGTGGAAGGGTGAATTTGATATTGAACGTCTAATTCACCATTTCCTTCTGCTTTTCAGGTGAATATGACTTCGTGGGTGTCGGGGACCATGGACGTCGATGTGGAGCCAGAGGCTCCAATTGCTGAGGCGCGTACTCGCCCAGTCGAGGACTGGGTAGCCGAGGAACCGCTAAGTACACCTTCTTATTTTGTCGACGATGATACTGGTGCCTATGCGACTGTCGAGGACCGGTGCGCGGACTCTCCTATTAGTTGGCAGGTGTACCGACCACGGGAGCACCATCGAATATGCTCGACATACGGAAAGATGAGGTCCCCGATGTACGAGTTTTGTTTCCACGAGGCCGATCTTAGGCTTCCTTTTACAGACTTCCAGCTGGGCGTCTTCGATTGGTTCAGGTTGGCTCCTTCGCAGCTGCACCCCAATGTCATAGCCTTCATCCGGGCGTATGAGCTTGTCTGCCGGCATCTGGAGATCGGGGCCATTTTATCATTGTTTTTTTGCCTTTTCCACTTGTAGAGGCAGACGATGGATGGCCGACACAGGTGGGTCTCACTGAAGTAGTCGAGGAGGCTCTTCCGAGCATACATGGATTCTGTTCGGGACTTTAAGGCGCTCTTCTTCGTGGTCCAACATGTTTCTTACGAGGCGTGCGCCTTCCTGTATCAGCGAGAAGCCCATGAGGTGAACAGGCAGCAAGAAGATGTCATGGTGCCGAGGGTGCCCTTAGAATGGATGGAGGAGCACTTAAGAAAGGGCACCGATCACTACATTATGCGGGCGGAGACCATGGATGAGGACGACTTGGTGGGCTACTAGAAGATAGTGTCCTTTGTGGCCAGCTTACCCCCAGCCAAACTGGTGACGCCCGACGATAACTTTATCCTCGACAGCTAAGGGCACGTTTTCCAGCAAAGGAGGTTGATAAACACGAAGGCTCTGCTTGAGTGTTCATCCGATGAGGAGGCTCTCCGTTTCCTAGGTGGTGGACGATAATCTGCTCAATATTTTGGTCCCCGTTTATCTGTCTGTTAATCCTTTTTCTATTTTGTTTTGCAGGAAGCATGTCGTCCCTCGAGGGCGCGTGAGGAAATTGGCCGCCTCCAGAGCGGCGGCCAAAACCGGGAAGGGTAGGGTTGCCCAGGTGGTGCAGCAGGCTGTCACTGACCAAGGGGGAAGGGGGTCCTCTTCGTCACCTCAAGGAAGCCAATCCCCGACATCACAAGGGACCGTAAAACGAGCAAGAGTTGGTTCGTCTGGCGCTCCTGTTGACCTCACTGAGGAATTTTCTGAGGAGGGATTTCTCATCCCCCCTTGCCACCAGAATCCTAGGTTCTTCCACGGTGTTAGGTCGCCAGTTGTGTCAGCCTCGGAGGCGAAGATGGTCCTTAGGGCGAGTCGGGATGCTCGGAGGCAGGTGCTCACTGAGGATCTGGCCGCCATGATGCGAGTTTTCTCAACCGCTCTAGTTCTAAGTGACGAGGGCTGCTCCTCTGTCGAGCTGGCCAAGTTGCAGGGGGACCTTGCCTTTGCTCAGTCGAGGTTAACTAAGCTGACTGCAGAGCTGGACCTGAGCAAGAAAGAGGTGGCTGTGCAGCGCAAGAGAGGGATCGACGTTGAGGGTAAGCTGGAGGTTGTTAACGAGGAACTATCGAGGTTGTGGGCCCGCATGGAGGAGTTGGAGACCTCGCTTCGTCCTGCCGAGGACGAGACAGAAGAGGAGAAGCTTTTTCTCTCCCGTGCTGATTTGTTGGGAAGGATCCGCGAGATGGAGCACGACTGTCTAGGAGCTGTCGAGGTTGGGTTCTCCAGTGTTGTGAACCAACTCAAGATCGTGAATTCTGAGGTTGTATTGGTCACCGACAGCATTTGGCCCATCCACTAGGTCGTCGAGGGATGGGTGGTTGCCATTGGTCCTGAGGATGCTGAGGATGCCACCCCGGTCGATGAGCCTGAAGCGGATCGACTAGAGGATTAGTGTAAATGCTTCCGGGCCTGCGTTCCCCTAGTTTTCAGGCCTGCGTGCCACATTTTGATAAGTTCTTTTGTCGGGCCTGCATGCCCTTTTTCGTTGTAATTGAATACTGGGCTAGTTCCCCTTTCTTAATGCAATATTTTTTGTTAAGTGTGTGCTCGTTTTATGTTTGCATGTTTGTATACTTATATGTATGATTTTTTTGTATGTTGTGGGGAAGGTTGCTCGACGCTTTTGCATGTATGTCCGGTAGTGTAGGGAACTGGCCTGAGTGGTCAGGGATGTCACCTGGTCGGTTACGAGGGGGAGGGGGAGGGGAACGCGGTCGCGGTCGCGGTCTTCCCTCCACGGCGTGAACGTCCCATTGCGAGTTGGGTGTCCTGCCATCTTGGTACGGCGGAGGTGGTCCTCGGTTAAGGGGTCACCGTCGAACAGAACGTTCTTCTCGCACTCACGATGGGGCAGGCGTTTGTTTCTGTTGAGTTATTTGGGAGGCGCGTGATACCAGGGTGCGCTCCCGTGATCGCGAAGTCGTTCGTCGTGGGTAGTGTTTAACTATAGTATCTTTTAAGCTTCTCAACGTTCTATGGTCGAGCAATTTCGTCCCCGTATAGGTTTTCAAGGTAGTAGGCCCTGTGTTCAGTCTTGTCCCGGACACGATAGGAACCCTCCCAATTTGCAGCGAGCTTGCCCTCGCGAGAGTCCTTTTGGTTTCTTCGTAAGACCAGGTTGCTGACCTGGAATTCGCGTCTCAAGACTTTGCTGTCATAGAGTAGGGCGATTTTTTGATTTAGTGTGGCCTCACGGAGAGCTGCTCTTTTGCGGATCTCTTCGACTAGGTCGAGCTCCTCTCAAAGAGGCTCTTCGTTGGTTCCTTCCTCGAGGGGGGATTCGGTCCTTCTGGAAGGCTCTCTTATTTCCACTGGGATTACCGCCTCGGTTCCGTAGGTGAGTCGGAAGGGGTTTTCTCCGGTGGTCGAGTGTGACGTTGTTCGGTAGGCCCAGAGCATGCTATGGAGCTCCTCGACCCATCCTTTCTTGGCGTCCCCGAGTCTTTGTTTCAGACCTCATAGGATGACCCTATTCGCGGCCTCCGCTTGGCTGTTCGTTTACGGGTTTTCGGCTGAAGTAAAATGGTGCTTGGTCCCGAGTTTGGTCACGAAGTCTCAGAAATTCTTGTCGGTAAACTGTGTCCCGTTGTCGGTGACAATGGGCAGAGGGACGCCGAACCTGGCGAGGATGTTCCTCTTGTAGAAGCGGAGTATGTTGTGCGCCGTGATTTTGGCGAGGGCTTCAGCTTTGATCCATTTGGTGAAGTAGTCGACACCGACTATCAGGTACTTGTTCTGATAGGAGCCTAAGGTGAATGGGCCGAGGATATCCATCCCCCACCAGGCGAACGACCAAGGGGAGGAAAGGGACTTGAGCTCGCTCGGGGGGGCGAGGTGCATGTCCCTGTGCCGCTGGCACCTGTCGCACTTCTTTACATGCTCCTTCGCGTCTTTCTGCATTGTCGTCCAGTAGTATCCGGCCCGCAGGGCCTTCCTCGCCAAGGATCGTCCTCCAAGGTGTTACACGTTGATGCCCTCATGGACCTCTTTTAGGATGGTTGAGGCTTGATTTTTGTCGACGCATTTGAGGAGAGGGATCGAGAAGCCTCTTCGGTACAACCTGTTCTCGAGTAGCACATATGAGTAGGCTTTACATTTGATCATACTGGCCTCCTTGGCGTCGTCGGGGAGCAGCCTCGTGCTAAGGTGGGTGTGTATCAGGGTCATCCAGCAGTTGTTGTCCCCGATGGCATTGACGTCGAGAAGTGCATTTGCCCTCTCCGTGTTATGATGTGCGAGGACCTCCTGAACAAAGGATTTGTTCCCGCCTTTCTTCTTGGTGCTCGCCAACTTTGAGAGGATGTCTACCCACGTGTTCCGCTCTCGGGGAACATGTTTCACTTCGACGGACTCGAAATTTTTCATGCGATCCCTTATAAGGGCCAAGTATTCAACCAGGTTGTCACTCTTTGCTTGGTACTCGACTTGGACTTGGGATGCGACCAACTGGGAGTCCGTGAAGATTTTTATCTTCTTGGCCCCAAGGTCTTCTGCCAGGCGGAGTCTGGCCAAGAAGGCTTCGTATTCTTCCTGATTTTTCATCGTCGGAAAGGCCAGTGTCAGGGAGACTTCCACGACTGTGCCTTCCTCGTTTTCCAAGATGATGCCCGCGCCACTTCCCGAGGGGCTTGAAGCACCATCTACGAAGATGGTCCATTTGTGATTTGCAGGAGTTAGCTCCGTTGAGGGGGTCATATCAACGACGAAATCAGCCAGAACATGGGCCTTGAGCGCTTTCCTGCCTTCGTAGACGATGTCAAACTCGAAGAACTCTAGCGACCACTTCAGCATGCGCCCTGCCATGTCGGGCCTACCGAGCAACTGCTTGATAGGCTGCTCGGTTCTGACTATGATGGTATGGGCCAGGAAGTAGTGTCAGAGCCTCCTGGCCGCATTGATGAAGGCTAGGGCAACTTTCTCGATCTGCTGATATCTTAACTCTGGGCCGTGGAGGGCCTTTCTCGTGAAGTAGATCGGTTTCTTCCTGTCAGGGGTTTCCCAGATTAGCACAGCGCTCACGGCCTCGGTTGATACGACCAAGTACAAGTAGAGGGTTTCCCCAACATCAGGCCTCATCAAGACGGGTGGTTTTGACAAGATATGTTTGAAGTGGAGGAGGGCTTGCTCGCATTCCTCCATCCATTCAAACGCGACTTCCTTTCTTAGCAGTTTGAAGAATGAGAGGGTGTACTGTGCGGATTTGGCGACGAAACGGGACAGCAACGTGAGCATCCCGTTGAGGGACTGTATCGATTTCTTTATGCTCGGCGTCGCGATCTCGTAGAAGGCCTGACACTTGTCCAGGTTTGCTTCAATCCCGCGTTAGGTCAGGTAAAATCCGAGGAACTTCCCTGCGCGTACCTCAAAAGTGCATTTCTCTAGGTTGAACCGCATCTTGCACTTCCTTGTTGTCTCAAAGACTTTCTTGAGGTGCACCGTGTGGTCGACCTCCGTGTAGAATTTGACGATCACATCGTCCATGTAGACCTCGAGCATGTCGCCTATCTCTCCCCGGAAGACTTTGTTCATCATCTGTTGGTAGGTGGCGCCGGCGTTTTTTAGGGCGAATGACATTACATTGTAGTAGTAGTTGCCCGACTCAGCCATAAACTCCGTGCTCAGCTTATCGGCCTCGGCCATGGGGATCCGGTTGTACCCCGAGTAGGCGTCCATGAAAGACAGTGGTTTTAAACCCGCCGAGTTATCTGAAATTCGGGTATGTAGATCACATGTGTTCCAAGAACATTTATCTCTGCTTAACAAGGATGAGAATAGACCATGGCCAATTTAAACTTCATTAAATTGTCTAAATGTCATGACCAATGTCACGCCTTCTGTTGTGACATCTGCAAGATAAATAACGCAGTAATTGTTCATCCAGTTCGGTATCAACAACACCTACATTTGGGGGCTACCAAGCCAGGGAGGAAATTTACTATTAGTAGAATCAATTCAAAGTCAAACCTCCAATTTGCACTTCTCACTTAATCTCTACCCAATGATACTTCAACCTAGAGACACTCTAGTACATGAGTATACCCACTCACTCCCCATCCATCACTCAACTGTGATATCAAACAATTACAAAAACAGTATGAAGAGACACTTCATACACACCTTGATCTTGCTTCACAGCTTTGATCAAGGAACTCACACACTCTTGCTTCACAGCTTCGAGTGAGACACAACCTAGAATCTACCTAACTAAAACAATCATCCACCAGATAATTGCTTGAATTACAAGTATTCCTAAACAGACTTTGCACGTGAAGAACAACCCTTTTCACTTACAATTATGTCTACCACAATGCATCATACAATGCAAAGGGTGACTTACACACAAGGGACTCTCAACCCTAGACCTCTATTTTACACTCTGATTTTCTTGATGTGAGTGCTTTTTTTTCTGCTTCTGCTCCTCCTTTTATAGTCGTGCAGACTGGGCTTGGGCTGTGCAGAAGTAACAAATATTAGTTTTAGCAAAATAAAACTAATTTCCATAATTCAAGGTGTTGTCCAATTAGGTCATGGCATGGTCAGCATTGCCTTGAATCTCTCCTGATATAACTCAGAAGTCATAACATGTTTCCTGATATTTAGCCTGAGTTCTATCAGGTATCATAACAGAAAAACAAACTCAACCCGATCAATGTCATAACATTGGTCATGATATTCAGCTTCACTTCCTCTTAGCTGACCAGCTTGCCCGGCTGAACACTTCTGCAGAATCTTCATCATGACAGTCATGGTTTCTCCAATCTTCTGCAGAATAATATTAGAAACAAGCATCTTCAAGTTTCCTAAAAGGTCTCCAAAAACCTTTTATGAATACCAATACAATCTGTTCTTGTTCCTAATCCATCTCCTTGACATATTTACTGATGAGGTATTTTCAACATGGTCTCATCAATCCAAACCATTTTTGTCAAGAGATATACACTAGCGGCTCCTTCTGTTGTCATGCAGCTATGACTTGCTTAAAACACATGACAACACACTTCACACACCACAACTCACATTGTTGTGGCTGCACACCTCACACTGCCTATGAGGAACTAGGCTACTGCAAACCCATAGCAGTGCATGTTGTGCCAGACAGCTATGTCATTACTTTGGTAATGACATCCATGACAACTATCCTTTCTTCTACAGCTAACCCATAGGAGTGCCTGTTGTTCCAGACAGCTATGTCATTAAATTTAAATTAAATTTAATCTTTATAAAACAATAAATTACATATTTAACACCAGTATCAAAAATACTTCAAAAAGTCTAGATCTAAATATCACATAATTTGTGCCTTCCAAATATGACTACTTTTATAATTATGTGTAAATTTTTAAGTAATGGATAATCTGGGAAAAGTTGTTCCCACTTGATTAAATTTAAAACCCTTCATTCAATTAAAGTCTTTTTTTCAAGATGATAATAGTAAGAATACGAGCACGCCAACAATGAAAAATAGTACCATTTCAAAATGTGAATCACGCCTGGATATACTAGTAATTAGAAAGTCAACTAGTTTGAGTTAGAGATATGCTAATTTCTATTTATATTTGACTCATGATGTTCTTTCTAATCTTGGACTTATATACCATCCTTTCACTTTTTAAAACAAATTTCATTAAAAGAAAAGTTGATTAATTTTTTCTCAAACAATAATCTTTTGCGCTCAAGTGTGGAGATAACTTATTCGGGTTTTGTGGGATTCTCGTGGCGGCAACTTTTTTCTAATAGCTTTAATATTGTTGTATGCCAAAAAATAATATTTGTGGAGATAGCTTATTCGAGTTTTGTGGGATTCTCGTGGCGGCAATTTTTGTCTAATAGCTTTAATATTGTTGTATGCTAAAAAAAATAATATTGAATTATTTTTTTAATTGAGAAGGTTAAAGATTAAAAAAAAAAACTACAAGATAATCTCCTTAGAGGAGAAACCCTCCCCAATATTTTCAAATAACAATTTTTCCATAAAGTTAGAAGCAACGAAATAGCAAATCATATCTCTATTTAAGCAACATTCAGTTTTAGCCAGAGTATCAATACAACGGTTAGTTTTTTTAACATGTGCTTCGCGTAAGCATTCTCAAATTTGCTTAAGAGATTCTCAATCTTTTTAAGTATATCTACTCCGTCATTTCTCCTAATCTTCCTTTGATTAATCTTCAACACTATCTTTGAAGAATCAACATTCACTTCCACCCTCTTAAAATCAATGTTTTATGATATGAAATAACCCACTTGTATTTAAAAAATAACATATAATTAATTACTTAATAATTCAATAAAGAAACATAATAAAAGATGAAATATAAAAAAATAATAATAATAAACATTAAAAAAATGTAATTCTTCTACACACCTGTTTTCTTCTCATATTCCTTTCTTATTTTATGTATTTTTTTTCTTTTCTATCAATTTTTTCTTCTTGGATTTTTTAAAATTCAATTTTTTCAAAACCAAATCAAAATCAAAAACTAATTTTATTTATTCCATTTTTTTATTTTTCATTCTTCTTCTACCATCTATTAAAACACATTTAACAAAAAAATTGCAGTACTGTTTTGTTTTTATCATTCGTTTTTCTTTTTCTTCTTCTACTAAATTTTTAAATCTTAAATCAAGAATAAAAATTTATTTATTTTCCTCCTCTTTTATCTTTCCATCTTTTCTACTCATTCTTATTCATTGTTGGGTCTCTTTTGTCAGTTTATTTTTGAGATGTCATTACATGTTGTATGTAACACCCTAAACCTTGAAATTTATATATTAAGCTTTACACGACAATCTAAGGTGTCATGAACGAAAAAATCTTTAATAAATCAAACATTTAACAAACATGCAGTGGAAATGTCAAGGTCATACAACACATGTCATCGCACCTCACCTTCACTTAGGGTATCATTGTGACGATATCGATCTTATTTCAATTAAATAAAATAGCATAACTTAGACATTTAGTCTCAACTCCAAAATTATATAAACTGCTATCAAAATATTGAGTTATCATGTTCAACTCTCAACAACTTCAACATAAACCGAATAAAGAAATTAAACTCCAACAAAACATAATAAACAAACAAACGTTCCCAATCCCCGATGTTACAGGATCAGAGCAAGACTTCTAAAACAATAATGAAACTAAATGAAGTAACTTCAAAAGATAACTTCCACTTACAAAAGAAAACTTTATTCTTGAGTATCTGCAAGATGTCCATGGTGGACAACATGAAGCAAAGGGGGTGAGAAACAACAAATCAATATAAATAGTGTAAAGAATGCTAAGATAGAGAATATACAACAAGTACACCTTTATTACACGAACAACAACATAATCCCACACTCATTCATAACAACATGCACATATTCGCAACCAATCAACAACATCGTGAACAATCAACTACATATGTGATTATGTATGTAAATGTACTGTCCAACTGACTCATTATGCATGTGGTATTGTTAGATGTCAAACTTTGCTTATTTGGTCTATCAAATGTTTGCATCTTTCATTCTTTTTTGTAGAGAAAGTGTTAGAATCATTCTTGTTTTTATTGATATGCATCATATTGTGAAAATATCTTGGTTGCTTTGATTTGTGTGTTATTATGCAGGAATTAGGCATGAAAATTTGAAGAGTAAGACACAAAAATTGTGACAAGGAAACCAAGTCAGCATGAAAACATTAACAAGTTCGCACAACGAACTTGCTAGCGAATCTACCAGAAAAACATCAGCAAGTTTGCACAGCGAAGGCCTTGAAAAGCATGGTACTGTTCATCCATAAAGAAAATGGACCTAAGTTCGATGTGCGAAGGAGATAGAGAAGTATTCACTGGAGCGAAGAAGAAGCGAATGCCTAGCGAACACCCCCAGACTTGAAGCAATAAGTATTTGGGCAAGAATTCGTTGTGCGAAGTTTGCAGCGAAGCCTTCGCACAATGAACATGTGGAAATAGCTCAGAGGCGTCTTCACTGTACACTAGCACTTCAACTGTCATTATGTATTGTTCGCTAGGCGAACATTTTGTTCGCAGTACGAACATGACAGCTCAGCAACATGTCTATAAGTAGTATGTGGTACTTTTTGTAAAAATATCTTTTTTCTTGTACTTTTCTTTCTATAGATTTTTCAGAGAAAAAACCCTAGTTTCTCCATTTCTCATCATCTCTTAGCCATCTTTCACAAAAAGAAGGTGGATTCCCATCCAATCTCGATTATTTGACTCGGATGTTGATCAACCTTCTTCCGAAACTTGTTGCTCAAGCTATCATGGAAATGGGTGGCTAAAACCCCTCTTTTGTTAAGGTTAGAGGTAGCTAGTTCTGATTTTATGTATTCTTCTTGATCTTTTGTATGTGAACAAGGCTTTGATCAATATAGATGAATTTATTTGCTATCTTTTGTTATATTCATAGTTTGGATTGCTTTAGACATGAACTTTTCAAGTCTTGACCTAATTTCTTCATCTATCAACTATACAAACTCTAGACATAGGTTTGAAAGTTGATATTTGCTTTGTATTGATCTTAATGATTATTGTTTCAATTGTTATTTAGAGATATCATTTAACGGTCAAAACAATAACATTCACGAAATCGCTTTAGAGATGAACGTTTATGCGAGGATACGCGGCGATGTTGGTTAAAACTACGTTCACATATTTGATTGGTTGGATACGTTTAGGAAGGATTAGTGAACCCTAATCTTGACATGCTTTTTATCAAACTAAAACCAAATTTTATTCTGTTTTATTTCTTACAAACTCTTGTTACAAAAATAGAAACCATTTTAAAAAACCCCCTTTTCTTAAATCATTAAACCATTGAACGGCAAGCATCACATATTCTCACCAATCCCTGTGGATACGATAAAACACTTCCAAAAATACTTTTAACAGGTATCATTCATGAACACTCAAGTTAATCACGCTCTACATTCCTACCACACGACCAAAGCCCGCCAAAATTCTTTATCATCATCATAGGTAATGCTTCACCAGCTCCCACCTAGAACCTTCTACTGATTCCTGATCCCTACCATAGGACCAGAACCCACAAAAATTTATTATAATCACCATAGGTAATGCTTCACTAATTCCTCATTAGAATTAACTACTCACCCTCAATCCATACCATCAGACCAGATGACACCAAAACTCATTACCATCATCATAGGTAATGCTTCACTAATTCCTCATTAGAATTATCTACTCACTCCTGATCCATACCACCATACCATAGCACACCAAAACTAGACCGAGTTTTGTACACCTTGATGCATGACTCTTAATAACATGCATTATCACCAAATAGTTTACCAAAAGAATCATAATGTGTATCTCACCATTTATGCACAACATCACTCATCATACACAATAATTACTCAATGTTACGACATCAATAAACCAGAATAAATAGCAACAACTTAACAAAATCTAACTTCATTATAATTCATTCATTTTACTTTGCCAAAACATCAACACATCATTATATAAACATAAAGATTCGATAACCAATCATAAAAGTCACCACAAACATTGCCACAATAGACATGTGATTATAATTAAAACAATTCAACAAGCACTACCATAATGTATCTCTGCACGATAGCTTTCAAACACTATGAACAGCGTCTCATTTGAACTTACAAAATGAAAGTTACATCCGAAATCATCGGACAACACACCAAAATAAAAAACAACATTTTTCACAATTTAATCTAAGACAGTTGATTTTCATAGGGTGACAATCAATTTCCATCCAAGATATTTCGCTATTGACTTCTCAAAATTCACATTTCTAAGCCATACAATCGATTGATGTAATGGTGCAATCGATTGATGTAATGGTGCAATCGATTGTACCTTTTATTTTTTTTCAAAATTTGAACAGTGCAGTCAATTGTCATGTGGTGACAATCGATTGTCACTACATCTTTTTTTAAAAAAATAGTTTTCATCACACGTTCATCATCCCCTCATTCCTAAACCCCCATACATGACTCTAACTAGTTCATACAAATTTTGTATGCCCAAAACATGATTATTAACAGTGTATCATATCATCAAAACCATCACATATACAACACCTATTTTCATCATAATCTATAGCAATTCATCAATAATTCCATAAGTAATTTCATCATCAACCATGAATAAAACTCAAGCTTTCATACTTTTTATCAATGGCAGAGCCTCATACATACATATTCATTTTAATTCAAATATTGATTCAATCATAGCAAGACATATAAACACAAGATCGACCAACAGAATTCTAAAATCTCGTCATACAATAATTCATAAAAAAAACTAGGAACCCAATGATTAATGACTTCTCATCTCTACCCCATAATGCAATACACCAAGATTGAATGCCTTTCTCCCCATTACCTTAGGTTTTCAACAAAAACAGTAACTTCTAAAGAATCCTTCCCCCAAACCCTAGCTTTGTACTTCTCTCTTTTTATCCAACTTTTATTTTCACATACTGTAAACTCTTTCAATTCCCACATCCATTTATTTATAAAAATAAGTTTAATCCTCCCATTTAGGTTTTTTCCTCATTACCCCCAAGTTATTCTCAATCCCTTCATCTCCATTTATTTCTCTACTAACTTCTATTATAATTATTATTCAATGTAGTCTATTTTCTTACCACACACTCCTAATTCCATTACCCCTCCCCCCCAACACCACCACATAAGATCATATTATTTATTTAAATATACACCAACATCAGATAATTAAATAAAATAAATAAAAACAATTCAATTAATAATTTAATCAAATTTGAGGTGTTACAGCTCTCCCCCACTAAGAAAAAATCCTGCCATCGAAAATTACCTGAAGGGAATATAGCCGGTTACGACTCTCTCATCTAGCTCTCCAGCTTCTAAGTTATGCTTCGACATGTTGGTCCTCCTCACAATACCTTCACCAATGCAATCTTCTTATCGTACAATTGCTTTACTTCTTGATTCCCTATCTGCACGGGTGATGCCTCAACAGCCAGGTTCTCTCTCACCTGTATATCGTCCACTTGGATCACATGATAGAGATCTGAAATGTATCTCCTCAACTGAGACACATGAAACACATCATGAAGATTAACAAGCGGGGTGGCAAGGCAATCTGATAGACCACCTCTCATATCCTCTGTAAGATCTGGTATAGAACAAAAAAACATGGCGTGAGCCTTCGAGAGTTCAAAGGTCGACCAACACCGGTTACTAGAATAACCCTAAAAAATACATGGTCTCTCTCTTGTAACTCAAGTGCTTTCCTCCTCTTATCATGGTAACTCTTATGGCGACTTTGTGAAGCTTTCATCTTCTTCTCAGAAGTTTGCTGCACAATCTCAGGTCCAATCACTACACTATCACCATATTCATTCTGAAACAAAGGTGTCTTACACCTTCTACCATACAACGCCTCAAATAGGGCCATCCTAATACACAAATGGAACTATTATTGTAATTATACTCAATCAGTGACAAGTAGTTATCCCAAGCATCTACTTGTTCTAGCATACAAGCCATCAACAGATCCTCCAAGGATTAGATAGTTCTCTTTGTTTTACCATCACTTTGCGGATGATAAGTGGGACTCAGCTTCAGCTTAGTACCCAGCGCTTCTTGCAAACTCTGCCAAAACCTCGACGTGAACCTCAGATCTCTATCTGGAAAAATGTTTGACAGAATACCATGCAGACTAACAATCTTCTTAATGTACAACTCAGTTAACTTATGCAAAGGATAACTAATCTTAATCGGTATGAAATGAGCCAATTTAGTCATTATTATCATCAATAACTCAGACGGAATCACATCCCTTCATTGTCTTGTACAAACTAATCATAAAGTCCATGGAAATGCTTTCCCACTTCCATTCTGGAATACTCAGCGATTGCATCCGACCCAACATCTTCTTATGTTTAATCTTTGACTTCTAGAAAGTTAAACATGCATAAATAAACTCTACAACTTCCTTCTTCATTCCCAGCCACCAAAACATTTCCTTGAAATCTTGATACATTTTAGTAGCATCAGGATGAATACTTAAAACACTCATGTGACCTTCCTCAAGAATACTCTTATTAAGCTCAAGTATGTCTAGTAAACAAACTCTGTCTCTGAACCTCATCACACCATTCTCATCAATTGTGAAGTCACCACCCTTACTTTGATTGATTAACACACGTTAGTTAACCAATCCCAGATTCATCTTCTAACCTTCTCTGATATCTTCAAGAATACCACTTATTAGTTTCATCAAACCCAACTTCACACCATTAAGAGTCTTTTCATATATTAAACTCATGTCTCTAAATTGCTCAATCAGTTATAACTCTCTAACCATCAATATCGACATATGAAATGACTTCCTACTCAATTCATTAGCTACAACATTAGCTTTACCTAGATGGTAACTTAAGCCAAAATCATAATCCTTCAGAAATTTGTGTTGAAGATTTGGAGACATTATTTGTTTGGCTGCATATTTGAATTGTTCAGTGATCACAAGAGTTTGAAGTATCTATTTGATTATAAGTAATTGAATATGATGCATAGGAGATGACTCGACTACTTCCAATTCCAGGTCATGCGTAGGATAATTCCTTTCATGAAATCTCAACTGTCTAGAAGCATAAGCTACCACCTGACCATTCTGCAGGAACACATCACCTAGACCCATCTTCGGAGAATCACAATACACCACAAAGGACTCACTTGAATTAGGTAAAATCAAAACTAGAACAAACATCAAATTTTACTTGAGTTCTTGAAATTTCTCCTCAAAATGCACATAATAAAAATAGGCTTGGCCTTTTCGGTCAACTAAGTCAACGATAATGCTAGATTTGAAAAACCTTAAATGAACTTTATATAGTAACCAGCCAACCCAAGAAAACTTCTAATTTTAGAAACATACTTCGGAGTCTCCCATTGCAACACAACATTTATCTTCGACGGATCAACTGCTATATCAGCACTAGAAATCACATGACCAAGGAAACTCACTTCTCTCAACCATAACTCACACTTGGATAGCTTCGCGTACAACTGTTTCTCTTTTAAAGTCTATAACATAATCCTTAGATGCTTCGTATGTTCATCATTAGACTTAGAATATAGCAATATGTCATCGATAAAAATAACCACGAACTGATCTAAATACAGATGGAATATTCTATTCATGTATTCCATGAACACTCTAGACGCATTAGACACACCAAAAGACATTACTGAATACTCGTAATGACCCACCTTGCTCTGAAAGCAGTCTTTGAAATATTTTTCGGCTTCACACGAATCAGATGATAACTGGAACGAAAATTGATCTTGCCAAACACACAGGAACCTACCAACTGATCCATCAAATCATCAATCATTAGAAGTGGATTATTTTTTCGTGATATTCACCTCATTCACCTATCAATAATCAACATACAACCTCATGCTACCATCTTTCTTCTTGATTAGCAACACTGGAGCATCCTACGGAGAAACACTCAGACGAACAAACTTCTTTTCAAGTAGATCTTTCAATTGCTTCTTCAGTTCACTTAAATTTGAAGCAAACATTTTATAAAGATCCATCAACATTGGACTAGTACCAGGTATATGTACTAAGTCTATAGCAAGCTCAACCTCGCGCTTCGGGGGCAACTCACTGATATCATTTGAAAACACTTCTGGCAACTTGCACACCACCGGTAATTCGTCAATAACAACTTTGTTTTTTGTCTTCATAGAAGCTAATATCATTAATGCCTTAGACTTATCCTCTACAAACTCATCCACTTGCTTAGCAGATATGAATCACTTGCATCGAACTCTAGAAATGACACTGACTCATCCGACAACTTACACTCTTGCAACCAGCGACATGCTGAACCAACCCGCCACACACGAAACATCTCAGAGAAGCACAAAATTCTCCCTCGCTTATTTCATTCCTACTCCTACAAACAAGCTGTTAGAAAAACAAAGAAGCACCGACAGTGTTTCACACACATGTCACGTACTAGGGAACAAACAACATTATAACAACCAGCTAGACGAGCCAACCTGCTCTGATACCACTATGTAAAACCCTAAACCCCAAAACTTGTATATTAAGCTTTACACTATAATATAAGGTGTCACCAACAACAAAATATTTAACAAATCAAACATTTAATAAACATGCAGCATAAATATTAACGTTATACAATGTTAGAACACAAATTGGTGTTTAACATATCTCATTGTTTTGATGATAACATTAATGAAATTTTGTATAAAAGAAATATATACTCTAATTTTGTTCAAGTGTTTATTTGTTTCAGATATCAAAATTAATATTATTCTGGAAGCAAAAACGCCTTTGAACACTACAGAACGATAAAGCTCTGAGCGTCACAAGCAATACATCAGAAGACTATGATCTGCTACAAATGACTCTGAGCAAAGCTGAGAAGAATTTGAGTAAAGAACATACAGTAAAGTTTCAGAAGACTCTGGAAGTAATTAACGCTGCAAGTACAGAGGCTCTGATAAACTAGTCTTCTCTGTTAAATATTTTCACGCTAAAGCACTTTGCTGCAAAACTCTGTTAGAGTAACTCTGATCTGAAGAACTAGGAACATCATCAGAGGATCTGATGCAAGACGTTCCAAAGTTGTTGAAGAAGATGCTGTTCAAATAAAGATTCGTTGGCATATTCCTTGTCCTTATCCAAACGGCTCTTTCCTCATTCGTGCATGACACAGGAATTCAGACAAAAAGGATTTGTTTGAACATTCCCCTTCTGAGAAAGGAAAAGTCAATAGAAGACAAAAGCAACAAAATGCACAATGTTGCACAGTCTTTGAGAAATGGACTTCAAGTACTATAAAAGCAAGTCTCAGCATCACTTCAAAGTTGACAAATCACTTGACAAATTATTCAACAAGAAACTCATACAAACATTCTTCAAAGTTGAATAGTGTTTATTTCGTTCTTAAAATTATGTAAAAATCACAGTTGTGATATAGCTTTTTAGAAGTAACTCTTAAACACATTGTTAGTTTATCTTTTGTAAAAGATTCCTTAAGAGACCAAGTGTGGTCAAATTTCTTGAGAAGACTTAGACTGTTTATCTTAGTGGTTAACACTGTAATCAGTTTGATTTAGTGGAGTAAGTCCTTGTTGAGAAAGGAAAATCACCTTGGTAGGGTGGACTGGAGTAGTTTGAGTTCAAACAAACCAGGATACAAATACCTTGTTATTTTTCCATCATCTTAATTATTTTTGAAACCCTTATTCAACCCCCCCTTCTAAGTGTTTTTCGTACGTTCAGTTGGTATCAGAGCCTGGTTATGTAAGTGTTATCACTTAACTGTGACAAAGAAAGATCCTGTTGGGAAAAACTATTGATCTATTATTCTTGATTTATCATGGCTGAAACTTCAACTTTAAACAACAACAAATATGATGATAGAGATAGAATCAACACCAAACCTCCCATGTTTGATGGTAAGAAGTTTGATTATTGGAAAGATAGAATAGAAATTTTCTTTCTAGGCTATGACACTGACTTATGGGATTTGGTCACTGATGGTTATATTCATCCTACAAATGATGAAGGCAAAAAGGTTGACAGAAAGTCAATGTCTGATCAACAGAAAAAGGATTTTAGAAATCATCACAAGGCGAGAACCATTCTATTAAATGCTATATCTCATACTGAGTATGAGAAAATAACAAATAGAGATACAACATTTGATATGTTTGAATCTTTAAAAATGACGTATGAAGGAAACTCCCAAGTAAAGGAGACAAAGGCCTTAACGCTCATTCAGAAATACGAAGCCTTCAAGATGGAGGAATCTGAATCTGTGGAAGCTATGTTCTCAAGATTTCAGATTCTAACTGCTGGTCTGAAGGTTCTGGATAAAGGTTACTCTACTGCTGATCACGTCAAGAAGATAATCAGAAGCTTACCAACAAGGTGGAAACCAATGGTGACAGCGCCGAAGCTTGCAAAGGATCTAAATAAGATCACTCTGGAAGAACTTATTAGTTTCTTAAGAAGTCATGAGATTGAGCTGGAAGAAGACGAACCTCAGAAGAAAAGTAAGTCTGTTGCGCTAAAATCTAACAAATCTGCTAAAGCTTTGCAGGTAATTGAAGAAAGCTCTGAAGAAGATGAATTGTCTTTGATGTCCAGAAGGATAAACCAACTCTGGAAGCATAAACAAAAGAAGTTCAAAAACTTCAAGAGATCTGATCAATGTGGCGAATCTTCTGGACACAAGAAATCTGGAAAGAAAGATGTAGTGTGCTACGAGTGTAAGGAGCCAGGCCACTATAAAAATGAATGTCCCAAACTTCTGAAGGAGAAACCCAGAAAGAAGTTTGAGAAGAAGAAGAAAGTTCTAATGGCCACGTGGGATGATTCAGATGCTTTTGAATCTTCATCAGAGTCAGAAGATGAATGTGCTAATGTGGCACTGATGGCTGGCGTGGAGGACCACGAAGAAACAGCTGAATCTGGATCAGAATCAGATTCAGAAGAGGTATTTTCTGAACTTACCAGAGCTGAACTTACTGAACGTTTATCTGAAATTCTTGAAAGCTACAGTAAGATCAAACTCAAATACAAGAAGCTTCAGAGTTATCTTGCAATCTGAGACTGATCAGTTGAGATCAAAGTTGCTGAGCTTAAAGCAAATAATCTTAAAATGAAAAATGATTTAGAAAAAGCTCAAAAGTCTGACTCAGATCCTATGTCATGCTCTAAAAACATTTTAGAAGAGTGTGATTATAGTTTTCAAAGGTTTCTGTCCAGAGGCCTAGATAGAAGCAAAATGGCTTCCATGATCTACGGCGTAAGTAGAAACAACAGAAAAGGAATTGAATATGAATCACCCTCTGCGAAGGATTTAAATCCAAAACCTGTTGATAAGCTGATCATTAAGTATTCTCCTCTGTATACTCACTTTAAATATGGTCACTTAAATGATATTAAGCACACACGTTCTGATCAGAACAACCCTGTGTTTAATAAACCAAAACTTCATCAGAACAAAGATGCTTTTAAGGGAAAGAAGTTCAGATAGAACTTCAGACCTACTAACCCCAGAGGACCCAAGAAAATATGGGTACCTAAGGATAAAATAATCTTTGTTGCAGATTTCCTTAGCAGCAAAGTTGAGATACCAATCATGGTACCTGGACTCTGGCTGCTCACGACACATGACGGGAAGAAGGTCTATGTTCCAAAGCCTGGAACTTAGATCTGGAGGTGACGTGAAGTTTAGAGGGAACCAGAAGGGAAAAATCATTGGCTCTGGAACTATTGGTAATGGTAACCTTCCTTCCATATCTAATGTTTTACTTGTTGAAGGATTAACACATAATCTATTGTCCATAAGTCAATTAAGTGACAATGGTTATGATATAATCTTCAATCAAAAATGTTGTAAAGTTGTGAGTCAAAAAGATGGTTCAATCCTCTTTAATGGGAAAAGGAAGAACAACATTTACAAAATTAATCTTTCAGAACTAAAAGTTCAGAATGTAAAATGCCTTATGTCTGTTAACGATGAGCAATGGGTCTGGCATAGAAGATTGGGTTATATTAGTATGAGACGTATATCTCAGATTAATAAGCTCAATCTGGTCAGAGGACTTCCTCAGTTGAAGTTCAACTCAGATGCTTTTTGTGAAGCATGTCAGAAAGGAAAATTTTCGAAATCTTCTTTCAAAACTAAAAATGTTGTTTCTACCTCTAGATCATTAGAGCTGCTTCATATTGATCTGTTTGGACCAGTGAAAACTGCATCCATCAGAGGCAAGAAGTATGGATTAGTCATAGTTGATGACTACAGCAGATGGACATGGGTAAAATTCCTGAAACACAAGGATGAGTCACATTTTGTATTCTTTGACTTCTGCAATCAAGTCCAAAACGAAAAAGAATTTAAAATTGTTAATGTCAGAAGTGATCATGGTGGAGAATTTGAAAATAAATACTTTGAAAAATATTTTACAGAAAATGGCATTGCACATGATTTTTCTTGTCCTAGAACTCCTCAACAGAATGGAGTTGTAGAAAGGAAAAATAGAACATTGCAAGAAATGGCCAGAACCATGATCAACGAGACTAACATGGCAAAGCATTTTTAGGCAGAAGCAGTGAATACAACATGTTATACTCAGAACAGAGTGTCTGTAAGACCTCTTCTGGAAAAGAATCCTTATGAATTGTGGAGGAATAAAAAGCCCAACATTTCTTATTTCTATCCTTTTGGATGTGTTTGTTTTATTTTGAATACTAAGGAAAATCTGAACAAGTTTGATTCTAAAGCTCAGAAGTGTTTCATTCTTGGATATTCTGAATGCTCTAAAGGCTACAGAGTATACAATACTGAGACACAAATTGTAGAGGAATCAATTCATTTTAGATTTTATGATAAGATTGGCAATCAAAAGCCAAAGCAGCTTGAAATTTCTACAGATAGAGAAGTCCTTCTCACAGACTCTGAAGAATCAGAGGCAGACAAAGCTCAAGCAAAAGCACCATAAGCAACGTCAGATGCTACTCCTTTGACTGCTCAGATGGACAGCTTGACAATTTCTGAAGAACCAACTGTTAAAGGATCATCCAGAATCAAAGCCTCTCATCAAGAGGAAATGATAATTGGAAAGAAGGATGACCCTATCAGAACAAGATCCTTTCTCAGATCATCTAGAACGTAATTATTTGGTTTGGTATCTATCATTGAACCTACCTCAATGGATGAGGCTCTGCAAGATAATGATTGGATACTTTCTATGCAAGAGGAGCTTAACCAATTCACAAGGAATGATGTTTGGGATCTGGTTCCAAGACCAAATGGATTCAATATCATTGGAACAAAATGGGTTTTCAGAAACAAGCTGAACGAGCAAGGAGAAGTTATCAAAAACAAGGCTAGGCTGGTTGCTCAAGGATATAGTCAGCAAGAAGGAATTGATTACACAGAGACATATGCTCCCGTGGCAAGGTTAGAATATATTCGCTTGCTTATTTCTTTTGCTGCACAGAATAACATCACTCTGTATCAGATGGATGTTAAAAGTGATTTCTTAAATGGCTTCATAGAAGAGGAAGTTTATGTTCATCAACCCCCTGGTTTTGAAAATGAAAAATTTACATAACATGTTTTTAAATTGAAGAAATCACTCTATGGCTTAAAACAAGCTCCCAGAGCTTGGTATGAGAGGCTGAGTAATTTTCTTCTGGAAAATAATTTTATCAGAGGAAAAGTTGATACTACTCTCTTCCATAAATCAATTAAGAAAGACATTTTAATCTGTCAGATTTATGTTGATGACATTATTTTTGGAACAACAAATATTACGCTTGGAAAGGAGTTTGCTCAATCTATGCAGGCAGAATTTGAAATGAGCATGATGAGAGAACTCAGATTCTTTCTGGGAATTCAAGTGAATCAAACTCCAGAAGGAACCTACATACATCAGACAAAGTATGTAAAGGAGCTTCTGAAGAAATTCAACATGACAGAAAGTAAGCTAGCAAAGACTCCAATGCATCCAACAAGCACTCTAGGTAAAGAAGAGGTAAGCAAAAAGGTAGATCAGAAGCTCTACAGAGGTATGATTGGTTCTCTTATGTACTTGACTGCTTCTAGACCTGATATCCTCTTTAGTGTTTGCCTATGTGCTAGATTCCAATCAGATCCTAGAGAATCTCACTTAACAGCTGTTAAGAGGATTCTGAGGTATCTGAAAGGTACTACTAACGTGGGTTTGTGTTACAGAAGATCTGATGAATAAAGATTAGTTGGATTCTGTGATGCTGATTATGCTGGAGACAGAATAGAACGTAAAAGTACTTCTGGAAGCTGTCAGTTTCTGGGAAGTCATCTGATCTCATGGTTCAGCAAGAAGCAACCTATAATAGCACTTTCAACAACAAAAACAAAATATATTACTGCTGCTGGTTGTAGCACACAGATGCTTTGGATGAAAAGTCAACTAGCAGATTATCATGAGAGCAACATTTCTATCTTCTGTGATAATACTTCTTCTATTTGCCTTTCTAAGAATCCCATTTTACATTCTAAGGCAAAGCATATAGAAATTAAGCATCATTCCATCAGAGACTATGTTCAGAAGGGAATTATAAGCTTAAACTTTGTTGATACAGACCATCAATGGGCTGACATTTTTACAAAACCCCTTGCTGAAGATAGGTTTAAATTTATTCTGAAGAATATTAGTATGGATTTTTGTCCAGAATAAAACTATTATTTAGAAGCAAATTTATTCAGATGAAATATGATTAATGTCTATACTCTGAAATAATTCATCTGATTATTTCTTTTGGTACGTTATTTTTTTGTGAAACTCTGATCTAACAAGTCTCAGAAGATCTGAGTGTTGATTAACATTTCTTATTTTAAAGAGATTCAGAGGCACATTAACATCAAACACGTGTCACATGAAATCTGAAAAGGTGGAGTGTAATCAATGAGACGCCGTTTAGAGGTACTGTTTGAATTCTCAATTCCTCGTTTTCCTCCCCACGCTTGTCAGAATCATTTAATGCTCTTAAATCATTATTCTTTTTGATGTGACTTTTTGTTTTAAATTAATTGAATTAAATGCTGAACGTGTGAATGTGTGCCCTAATTTTAGCCCCTATATATTCCACAACACAACACTTCTCACATTTTTCACTCTCTCTCACACCTATATGCGTTTTTGTTTGCTTCATTGCTTCATCTTCTTTTCCAAACCTAAATCTCAAAGAAGAACTCGTTATCTCTCAAGATCAGAAATGGAAACTTCATCTTCAACCTCTCAACAGTTTGAATCTACAATGGTTGTGGTTTCATCTTCTAATATGGGTCCTGCTCCGTTCAAAGAACCTGTAAGAACTCTTCTCACACTTGTTGATCAACTGGAAGTTTTATGTGAGTTCCTGGTAGATTTTGAATGCATTGTTGTGAATGGTTTTGATTTGCGTCCAACTGTGTCATCACAAGGATGGACAAAGTATTTTGATAGACTGATAGGTCTAGTTTATCCTTGCTTGGTTAAAGAATTTTGGATCCATGCAACCGTTTACCCCAAATTCATCGTTTCTTCAGTTCTGGGTAAAGTAATTATCATCACTGAAGATCTAATTCGCAAGTTGATAGGATATCAAGAAATAGATAGTGTTACTCATCTGCCAGCAGGTCATATTGAAATGAATGAGGTGTACAGTGAAGTTTTCACTTCTGGGGAAGTTTCAAGCAAAATAAAGGATTTAAAGGTTCATTACAAGATCTGGGCAAAGATCTTCTTAGGCTGCATACATCACAGGAAATCCACTAATTCTCCTGACTACATCAACACAGATCAGATGTATTTCATGTACTGTCTGGGTAAAGGCATCAAGGTGGATCTGCCTCACTTACTTTTTACTCATCTTTGGGGACATGTAAAAATGTCCAAAAATCTGTCAAAACAAAGCATCAGAAGGTCAGAAACTGGATCCCTATGGGAAGACTAATCTCAGATATTCTGACTGAAAATGGATTAGTGACTCATCTGACAGAGGCTGGTCTGACAGAAGAGTTAGCTTCAATTATTGGAAATCCTCTTAATGGAAAGAGTTTACAGAGGATGAGGATAGTGGAAGAACTTACTTCTGCACCAGTTCTGATCAACATTGACAAAGTAATCCAGAGAAGAATTCCTTTAGATGATTTTCCTCTCTTCACTGCTGAAGAACCAAGGGAAATTCTTCTGAGCTGCATTGCTGAATGCTTAGCAAATGGAACCCCCTTGCCACCAGATTTGATCAAAAGAGCAAATGAACCTGAACCAGATTTCTATGGGGAGAAATAGAGAAAGAGAAGAAAGGTCTCAGAGGAAGGATCTTCGAAGCCTAAGAGGAAAGCTTCTGGAGAAGCATCTTCTACAAAGCCAAAACGCTTCAAGAAGCAAAAAGGTAACCCTTCTGTAAATTTATCTTCTATTTCTGAACAAGTAACAGAAACACCAACATCTGAACCTCTTCCTCCTTATGACCCAATTCCCACACCTTCTCCTCCTCACAACTCTGAACCCATTTTATATGAACCACAAAAATCTCAACCACTACACTCTGAACCTCAACAACATCGAATTTCTGAACCACAACAACCACAATCATCTGAACACACTACATTTGTACCATCCACGCCTTCTTTCAACATCCATTAGAAAACAACCCCTGATAAAACCCCATCTTCTATTCCACAAACATCTGAACCAAACCCTTCTGTAAACCAACCATCTGAACATCCACCATCTGAAAATCAAACATCTGAACTACAACAATCAGAAACCATACCATCTGATCCTGCACCTGTCATTCTTGATCTCCAACCTCTCACGACTGTCTTTCCAGTTTCATCTGGATCATCTGAATCTTCTGATTCATATGATTCCACTGATTCTGATAGATCGGGTGTCATCTCTTCTTTTCTCAAATCCTTTGTTTCTATCCCATTGGACCCTGAGGATGATACTTTTTCATCTGAACCAACCCCATATGAACCTAAGGTTGCTAATACTTCATCTGTCCATATTCCATCTTCATCATATCCACCTGTTATCATTATTCCTTCTTTTTCTATACCTTCAACCTCTGCTACCACTAAAACATCACTCTTAGAAGCCTACCTGAAACCAAAACCTAGGCTAGATGTTGGTACACTGTTTGCTGGTTTTGAAAAAGAAATAAATATGTGGTTATCTACTGTCAAGAAGGAATGCTTTTCAAGTTTGAATCCTGATGATTCTAAAGCTATCTGGAAAAGATTCAAAACTAGATTCAACTCCGTGGCTTCAAATATTCAAGAGATTTGCTCTGATGATGCAAAGGTCAGATTTGCTGAAGTTGTCAGACTCACTCTTCTGAGGTTTCGCAGAAATCCAACTTTGCTTCTGGAAAACACACCTGCAAAGGATGTGTGTCTTCCCTCTGAAGACTTTGCTGCATCTGAGACTGCTGAAGTGTCTAGGTCTGAAGAAGTCATTCCAGAAGGTTCTGCTCCTGGTCCTGAAGAAACTCTTGACTCTATTCAACCTTCTGATATGATTGTACAGAATGCATCTGCTTCTATGGTTAGTCACAATGCATCTGCTTCTGCGTATACTCCTGAGTCATCTGAAGTGAAGAAAGAAGATGAAGATCTGAATGCTAAGTTTGCTCAGCTAGAGACACTGAAATAAGATCTTGGATGGTAAAACAAGAAAAGACCACTGAAGAAATCAAGACTTGGATGGTGAAGCAAGAAGAGTCAATCTCTGAGATAACGAATCTTCTGAGGAATTTGGCTTCCCGTTTTTCTTCTTAGTTTCTTTGTTGGTTGTGCACTTATGTGTTAACTGTTTGTCTGTTTCTGTTTTGGATTATTTTTATCAATGCATCTGTGAATCTATCATATGATTTATTGTTTTCCTCTGTTATTTTTTTTGTCTTAAAGTTTTTCTTAATCAGATTCTTTTTTATATGACAAAAGGGGGAAAAATGGTAATTTTGATAATTCACATAAACAAATACCAAAAGGCAACTCATACATGATAAATTACATCTAATCATATTTTTGAGTGTTTCAGAGCTAATAATTCTCATCTGACAAATTTCTAAGAATTAACTCTGAACAAGAATCTGAGAATCTACAAGTTTGCTCTGACGCTGAAAAGAATACAAGAGCTGAAAGGGAAGTATTTAATTTTTTCAGAAGTATTCATTTCAGGGGAGATTAATATTCTCAGGGGGAGAGATATTTTTTTTCTATTTAAACAAAATTTCCTATAGTTTTTGTCATCATCAAAAGGAGGAGATTGTTAGAACACAGATTGGTGTTTAATATATCTCATTGTTTTGATGATAACATTAATGAAATTTTGTATAAAATAAATATATACTCTAATTTTGCTCAAGTGTTTATTTATTTCAGATATCAAAATTAATATTATTCTGGAAGCAAGAACGCCTCTGAACACTACAGAACGATAAAGCTCTGAGCGTCAGAAGCAATACATCAGAAGACTCTGATCTGCTACAAATGACTCTGAGCGAAGCTGAGAATAATTTGAGTAAAGAACATACAGTAAAGTTTCAGAAGACTCTGGAAGTACTTAACGCTGCAAGTACAGAGGCTCTGATAAACTAGTCTGCTCTGTTAAATATTTTCACGCTAAAGCACTTTGCTGCAAAACTCTATTAGAGTAACTCTGATCTGAAGAACTAGAAACATCATCAGAGGATCTGATGCAAGACGTTCCAAAGTTGTTGAAGAAGATGCTGTTCAAATAAAGATCCGTTGGCATATTCCTTGTCCTTATCCAAACGGTTCTTTCCTCATTCGTGCATGACACAGGAATTCAGACAAAAAATATCTAATTATAGAAAAAGGATTTGTAAATCATTAATATAATTGAGTTGTGACTCATCAAAAAATAATGTGACACATCATTAAAAATTTGACACATCATTAAATTTGTGTATACATGTCTGAAAGGGAATAAAATTGTTTAAAAATAAAATAGGAGATTGATTTCGTAAAATGAACTAAAATGGTAATTTAGTCTAAGTAGTATTTATGAAAAAAAGTATCGTCTAATTAAAAATTTAACACAGCATATCATATTAATAAAAAATAAATAAGTACAAAAATATTTATACGCAGTTCAATTTGATTTTGTATTATTTTTTAAAAATCAATCTAAAAACGGATCCGAACTAAGCAAATTTTATAAATTAACATCCAAATACATATAATATTATTCGATATTTTTTTGCGGTTTTTTAATTTTTTTGATTAATTTATAATTTTTATTTAGATTGGTTTAGATTTGAACACCTCAAAATACTAATATTAAACAATTGTTTAAGACTTAAATTTACTTTAAAATAAATTGTATAAAAACATAATATAACATTGAATGGTTTGGTCGAGGTTGGATACATTAAATCAAACACTGGAGTATTAGGGTCTTCACCATAAAATTACAATATTTTATATGACGAAATCTTTAAATTTATAATAGTTTTTTTAATATTTATAATTATATATAAAAAGGGATATGAATTTTTGGGCCGACTCTTTTTTCATTTCTATTTTATCCTTTCAATTTCAAAAATAGTTTATTTAATTTTAAAAAATAAGTAACACCCATATATAATATATGTCCAGAATTTACATATTATACATAGTTGTTAATTAGGTACTAAAATACACAAGTTCCTAGTGACATATTGTACATATTACATGCCCAAAATAAAACAACTAAAAGTGACACAATATATACAAGATGTCCAAAATGAAACTAAGAACTAGATCACTGTGGAATAATCTCAAAATATTCATCTATACAGCGGAAAGCCATCCAAAAGTAAGGTAAGCATGGACATCAAGCTACCTTGTCGTTACCCTTCGCTAAATCGGAACTACCTGAAAAATAATCAACAACATGAGGTGAGATAATAATTCCACTGGGTTCCCTATCTTATGGGTCCTCTCGGCTATACAAGGTTCTAAACATCCATTAGCTCAAGTCCTAAAAGGGAAAAGGAGACTTGATTTCACAATTCTTACACTACATGGAAACACATTGCTTGAGTTCACCAACTCAAACTATCAGTAATTGTAACACACAAGTGTCGTAACCCGAAATTTGACCTCTCATTTTGCCTTTTTCTCTATGATTTTGTTGTAGGAACATTCAGAGTTTCAGAGCCTGATTAATCTCATCCTCATAAAGTCATCACAACATCAACACACGCAAAATAGAAGGGAAATCATGCATATTTATCAAAGCAAATAGTCGAAGTTCAGAGCCACGACCATAACACATTGTTTCAAGCCAAACTGGACAAATTTTTCCCGTGTTAATCGATTAACCATTTGCAAAGAAAAACTGGTTAACCTATTAACACCCTTTTACAACACTGTTTTCAGTTTTTGAATAGCTGTTAATTGATACACCTGCAAGTTCTGCAGAATTTCAGCCTTTGACAGCGCTGCAGCAGCTTCTCATTCATGTGGAATATTCTAGACACTTCAAGAATTCACTTGCGTTCTCTACAGTACATCGTTTTCAATCAAGACCACCATGCACCCTTGTTTCCAAACATGTGAACCATTGGATTTTGAACATGCATTCAGATGCTCCCGCCGAGTTAACAAATAACTAACCGAGTAAATTTATGACTCGGTGAGTTAAATGTAACTAACTCCAAACCAAATGTCAAACCACCCTTAACGAGCTCCAAACCTTGTTCCAAACCTATCCCATTCAAAACTTCCACTCTATATAAAGAAGTTTCACTTTGTTGCAAGGGACCTTTAAACCCTTAATCATTCTCTCAAATTTTTATTCTTCACTCTCATTTCTCTTTGAAATTTCTGCAACTTCTCACATTAATCTTCATCTTCTTCACCCAAACCACACTAGAGCTTATTTTTCACCATTGAATAGTAGTAATTTCACATTTAAATTTCTTTTCTCTTGAGCTTAACCTTCATTATATTACATTTCTTATTGGATTTCTAGAATTACAGTAGCTTCTACTTCAATTCAAGTAATCATCTCAAAGATTTCGGAGCAAATTTGCATTTGAAACATTTATTGTGTTTTTATCAGTTTTGATACGGTTTGATCTCAATCTTGAAATTCTATGGTTTTCTTTGCTTCTTCACACTACATTTTGCTTACAACACTTACCAAGGAAAGCCTTCGCCTTGTAGGTTGGTAATTCTCGCTCGATTTACTTTTTTGATCACTTTCGTATGTTCGTAATGTAGATCTATTGGCTTTTTGATGTGAATTGATCATTCATTTGTTTGATTGTTGATCTTGATGTTTGATGGATTTAATTGACATTTAATTGTTGCTACTTGATGTAATTTTCGTGTACAATTGCATGCCATAACATGTGGATGATTAGAGAAGTTATTAGTTGCAAGAAGTGCTTGTGAAAAGTTATTTTTCTGTCACTATTACAGGGTTAATCGATTAACCATTTGCTAGGAAAAATGTGTTAATCGATTAACACCTCTGTTTTAGGCAAATTCTATTGTTTTCAAAGGGTCAATCGATTAACCATTTGCAAGGAAAAAATGGTTAATCGGTTAACACTATACCAGAAGCTATTTTTTGTGCTTTTTCATGCTTGTTTGGTTTTCTTTCCATATTTAACTTCCACGGCTTGACATACTTGATATTTGTGGATGTTTCTTGAGCTGTTTAGCCTTTGGTTGAAGTATGTATGCGGACTTTGATACACGACTTATCGATTATGAGATTGTTTGCATTCTTGAAGTTGTGTAATCATGTTGCTTTTTGCATACTCTTGTTCATATGTTAACATGATTAATAATGCCTGCTAATTGATTATTGTTAATGCTTGAAAATTTTGCTCTTGATTACATTAAGTTTGTTCTTTATTGAACAAATTTAATCTTGTATAATCATTACTCATCATTTTTGCTTTGATGATTTTTCGACTCATTTGAAAAGTTGTTAGCATATTCTTTCCCTTTGATTGATCAATTAAAGCCTTGTTTCGATTGGTTAATCCTCTTCTTTCTCTTGTCTTTAGGCTTCTTTTAGAGTTTCTCTTTCTTAGTCTCCTGCGAAGTCACTATACTCTGAGTGCTAGAGAAGGGACGAGAGTGGAGAATTCCTACACTCATTCTGATTATCTTGGGTAAGGGACGAATGACCCTGTGCTTGGAAAAATCATCTCTATCTCTAGATTATAATGTCTCCTGATCCTCAGCCGAATCGATCTTTGATCACTCGTACCCTAACCATTGTCTCTTAAGTTAATCACCCGTTTTTTTTGTTGATCACAATCTGTCTGGTAAAATCAATTCTCTTCTTCCCCAACAAAGTCGCAATTCTTTTCTTCGGTTAATCATAATCCATTTTTTAAAATACCGAGTCCCTAGTGGAGTTCGCCACCTTCTCTTGGTTACTCTCCCTTTTTCGTTGGTTAATCATTGTCTGTCAGTTAAAACACCAATTTGCTCGTTTTCTCAGTTAACCACAGTCCGTCTGTTACCATATTGAGCTTCTCTTGGGTTAATCACCATCTCTTGGTTAATCACACATTCTTTGGTTAATCACAGTCCACCTGTTAAAACCAATCTTCCTTGGGTTAGTCACCTCTTGGTTAATCATCCGTTTCTCAGTTAACCATAGTCCACCTGTTAACATACTGAGCCTCTCTTGAGTTAATCACTGTCTCTTGGTTAATCATTCATTCTTTTTGGTTGATCATAGTTTGTCTATTAAAACTAATACCCATATGACTTAGTAACCTTCTTTTGGTTCAAATACTCGCGCCTTTGGGTTAGTAACCTTTTTTGGGTTCAAATACCCTTTCTTCGATCAAATAATGCTTGTTCAGTCAGTGTACCGGACTCCTTTGGGTCACAACCTTCGCTTGGTTCCACACCCGTTCTTTGGGTCACAACCTTTGCTTGGTTCAACACCCGTCCTTTGGGTCACAACCTTCGCTTGGTTCAACACCCGTTCTTTAGGTCACAACCTTCGCTTGGTTCCACACCCGTTCATTGGGTCACGACCTTCGCTTGGTTCCACACCTGTTCTTTTAGATCACAAACTTTGCTTGGTTCTACACCCGTCCTTTTGGTTGATCACAGTTCATATGTTAAAGCCAATTTCTCCTCTCCTTATTGAATTAATCACCTCTTGGTTAATACTCATTCTTCTGGTCAATCATCGTTCGTCGGTTAAAAACCAATTTCTTTTTCTTTTCGGTTATCCATTGTTCGTCAGTTAACATACCGAGTCCCCAGAGAGTCAAACACCCTATCTTGGTTAAATACTCTCCTTGTGGTTTATCACAGTCCGTCTGCTGACACCAACCCTGTTTTTCCCCACAAAGTCATAATCCTATATTTCTTCAATTAACCACTGCCTGTCATTTAATACACCGAATCCCTAGTGGATCTTACTTCATCTTGAATCAAATCCCCCGTGAGCACTTTCTTTTTCCTTTTCCCTTTCCTTTTTAGCTAGAATCCTTTAGATAGATAACCCATTCAAGCCTAGAAGTAAGAAAAATGGTTCTCATCGAGTATGACAGATGCGTGAGGTGCTAATCTCTTCCTCTTGCATAACCGACCCCCTTACACGTTTCTCTTCCCTTTGGGTTTTATCGATATTTTCCCTGTCATTTGGGACTAAATAAAGTTCGGTGGCGACTCTGTTGTATCTTTGAGTGTGCAATTCACTAAGATATAATCCCACTAGCTTCCTCTGGTGACTTTGTTGGGGAGTCTTTGCTCTTGCAAGTTGGAGCTTCGCCTAGTTTTGTTTGTTTCTTGTCTAGCTAGGACTCCCCAGCTTTAGCTAGCGACCCTGTTGGGGAGTCCCTACTCTTGCAAGTTGGAGCTTTGCCTAGTTTTGTTTGTTTCCTAACTAGTTAGGACTCCCCAGCTTCACCTAATGACTCTGTTGGAGAATCCTTGCTCTTTCAAGTTAGGGTCTCGCCTAATTTTGTTTGCTTTCTTACGTGTTTGAGTGTTTATTTTTTCACTTTACTTTCTTTATCTTTATGTTATTTACTACATTTCTTTACTGCTTTAAGTATTCATATGCTGCATACTTTGGATATCTGCTATATATTCTTCTGTTGTTGGGATTGGTAGATGTTACTTGAGAGATAAACCCACTACACAGGCTTGAGCGTACACACAGGATATAATCATGGATAGTCGTGTCACCTGTGTTTTGTGCGTTAGGTTGTCACGAGAGCCACACCTAAACTAGTTTCACTTGAGAACTACCAGTTGAGACTGTGATTCAGCCTGCTATCAACCTGCCAAGCTCTCGGCCTGGTTTGAATAGGCTTCCTGCTGCCTATCCGTGGGGAATGCCCCCGAATTTCACTCCTCACATTTCTAATGGTAGTCCCTTTATGTCGTATCAATATTTTCTTGTGCCCGTGCCCAATGGGAATTCTGTTGCATACCCATGGGGCATGCTTACCCCACTTCCACCTCCTGTGGTGAACAATGATGATCATGAGATTCCTCAAGCACAGACTCGCCAGACTCCTGTCTCAACTGATGTTAAAGTTCCTGATGAGGATGAGCATGTGTACATAGGTCCTCCTATTCATGTTCCAAATTTATCTCAATCTGCTCAAACTGATGTTCAGAATGTTCATTCTAAATGCCTTATCCGGGGGCATCCTCAGCTACCGTGGTACCTCCTCTTGGTTTTCCGATGGGTCAGAATTCTGGTCAGGTGGTAAATTCTGGGTTGGTGTATTCCTCTCACTTTGCTTCTCCTCTAATTCTTGCTCTGGCTGCATCACAGCTTTTGAATCAGTAAATCTCTCTTAGACCCGCTGATAAAGACAAGCCTGCTGACTACAAACTGTTAGATGAGAGAATCAAAGCTATTGAAGGTTTCTCCGCCTTTGGCATGGATGTCAAAGACCTGCGTTTGGTTCCAAATGTTGTGCTACCCCAAAAATTCAAGGTGCCTGGTTTGGCTAAGTACAAGGGGTTGTGTTTTCCACGAAGCCACATTACAATGTCTTGTAGAAAAATGGCGTCATACATAGACAATGATGATCTGCTTATCCACTGTTTCCAGGATAGCCTATATGGGGCTTCCCTAGATTTGTATATGAACCTTAAGCAAAAGTAAGATCAAAACCTGGAAAGATCTATCTAAAGCGTTCTTGAAGCAATACAAGTACAACTTGGATATGGCTCCCACTAGGTTGCAACTACAAAATCAAGCTCAGAAAGTCGGTAAATCATTCAGAGAATAAGCTCAGAGGTGGCGTGAGATGGCTTCCCGAGTCCGACCTGCTCTATCTGATATAGAGTTGGTTGACATATTCATGGGCACTCTTCAGGGTTTGTATTATGAGGAGATGGTTGGTAGAGCATCCTCTAATTTTGCTGATGTTGTAACCGTTTTGGAACATATTGAGAATGGGCTTAAAATAGGGAAAATTCCTGGCACTGTGAATCAACAATTAGGGGCTAATAAGACACAAGGTGGGTTCTCTAAAGCAAAGGAAGAGGAAACAAGTGTTGTCATGGAAAGTGTCCATCTTCAAGCGCAAACTCCTGAGGCTCATAATCAGCGAGCCCAAAGACGAGAGCATCAGAACTAGCACAAACCCTGGAATAATCTAAAATGAAGGAATGTTCCCTTAGATCCAATTCCTGTGACATACAATCAACTTCTCCCATATCTGATTCAAAACTCGCTGGTGGTTCCCAAGGCTCTGAAACCCCCACCAGAACCATTCCCACCTGGGTATAATCCCAATGTGTAATGCAGATATCATGCTGGGTCAACTGGACATTCGACCAAAGACTACAATGCTTTCAAAGTTAGAGTCCAATAGTTGATTGAAAAAAAGCACTTAACTGTTCAAGGTGAGAAATTGTGGGTGGACGGAAATCCCTTGTCTGTGTAGGGACCAAGACTGCAAAAGCATCCTTTGAAACAGTTGATCAAACTTGAGAGCACCTCTTCAACATTGGCAATCATTATATCATTCCATCATTTCCATTTGTAATCTTTTTGTTTGTCAAGCACTGTTCATTTGTAAAACTTGTTTATTTTTAGATGATAATAATAATGAAATGAATATGTATGTTTTGAATAAATTCATTCGTGTTCACTCATACTTTTTATCAGTATCACACATTTGATCAAGAAAAATCAAAAGAGAATGATGAAATCAAAAAGACATGAGATCACTATCTATATGCTTTCGAATAAAACCCTACTAACGATGTAAGGAATTTATTCAAATCCCTAAACACATGAGGTATAAGGAAGATAATCCCTGGTCAACCCCATTGGGCCTTGGAGTAGGAGTTTCTTTATGTACATAAAACCCTCAATCTTAACCATGGGCAGGGAACTCTTCAGTTAGTTTGACCATGCGTTCAATTTTCAAAAGAGGAGTACCCCATTTGAGGATCAATCAACCCTTATCCCTCACAAGAGGTCTAAAATCACAAATATACAATGGTTGTCCCTCACCAGCCAAAGGAACAAGGTAGTCACAACCCTATCAAAACAACAAGTGTCACACGATTTGTTCCAAAAAAAAAGGAGTTTAAAATCACAAAAGCAAAAAAAAAGGAAAGAAATGCCCACTAAGTCAAAATCTCAAAAACAAATGATTTAGGCAAAAGTTAGGGAACTCCGGTTGTTGTCTCCTAATTTCGACGCCTGAATGAAATTAAAAGTAAAAAATAGAGTTCCTGAAGAAATCTAATTACTTTTACTAGAGCCATGTTTTGATATGGGAGTCGAAGTCGTCATTTCGCCAGGAAAATCTATGTTATGGACTTAGAGATATTCCTCAGCAGTTGGAAGACTTGATTCAACAAAAGTGTCTCTAAGGGTATTTCGACGAGTTCATTTGAATTCAAATAAAAGAGGGAAAGTTCGTTTTTAAGAAAGACACATGGAGCGCCCCTATGATTCGAAGGCATGCATAGCGACACTTGTTTTGACTTCGTTTGTTAGCCGTTAATAGTAGTTATGTTTGATTATTATAAATAGCAGGTCTTAGTGTTAAAATGAGGGTGTTCAATTGTGTACAAATTCTTTAGTATACTCCAAGTATCCGTGTGTTGAGAGAAATGAGTTTGTAAGAATGTACGTTTACTAAATATCAGTTTTGTCATTTCAATACAATTTGATAAATCTCTTTCTTTATGCAAGTTCTTATCTTCGTCATTTACTAGTATTTCAGTTTCACTTATTGTCACTTAAATTCATTTACATTTGAAATAAGTTGCTTTATTATGGACTCTGTCGAAGTGTTCATAGTTTTCATAAACTTTATTTAAGATCAATTAACACATGTCCTAAGATTTGTATGGTCGATCCTGCAAGTAAAATAGATCTTTTTTTCGATTTGTAAGACCAACGGTTGTTCACCAATTTTCACGGCGAACAAATTGGCATGCCTAGTAGGACCGTGCTAAGTGATCATAAAAATCACTTCTAAACTCTTTTTGGGGGAAAAATTATTAGTTCTGTGGTAAATTTTTTCTTCAAAAAACTTCGTTGCATGTTATTAAGAAGTGGTAAGGTAGCCACAGTTAACGAAGATAGAACAAAAAGGAGATATAGGAGGAAAATGGCGATAAATTCAAACCAACTAAATATTCCTCAGGATATCCCGAATAACAGTATAGAACAACCCATAAGAGCTTTGACAGGAGGACTAACGGTCTCAGTGCCTATCTCTGAAGCAATACCGTCTATGAGAAGTTCGATGCCCACACATTCGATTTCCCATATGCAACCTATTCTAACTTATATTGGGCTAATGGGTCCTCCACGGACCCCACCATCGATAGGGACTTCGACATTTAGAGGCATCCCTCCCCCTGGGTTTTCAATGCCTTTTCCTCGAGACCCACCCTATGGAATTCCAACTTCGATGATGTAAAATTTACAAAACGTCCCTCCATTATATACAGAACCCATAATGACTTCGACATTACAAGGATCTAGCTCTAGGGTAAATATGGGTATAGTAAAAATTTAGGTATAGGGTATTCAGCTCAGTTGCCAAGTTTGACAACCAATTCTGCATCTTATTTGAGACAACAGATGGATGAAAGTAACCACCAGATGGTTCAAATGATGTCTTAAACTATAGAGGAAATCTTTCAGCCCCTCATTCAAAATACTACACAAACTAATCAACAATTGGCAGCACAAATGACGCGGCTTGTACAATTTTTGGGTGTACCAAATCCCCCTCGACAACCACCAAGGGAGTATATGATAGAAAACCAAGGGGTAGTCTTTGAAGAAGACAACACCATTAACCAAATTCCATAAACCGGCCCAGGAAAATCAAAATAACCAGGGAATGATCGAACGACCTAGAGTCGAACCCCCTAGGAACCAACCACAAGTTCCTAGAGAAGAAGAACCAAGGGTACTTTAGGTCAATAGGAACCAGGTTGCTGAAAATGTCGTATAAAAAGTTCGACATAACAATCTAGTAGCGGACAATAATTTGGCTGCCATGGTCAAAAGAATCATGGCACGTAACGGAGTAAATTTTGGCCTTCGACGGCCAAATTATACATCGACATTATCACAGTATATCCTCCAGGAAGATTTACCCCCAATACCAAAGGTTCCTAAGTTCACTAAGTCTTCTGGGGATACCATTGAGTCTATTGGCGAACACGTGGCTTGGTATTTGATAGAAGCAAAAGACATTTTGAATGATGACAATTTTAGGGTCAAGTATTTTCCAAGTTCTCTTACAAAAAATGCTTTCACTTGGTTCACAACCCTACCTCCAAATTCGATGCATAACTGGGCCCAATTAGAACGTTTATTTCATGAACAATTCTACATGGGACAAACGAAGATTAGTTTGAAGGAATTGGCTAGTATAAAACGAAAGTTTACTAAGCTAATTGATGATTATTTAAATAGATTTCGACTTCTCAAAGAAATGTGTTTCACACAAATACTAGAACATGAGTTAGTCAAAATGGTTGCTAGTGGCCTAGATTATTCCATCAGAAAGAAATTAGATACTCAATACCTGAGGGATATGGCCCAATTGGCCGATAGAGTTTGACAGTTAGAATGTTTGAGAGAAGAAAAAGTGAGGTTAAATAAGAATAAAAGAATAACCTATGTCAAATTCAACGAAGACGGCGAAGGGTCGTGCAGTGAGTCTATAACTTTCGACGAAAATGAAGTAGATCTCGCTGAATTGAAAAAGGGTTCCCCCTATTCTTGCAAGGTTTTAGCACCATCGAATGGGAAGAACCCTACTGAATCAGATAAGAATGATAGGTTTCCTAAGAGAACTTATACATTCGATGTCACAAAGTGTGATAAAATCTTCGATTTATTAGATAAAGATGGGCAAATGATAGTACCTCTTGGTGCTAAAATGCCATCTTTAGATCAAAGAAAGAAAAAAGGATTTTGCAAATACCATAACTTTTTGGGCCATAAAACCTCTCAATGTTTTCTTTTCAGGGATCCTGTGCAAAATGCTATCCTAGAGGGAAGGCTGAAATTCGGGGAGAAGCCCAAAAACCAGACGAAGGTTAATGTCGAGCCTCTACAAATTGTTGATGCTTACTATACTGAGCCTAAAGAGGTTATCATGGTTGAATTCGCTGAGGGTTTCGACGGCACCGTCAACATGGTTGAAGTTACTGAGGACTTCATTAATAAAGTTGTGTTGGTTCAGGTCACTGAAGAGCTTGACCAGAAATTTATGACAAATTTTGTTCGAGAAGCAACTGAAGGCTTCACCTAAGAAACTACTGACAATTTCGACAACAAAGTTATTGATGACTTTGCCAAAGGAGTTGCTGAGGACTCCAACCTTATGATAATAACGAAGGAAACCGCTGATGGTTTCATTCGAATGGACAAGGCTGTTGATGGCCTTCAAATGCAGTTTTACAAGTTAGACATTGTTGATGATGTCAACATGGACATTAACATGGTGGGAGTCTAACAGGTAACTCCCATGGAAGTCGACCGGGAGTGTCGACAAGAGGAATACAACAAAGTCGCTTACCCAAAAAAGGAGGAAAGCCTCATTGACTTTCTTCACAGGTGCCAAAACAAAAAATCTGAAGTTATGTTGTGCCCCAGGTGCAGTGCTGTGTTTGATAAAAAAATGGCATGCAACATAGAGGGCATAAGAAAGGAAAAAGAAAGGCACGAACAAAGGGCCTCCTATAGGCAATGGGGTTTCGACCCACGAAGATCTACTTACAGGCAAGACGAAACCAAACTAAGGGAGCCGGGGGTTAAGCCATCCACATTCAAACCAACAGCGGAGGCTTCCAAAGAAATTTGGATGAGGTCAGATGACAGTAAACAGCAAGGACAACAAAAATGGCAAAAGTTCGACGTCGACAGGGGCTCATCAATGGCCTACCGTAAGGAGTTCGAGGCTTCGACGAAAATGGCCTATATTTCAGAAAACTACAAGGGAAAGAATCCAATGTCTCGATCTCAATGGAGAAGGGAACAACGTAGGAGAAAAGCTCAAAGAGAGGCTAGAGCTAAGGCTGAAACCAGCACCAACCTACCTGCTATGAAAGAGAAAGACGAGGAACTAAAGCCTTTCGACAAGTTACCCATGGGGAGAAAACTATTTGTTGCCTAGGGAAAGAAGGCTAATGAGAAGCATGATCGAGAAATGGAAGAAGACGAAATGCTTACGGATACTTTTGACTCTGGGTCAGAAGGTTCTTTAGATATCATAGTAAATATGGTATCAGTTTTGCCCAGAGAATTCGACCAGATCACCGAGGTCGAAGATTTGGATATGTATACAGAAGCAGAAATAGCGACACACAAACCAATGTGCTGAAGGTGTGAAAAATACATAAGAAGGGGGGGTTTGAATTGGGTATTTCCTCTACTGAAACTTTTAATCTTTTTAATGAGTTGCTTTCTATAGTATTCTTTTCTTTGTATTGCGGAAGCATAAATAATATAAGTAAAGAACATAAGATATATCCTGGTTCACTTGAGCAACTCTCAAGCTAATCCAGTCCACCCTTCTAAGGTGATTTTGCCTCACTCAAGCAAGGACTTAATCCACTATAACCAAACTGATTACAGATATGCACAAGCTAACTGCCAGTGACTAACTAATGAACAATGACACGTTCAGGGATCCCTTAAGGATATAACGTTCATTGATCCCATAAATGACAATTGTCACTTATCATCTCAAGTATACTGATCTCCACAAGATCACTTGAGGAACCATTGCTTCTAAAGATAGAGTTTGTATTACAGGAGATTACATGAGTGCTTCTTGATAAGCAGGTTACTCCTAATTTAGTACATAGCAAGTATTGAGCAACAACTCCTTGCATTTAAATATAAAAACTAATCTAAGGATGAATCTCAAGGAGATTGTTAAGAACATTAGTTTCCATATTGCTTAAGAGCTTTCCTGGTTAATCAGCTATGTTGCTAACTTCACTCGTCAGCATCATTGTTTCATACCAAGCTGGCTTGCTTTTTAATGAGCTTTCTTTTTACTGTACGTATCTAGTTTTTGAATGATTTAAAAATTCTTCCTTTATAGTGCAGCTTTAAGAGGGTAGATATGTCCATTCAATATTCCAACGGTCGTCTCCAACGAATAGAATAATTACGTGTTGGAATGTATAGTGACATCACTTATTTTGTCTTTTGAATAGATCAGCTTCTGGATTATTTTCTTCTGATGATGTTTCTGATGAGTAGTTCAAAAACTACTTTGGTATGATAGTGTAATAACATCAGAGTCTTACTACAGAGCTTGTTTACCAGAGTTTATTAACACGTTTTCATCTGGGCGTTGCTGCATAATCTTCAACATCAGAATCTGGTCTTCAGAGTCTTTCTGCACTTGGTCTTCAGAGCCTTCAACCTTCAGAACTTCAAGTCATCAGATTCTTCAGAACATAATTCTTTAGAAGATTATTTCTTTAGAGTCTTGATCTTCAGAACCCTTAAGTCTTTAGAGTCTTTCTGAACTTGGTCTTCAGAGCCTTCAGTCTTCAGAGCTTCAAGTCATCAGAGTCTTCAGAGCTTGGTTCTTCAGAGGACTACATCTCAGATGCATTGATAGCTTCCAGATCAAATACACTTCTCAGAACAGAATCCATAAGAGCATTACAACAACAATATACAGCATCTTTGGATCTTTCTGATAATAATCAGATGCAGAGGCAACCTGCTTTTTGAATAGGCGCTTTAAGTTCTTTATCAGAATATCACGTGGTACTTCACTCAGAGTTTCACTCTGTTCTTAGTTCACAGTTTCCTTGAAAGCTAAGCTTTAAGTCACATCACACAAAGTAACTTCATATGGCTTTCATGCACTTCTTGATATTGTTTGTTGATTTGATATATTTATCTAATGATCTGCGCACAACAAACATTAGAACATAAAATGATTCTTTCATAAATACTTAATTGTTATCATCAAAACATAGAGATAACATGTAGAGACAATTCTTGCTCTTACAATCTCCCCCTTTTTGATGATGACAAAAACATGTATTTTGATAGAACATTTTATACAGGGTAATCACCAAGCATAACATATTCAGAGTTTCGAGCAACAGCTCCCCCTGAATATGTTAACCTCAAAATTTCATTTTTGCTTGTTCATAGACTTACTCTGATCCCAAGACTCACAGAAATAGAAGTTTTGATATAATAAAAAATATAATAGACTAGAAGGAATACTTCCATGTGGTCTATTAGAGCGTAAGTCTTTAGCATATGGACTTGTTCAGCAGAACTCCATGTTCAGATCTTTTAGAGCTTATCTTCTGTAGACATCGTATCAGAGCCATATAACTTCAGAGCCTTCTGAAGCATTTGCTACTGTTCATCAGAATATCTGTAGCACAAAGTTTTAACAAATCTTTTCTGATAACTTAGCCACGCTATTCTTCCAGATGAGAAACTCCCCCTAAGTTTTAGATTGGATGAAAATCAAATATCCTGACTTGTGAACCTTTCTAGGTGAATTCCCCTTGGCTTCAATAGGTCAGATATTTGGATCTTCTGAACTTGATACAGTCTTGATTCTGAGTCTGATACTGATTAGTTTGATACTGGATCTGATATTAATTCTTGATTCTGATTCTGAGTCGTATAACTTTTATTATATGAACAATCAATCATTCTAATTTAGAATTTATTCAAATGACCTGTCTTTTGAATGCCTAGTGAACTTGTTCAGAGTTCCTCAGTAAAACATCAAACACATGGTTAGTAATAAACATAGTTTATATCAGAACTGATGTATTGTATCCTTATTAGATTATATCATACTTAAGTTTCTATCAAAAAAACAGCTCTATTTCTCCACCTTTTTGACATCATCAAAAAGGTGATAATCAGATAAGAAAAGAGATAACAGAGAATGATGAAACACAAAAAGAACTACTTCAATAATAGAAAATATTCAGATAACAGACAGATGAACAATAGAAACAACAAACAAGTGCACAAACAAAGACAGAAATGAAAACTAAGGCTGGCGAGAGGCTATGATCTTCAGAAGATCTGTGATCTGAGCAGTAGATTGTTCTTGCCTAGCCATCCAAGTCTTGATTTCATCAGTAGTTTTTTCTTGTTTCATCATCCACGTCTTGATTTCCTTGATTTCTTCTTCAAGAGCTGGTCTCTCAGTCTTGATCTCAGACGTAGGAGGAACAGATAAAGATGTTGTTGGATGATTAATGTCCATTGCAGGTGTAGCTTGAAAACCAGAGGAAGATGGTTGATCCACAAATATCAATGCTGACTGATTTGGCTCCACAGTTGTTTCAGAAAGATTATCTTCAGCCACTAGTTCCACATTGGGTGCAGACTTTGGAGGAGTGACTTCTTCAGATGATGCAGCCAAGGTTCCAGAAGAAGATAGTGTAACATCTGACGGAGCATTTTCCAAAAATAAAGTAGGAGATTTTCTAATGTTAAGCAAAGTCACTCTTACAGCTTCAAAAAATCTCTTCTGAGCTTCTTCAGCATAAATCTCTTGAAGATTCGTAGAAGCAATATTGAATCTGGCTTTGAATCTTTTCCAGACAGCATCAGAATCATCAGGATTCAGAGTAGACACGCAATCCTTCTGTATAGTGGAGAACCACGTACTTACCTCTTTCTCAAAACAAGATATAAGATTACTAACATCCATCCTTGGTTTGGGTTTAAGGAAGGTTTCTAAGGATGATGGTTTGGAAGAGGTGGTTTTGGAGGAAGATGAGGGAATAGAGAATTTGGGAATGATAAAGATAGGATGTTGTGGAGAAGATGAAAAGGGAACAGAAGATGGTTGAGAATGACTGAGAGGTGAGGGTTTATCTGAGTTAAGATGAAGATTTAGGGATTGAATAAGAGATTCAACATCAGATTCAGAAGATGAATCTGCTGTGTCACAATCTCCAGAGGAAACAGAATAAATAATCTTAAGAGGTTGAAGATCCATGAAATCAGGTTCAGGATCAGGCAAATGTTGTTGATCTGGTGAGAGTGGATGTTCTTGCTGATAGGGTAAAGGTAGTTCTGATAGAATATTTGGTGGTGTTATAGGAGCAGAGTTTGTGGGTGAAAAAGTTTGTTTATCAGATGGATTTGCTTGTTGAGGTAGAGAAAATGGTTGAGACTGTGTTGGTTCAGATGAAGGATGTTCAGATGAAAAAGAGGGTGAAGATGGAGTTGAAGGTGTAGGTTCAGATGTTGGATGATTAGATGTTAGTACCTGTTTCACAGTTTCTAGAATGGTGTCAAGACTTGCTTCAGAAGAATTGGCTTTCTGCTTCTTGATCCTCTGAGGTTTACCAATAGCTTCGCCAAAGGCTTTCCTCTTTGGCTTTGGAGTTCCTTCTTCAGAGACATTTTTCTTCTTCTTGCGTCTAGCTTCAAAAAGATCTGGTATAGATTCACCTTCGTTCTGAACTATATTTACAGGAAGTGGAGTTCCATCTGCCAGACATTCTGCTATATACGCCAGAATGACTTCTCTGGGTTCATCAGCAGAGAATAGAGGAAAATCATCAACTGGAATTCTCCTTTTACAAACATCAACAGATTTTCTCTTGAGTGGGGCAGATGCCAGTTTCTCAATCAATCTCATCTTGACTAGGTTTTTACCATTCAGAGGGCTTCCATGAATAGCCTCTAACTCTGCTGTTTGTCCTGCTTCTGTTAAATGTGCAACTAGACCATTCTCAGTTAGAATGTCTGAGATTAGTCTCCCCATAGGAATCCAGTTTCTGAGCTTCTTAATCTTAGGCCTTAAAACTTCTCTGGTTTGCTTGATCTGATTCCACAGATGATTAAATAAAACAAAAGGTAAATCCACTTTGGTTCCTTTGCTAAGACAGTACATAAAATAGCACTGATCAGCATTCACATAATCTGGTGAGTTGGATGCTTTCCTATGATGGATGCAACTTAGAAAAATCTTGGCCCAGATTTTGTACATAGTCTTCAAATTCTTCATCCGGCTAGATGCCTGTTCAGATTCCATAACTTCAGCAAACATTTCTTCCATATTTACACGATCAGCCTGAAGATGTGTAACTCTATCCGTTTCTTCGTATCCAATTAATTTTCTTATCAAATTTTCAAAAATGATGATTTCTTTGCCAAGAACAGACGAAACAATGTACTTGGGATAGAGAACTGCATGAATCCAGAATTCCTTGACTAGATGAGGGTAAACAGGTCCAACCAAACGATCAAAGTACTTTGACCATCCTTGAGCTTTCACTGTTGGACGAAGATCAAAACCATTTCTGGAAATGCACTCAAAATCCACTAACGATTCACAGAGGACTTCCAAATCTTCAACTGGAGTAAGAAGAGTTCTTACAGGTTCCTTGTATCTAGTTGTACTTACAACAGATGAACTGATAGCAGCCATTGTTGATTGAAGTTGAGCAGACCTTGATGAGGATGAAGCCATAGTTGAAAAACTTGGAGATGAGAAGGTTTGCTAGATTTTGGGTTTAAGAGAGAAGAGGAAATAGTGTGGAAGGCAAAAATGCATATGCTAGTGATAGTGAGCGTGAAAGGTGTGCAATTGATGATATGTGGAATATATATGGGCAACAATATGGGCACAGAACACTCAAACATCATTTAGTATTTAATGTTATTTAATTAACACAAATAACAAGATAACCAATGATGAATTGCATTTAATGGTACTGACAAACGTGGGAATTTAAAACAATTTGAATAGTACCTATGAACGACGCATCCTTTTTGTACACTTCAATCATTTCCAACAGTAAGAAGATAAATGACACGTGGTTTGTTAACTTTTGCCACTGGCTCTTGAGAATGTGAGACGTTTAAACCACGCTCATATCTTCTGAAGAAGTTCTATCTTCCTTAAGCTTCAGATCTTCTGATGAAATTCTCTTACTTCCCTTATCAGAACAATCTTCAGATCTTCTGATGAGGTACCAGATTTAGCTTCAGATTTATGCAGCTTGACTCTGGCGAGTGTTTCAGAAAGCTTGTCATACGGAGGAACGCTTCTTATCAGATTAGATCTTCGTTCTTCAGATGTTCTTATTATCCAGAAACAGTATTTGTTGCAGACGTTTCAGAGCCATGTATAATCTGATTCTCAGAGTTTCTTGTCACAGAAGAATATGTCTTCTAGGTAGTTAAGAACCTTCTTGAAAGACTTCTGATGACTTCTTTTTCTATATGTTAATCATCTCTTCTAGGTGAGAAGATTTGATTCAAGAGAAACTCTGAAGATATAGTTTTCCAGAAGCAGCTAACAGAATGACATCTGGATTTGCTTCTGAAAGGAATGTCAACTGACTTATTCATGAATAATCCTAGTAACTTAAATTCCTTCAGGAAATAGATTGAATTACTTTTGTCACATAATCTTCTAGACATTTTGACTTCAGTATTCAATTCTTATTACCTTCTAAGAAAGAATATTAGAAAAACATATGACCAATATTAGTTTGTTCAACTGAGATAAAATCTCAATTTAATAGAACTTAATTGTCCATGCAGTATCTAATACAAACTCAGAGTCATTAAACTTCTTTACATGTGCATGCTTTATTCTGAATTTCTTATGAGTCAAAATCTCTTAGCCAACAAAATTTCTTTACTTACTAAGGAGAAATTCCCAATGAGCTTTTCATGAGAAAGTCAAGTGTGGACTAATTCGTTTCTTGAAAACATCTCATACTCACTTGGAATTAATCTTTAAACAAGATTTCTTGCTACTTATGGTTTGACATTTGAGCTAATACAATGTACATCCAAACGTATTTTATGAAGCATTCAACAGAAAAACTTCTTTTCTGACGAATTTCTCATGTCAGCTGATTCTTCAATCTCTAGAGGTGAATATTTTGTTATTGAAAACTTTCAATACTTCAAACTTCAGTGAATCACTGACTTGTTCACAAAAGCCCATTAAATACAATTTTAGTACTCATCTCCGTCAGAAACTGATATGAGACTGAAATTGTAAGAGGAGTGAAAAATCCCCAGAAGTATTTCTTCACATCCTTTTGGATCTTTATCTGACACTGTTAGGTGTTTGATATCCATCAATAACAGAACCAGGCTCTGATACCAATTGAAGGTGTGAAAAATACACAAGAAGGGGGGTTTGAATTGGGTATTTCCTCTACTGAAACTTTTAATCTTTTTAATGAGTTGCTTTCTATAGTATTCTTTTCTTTGCATTGCGGAAGCATAAATAATATAATTAAAGAACACACGATATATCCTGGTTCACTTGAGCAACTCTCAAGCTAATCCAGTCCACCCTTCCAAGGTGATTTTGCCTCACTTAAGCAAGGAATTAATCCACTATAACAAAACTGATTACAGATATGCACAAGCTAACTGCCAGTGATTAACTAATGAACAATGACACGTTCAGGGATCCCTTAAGGATATAACATTCATTGATCCCATAAATGACAACTATCACTTATCATCTCAAGTATACTGATCTCCACAAGATCACTTGAGGAACCATTGCTTCTAAAGATAGAGTTTGTATTACAGGAGATTACATGAGGGCTTCTTGATAAGCAGGTTACTCCTAATTTAGTACATAGCAAGTATTGAGCAACAACTCCTTGCATTTAAATATAAAAACTAATCTAAGGATGAATCTCAAGGAGATTGTTAAGAACATTAGTTTCCATATTGCTTAAGAGCTTTCCTGGTTAATCAACTATGTTGTTAACTTCACTCGTCAGCATCATTGTTTCATACCAAGCTGGCTTGCTTTTTAATGAGCTTTCTTTTTACTCTACATAGCTAGCTTTTGAATGATTTAAAAATTCTTCCTTTATAATGCAGCTTTAAGAGGGTAGATATGTCCATTCAATATTCCAACGGTCGTCTCCAACGGATAGAATAATTATGTGTTGGAATGTATAGTGACATCACTTATTTTGTCTTTTGAATAGATCAGCTTCTGGCTTATTTTCTTCTGATGATGTTTCTGATGAGTAGTTTAAAAACTACTTTGGTATGATAGTGTAATAACATCAGAGTCTTACTACAGAGCTTGTTTACCAGAGTTTATTAACACGTTTTCATCTGGGCATTGCTGCATAATCTTCAACATCAGAATCTGGTCTTCAGAGTCTTTCTGCACTTGGTCTTCAGAGCCTTCAACCTTTAGAACTTCAAGTCATCAAATTCTTCAGAACATAATTCTTCAGAAGATTATTTCTTCAGAGTCTTGATCTTCAGAACTCTTAAGTCTTTAGAGTCTTTCTGAACTTGGTCTTCAGAGCCTTCAGTCTTCAGAGCTTCAAGTCATCAGAGTCTTCAGAGCTTGGTTCTTCAGAGGACTACATCTCAGATGCATTGATAGCTTCCAGATCAAATACACTTCTCAGAACAGAATCCATAAGAGCATTGCAACAACAATATACAACATCTTTGGATTTTTCTGATGATAATCAGATGCAGAGGCAACCTGCTTTTTGAATAGGCGCTTTAAGTTCTTTATCAGAATATCACGTGGTACTTCACTCAGAGTTTCACTCTGTTCTTAGTTCACAGTTTCCTTGAAAGCTAAGCTTTAAGTCACGTCACACAAAGTAACTTCATATGGCTTTCATGCACTTCTTGATATTGTTTGTTGATTTGATATATTTATCTAATGATCTGCGCACAACAAACATTAGAACATAAAATGATTCTTTCATAAATACTTAATTGTTATCATCAAAACATAGAGATAACATGTAGAGACAATTCTTGCTCTTACATGTGCTACTATGTCATGAATAATGGTTGTGTCGAAGAGCAAAATGCATTCTTTGTACGACCAGATGAGGAGATAAAAAGTCATCTTAAGCCTCTGTTTATCACTAGAAATGTGGAGAATGTTGAGGTCAACAAAATTCTAATGGATTGTGGCGCTACGGTGAATCTAATGTTGCACTTCTTGCTGAGAAGAATCGGAAAGTACGACATAGATACAAAGCCTTATAACATGGTGCTCTCCAATTATGAGGGAAAGGTGGGCACCACTCTGGGTGTTATACAAATTGATTTGACGGTGGGGACTGTTACAAGGTCTGCTGTTTTTATGGTTGTCAAAATGAAGGCCAACTACAACTTGTTGTTGGGTCGAGAGTGGATATATGGAGTTGGGGTTGTGCCATCTTCCATGCACAAGAGAATCACGATATTGAGACCAGATGGCATCATCGAAAATATTGAGGCAGATCAAGGCTATTTTAAAGCCCCTATTAACCATGTCGACAGGCGCAGTTTCGACAAACACTTGGCGAACATTTCTCTTTGCAATCCGACCAATTTTCTTTCACTCCATATGATAATGTTTATTGTTTGTTGTATCTATATTCCGTCCAGGGATTTCGATGGGACAAAGAAATGGTAGGAGATGACAGCCTGTCATACCTTGATGTATCTAGGATAACCCCAACAGGTTGGGGAAGCAAATTCGGTGATGATGACTGAATTCGAGGTGCTAAAAAAGATTTTGGCTTACATAGCCAAAAATAATTTACAAACGGCCTTAGAGGCTGAAATGGAAAATATGGCTGTAGAAGCCAACCAAGATACATACAAAGAGGGTCCTGGTAAGGAATTCGATCCAGAACCTCCTGATAGGGCTAAAAAAAAACAACAAGGCCAGAGGCTCGATGCAATCTATGATGATGAGCCTTTGGGTTTCGAGAAGGATCTGTTGGCAGCCAACATCAAGATGCTAGCGTAAGATCCACTTCAAGAAATTGATCTAGGAGAGGGGGCAATGAAGAGGCCAACATACATAAGTGACAACATCAGCCCACAACTCAAGGTCGAAGTAATCCAACTACTGAAGGAGTTTAAAGACTGTTTCACATGGGATTACAATGAGATGCCTGGTTTAAGAAGGGATCTGGCGAACTAAAGTTTCCAATCAAGCCTAGGAAGAAGCCTATAAAGCAGAATCCAAGGCGTTTTGCACCGGCGGCTCTCTCGAAGATCAAAGAGGAGGTCGAGAGGCTTCTCCAATGTAATTTCATTCGCACAACCAAGTATGTTGAATGGTTAGAAAATATTGTGCCTGTTATTAAAAAGAATGGTTCTTTAAGAGTATGCATATATTTTAGAGATATAAATGCTGCAACTCCAAAAGACGAACATTCAATGCTTGTGGTGGAAATGTTAGTCCACTCTGCCGTGTTGCACCCCAAAATTTGCCCAACCTTTTCTTACCTGGTTTATGTTTCATTGCATTAACATTTGCATAGTTATATCATTTGCATATCATGTTATCATTCATATAACAGGGGATCAAGTGTTATTCTTGTCAAAAGAATCCTAGCAAGAGGTCTCATTCAAGATTGAGGAGTGGTCAAAGTCATCAGAAGGTGATTTGAGTGCCTAAGGGTTTAGATGTTTGAGTGTGAATCTTCTTCTAACTTGGGGATCAACTGAAGACTATCAGAGGGTTGTGAGGTGTTGATTGTGAGAAGCGGATGTGTATGGATCTCATAAAATGCCTAGAGGGCCATGGGAGAGTTTGGTCAAGTCATTGTGTCAACTGCAAGAGCCACAGTTGAGGTGCAAGCAATTAGGGTTTCATCTAGGTTTATTCTAGGTCAACTGGGCAATTGAAGAGTATCAAATCCTAATTTTAGGTCATGGAGTTCATGAAATGATATGATAAGACATCTTTGGTGTTGTGCCAAGATCAAATCAAGAAGAATCAAGAGTGTGGGAAGTTGCTAAATTAGGGTTTCAGTGCAAAGTTCCCTGTTTAGTGCCTAACTTCAAGACCACATGAGTCAAGATACAAGTTTCAAATGGATCTTTGGCAAACATGAAACTTGTATAGCATATCAATAACTTTAATTTGAGTACTAGAAGTCCTCAAGGGTATTTATAGAACTCAAGTTATGACCCAGACAAGTTACAAGTCCTCAGATGCCACTGAAATTTGTCTGTGAAAATCATCTGACTTCAAAGCTATTTTTGACCTAGAAGGAGGTTTCACCTGAACTTTTGGCCAACATGAAAGTTGTTCCTCATGATCTTAGCTTTATAAATTGTACTAGAAGTCTTCCATATGATTTGTAGAACTCAAGTTATGAGGTTTACAAGTCAGTGGTATTTTGGGAAAGTGAGATTATAGGTCATTTTCAATCATAGGTCAAAATCTCCAACTTGCACTTGTCAAATGCAATTTTTTTCAACATGAAAGTTGTTCAAAATGTGGTTTTTAGGCTATCCAAGAGGTCATGATGGATTGATTGAGCTCATAGCAAGACTTGGTTTGGAATAGGTTGAATAAGGGAGATTTTCAAAGGATTCAAAGTTGAAAAATTCAAAATCATTGGTTATGTAACCAAAACAAGTAAAATGAGTACTTAATTTGATCAGAAATCATGTTTTGGAAACATTGGTTCTTTTAGATTTTTCAGTTGACCCTTAATTCATGAGTTTTTCACTTGTTTCTTCACACTTAAGCAACCTCATGGAAATTCATTCACCAAGGCAATGGGGAAGCTCTTATTGGTCTGAATACACTCCAAAGGTGGTATGCAAGTGATTTAAAGCTTCTAAGGCAAGCTGTTTGGGCAAATTCGTGCGCTTGCCATGTGAAAATTTTGGAGAGGTTGGAATTGTTGGATCATCCAATTTGGGCCTGGGCTTGGACTTTAGAGGGTCCAAAACGATTCTATAAATGTTCAGAAGAAGATTTGAGCAGGGTTTGATGGTCATTTGAGGCTGAGCAGAGAGATTGATATTGAAATTTTGGAGCTCTAACTCAAAATCGTATTTGAGATTCAGAGAAGTTTTAGATCAAATTGAAGTTGCAAGAGGTTTCTATCATCATCAGTGAAGGATTCTGGAAACTTTTGGAGCTTGAATCGTGCTCTAGTCACATCAATTCAGAGATCTACATCAGGTATATAAACTTCAACTTTCTCATAGTTCTAGGAAGTGATAGATCAATTTGCAATTACTGTTAGAATCAGGAAGAGATGTAGATCGTTTCTAGGTAAGAATTTGGACAATTAGAGACAATGTAGGATCATGTATGAATTCTGTTGAGGCACGATTTGGCTTGATCATGAGGAATTAACATGAATTGGATAGATCATGATGACCTAGGAAGCATGAGGAACATTTCTGTGCAATTAGTGTAGGATTTGATGATGATCAGAATTGAGGTACACTTTGAACTTTGGATCGGATTTTGAAACCTAGCTTGATTTGGAGGAAATGAAGGTCATATTTGGAATCCTTGTGAAATTCTAGAGAGAATGATGTTAAGTTTGAGTGTTTTCCTTGACCTGCAACTAGAGGTTCGCCGGAGAAGACGGTGGTTTCCACTGTGGGAATCACCGGAGGTTGCTTGACCTTGCCTGAGTTGAAGGAAGAAGATAATGTTCTGACCGTTAGATCTGTTTGAAGTTGGACTTGTTATGCTCATCGTGCGGCCACGATTCAAACTCAGACTTGCCTCCAACAACATGATACGCTGCGTTTCATTTAATCCCAGTCAGCTGGTGACTGGGACGCTCACGTGGATGGGCTGATTGCCTCAGGATCTGATTACTTAGTCAATTGATCCAAGCGCTCATGTTTTATTTCAGCATTTTTTTTATTTTATTCATTTTTGTTTTATTTTAAATGTTTTATTGATTCCGAAAATCATATTAAATTCATTCTTGATCAGAAAATTATTTTAAAAATATCTCCATGATCTTGAGAGAATTTGTGATTTTCTGAAATCAATAAAATGCATTTTCATGCATTTTTCAATTTAATTTGTTTTTGTTATTTCTTTTAATTTTGCATAATTGATCACCTGTTTTGTTGAATTTAGTTCTTCCAATTGGTGATGAGTTTGGCTTTGATTCTTTAGTATGTTTTAGGGTAGATATTTATGTTCCTTTAGGATTTTTATTAGAATTTTAGAACATCTTTAGGTTCTGTTTTAGGTGTTGAGATTAGAGCCTTCCCAAACTTGTGGATCATCTTGATACCTTTCAATCTAGAAATTATTTAGGTGACTTAGAAGTTGAATTAGGCTTTAATATTTTAACCCTAGGCTGTTCAAACATGTATGTTCCCCTAGGAATTTAGTTAGAATTTTACAACTTTGTTTCCTATTTTTGTTAAATTTTGCAAGTTTCTTGTGTTTGTGTTGTTCTCTCTTGAGTGCCTTTGCTTGTTTGGCTTGGTTGGTGACCTTGGAGCTTGATTTGCTTGGATTCCTTCTTGGGAGGTCTTCTATACTTGGTATAGATGCTATGGCTTGAATATTGGAGCTTGGAGTTGAAGTTTCCTTTTCTTTTAGGAGTTGTTTTAGGAGTTTAGGAAATTAGGGTTTTAGGAAGAGCCACTAGAGCTAGTTTTGATTTCTTCATCAAACATAGAATGCATTGTGTGCTTCTATTCCATCCAATGATGTAAAGTCCTCCTAGGTAAACTCCATCTCTACTTTGGAGGGATGTGTGGTATGCCCATAGTTGAGTAGAACTTTGAGGATACCTTTCCATTTCAATGTTGGTACTTGATGATTTCCTTTGGTTTTCATTAAGTTTTCAACATTTCAACCTTGATCTTGGTGATTGTTCCTCTGCTTGGAGTGTGCTTGCTAGAGCTTGAAGATGAAGTTGAAGAAGCTTGAGATAGAAGCTAGCTTGAAGATGAAGTCTTGTTGTCAGCTTTGCTGTCTTTTCAACTGTGCTGTTTAGAGCTTGTTGTTGCTGTCTGCTGTAGGAGTTTGTTGCTGCTGCTTGGATTGCCTCCTCTGTATCTTTTGTTTTTCTCTGTATTGTATTTTTCTTGTGTTGATTATCCTTAGGTTTGAGGTGGAGCTTGTCTCCTCTTGCCTATTGTTTTCTTCCTTGCCTCAATGGTATTGTTGCATAGCATGCATGTTTACTGTTTACTGCTTGTTTTCTTTTGCTGTTTCCCCTAGGATCTCTGATTTCCTCTGTGTAAGAGGGAATTATGACAGACATTAGGTTTTGACCCATGCATGATAACTGTAGGTAGATTCCCCTTTCAACCATAGTTTTAGGGTGTCTCTCTTTTCTCATCTCAAAACAATTCAAAAACACAGTAATAAGGTTAATTGAAGTTGTGCGTTACGAGCCTTAAGCTATCTGGGAAAAGGTTGGTGGAGGGTCTCTCTCCAGTAATCTGGATGTTAGTATGGTACCCTTTGGGTGACATACGAAGCGTTCACTCCTGGGTCATAGTCTCTAGTGCGACTGAGATTGCAAACATCTTAAAAAAAGTTCTTTCGTAAAAAAAACTCAAACAAACATTCAAACTCTGTTTTTGTCCTCTTGGACCTTTAATCAAGAAAACCCTTTTCAGAAGGAGATAAAAAAACTGTCAGACAAACTTGTGTCTTCCGTAGCCCGAACTACGTTTGCTCTAATCTTTCATGCCGTATGAAAGTACGTAGGCACAAGATGCGATATCTTGGCGAGCAACCTTCCCCCATAACCCGTAGTTAGACGAACTACGTTGACTCTGATTTCTCGGTCCAGACGGGAATACGTAGGCATAAAGTGCGATACTTTGCCGAGTCATTTTCTTTTCTTTTTAACCCATACCTTTAGAGTAGATAGATGAACACACCCTTAGATAGAAAACAAGCGTGGATCCCGTCGAGTACGACGGACGTAAGGGGTGCTAATACCTTCCCCTTGCGTAACCGACTCCCGAATCCAGGATTTGGTTGCGATGACCATTTCTTTCCCTTTTTGCGTTAGGTTTACTCTGAGTGTTTCCTTTTCCTCTTGTGGGATAAATAACGCATGGTGGCGATTCTTCTGTCATGGTCGGCGCCGATTTTCGCAGTAGCGACATGCTGTAGGCCACGGGTACCTTAGTATACTTGATGGGTATTGGGAAATAATCAAATTTTTATTGCTGAAGAGGATGTCTGGAAGACAGTCTTTCGATGCCCTGGGGCCTTAGGCACTTACAAATGGGTAGTGATGCCTTTTGGTTTAAAAAATGTTAAGGCAACGTATCAAAGGGCAATGAATTCTATCTTCCATGATTATATAGTGACTTTTATGCAAATATACATCGATGATATTATTGTTAAGTCTGTTTCAGGGAAGAGTCATATTGACCATCTTCATCAATCTTTTGAAAGGATGAGAAGGCATGGTCAAAAAATGAATCCTCTCAAATGTGCTTTATGTGTGAAGGTGGGAGATTTCTTAGGTTTTGTGGTCCACAAAAAGAGAATCGAAATAAACCAGAATAAGACCAAGGCCATAATGAAGGTGAAAGCGCCATTGAAAAAGAAGGAATTACATTCACTGTTGGGCAAGATTAACTTCTTGAGGAGGTTTATATAGAATCTCAACGGAAAGATTCGAGCTTTTTCACCTCTGCTTCGACTCAGTAAGGAAGGGTTTGAATGGGGGAAAACCTAGAAAGAAGTATTCGACAAAATCAAGGATTACTTGAGTCGTCCTCCAATTCTGTCACCACCTTGTAGGAATAGAAGCATGAGGTTGTATATATCTACATCAGATAAAACCTTAGGGAGCATGTTGGCTCAGGAGGATGAGAATGGTGTCGAAAGAGCCATTTACTACCTTAGTCGAGTTTTAAATGATGCAAAAACTAGGTATATCATAGTTGAAAAATTGTGTTTATGCTTGTATTTCTCTTGTACAAAGTTAAAGCATTATATAAAGCCAGTTGATGTTTATGTTTCGTCCCATTTCGATATCATTAAACATATGTTGTCCAAACCAATTTTGCATAGTCGAATTGGTAAATGGGCGTTAACTTTGACTAAATATTCGTTAACATATATGCCTTTAAAGGCTGTTAAAGGACAAGTGGTAACAGACTTTATAGTCGACCACTAAATAAATGAAAATAACATAACCTATCTCGAATTCGAGCCTTGAAAATTATATTCCGATGGCTCTAGTCATAAAGATGGAACCGGTGTAGGAGTGTTGATCATTTCTCCCGATAAAATTCCAACAAAATTCAAGTACAAAGTCGAAGGTCTATGTTCGAATAATGAGGCTGAATATGAGGCTTTAATAGCTAGACTTGAGATATTGTTGGAATTGGGGGCAACTCGAGTCGAAATAATGGGAGACTCATAGTTAGTCATAAAGCAAATTACAAAAGAGTACAAATGCGTCAAAGAAAATCTTATTGTATACTTTGTGATAGCTAATCGATTACTGAAAAAGTTTGAAATGGTTAGTATTCGACACATACCTTGATTGGAGAATCAAGTGGCTAATGATTTGGCCTAGATTGCTTTAGGGTATAAAATCCCGAAAGAAAAATTATAAGATGCAGTCGAAGTCAGAGGAAGAGTTGTGTCAGCTAGATTGTCCCCATCAGATTTGGAAACGACAAAGTTAGGATGCGCTGATAAAGAGAATTTTGAAATCCTCGAAATAGATAGCTTGATGGATGGAGATTGGAGAAAACCAATAATGGAGTATCTGCAAAATTCGACGACATTCACAGAAAGGAAAATTAGGTATCGTGCTTTGAGTTATGTTCTTTTGTGAAATGATTTGTTTAAAAAGACTCCTGAGGGAGTTTTACTTAAGTGTCTTAGTGAATCAGAGGCTTATTTAGCCCTTTCAACTGTCTATAGTGGGGCATGTGGGGCACACTAGGTAGGCCATAAGATGAAATGGTTGTTGTTTTACAAGGCATGTATTGGCCCACCATATTAAAAGACTGTATCGAATTCACTAAAGGGTGCCAAGAGTGCCAAGTACACGCATGTATACAACATGTTCCTACGAGTGAATTACATTTTATAGTTAAACCATGGCCCTTTAGGGGCTGGGCTTTGGATTTGGTTGGAGAAATTTGACCAGCGTCATCCAAAAATCAAAAGCACATTTTGGTAGGTATTGACTATTTTACATAGTGGATCAAAGTTATACCTTTTCCAAATGTCGACCAAGAAGATGTAACTGAATTCATCAAAAAAACATATTATTTATAGATTTGGAATCCCATAAACCATTACAACAGATCAAGGATTAGTGTTTACTGGTCAAAAGATGCAAGATTTTGCTAAGGAAATGGGTTTCAAATTGTTGACTTCCACGCCCTATTATGCTCAGGCTAATGGTTAGGTTGAAGTAGCAAACAAAATAGTGATAGGTATAATCAAGAAACATGTGGGAAAGAAGACTAGGAATTGGCACAAGACTTTAGATCAAGTGCTTTAGGCATGTTGAACCTCTCCCAAAGAATCAACCAACGCAACTCTGTTTTAATTAACGTTTGGCCATGATGCAGTGTTGCCTGTGGAAATCTACTTACAGTAAAAAAGGATCCAAAAGCACCATGAGATTCCTTTAGAATCCAATTGGAACATGATGTTGGACGAGTTGGTTGATTTGGATGAAAAAAGACTTAATGCCTTAGAATTGTTAAGAAGGAAGAAGGAAAGAGTGGAGAAATCGTATGACAAGAAAGTTAAGGTTAAAATATTTTCGCCAGAAGAATTGGTTTGAAAAGTAATTTTGCCTATGGATTGAAAATATTGAGCCTTAGGTAAGTGGTCCCCTAAATGGGTAGGACCTTTTCAAGTTATACAAGTCTTTTCTAATGATGCATATGAGATTGAAGAATTAGATAAAGATAAAAGAATCTTGAAGGTAAATAGGAAATATTTGAAAAAAATATAAGCCTACACTTCAAGAAATAAAGATCACCAAAGAATAATTATGCGAGAAAAGTAAAGCTAAAATGGTAAATAAATATTCCAAAATGGCTTAATTCGTTACAGAAAATGCCACAAAGGCCCAAAAGTCATAATTTGCAAAAGAAGGAAAATGCTATAGAACAAGTTTAGACGGGAAGAGAGCCTTTCATCTTTTTGTACTTCGACTTTTGAAGGAGCAGGCGGTGTTCACAGAGAGTCTTGTTAGTTGAGAGATCCTCGATGTCTTTACCAAGTTGTTGAGCTTTCTCAAGATGTTGAAGGGCAACCTGGATCTCTTTTTCTACTTCATATTTGACAGAGCTGAGTAGATTAGTCTTGCGTTGCTTGGCCTGAGAGATTTTGTTTTGTAAAATAATAATTTGTCTCTCCCATTCTGCAATGCTTTTGTCACACTTTTCGACCTCCTTCTTATTTTGCTCAGAAAGTTTCTCAAGTGCTAAAACTTTATCAGTAGATGCAGAGACAGCCTCCCATGCAGCTTTTTGAATGCCAGTTTTCTTGGAAAGGTTATTTGAGAAGTCTCTAAGGCGGTTGAGATCAGCGAAAACTCGATCAATCATTGTGCTCATCTCCATAATGACATCAGCCACTTCTAGAGAAACTTCCAAGACATTGATTTGTTTCAGAAGCTTCTTGAGACTAAAACTGACAGAAACATCTTGTTCCAGGATTTGAAACAAGTCTACTGCAAAGATTTTTTCTTTTATCTGCACAAGTAAGTCATTATCAATTTTCCCAGTCAGAGTGTTCCCTGAGGCGGTCGAAGTGGTGGTGCTTTTATCACTAAAGCTATATTGGGAACTGAGCATAGCCTTTAAATACTCCAGTGGTCGTTGTACTTTCAAAGTTTCTAGCTCTTCATGGGAAAGACTGGTCGATTGAGTTCCAGTCGAAGCGGTGGTCAGAGGATCCTTGGATTGATTTTCTTGGTTCACTTGGTATTCTAGAACCTCCACTTCATTTTCTATTCCAGGCGCTATTTGCTCTCCTTCTTCTGCTTCCTTTTCTTCTTTTCCTTCTTCATTCTCTTCTTTTTCATCTTCTTCCTCTTCAATAGGTTTGTCATCCTCACTTGGTTGTTCCTCGAGATCACCCTCAGCAGTTTGATCTATATTAGGCATCACAATGTCCCCTGAAAGATCAATAATTTCTTTCTCGACCAGGTCCTCTTTTAGAATAGGTGCTTTGACATGAGGAAACTCCACCACAGGAATGACTGGCGTCTTTTTAGGAGCACTTGTAGATTAGATTCCCTTCTCAGAGCCTTTTGCCGAGCCTTTCGCAGAGGCCCCAGAAGGAGTTGTTGAATGGTAGCTAGGGTGACTGCTGGTTGTTGGAATAATCTAATGCACCATAGGTTGACCTCTGGTTTCGGTGGTAGCCTAAAATGAGAAAAGCCAAAAAATTAGAGAGATAAATGGTAAAGAAATTGCAAGGTTGGAGAAGAAGTATTTATCTTGGGATCATCAGCCCCAGGGATAGAATTATCACTTTCAGTCTGTGTTGCGTTACTAGCAGGAGTTGCTGTTGTTGAGAGTTTCCCAGCCTTTGATTTCGGTTGGTTGAAGGCTTCAGTTATTTTTGTTTGTTTCCTCCTCCTCTTCAAGGTTTGTTCTTCAGGAGGAGATTGGTCTTCCTCATCTAACTCAATGATGATTTGGTGGGAAGCTCCCCTTGATTTTTGCTTCTTTGGAGTGAGGGGTGGCCTTCGAGAGCTATGAGGAGAAAAATTGAAGTATCAGACAACACGATATTTTGCAGTTAAGGAGAATTAAGTAAGAGATTTACCTCAACAACTTGATTGCTTTCTTCTTTTTGTTCTTCGATTTTTTTCTTCTTTTTAGGGGAAACTTTAACAGCTGAAATTTAAACAAACACAATACAAGTAACATGATAAAAAATCAAACAAGGGAAATTTAGTTCGAAAACCTCCCATTCCACACCTTCATATATTTTGGATTCGATGCGAACATCTTCGATACCGATATGTAGAGGACCTTTGAAACTGTCCAGAGTATGCTTAGTCGCAACCACCCACTGAGCCTTCTGTTTTGACTGTTCACGAAGGATTTTTATGGAATCCTCACAGATAAACCAGTTTGGAAATGGAGGGGCAAGGGCCACTCCAAAGTCAACATTTGGTAGTCGAGGAAATTTTTTGAAAGCCATTGTGTATCGTTCCTTAGGAGGAATGAACAAAGGGAGTTCCAAATTCTCCATTTTCTTTAAAAACTTTTCCTTTAAAGTAACTAATCGATAAAATAGCAAGTGTACTATTTCGCCAATGTAGTAATAAGAGGGGATTTCCCCAAATATCGGTCTCGAGGACTGCATAGGAACTACAAGTTCTATAGTAATTCAGTTGAACAAAAACACTAGGGATTTTGAGATTGTTTGGTTTAATTATAAAAATATTTGCAAGTAAAAGAGAGAAATTGACTAAGTGGTTTAAACAGATATGAGTAACATGCTAGGGGAAGTGTGTGATCTGACTCAATAACAACTCTGAATTAACACTGTAACAACTTATTGTAACTAACTAATTATCGATTCTTTAGATTGTTTACTCCTAAGTCCTTAGTGAGAAAACCTTTAATCATCCACCCTAATTCCTATGTCCATAAAGAATTATAAATTAAATTAAGCAATCAATTATCAAGAATATTTTGGTTCCTATAGGGTATCCCTAGTCCTATGTGATATCTACTACAGAATGATCAAAATCAAAGCATTAACAACGGCGGTCCATCCTAATTGTTAATCAAAAATCAAACCTTGTTGGTCCGACAGGGCAAGCATTAAGAATAGCTAGAGATCAAATCAGTTATGAAAACAAAGGGATTGTTATTGCAATACTAAAATCAGAGTCATTACATATTCAAATCAAGGACACCCCCTAGCATTGGGTGGTTTAGCTACTCATATTATTCGAAGAAAATACAAAGTAAAAACTAGACATTACAAGATAATAGGTTTCTTTGATCTTAAATTGCTTCCGCTCATGAAAACCTTCAGTTCCCCAATCACCTTGATCTCTCCAATCTTGATCGTGTAATTCTTCTCTGGCCAAAAAGTCCTTTTTTTTCTTCTCAAAACACGTCTTAAATACTCCCAGGTCCAACACATCAATAGGAAAATACCCAAAATACCCTTAGGGATCACAAAGGTCACAAAAACAAGAAAATTGAAAGATGAAGCGCTTCAACCAACACGGGCCGTGTCAGCTGGAACGGGCGGCTGTGTTGGCCCTCTGGATGTCTGATGAAAACACATTTTGCTCCAGACTTGCTGACACGGGCACCCGTGTTAACCCACTTCTTTTCTACATAATTTCATCTCTTGGCATCCTCCTAACACGGGCCGTGTCAGGTGACACGGGTGGCCGTGTCAGACCATTGTTTCCCTTCAAAAACTCTTCTGAATTCCTGCTGTTTTTCCTGGTTTTTGCTCTGGTTCTTCTTGATTGCTTAATTGAAACTAAAAACAATGGAAATACCAAACCAACGCATAAAATGCGATAAAAGGAAATAAAATGCAACTAAATGTATAAGACAATTAACTAAAACTACTGGTAAAATAACGTATAAAAACCACTAGTCAAACTCCCCCAAACTTAAACCATTGTGTGACCTCAAGCAACAAGCTTGGATAAACATTTTTTTAGATCAAATGATACACATCAAATTAAAGATTTGTGAAGGTAAGGTGTGTCGATACTCATATGTGAGTCTTTGTTCCGATCGGCTAAAACTAGTTCTCTTTGTAATCGTCCGTTAACAAAGGTATTACACAAAAACATACGCGGTAAAACCAAAGACCTAAATCCCCCTTTCGGTCACCTCTCTAACTATGCTTTGGGCTTAAGTCTTTTCTTTTATTTTCTACCCCTTTCATTCGGATAATTAGATTAAGGCACTTTTGATCGCTTTCCCTCACATGTATAAAATTTGATCGAGACTTTTTCAAGGCACCTTTATTCTTTTTTCTCATGCATTGGCGTTTATTAGTCCACTTTGGGACGACTGTAGAAATTCAACCACCGTTAGGCTAAGTAATCGGGTGAGGGTTATCTAACCTAGAAGGACCAGTTGTCTTTACCGTCATTATTCATCACTTTTTTGGGTGCCATAAGTCATTCTCTCAATCAACTTTATACATGAAATTCTCTTTAATCATGGCGGACTATCACTATGAACTACTCGGAGAATACTTCTCAAATCTAAGTACTATGGCACAAATCTACACATTGGACTCGTTACCTTACTTCGAGGAATCTAGGGTGTTCAAGTTATACCTCAATTTTCAAACTTGCCCAAATTCCCTAGTTTCAACTTTCTTCCCTCAAACTCTATATACTTTCCTGACTACTTCACACATCACAGTATTCACAAGAAAAAAATTTACAGTCCTTATTTGGAGAGAGTTCAAAACGATTTTTAAACAAAAGTACACCAACACAATTATAAATGCTTAAAATAAAAACTCAAAACAGTACATCCTCCCCCAAACTTGAACTAAACATTGTCCTCAATGTTTTTGAACAAGAGAGACAAAGACGTAACTTACAGAGATCCTTACTGAGGAGTTGGAAGGTAAGGCAACACCCTAGTTTTCACGTACAAAGTCTCGTTTATTACCTGCAAACAAAACAAAATAATAACAAAAAAATTGCTCAATCATTAAAAACGTGGGTTGCCTCCCACGCAGCACTTCGTTTAACGTCGTGTGGCTCGACAGATCACTCCCCATTTTATGGGGGTATCTCAGCTTCCACACTCTGTTGCTTGATATTTTCGTAACAAAGGACCGGTCAGGTTCAGAGATAAAAGCAACTTTGTGAGTCAAATCACATCCGACGTTTCTATTCTTGACTTCTCTAATGAATTTTGAAGTCTCACTATGTGTCGTAGACAATTATGATATTGCAACCTGATAGATTACACCAGAGACTTTTTCAGGACATGGTTTTGAACTTTTTCCTTTCTTCCCTATTTTGATCATTCCAACTGAAGGTTGAATATCTTCATCTTTACCACACTTCTTGACGTCCAACACTTTTAAAGTTATTTCTTCATCAAAAGATTTCAAGGTTAGAGTACCTGTTTCAATATCAACATTACAACGACTAGTGAGCAAGAATGGTCGGCCATGTATGATGGGAGTCTCTTCATCTTCTGGAATATCCATAATATCAAAATCAACTAGGAAGGTAAAGTTATCAATTGTCACCATTTCATCCTTTGCTAGCCCACATGACCTCGTAGTCGTGTGGTCGGTAAACTTCAAGTTTGTTCCCGTATTGCTCACTTTTCCAATAACTAGCTTTTTGAAAATAGGTAAAGGCATGAGACTCACACTAGCACCTGAACTAATCAGGACCTTCTTGAAAGTTCTATTTTTATAGTACAAATAATTGCTACAGGTCCAGGGTCTTTCCGCTTGATGGGGATTCTCCTTCCTTGTGATATTTCACTACACTACTCAGTTGAAATTTTCTGCTCCTCACCCATTATTCTCTCTTTTCCCCATTACCTCTTTTATGAATTTCTTATGCAAAGGCATTTTCTTGAGTGCTTCAAAGAATGACATATTTATTTCTAACTTTTTGAACATCGTGCTGAATTTTTCAAGGTTTTTCTCCTTCTGATCCTTCTTTGTAACTCTCTGAGGGTAAGGTAGCTTGATTTTTTGTTTAACCTCCTCTTTATTGTTCTCTTTAGTTGGCTTCGTAGGTGGTAATACTCTTTCCAGTTCTTTCTCGTTTTCTCTCACTTCAAGCTCAACTTCTATACACTGATAATCATTTGTTTCTTTTTCTTCCTCTTCTTCCACAACTCTCTGACTTCTTGTTGTGACAACATTAACATTCTCATGGTTTTTTGGATTCGGTATTATCATGCTCGGGAGGGTTCCTTGAGTATGTGTGGAGAGTTATTGGGCTATTTGTCCCATCTGAACCTCAAGATTGTTTATCGTAGTTGTGGTGTTCCTCTAGTTATTCTGTGTCTCTTCTTAGAATTGAATATTGTGAACTGCCATCTTTTCAATAGCTATTTCCCATTCTGCTTTTTGAGGAGCCTGTTGCTACTGTTGATATTGAGCTTGATTCTGATCTTTCCAAGAGAAGTTAGGATGATTCTTCCATTCTGGATTATAAGTCTGAGAATAGGGATTATTCTGCTTCGAAAAACTTATCTCTTCAATTTGTCGAGCAATCGCAATGCAATGTGCAGTAAAATGGGGTCCACTACAAATCTCACAACTCACAACTTGGATAGGTTAAACTTGAGCCACAGATTGAGGACTTACATTCATTGCTTTAAGCCTTCTTTCTACTTCAGCTTTGATTTGATCTTCCATTTTCACAACTTGAGTAGCCATCTTAGAATCAATTGTTCCTTCCGGTTTACTCACACTATGGTCATACAGTTCCAAATGCTCATTTGCAGCAATGACTCAATGATCTTCTTAATACCAGTGGCTGTTGTAAAGTTTGATGAGCCACCAACTACTGTATTAATTAGTTCTTAGTCTTCATCTTGAGACCATTCACAAACATTTGCATCTGTTCAGTTTGATCCATGTTATGAGTAAAACATGCAACTAATAACCGTTTAAACCTTTTATATGCATCGCCCAATGGTTCTTCCTTCTTCTGTTTAAAATTTATGATATCATATCTTTTATGAATATACACAGAGGCGAGAATATACTCATTAAGAAAGGCCTTCTCCATCTCTTCCCACGTAGCAATACTTCCTGTGGGTAACGAGTAAAATCACTCTTCAGCATCTTCAAAGAGAGTGAAAGGAAACATTCTTAATTTATTTACTTCATCAGCGTGCCCCTCTATCTTGAGAGTAGTGCTCATAGTTAGAAATTTTTGTAGATGTTTGTTGGCATCTTCATTAACCTTTTCGGTGAAAGGTTTCCTCTCAAGTTGGTTGATAGTGCTCAGATGCAACTGGAAATTTGCAATATTCACCGGTTGGTTTACAATTGTTAATCTACCAGCCGGTGCTTAGCCCCACCATAATCACTAAGTAGTCTCTCTTCTGGTGAAACTCCATCCATATTCACAATATCTCTAACTGAGTCTGAACCTGAGTGTCGCTACTCAAAAAAATGGAACGGCAGAGAGGCATTTTTGGAAGAACAGAAGAGTCACCATCGAACTTTATTTATCCCAAAAAGGGAAGGGAAAACATCGAGAAAAGCCCAAGAAGAAAATGGATAAGATGGTCTCGCAACTAAGAGAAAGGGTTCGGAAGCCGATTATGCGAAGGGAAAGTATTAGCACCCCTCACATCCATCGTACTCGATGGGAACCATTTTATTGTCTATATGTGTAAGGATATTGTTTTCTAATAGTGTTCCAAAGGGAGATAAAAGGGTATGAAACAAAAATAGAGAGTAAAGAGAAGGTGGAAAGGGGGAATAGACTCGGTAGGACCTCGAGGTCCTATGCCTATGTATTCTCAATAGGTATGAGAAAGTCAGAGTCAACCTAGTTCGGGGGACTATGGATAAAAAGATGGAAGTGTGCTCGCCAAAGATTGGGGCCCTTGTGCCTATGCATCTTCACTTAAAAGAAATGAAGAATCAGAGAGTCTGTAGTTCGGACTACGGGTGCAAATGGGAAGTTCAGGTGGACGATGCTAACGTGCGCATTCTAGCAGTTAGGTGTATCGCAGCTCGCTCGTGGAGTCCTAGACGTTACCTGTTTGCGGTAGAATAGACGTAACATGTCATTTTTGGATGATGAGGAATGGAGGACTAAAGGTGGAAAAGAAAGAAGAGTGCTCGCTAGGATCATCACAATCCTATGCCTACGTATTCTCAACAGGTATGAGAAATCAGAGCAACCATAGTTTGGCCTATGGTTTGTTGGTGTTTTTTATAGATGATGCCAACATGCGCATTCCAGCAGTTAGGTGTATTGCAGCTTGCTTGTGGAGTCTTAGGAGTTACTTGTTTGCGATAGAAAGGACATAACATGTCCTTTTGGAAAAGAAATAGTTTTCGCCATCAAGGCAAGATGTCACATTTGATTTATGGATGTTGGTTTTAAGGGTGAAATAAGTCCTCGAATAGTAACCCCTTGCGAGTAGTACCCAATTCTTTATCTCGAAAGATTTATTATGAAAATGGTGTGGTAAATATAGTCACGTCTTCATATTGAAAGAATAGTATCGAGACCACACACTCTAAAGTGATTATCCTAATACTCTGAGAGAAATAAGTCTTCACTCAATCATCTCTCTTTAATTCAATACAAAGAGAACCTTATTATCTTATTAAAGATATTTTGATTTTGAATCGTAAGTACTTTATGACGGTGAACCCTAAAGGTAATGTAAAGCACTCGGGATAGGAGAAGGCCTTCGCCTAACCATTCCACAACCATCCAAGTTTATTAAGAAAAGAGTTTTAAAATGCACTTGGTACTAGACCAAGGATTTTATATTCAAGGAGGCAAAAGAAATAGAGAAAAGGTTTTGAAAATAAAGGGTGGTTAATTGATCAAGGTAGGTTGATGGTGATGCGTGAAGCAATTGGCTTACAAAGGTGGAATACATACAAGGTTGGTGTGGGGTTGATGAAAGAGATATGAAAAAAAGAATAAATGAGAATAGAAACCCTAAGGTGGTTTAAGTTAACGATTTTGAAAGAATTACTTGACGTTGGATCAAGCCTTATTTGTTCTTTATTTTGAAAAGGTGTTCTAGCCTAGTTCAATTTTATCTTTCTTAACAAGCAGGAGGCAGGCATAAAAGCAAAAGGAACTATACTATTACATTGTAATAGGGGAGAGGGATACATGATGCCCACCAAGGGGGAGATGATTTATTATACATGGAAGGCATGAGTAAGAATGTACAAAGATGCACTAAAAGAAAAACATCAAAACAAGACAAAAGGTCAAAATCATCAAGATAATCACATAATAGTCATGAGTGCAAAAACATGTAAAACATGAAGCAAATGATCAAGACATGTAATATATGAGATGAAAGCAACATGTAAAGCAATCACATTAATCCACAACTCATCAAATATCAATCAAAACAAGTCATGAGAATAATATCCAAAACATGTACAAAACACAAGTCAAGTAATCTCATAATGAACCAAGGGTCATGTGAAGTGTGTATGAGGTAATGTGACCATGAAATGAGGGCAAAAAAACCTTGACCAACAAGTTAAACATCTTACATGAAACATATAAAGATCAATAAGCTTCAACTAACACATGTAAAGAAGTATCAAAGCAAGACTAGCTTAAAAGATGGCTAAGTGAAACACTCAAACAATACCAAACTTGTAAAATCAACCAAAAATAGGAAAAAGGTTCAAATACCATGAAACCAAAGCCAAAAGGACCTTAAGGAAGTATGTTATCATATTCCAAAATGCCACAAGTTATGATCAACCTTAACTAGGTCAAAGGATCAATAAGCTAGGCCTATGGCTCAAACATGAGGAATTATCAACAACCCTCAAAGAGGCTTCCACCAAAAATAGCAAGACACTCAAATAAAATCCCAAAAAATAAGCAAACACAAGTTCAAACACATATTTAGTTTACAGAAGCCTTCTCATGTTAAGGTAGACGATTCCTTTTTACATTTGGATTAGTGTCCTTGAAAGACAAAATTTCATTCTTCACAAGTTTTAGTACATTGAATTTAAAACTGAAACAGTTCTCGATGTTATGCCCCGACGCTCCTTGATGGTAAACAAAGAATTTGTCAGCCTTGAACCAATAGGGGGGATTTTTGGGAATGGCAGGAGGAGTCCTGGTTTGAATGTGTCATTTCACTAGCAAAAATAGAAATAGCTCTGCATATGGCATTTGTATAGGATCAAACCCTGGTGTCCTTAAGATATGATTGTTGTTGTATTATGTAACACCCCGTTCCCCAAAATAAAATAAAACAATTAAATAAACAATTATCATAGTTTCCACACCAAAAACGGGATGTCACATTTTCACCAAAATTCCACAAGACATTTCTTAAAATGATTTTCAACAAAATTGCAGTGTATATATATATATATATATATATATATATATATATATATATATATATATATATATATATATATATATATATATATATATATATATATATATATATATATATATATATATATATATATATATATATATATATATATATATATATATATATATATATATATATATATATATATATATATATATATATATATATACACACACACACACACACACACGTCATCATCATATACATCAAGTCGGGCCATCTGCCCAAAGTACACAAAATATCATCTTCAAATCTCAACACAATAAGATATGCCACAGGGGCACACAAAACATCAAATAAACAAAGCACTCCCAAAAGCCCTGGTGTTACGTATCAGAGCATCCCTACGACTCGCCGCAATCCAAGCTAGCTAAGCACCTGGGTTGTCTGTACTTCCAAAGAAGCATAGACCACAACAACAACAAGGGGTGAGAAATCACGATCAAATATAACGGTAATAATGTACATGAAATAAAAGGAAGAAACATATAAACATCATTTCATATACATCAAATCCGGACCTACTGTCCCATGCCAACACATCACACATCACAATGCAACACATGCAACTCGACACAATGATATGCGGTACCGACTCAACTCAGGGTAGATCGCATACACTCCATCTGAGCAACGATCTATCCCTACCACGCTCCTCCTGAGCCCGTATAATCAAATCTCAAGATAGATCACATACACTCCATCTGAGCAACGATCTATCCCTACCAATGCTCCCCACTTGGAGCACGGGTGAATCGCATACACTCCATCTGAGCAACGATTCAACTCCCGTTCACATGCTATGCAGACACCATGCACAACAACACAAGCACTCATGGTGCACACGATCCTACTGATCCATTTCATCATATATCACATACACATCAAGCACACAAGGTGCATATGATCCTACTGATCCAATTTATCATATATCACATATGTCTCACCCATCACCACAGCCATACATCATAACATACACCAATTCAAATATCATAATCACACGGATATCACGGAATCATGTTCCGACACCATACATACACTCACCACAGCTCACTAATAAGTTCATCGTCAAACATGAACAACAATGGTCCAAAACCACAAAGGAAACAACACAAAACAGCAGCAAAACATAAACTTATGTCGGGCTCGCTGGCACATTCGCCTGGCGAAACCCCGCAGCAAACACTCACTGACCATTCGCCTGGCGAAGCCCCTGGCGAATCCAAACAGAGGCTACTGGCAGCATTCGCTGCCCAGTTCGCCCGACGAAGCCTGGCGAAGGCTCGCCCCCTCATTCGCCCAGCGAATACCTGCGATCTCAGAAAAATAAAGCCACAGCTCAGAGTCGGCAACACGCTCCGAAGTCAGCCGATTCTACTCCAAGCCAAACCCTATCATACCAGAAAATTGTTCCACAACCTAACTACAACATCTATCCTCGATTTAACCCGATTAATTGTTAGCTCTACACAATTACTCAGTTCTGGCATAACTTCGAACTACCCGGAAACCCCCATTCCCTCAAATCATCATCAACCATTGCATGCAAGGATTTTCAACACTTAAACATCAATTAACAACAGAATCAACAACACAATTTATCATGCAATTCATCATCAATCATGGGGTTAGGGAATTCCCCTTTCTACCACATATTTCATGCAACTACCGAAATTAACCGATCATTCCCCCCCCCCCTACCTCAAAATGCAGTTTGATGATGATGGAGAACTTCAAGAATCCATACGAAATTCCCACAGCCAAGCTTCCTCTTGCTCTTGCTTCAGACTTTATTCCTCTTCTTCACCGTGCTCTCGTGTTTCTCCTTCTCAAGCGTGTTTCTTTCTCTTTTCCCTTTTTCCAAATGCCAAACATGTCCTTCATCCCAAATAATCTTCTTTTTAATTCCAAAACTAAAATTCTTATTTTCTTTTAATCCAAAATTGATTCCAATAATATTTTTAAATACAATAATAATAACAATAATATTAATAATAATAGTAACAACACTATTAATCATCATATTATCATTATTATTAATCATATTTTTCTAATATTATGGATCTTAATTTCTCAAACGAATTCCACGCAAGCATGCTGAAAATAAATACATTGAAAAACTCGAATAATTAAAATGGGTGTTACATATTACGGGTGAGCCTGCTGAAGATGTTGTTGTTGCCTTTGTTGATAATGTGGTTGTTGAATTTGATTTTGAGAAATCTGTGATTGATTTGCCGGAATTGGCGCTGAGTTGATAACAGAAGATATTTTGCTACCTGTCGAGGTTGGTATCTTCACCTTTGTTTACCCTGTGAAGTAGTGCTGATTTCTTGCTCTTTCTTTTATTGGAAAGTGCTTCCATATCTCTTGTTACTACTGGGAGGTTCTTCATCCTTGACCAATCGAGCTTCTCGAACTGCTTCCTCAAGGCACACTCCCATGTTCACCATCTCGGTGAAGTCACTAGGCGCACTTGTGACCATTCGATCATAATAGAATGAACTCAAAGTTTTCAAAAATATTTTTGTCATCTCTTTTTCCTTGAGGGGAGGATAAATCTGGGCTGCAATTTCATGTTATCTCTCAGCGTATTCTTTGAAACTTTCCTTATCCTTTTGAGACATTGCGCTGAGTTGTTCCCTATCAGGTGCCATATCCAAATTGTACTTTTACTGCTGAACAAAAGTTGCTCCAAGATCTCTAAAGGTACTAATATTTTTATAGCTTAACCCCATGTACCATTTGAGTGCGGAACCAGTTAAACTATCTTGAAAGTAGTGGATCAACAACTGTTGATTTTCCGTTTGGGTAAACAACTTCCGAACATACATTACCAAGTGACTTTGAGGGCAAGAGTTGCCTTTGTACTTTTCAAAGTCAGGCACCTTGAACTTGTGTGGTATTTTGACATTTGGGACTAAGCAGAGATCGACAACATCTTTTCCAAACAAGTCTTGTCCGCGGATGGCATGAAGTTCTTTCTACATTTCCAAGAATTGTTCTTGGAATCCATCCATCCTTTCATATACTCCCATATCCTTGCTTGGACCAGCGTTAAATATTTGTTCTTCTAGAATGGTATGTACCACGGGTTCTGGTATAGTCATTATTACTGCGACTCTTGGTGCTTTTGTAATCTGAAGTTTGTAACCTTCAGGTACTGGCATTTCTGTCATGGCTCTTGCATCTTCATTTACCTGAAGTTAGTAACCTTCAAGTCTGGAGATTTCGGTCATAGCTTCTGGGCCTTCAGTGATCAGAGGTATATATCCCTCAGGCACAAAATTGAAAGGCATTCCTCAGGGGAAACCTTTAGGCATGTCGTACTGAGGAAGACTAACGGGTACCTCAAATGTTGGCGCAGACACAACTTCTGAGATTACAGTCCTTTGAGCTGGTTGATCCTAAGTTGCTGCAGTTGATTCAATTACGACGTTGAGTCTTTCCATACCTTCCTTTAGAATAGTGACCTCCTCTCTTAGTTTTCTATATTCCTCCTCAAGATCATCCATTTTCTTCTGAAGATTGGTCCGAGTATTGTACGAATGAGACAGTTTGACTCTAAAGTGCGATGAAAGTGTAAGTAATTTTTTGAAAAATGAGTGAAATGCTAGCATGATGCATGATGTGCAAATAAAATCTAAATGCCCTTTTATTTTATTTTTTTGGGTTTTTTTTAAAAGAACTTTTAACAATCACGTTGCAAATATCATACAACAACGGAAATTTTTTATTGAATTCAAAGGATTACAATATCTTACAGATAAAAGTAAATTATTTTACAAAGTGAAAGAAGGAAAACTAGGCCTATGAATCATAAGGAATCCTTGACAAAGGTCAAAATGCTGGTTGTTGATTCCTTTTTTTTCTCTTTGATCGGGCTTCTTCAATCGTTGGCGGGTCGATGATCCTTTTTCAGGTGAAAGGAGAGAGTAAACTTTTCTGTTCCTCTTGAATTTCTACAGTATGTTGCTCTAGTATCTCAATCAAAGCATCTTTTTCCTTCAGTAGCTCTTGAATCTTTGTACCCTCCAAGCTGACAATTTTATACTTGTTCCTCAAAGAGTTCTTTTCACGTTGAGTTTTATTAAAAGCGACCTGAAGTTTCTTTGTGTCATTCATAAAGTAGAGGATAGATTCTTTTAGGGGAAATCATTCTTGACGAGGATAAGGAATCTTTAACTTGATGGCTCTAACTTGTACCCATTGGAGATAAGGCTTTGTATATATGCATTTTGGTTTTCCCAGAGATTCTCTTCCTTTCCTATGAATATGATGCCAGACATGCATAATTTCTTCTTTAAACCCTCTGTCATTTTCTCCTTCCTTGAAGAAAAGACATTCCAGATAGTGTTGTACGGTATGTTCTTCATCGGGTAACCAAGTTGACGACGGGCTAAAACTGGGTGGTAGTTGATTCCTTCTTTAGTACCAATGAGGGGCACATTAGGGAAACTTCCACATCTGTCAATGATCTTTATTTCATCATAGACCCGATTGTACCAATATATGTCAGAGTGAGTAAGAGACATAATTTTTTGCGACCATCGCATACCACTTTTGAGATCCCAGAAAGTGGCAGATTTGGGCAGGTTAGAAATAAACCATTTGTAGAGTAATGGTACACAGCGTGTAATCATCCCTATATTGTACAAATTCCTTAGATGCACTGAGTGGTAAGTGTCTACAAGCAAAGTTGGGACTAGATTCCCGATTAAGATTATCTTGATAGCATTGATGTCGATGAAGTTGTCAAAGTTGGGAAAAAGGAATAACCCATAGATGAGTAAAACAAAGATATCCTCGAAAGCAACCATGTTCCCTATGCTGGCAAAGTATAAGGCTTTCTGCATAAAGACTTTAGCTGGTAGACCTTGAATTCCTCCCTTGGTGGTCATGGGAGCTTTGATATCTTACACTTCCAATGAGGTAGCTCTTGCAATGGTTTGATATTTGGGAATCTCTTCCAGGCCGAAGAAAGGATCTTGATTAGTGACAGGTAAATCAATCAGCTGAGAGTATTCTTCCAATGTTGGTGTGAGCTGATAATTTAGAAATGTGAAGCAGTGATATACCAGATCATAGAACTGAACCAATGTAGATAGGATTCCTTCCACCATGTTATTTTTTAAAAGGGACAAAAGCCCTCCATACTTAGTTGTGAAAGCTTCAGGATTAATAATCAACCTTCCCAATCTTCTCAAGTCTTCATGTTTTTGACTTCTGAAGTTGTACTTCTGAGTTTTTCTTCTACTAAAATCCATAGCATAATATCTCTCTGATATTTATTACAACCATATTTTTTAGTTCTTTTGAAAAGTTTGAAAAGGATTTTTTTTTTGAAAAATTTGATGAACGCAACAAAAACAAGTATATGAAAACATGGGTTCAAGGGTTCATCGTCACGAGCATGGAGCCATGGATCCACCCATCTCAAGGTATGTACTAGAGGTTCAATTTTTGTACCTGTAGAATAGGTTCTAACAAAGGTTCCCAAAATCATTGATCCTCTTTAGGATATTACCAGCAAACTGATTGACTCATGAGAGTTGTAATATTCCCAAGATGAATCTCATTCGAGTGTAGTATCGTGTATTAACAATTCCCGGTGGTCACCGCACTACGTCCTAAAATGGTCGAATGGTTAAATGTTTATTAATCCTTAGTTTCACGGGTTCCCAATGGAAAAACTAATGTATTCATGACTTGCTCGCTTAACATCAGTAATTCCAAAAGGGTACCTCTACTGATTTGGTGGACTCTTAAGTTATCTTGGTCGGGATTTGCTCCCTATAAGCCTTCATGATTTTTCATCCCCTATCTTAAAATATGCTCTCAAGCTCATTGAGGACTTTTTGACTCACCACATGTGTATTAATCACATTCCCAGATAAAAACAAATTAAACAAGTATGGTAAATAAGCAGATAATATGATGGAAAACAACAGATGATATCAAATGAGAAAGCAAAAATGAAATAGTAAAACATATGCAATGCAAGGCTTAACCCTCTAGACAAGAGTCTCCCTAACAGAGTCTTCATTGTTTTGTAGCTCCAGTTTTCGTGACGCGACCACTACCACATTTAGTGCTACTTTCTGATTTCTAATATTTATCTTATGATGCTTAAAAGGAAGGGGAAGATATCTTAAACTAACCCTGCTCACAAGTGTTTTTTCTACAAATGCTAAGAGATCTGGAATCGAGGGTTGGTTATACTAAGGGAAGCTATTAACACCCTGAGTATCTATAGTAATCTATAGGAACCTTGATTGTATATTTCTATTGTTGAATTACTTGCTTGCTTAGGTTTGTATGCTGTTTAATTGGGAAAGTTTCTCCTTTAAGGAAATGTTTTTGTTGTTTTATGGTTTTCTATTGTTTTTGGGAGGTACCTAGACATAAGGGTTTTCATTAGTGTGCTCGCTAAGATCTCATAATCTTATGTCTACATATTCTCAGAAAGGAAATTGAGAAATCAGAGCGTTTGTAGTTCCTCCTAATATATGGGAGGAAAAAGTGTATTTTATATCTTGTTTAAAGCCCAAGATGATGAAACTAAAAAGAGTGTTGGAAAGATTTGAAACATTGCCACCTTTAAGGGAGATATCTCACCTATTCACTGCAATCATTTGAGAATGATGTCATAATGGAAGAAAGCTTTGAACTTATTGTGTTTAAGCAATGCCACTTTTTCCTTTATGAATTCTTTACATACTAAGAAAGGGACCTTAACTTGGATATAAGATTGAAAAGTGTGCCACTTACATCAGTTAGATGAAATAAATTTTTTTGAACCATGATAAGAGAGGGACTCCAGCTTGGATTTTGAATCAACAAGAGTGCCACTTACATCACTTATATGGAAAAGGGGTTTTAATGTTTTATTTGAATTGTAGTGATTAGAAGAGATATCTTTCTACAGAGATGACTCAAAGTCTCATCTGTGAGGAGATTGATTTATGTATCTTGATTAAAGCTCAAGATATGAAGCTAAAATATTGAAAGCTGACTCAACTAGGGAGTTTTATATGTCTTGTACAAAGCCCAAGATTGAGGCTGACTGACTGGTGAAGTTATTTGTTATAAAAAAGCCTGAAAGGAGGCTAATGACTATTATTTGAAGAGACTGACTCAATACTGAGGATTTGACTGTCTCTTTTGAGAATTTTTATTTGTGTTCTGTACAAAGCCCAGGATGAATGAGGCTAAAAGATTTTATTTGTATCATGTACAAAGACAAAGATGGTGAGGCTAAAAGATTTATTTGCATATATGACTAAGACTTGACTTATGCTTTTGAGAAGCCTGAGGGTCCTTGCATGAAGAGGAGTCTGTGGAGAACTGAATGAGACTTTCTAAGTCTCCTTGTATGAAGCCCAAGAGGAGGATATCTTTCTGGGGGAGTTCTTTGTATGATGCCTAAGATGAGGCAATGATACTTGTATAAGGCCCAAGAGGAGGCCAGGGAACTAGTTGTTTGAAGTAAGTTGTGATTGAAAGGATCCTATTGTTTGACCTATGTCAAAACTAGGGATGATATAAATGTCAAGAGAAACTTCACAAGTATAAATATTGATATGACATGCTTGAGTTTATGGAAGATTTTTGTATCTGTAGGGGTTTAATTTGTTGACTGTTTTATTTGTGTGTTTATTCACAAAGGTGTTAGGTCTTACACTCTAACCAGAGGCCCATGACTTATTAAAAATAAAAGAAAAAGGTGATGGGTCTTACAGTCTAATAGAGGCCCATTATTTATTGAAAAGAAAAGAAAAGGTGTTGGGTCTTACACTCTAATAGTGGCCCATGATTTATTGAAAAGAAAAGAAAAGGTGTTGGGTCTTACACTCTAATAGAGTCCCATGATTTATAGAAAAGAAAAGAAAAGGTGTTGGATTTTACACTCTAATAGAGGCCCATGATTGTTTGAAAGTTGAATGCCACTAGGGTTGTGTTTGATGAAAGTTAAGGATTGAGTTTTGAAAGATTGAATGTTTTGAGAAATTGAAGAAAGTTTTGAGGAAGAGGGTAGGGACTTAAACTCTAATAGAGGCCCAATATTTTGATAATTTGAAAATTATAAGGGGTTGGGACTTACACTCTAACAGAGGCCCAAGATTTTGATGATTTAAAAATTAGAATGGATTGAGACTTACACTCTAGCAGAGGCCCAAGATTATTCTATGTACAAAGGTGTTTTTTAACATGAAATTAAATATGATATAAGTGATGTGTAAGTCAAAATAAACATGTTGTGATCTTAAAACAAAATTTTAAACATTAGGTTTTATTCATATGAGAATCAAAATGCATTAGGTTTAAAATCAATTAAGAAGAAAAATCAATTTTTCAAAATTTTTAATAATAAAAAACACTTATTTTCGACCTAATAAAAAGTGATTAAATTAAAATCTATTTTTGAATTTTTTATGGATTAAAATAGTAGAGTGTGTGAGTGACATTTGTGCAAAAAATCATTTGAAAATAATTAAATTTGGATATAAAAATAATTATTTGAAAATAATATATGAAAAATATGAAAATATGAGAAATGGTAAAATAATAATGACATGGGTAGGGTTTGAACCCACCCCTCAAAACACGCCTTGGCCACCTGAGACAGCGTGTTCTGGTGATAATTATACCAAACCAACACATAATATATGAAACATGCGTGGTAAAATTCAAATTTTCGCGCGAAGAACTTTATCTTCTTCCTTCAGCTAGAATTTGAAAAAATTATCCTATCTCCCTTAATACGTAATGAAATTGGATGATGTAAACATGAAATTTGCTCGCTTTTAAACAAGTAACTCAATGGTGGTATTTAATTTCGTTTTTTTTTTAAGTGTGGAGTGAATTATCATGCACGAACCAAGTGAACCCTAGTTTTGCAAAAACTAATATGAAATCCTATACACGAATGATAAACAGCAATTGCTTGAGGGTAAATGATCCATGAACTACCAGAAGCATGTTGGTAACTTGAAATAACATTTATGATGCATGAATCATATAGATTAAAAGGTTCAAGCTTACCTTGCAAGAGAGGATCGAACTCTTTGTTGGAGCTGTTACAGAAGTGTTGTGATGATCTGGAAAGCTTCCTTGACCTCCACAGAGTGTGTTGATGTACTTGGAATTGATTGAAATTTCCTGGATTGATGGGCTTGAATCCAACTACAGCTTGGTTGGGATGAGCTATTACCTTGATGCAATTGATGTTACAAATGGTGTTAAGTGTTTGGATCACTTATATATATGATGTATATGATGTGTTTGAATCAAAAGTTTGAGCAAAGAAGCTCTGGTTTTGAAAACACAATTCTTACTTTTGAAAATTTGAAAACTTTGAGTGAAAGAAAGAAATGATAGAAAACAAGTGTTGTGTTGTTTTGGGGTGCTTTTAATGATCATAAATGAGCTCTATTTATAAGAGAATGAGTTTGTCTTGGAGGAATAGTGCTGGCTTGAAAGATAAGAGTTTGGTTCAATGGTTTTTGGAGTTGCATCATTACTTCTTACAAGTGCATTATCTCTTCCACATGCCTAGTTCTAAGTTTTGACCAAACCCATATTGCTCAGATGTTTTTATTGTTTTTTAAGCATGTACCTTGACTGAGGAGAGTTGCTTTGTTGAATGTGCACTATTGCATATAAATGCATCTTTGAATTCAAGGCATATGTGACAAAACTCTATTACTTCAATATGATTCCTCTTGACTCTTTGGATCTATCTTGCAGGTTTGTCATGATTCAGTCAGATTCTCATTGAATAAGTGCTCGCACAATGATCACACTTGGACTCAAAATTCGTGTCTTGCAAGAAATGTCCAAAACTGACTTCACAAAATAGTTGCAGTAAGGTGTATTGCATCCTCCATAACTCTTTGCTCAAATAGAGTTTTATAATGTTCTTGGACATTTTGGAAAGCTGAGATATCATACTTCAACTTTGATGTTTGCATTTGGTTTTGATTCATCTTGGATCATAGAGAAAAATGGCCTCAAAGTTGGCTAAGACGCAAAACAAATTTTGTCCAAAATTTCACTAAGTGTCAAAGTTTAAAAAGTTTTGAAAACCCTAACTTCATTGCTTCATATCTCAAAATATATGCACTTTTTGGGAATCCATCCTAATTGAAAAAGTTGTAGTATGTAACAAGCTCTACAATTTGATTTTTGGATCCAACAAAATGGTTTCTTGGTTGGGAAGTTATGACCTTGCAAAGTTTGCTCCAAATTAGGGTTTTTTTCATAACTTAGAACATTTTCACTTCTTTATGGTTGCCCTTTTTACAAGTAACCTCGCTTTTCTTGATTTTTCTTGATCGATCATGATTCAAATCACATATTATCATCATTATTGACTTGAAGAAACCATGGTTGACCAAAAACTCAATAAGTCAAACTTGATTTTGGGCACAGTTGACTTTTGTATCAGATGAATTTTGAACTTTGTGATCTTTTGTGAAATCAAACCTTTGGGATAAATTGGAAATCATGGATAGATTCTAAGGATGTTTTTGAATGTCTTGGTTCATGTCCCAAGATTTGAGATCATGCTTTGCTCAAAAGTCAAAGGTATGGTTGACTTTTTATCAAAAACCCTAGTTTATGGCCCAGATGAATTTGAATCCTTGCACTGCTTATAAATCAAGTCCTTTGAATTAATTCAAACATATGAATTGACTAATATTATATATTTTAGGTCCTTGAAGTATGTCTTGGGGTATTAGATCATTCCTTGCTCCAAAAGTCAACCCAGGGAATGAATTAGGTAAAAACCCTAATTTTGGTGTACTGAGGGTCTCGAGGCTTGTTGATTTTGAACTGAGACAATCTTTTTCTTTGATTATTTATGAATGGGAGATCTTGATCTTCATGGATGGATGGGAAACTTGATAGGTTGAAAATCATGCTTATCCTTGATTGATTACTTTCCTAAATCCTTCATGAGGCTCAAAACCCTAATTTTCAGTCAAGAATGAAACAAGAAAAAAATTGTGTTCTCTAATGGGTTAGTGATGTATGAAAGTATATTCATATGATATGTAAATGATATAGGATCTTTGGGTCAAAATTTAGGGTATGACACCAACCAAACCAAAAACTCCTTAAGTTGCATTCTATCATGGCCCTTGATTCTCAGTGTTTCCCTATAAATATAGGCTCTCTCCTCATCACAAAACACAAAACAAACACACCAAAATAGCACAAAAACACCTCTTCACATTAGCATATTGCATCAAACCTCCACCTTGTGCTAGAAACCACCAATTTGCACAAATCTGTCCAAAACTCTTTCCAGCCACAAAAACCTCAAACCAATCATTCACACACACCACAAAACATCTAACAAATGTGTACAAACCACCACATTCATCATAAATGATCAAGATCAGAAAGTCAACTCTCACCCTCCATTTGGTTGACTTTCTGCATAAATCAAGCCAAATCATCATTCTGACCCTTTCCAATCCATTCAAGCCTTCAAACACCATTTATAAACCTTCCTTGAACTGTCCATAACACCATTTTGCAACTATAACCTCATTTTAACCAAGATCAAATTCACACTTTTCATTCTAGCAAGAGGATTCATGCAGAGAATTTGAAGTTGTTCCAAAGTATTTCAAGCATTCCAAAAGCACTAAGGAGGTCTGCAGAAGCTTCCTGGATCATCAAATAACTTTTGTAACCAGTAGAAGAAGGCATTAGACCTTGCTCCAATAAGTAAGTTCACACCTTCTGCAACTCTCTGATATCATCTTCATAAACCCTATGCTAATTGATCCTAATCATGTCCATACACGATTTAATTTTGAACTTTTAGATTACGGTTCATACTATTTTCAATGTGATTATTTCTTGTATGTTGAGAATTAATGAAATTAATTGACATCATCATATTCCTCATGAAAATCCAATCACTTTTCATTTTTACACCATGAAAAAATATTGAGAATTAAGTGAGATACAATTTTGAAGCTTTTCGAAAATGGAGGTTGAAGAAGATGATAGTTAGGGTTCCATTTTTTCAGTTTCTGAACTTGTTTTAAAATATGTTTTTTAGTTTCCATATAGCTAACGACTTGGGAATTGCGCCACGCTGGTTGTTTGATGTATTTGGAGTGAGTCATTTTGATTGTTTTTATTTTTTTTATTTCATATTTTACATGTTTCTTTAATATATAATATAATGTGTGCGTGTTCTTTCTGGGACAAGTATGTGGCCCAGTGGCTAGGTTTTTAACCTACAACCAGAAGGGCGTGGGGTTCAAGCCTTATGTGTGACAAAATCCTTCCTTTTTATCACTTGTCCATTTTTCCATTTTTTTTCCATTTTATTTCAAGTATGTCTCTCAAACCATTTATCTGTTTGGATTGATTTTTTGCACACCTATTCTTTGTCATGCCTATTTTGTGAACCCATGACAAAATTCCAAAAATAATTTTATTTTCACACATTTTTACTTAGTCAAAGTAAGACACTTTTTAAAATGGTTTTAGGTCCTTAAGTGATTCTTTCTTTTTATTGTTTCTTTGAGTTTGCTTGATCATATTAATGTTTGTGAATGTCATATATGTTGCGTGAACCTTGTTTGATGTTGGTAACATAATCCCTTTGATTTTGCCTAAGTTTAATGTACTTTAATGCATGATTTTCATGTGTACTTGTTTTGTTTCTTCATGTTTGGTTATGAAACTTTCCCTTTGACTTTAGCATGATACTTATACCATATTGAACCTTTGATGCACGATTACTATGTGGTTGAATTATCTTTGATCATATATTTATAGTGTGTTTTATCTTTGATATCATGACTTTGTTTGGTTCTTAAACTTCATGCTTGTATTGTTTAAACCTTTTGAAATGTTTAGACTTGATTGTGATCACAATAATCCTTGGTTGTTACCCCTGTCTTAAAAATTTTCTTAAATTATATTCATGATTAAGTGGTGTCAGTTGTCAACCCTAATCTATGTCACCACCTTGATCTTTTAATCCATGTGTATATTGTTATATCCATGTACTTAGTGTTGATACTTGTTTTCATCCATTTTGATATTGTTATATCCATATACTATATTTTGATAACATGTTTGTACCCTTGATTACTTGATTGATATAGTTACATCCATGACTATGCTCATATGTTATTACTTAGGTGTTCATACTTCATACTTACTTGTTATTATTATGACATGTCTTGAATGAACATCTCAATATGCCATAACACCTCATTGTTGTTTGAAACACATTTCATACACACCTTATATTATGTATAATCCATGCTTGTGTATTCACCCTTGATTGATACCATGCTTGATTTTGTTAAAGTCTTGCCACATCTTTACTCATGTGCTTACTTGTTTATGTTCATATGACTTTGTTAAGTCATTCATGTTTTGTTTACCTTGATTGATATCATGTATGAATATCACCTTTATCATCCATGTTTTGTTTACCTTGATTGATGTCAAGTTTGAATATCACCTTTATCATTTATGTTTTGTTTACTTTGGTTGATATCATGTTTGAATGTCATCCTTTATCATTTGTCATGTTTACTTTGATATCATGTTTGAATATTGTTGCGGTGAGAATAGGATATCAAATTATTGATTAATTTGAATCGCATCTTTAGTTCACAACCGGTCTTTGATTTATCCGAAGGAAAGGTTAAAGAAAGGAAAAACCTATTTTGCATCGTAAACATAATACGGGGAAAGATCTAGGGTTCGGGGGTTGGTTAAGCTTAGGGAAGGTATTAGCATCCTAAACTACTATAGTACTCTATAAGAACCTCTTGTTTTAAGTGTGCTATTGATATGGTTATCTGTTTAAGGTAATGCTAAGGGTTAAAGGTAAAGAGAAAGACCTAAGAGTTAGTCCTAAGTTTACTCGCCAAGACTCGCATCTTGTGCCTACGTATCCGAGGTAGGGGATGGAATCAGAGTAATCGTAGTTCCCCTCATAGAGGGAGGAATAGGAACTTCTTGACTTTGGTCAAGGTTCCAGAGAGGATGTAAACGTTTATAAGGAAGTGCTTACATTGGAGTGCGGTGACTCTGATTTCTACATTGTAAAGTTGAGTTGAAAAGGGTGTAAGTAGGTATTCCACGGCGGGAACCTACATGGAGTGCGGTGACTCCTAATCATAAAGCTAGGATAAAGGAATGAATGTCCATGACTGGACGCCTAAGCATGGTACGACGACTCAACGTCTTAAGGTTTTAAAGGTGAAGGGGTGGGCTATTGACACGGCGGTCAAATGGGAAACCTTTCCTTCGGAGGGGAAAATAACGGAGAATAGAATATAATCGAAAATGCAACAGTGATGGGTATGATTGATGATGGCAGTGAGATGTTGACATGTAAGTATTATACAGCAAGTGATTAGAGATTGAATTAAAATGGATAAATTGCCAAGTAAAGTTAGATAGTGATTAAGGGAGCGATTAAGGGAAATGGGTGAAATGAAATTAGATTAAGATGTGAATAAAATTGAAATGGTGAAATTGATTTTATTAGAAAAAATTAGGAGTGAATTGTTTTTGAGAATTTTGTTATTAAGTGAAAATTGGACAATGTGAGAATTAATTATTTTTATGATTTATGTGAATTTTGATTAAAAGAAAATATTAGAATTTGAATTAGAAATTTAAGTTAAATGGAGAAATTGAAAATAATTGTTTTTGAAATGTTATTGTGAGAAAATTAAGTAATTAAAGAAAGAGTTAGAATTGTTACAAATTAACTTAAATTTGAAAAGAGGAAATAGATTTATCTCAATATTAAATAATAAAAAAAGTTATTTACCTTTAGAGAAAACTGAATTAACTAACAACTCTAAAAAAGAAATTAATTAATTAATAAAACTAAATCGAATAGATTGTTAAACTACTTATAGATTTTAGATGAATATTTATTTTTATGGATTTTAAATGGTTTTAGAGAAACAAAAAGATATTTGAAATAATAAGCTAAAAGTTTTTTTTTTATTTTTTATTATTATATGAGAAAGAGACTAAAAAATATTTTTATTATATTTTTCATTATTATAAGAAAGGTTTAAATTAAAATTAAAATTAACATTTTTATTATTTAAAAGAAAACCTAAATTAAAATCTTAATTAAATATATATTTTTTTATTTTTAAATTAAAATTAAATTAAGTAAATTTTATTCTTCAAATTTTTAATTAGTTAGTTAACGTTACTATTGTTAGTTTTATTATTATTTATTAATACATAATTACAAAACAGAAAAAAAAAAACAGAAAAATAATAAAGAAAAAAAATAAAAGGAGATTGGGTCGGGCTGGGTCACCACTCCCCAAACTCGACCTGGGATGTTATTTAAAAGGGGGAAAGGGACAGAATTATGGTTTTAAACCCTAATCAGCTGTGTACCAGCAGCGACCCCTTGTGTGGGTCTTTGCTGCGTTTTTTTTTCTTCTTCCTCTCCCCATGGTCGCCTCCTCTCATCCTTGCATGTTCACATCTTCTTCTTCTCCTTTCTAAACCTGAAACAAAATGAATGAAAAAATGGGTTATCTTTCCTCTTACCCAGATTCGGGTCGGCGATGTGTGATGGTTTTGTGATTTCCGGTCGTGGGTTTCGTTCACGGTTTCGTTTGTGGACTTTTCTCCGGCCAATGATGAGCTTTCTGAGGTCGGAAAGTTTTCGTACTCGTGGGTTTGACGGTGGTCGGATTTTGAACACAGTTGGATTTTTCGGATATTCGCTTTTGGTTGACGGATTTGATTTAGCCGATGATGATTATTATGAGGCTGGAGGGTTTCGGATGGATCTGTGACGTATTGATTTTTATGATGATTTTCGGTGAAGGCTTTTCGTTCTTGATGGTGGTGTTTCTATGATTTTTCGTCCATCCCTTTACTTCTTTTCTTCTGCTTCTTATATTACTCATATTTTGAACGGATTTTGGCGAATTGAAATGGTTTCCTTTTTTTTACAAAACATGTCTTTGACATGTTGTTGTTGGTTTTGGAAGGTGGTTTATGGTGCTATCGGCAGTGTTGATGGTCTTGTTGGATATTTTCTACCATTTTCGGACCGTGATTTTATTGATGATGATATTGTTTACCATTTTTGTTTTATTTGGATCTTAATGGTGGTGACAGCAATTTCCGATCTGTTGTTATCTCTTGTTGAATTTTCGGACTTGATGATTGCTGTTGTTTGATGTGTTTCCCAATTCGGCTTTGATATTGTCCGTTTGATGTTGTTGGATATTTGACATCCATTTTCGGACTTGGCTTAATGACAATGATACTGCTAGCTGTCCGTTTCCATTTTCGGAAGTGTTGATGGCATTATTTGCTGTCCATTTTTGTTTATGGATTGCTTTGATGTTGAAGCCATTTTTGGATTTTCTGGACTGTCTGTGGGCCTGTTTTGGACCGAAATCACTTTTCCACAAAAAACTTTTTTTCTCTCTCCGGACAAGAACAGAAATTATTGGGGCTTGGGCCTGAGGTCGCTCTGAATGAAACAGGGGGTTTGGTAGCAAATTTTGCTACCCCTCCCGGACCCGATGGTGACACTGTTCTGAGGGTCCGAAATAATAATTAAAAATCACTTTTTTGAAATATCCAAACTTCTAATCATTTTTGATATTTTTGCAGGTTTCTAAAGATTCGAAAGTGGAGAATTCGAAAGCTTGAAGTCGTAATTTAGAAACTTAGGAATTAGGACCTTAGGATTAGGAAAAAAAATTGTAACTTGAATTCCACAAACATGTAACCTTGTAATTCTTATAGTGGAAATTAGATTTGAAAAATGTATATAAATTCATATCTTTGATAAAATATGAACTTAATTTTTTCGAACTTAATTTCAAACCACATCCCAATACGAACAAACTTTAGATTTTGCCATTCGAAATTGCACCATCTGAAACTTGCGATTAACTTAAAACCAACTGATATCCAATATAAGTTTGACGCAAATCTTCAATCTTGACCCACACCATAATCACATAGGAAACACAACTCATGTAATCTTAGCCCAACAAAATAATGATACTGCCTCGAACCTCAATTTTCCGAATCTGTACTCTTGCCATTAAACAGCGCAATATGAACCTCTAGTTATATTAAATTCCGAATTTTGGCAATCGTGACGCGAATCTTCACATCAAAGCTCAGACCGATGTTGACGACAAATCCGTAACATTTAAGATCTTTATATCTCTGTAGGCTCAACCTGACTTAATGGACAGACGAAACCACTTTCGACTCACCTGCAAAAATAAGAACAACTAGGCAAACTGGTTAACGGTTAGTAAAAATGAAATACGGATAAAATGAAATGCAAAATGATCACTGCATCTAAAGGTAAATTTTGGGGTATGACAAATATCATTCTTGTTCATCTCATCCATTATCACCCATATACTCATGTTTATTTTGACTTTTTCAAGTCATCCCTAGTGGTGTTAGCTTGTTAGCTTCTCTTTCTCCTCTTTTCTTTTGTTGTCTAAATCCAAAGGAAAGATCTCTTTTGTTGACTTTATGTCATAGGTAGTATAACATTCCCTTAACTACCCTTTTGACTTTGTTAAGTTATTAACCTTTCAACATAGCCTTGGTTAGACTTTATAAACTCTTTAACTTTGACAAGTCACGTAAGTGTTATTGTTATAAATACTTGCCTTCCCTTTTTGAACCTTTATCACTATCAAGTGTCCTTCATCCATAGTTAGGTGAACTACGATTGCTATGATTCTATCCTTGTTAGGACACGTAGGCATAAGGCTGTGAAGTCTTGGCGAGCACACTAGCAATAAACCTCCTTAGGTTCCTTATCTCATAGAACCCAAAAGTAGAACATTTCCAAACATTAGCAAGAAAATTACCATAATAAAAATACTTTCATGAGGTTCCTATAGGATATTATAGATACTTAGGATGCTAACAACTTCCCTTAGTATAATCAACCCCTAAACCTTTAGATATCTTTGCATTATTGTTACATTACACAATTACGGTTTTTATTCGATCTTTTTCCTTTCCTTTGGATAAATTAAAGTTTAGTGGTGAACATTCAATGTTTTATGATTCAAGTTAATATAATAGCTTGATATCCGATTATCACCGCAACACTGTTGAACAACTTCGTTTTGTGCTTGCACCATGTACAACAACTCTTACAGGAAATTTATCTTCAAAAGCTTCATGTGTACACTGTGGGACGGTTCCATAGATTTTCTATATTTCATATATTAACACAATATATATCATATATTTTATATATCATCACATGGAAGAGTAAAAATAATAGGAACACAAGATAAAATCAACACAGTATATATAATATATTTTATAAATCACAATACTCTCCCGTATCAAATATAACTCTTCCATATCTTTCCTGCGACTTTCCCATCTGCTGTGTTAGAGCGATATTTTTTCATGACATATTTTCCTTAGGTTTTGATGATAAAGAACAATGTTTTATTTGATGTGTGTTGCATGTGTGCAAGTTATTATACTTGTAAATATTATTATCATAATTTGTTCTACATTAAACACACTTTGAGAGTTGCTGCATTACTAGCTTCTGGTGGCAGAATATAAAGAACACTTGCTACGTGATGTCTGACGAAGACTCTGAAGCTGAAGGTCTCAGCATCTGAAGAGGCAATATTATTGTCTCTACACTTAGTGAATGCAAATTGGCTTCTAGTACCATTCAGAGTTGGTGATAAACCTAAATTTGTTTGTATTGTATAAAGCAAGTTGTATTGTCAAATCAGTTTGTCAACTAGAGTCTACAGATTACAAGGCTCAAGGAAGGTTGAGATGCTTTATGGATATCTACTCTCAACGGCTCTAATAGTATAGAATCTCTTGAAGACTCAAAGGTTAAACATGTTACACATTGGATTAAGATCTTCTGGTGTATCTATCTTCAACGGCTCTTGTATTATGGAGTAACAACAAAGACTCTTGATCAAGTTACCTCCTCAACGGCTAGTTTCTAAAAAGGCTATAAATATGACTGAAGGTTCAAAATGAATCTTTAACAAGGATCAATCAGAAGAAGGAGTAACAAGATCAACAAATATCAACTTAATGTATATGCAGATTTTTCTGATGTAGGTTGTAATTGTAAAAGCCTTAAGATTTCTTACACATTGTGTAATACCCCAAATTTTACCCTTATATTTAGTCAGTCATTTCGCATATCGCCTCATATGTACATTTGCTAACCACTAACAAGTTATGAAGGTGTTTGTTTTGCAGATTGGGTCCCAGGGGTATTTTGGTCATCTTACACAAATTCTACCGATGCCTTGAAGACGGTCTGTTATTAAAAATCTGAGGCATTTGATACGTTATGGTTTTGAGGCATTTACCTATCACCAGTTCTGATCATATTGAGATTTTAGCGGTTTGGTCAGTGGAATTTAATTACGATTAGTGTTACTGTTGATGCTGAAAACGTTGCGATTACGGTGCTCATAGGTGTTGGTTATGAAATGGTTGGTTAACATTTTAATCAGATGATGGGGATGAGGATTACAATTGAGACGAGTGCGAATAATAATACCACTTCGGAGTATTTATGTTTTATGCCTGTGTTAATGAATATTAAATACTTGTGGATTTATTCACAAATGTTTATATTTTTTAACTAAGAATAAAATATAGATAAATTCAAAATTTTGGGAATTTTATTTCATAAAAAATGTCATCATACAAGAAGTGGAGAATGCTTCACATTTTATAAGTGCTGTTACAAGGAAATACATTAAAGTTCTAAATCCTAAGGGATTACATTATCTATCCTAAATCCTAAGAACATCTAAGGGTCTTCATGCTGTCTTTAAGCTTCGCCGCAGAATCTCGACTAACCTGCACATCAAAGCAAAACAAACAATATAGAAAAAAGGTTAGAAGTTGTTTTTGACACTCTCAGAACATCGTCATCATCGAGTGCCGGGAGTGGCACAACCGAAGCTGCGTCCTACCCCCGTTACCGATCCGCGCCGTGGGCGTCAGATCAGGTAACACCTGTTCTTACCGTTACGGGACATCCGAGAGACAGAAGTAATAAAAGAAGCGGGACTGATTCGTTTTGCCGCGATTGGTTTTCAAAACTGATACGAGAATAAGGCAACATTGAACTCAGACCCGGATGCCGGCATGGTCTGAGTCATTTTGGTTCCGAAATTTCCAACACCTGAAAAGCCACAAACGCATCAATATCAGATTCAGAATTTGGAACCCAAAACATAAACAATTCATGAGCAGTATTAATCCTGAACCAGTAGGTGAGGTTATGAAAACCAAGTCCAAACAGAGAATTGAAATGCAAGCCAAAATTGCAAACAGAACACCAGATGCAGACTGAACTGCATCAAAACAATGCATCAGAAGGCAGATTTAGGCGCAAGAAGACATAAGAAAAGGTCCTACAAATCTGTCATGACAGAAAAGTGTTCAGCAGGCTCCAAAGAAGCACAACAGCATCAAACATGGTTTAGCAGCATGTTCAAAAATCAGACCGTCACGAAAACCGAACCAGTTGCAACGGCAAGCAATACATGAGTGAGGGACTATACCGAAGCACAGCACATAACCACAGGCTAAATATGCAAGCACATTGGAAAAACAAATTGTCAAACACATGGTTCAGGATATCAGCATGATGGCCAATCATCATCACCAATTCAATCAACCTGCCAAAACTACACAGAAGAGTTGAAATTCATATCAGTTCAGAATTGCAGGCAGTATTAAATCATGGCACGGTTTGTACCAGCAAGAATGATCCAATAGTTATCAAATCATGCTCAGTTCATAAAACAAACGAATCATCAAACACGGGGCTCAGTTAATCAAACATCATAGCCCAAGTCACCATCACCAATTCAATTAGAAGCAGCAATGTGATCAGAAGCCAGGATGTAGTATCCTGTTCCGAATGGTTCAGACAAAATTCATCACTACCATGTACCCTTCTCGGCGGCAAAGATCAAGGCAAAGTGTCCATCCTGAAAGAAGAAAAAGAAAAAGTAAGTGCCAATGGTCAGGATTGAATCAAAACAAAATCGCATCAGGAATCAAATCAGTATCCAAATTCCCCAAAAGCAATCCAATTCACATCTGCAAGAGTCTAATCAAAAGATGATCAAATCAAATTGAATCTGGGGAAAATAGAAACAAATCAAAATGAAACCATCAATAAACCCCGCGAATTAATATCAGATGCCAATCAATCCAATCTGAAGGCAAACCATATCAGAAAATAATAGAGATTTTGATGTCAATCCTGAAGCAGACCAAAACAAAATCAGTTCAGGTTATTAAATCGAACAGGGTCAGAAGAATCAGCTGGAAATCAGAGACCCATCAAATCCTAAAAGGGGAAATAGGATCAGATGGAACCAAATCATATCCCATTGGAACTCATCAATCAACGAATCAGTATCAAATTCATACCAGAAAAATGAAATTTAATCTCACCGAAATACCAATCGAATCCTAAAAGAGGAATAGAGTATCCAATCGTAATCCAATCAGTATCTGAGAAAATCACAACAAAATCCAATAATATCAACACAAAATCGAATCTCAGAATAATGCAAATCCAAGGCCCAGAAGTTAAGTTATAAAAGGGAGGATACAACCTGAGAGAGGGAGGAGATCACGAGCGAAACCCTAACGAAGAACGGAGATCGCAAACGAACAAACCCTAGGCGCCGTGAACGAAAGCCGCGAACTCAGACGAAGAACATCGTCGTCATCGTTCAAACGCACCGTGTATCATCCATCATCGGTCACGAAAGATTCGAACGAAAGACCACCAACGCAGTTTAACCAGACGACGGGCAATCTCTCGTTTTTGTGCCTCAGCCCACGCCATCATCGGCCGATTTCGCGTTAAATGTAAGCAACGGGACGTTTCATTATGAGTTTTGATGTTTTATTTCAGGAAATGAGAGACTCACGGCGCGAGGAAGAAGAAAGACGCGAGAGAGATGAAGAAGAAAAGAGATCATCTGCCGTTATGGAGTCCCAAGCCGGATAATAACTGACAATGGCACCAATCTGAATAATAAGACTATGAAAGAGCTGTGTGATAATTTCAAGATCACTCATCATAATTATTCTCCGTACCGTCCTAAGATGAATGGAGTCGTTGAAGCTGCAAATAAGAATATCAAGAAGATCCTGCAAAAGATGGTTGTGACGTACAAAGATTGGCATGAGATGTTACCGTTTGCTTTACATGGATACAGAACCTCGGTGAGAACTTCGACGGGGGCAACACCTTTCTCACTGGTATATGGAATGGACGCCGTGCTCCCCATCGAAGTAGAGATACCTTCGCTAAGAGTGTTAATGGAGGCTGAACTTGAGGAAGCTGAGTGGGTTCAAGACAGATTGGATCAGTTGAATCTCATTAACGAGAAGCGTTTGACGGCCATGTGCCATGGGCAATTATATCAAAAACGGATGAAAAGAGCGTTTGATAAGAAGATTCGTATCCGCGAGTTCCGTCAAGGAGAGCTCGTACTCAAAAAGATCTTACCAGTACATAAAGATATGCGTGGAAAGTGGATGCCCAATTATGAAGGCCCATTCGTTGTAAAGACTGTCTTCTCCGGAGGGTCTCTAATACTTACGACAATGGACGGTGAAGAACTAGCACATCCCGTGAATTCTGATGCAGTCCGAAAATATTATGCCTAAAGACCCGCTAAGTCGAAAACCTGCAAAAGGCGACTTAGGCAAAAGTAAGGGGAAAAAAAAATAATAATAATAAAAAGCTCGCTAAGTTGAAAACCCGAAAGGGCGGCTTAGGCAAAAAAGAGCGTCCCGGTGGATTGAAAACCCGAGAGGGCGGTCCAGGAAAAAGTTAGGGACAAAGGCATTTCATTGCATCAGAGGACACTGATCATCTCGAACACACTTTCCGCATGAGAGCCATGTTTCAGTTCCTTCATCCTTGCCCAAAGCAAGATTCTGGATTAGTCTTAGTTATTAGTGTCAGTAGGTGTCGTTGGATTCGATGTAACTTTTTTCCCATGTTGCCAATTTCAAAACATAATCATCTGTGGAGCTATGCCTTCAGCAAGCAGCCGCCCTTTAATAAAAGATACCATCTCGTTACTTACATTCCTTGGTGCATTGCTCTTTATTTTCTGTTGTTATGCAAAATGCGTTTATTCTTAAAATTTGAAAATGAAAGGTGCATTGTAGATTTTTCAAAATTGTTTTTCAAAAACAACAAATTTGAAATGTAATAAATTACTTTGACTAGTGGAAATTCCGACAGGATCTCTTCATTCCCCGGAAATATCATTATTGCAGAAACACTTTCAGACCATTGCCCAGTGACAGTCCCCAGAGAGACTATAAGCTGACAACTTTTTCTTGGGAAACTCAAAAGTGTCCCTCAAGTTTCCTTCTCCCCATGTGAAGACATGATACTGTGCACTCAAGCAGATTACTTTCTCCCCAGAGAATTCAGAACTTTAAAACCAGATGTGGTTCTACCATTGAGCTTTCTTACCCATGATTGACGTATTGGTTGCAGAGAACGCAGGGTATCTCCGTCGGGATGTTTATTTCATCTCTCGTCTCTAGTCTGTTTTGTCAGCATACGCAAGGGCATAAGCATCACATGCCTATTTCATTACATATTCATTACATATTCATTACATATTCATTACATACTCATTACATACTCATTTCATAACATCTTACATACATAAACATTAACATACATAGACGTTAACATGCATTCGCATTAACATATGCATTAACATATGCATTAGCATTCACAGGTTCATTGTGTTTCACCATCATTTGGTTGTTACCGCCGAGTAACTGGGTTCGTCCATTCTCTCCAAATAGATTGTCAGCCCTAAGCATAAAATACTTACTTGTTTCCAGTTTCCCCACAGAGCTCGATCGTCGTGGATGACGGTTACTTCAGCTATCTTTCCTCACCAGGATAAGATATTTACCCTTCGAGTTCATTCCCTCGATGGAGTCTTGATTACCAATCTTCTTTCTAGCTCGATCCTAGATTGAATCTCAGTCCTGTCGGTCGTCGAGCCCAACCAGACGTGCATTTATTTTGCACCATCTAAAGGTTTTCACCATACCATGACAGATACGCGACTATCTCGCTTGAGAAGTTTATCACTGTACCCGGACGTGCATTTATTTTGCACTATCTTTCAAGAAAATCAACTACAATCATTTACAGATATACGCCAGTTCACGCCTGGAAAATCCACCAGTACAACACTTTACAATCCTACATGTTACAACACTTTACAACACTTTATAATCTTACATCTTACAGCATCAGTATGCGACATTTCTCGCCTGAGAAGCCAAATCCTATCTTCGTTATGACTCGCAGCAAATGGCCATCTCCATGGAGCAGTTGGGCTTCCATTTACCTGTCGTCTTGAAGTATAGAGAGGTTTGAACCAAATCATATTCAGGAGAGCACGATTCTGAAATATGAGTATATTCAGTCATCCAGTTTCATATTCAGGAGAGCACGATTCTGAAATATGAGTATATTCAGTCATCCAGTTTCATATTCAGGAGAGCACGATTCTGAAATATGAGTATATTCAGTCATCCAGTTTCATATTCAGGAGAGCACGATTCTGAAATATGAGTATCTTCAGTCATCCAGTTTCATATTCAGGAGAGCACGATTCTGAAATATGAGTATATTCAGTCATCCAGTTTCATATTCAGGAGAGCACGATTCTGAAATATGAGTATATTCAGTCATCCAGTTTCATATTCAGGAGAGCACGATTCTGAAATATGAGTATATTCAGTCATCCAGTTTCATATTCAGGAGAGCACGATTCTGAAATATGAGTATCTTCAGTCATCCAGTTTCATATTCAGGAGAGCACGATTCTGAAATATGAGTATATTCAGTCATCCAGTTTCATATTCAGGAGAGCACGATTCTGAAATATGAGTATCTTCAGTCATCCAGTTTCATATTCAGGAGAGCACGATTCTGAAATATGAGTATATTCAGTCATCCAGAATCATATTCAGGAGAGCACGATTCTGAAGTATGAGGAAATTCAGTTTACCCTTTTTATGTTCAGGAGAACATTTATCCTTCAGTAAGAGAGGAATCAAAATCGTATTCCAGGCGCCGACCTTAAATGCGAGAAGATTTATTTATCAGATAAGCAGCAGCCTCTTTATTTGAGTACTTATCCATTTTTTTGCACATAAGTCCTTTCCAACGATAAGTGACAATTCTCCCTCGAGAAGCTTATCAGGGCATTTCCCATTAAAGTCCATTTATTTTGGCATACAGTCGGTCCTTACCCTGTATATTTGATACGGATTTCCGAAAAGTCCGTTCGATCCCATCACGAAGGATGGTTTATAGAAGCTTGGATGTTATTCTTTGCTCAATGCTCCAGCATTCTGTAATCGATCTTACAATCGTACGTGATCCAGTTTTATTTTTAGATTCCCCAGTGGAGGCCGTCTCATAGGTACCATCTCCATTAGAGAATCTCATTCCTCTTCTAAAAGTGACAATTGGTCATTCGCACCAGTTGACTATCATTTTTTAGATTTCCCCAGTGTTGTACTGTGTCTCAGCGCGTCATTTTCCCCAGTGAGTTCTTCTCGTGGCGTCTGTCCCAGTGTCGTCATGTTCGGCAGCATTTTCGCATTCATTATTCCAGCATACGCGTCATATCATATTCATGGCATCATCTGCATTAAGTCGTTCCCGTTTTGTCCATAGCATTGCATATCGTCGCATATAAGGGCAAAATTTTCGGTTATCTATATTTAAATCTCTCCACCACGATTCCTCGAGTCCCTGTCACTCAAATCGTCCGGTGTAGCTATTTAAATAGGGGCAACTGTAATACCCCAAATTTTACCCTTATATTTAGTCAGTTATTTCGCATATCGCCTCATATGTACATTTGCTAACCACTAACAAGTTATGAAGGTGTTTGTTTTGCAGATTGGGTCCCAGGGGTATTTTGGTCATCTTACACAAATTCTACCGATGCCTTGAAGACGGTCTGTTATTAAAAATCTGAGGCATTTGATACGTTATGGTTTTGAGGCATTTACCTATCACCAGTTCTGATCATATTGAGATTTTAGCGGTTTGGTCAGTGGAATTTAATTACGATTAGTGTTACTGTTGATGCTGAAAACGTTGCGATTACGGTGCTCATAGGTGTTGGTTATGAAATGGTTGGTTAACATTTTAATCAGATGATGGGGATGAGGATTACAATTGAGACGAGTGCGAATAATAATACCACTTCGGAGTATTTATGTTTTATGCTTGTGTTAATGAATATTAAATACTTGTGGATTTATTCACAAATGTTTATATTTTTTAACTAAGAATAAAATATAGATAAATTCAAAATTTTGGGAATTTTATTTCATAAAAAATGTCATCATACAAGAAGTGGAGAATGCTTCACATTTTATAAGTGCTGTTACAAGGAAATACATTAAAGTTCTAAATCCTAAGGGATTACATTATCTATCCTAAATCCTAAGAACATCTAAGGGTCTTCATGCTGTCTTTAAGCTTCGCCGCAGAATCTCGACTAACCTGCACATCAAAGCAAAACAAACAATATAGAAAAAAGGTTAGAAGTTGTTTTTGACACTCTCAGAACATCGTCATCATCGAGTGCCGGGAGTGGCACAACCGAAGCTGCGTCCTACCCCCGTTACCGATCCGCGTCGTGGGCGTCAGATCAGGTAACACCTGTTCTTACCGTTACGGGACATCCGAGAGACAGAAGTAATAAAAGAAGCGGGACTGATTCGTTTTGCCGCGATTGGTTTTCAAAACTGATACGAGAATAAGGCAACATTGAACTCAGACCCGGATGCCGACATGGTCTGAGTCATTTTGGTTCCGAAATTTCCAACACCTGAAAAGCCACAAACGCATCAATATCAGATTCAGAATTTGGAACCCAAAACATAAACAATTCATGAGCAGTATTAATCCTGAACCAGTAGGTGAGGTTATGAAAACCAAGTCCAAACAGAGAATTGAAATGCAAGCCAAAATTGCAAACAGAACACCAGATGCAGACTGAACTGCATCAAAACAATGCATCAGAAGGCAGATTTAGGCGCAAGAAGACATAAGAAAAGGTCCTACAAATCTGTCATGACAGAAAAGTGTTCAGCAGGCTCCAAAGAAGCACAACAGCATCAAACATGGTTTAGCAGCATGTTCAAAAATCAGACCGTCACGAAAACCGAACCAGTTGCAACGGCAAGCAATACATGAGTGAGGGACTATACCGAAGCACAGCACATAACCACAGGCTAAATATGCAAGCACATTGGAAAAACAAATTGTCAAACACATGGTTCAGGATATCAGCATGATGGCCAATCATCATCACCAATTCAATCAACCTGCCAAAACTACACAGAAGAGTTGAAATTCATATCAGTTCAGAATTGCAGGCAGTATTAAATCATGGCACGGTTTGTACCAGCAAGAATGATCCAATAGTTATCAAATCATGCTCAGTTCATAAAACAAACGAATCATCAAACACGGGGCTCAGTTAATCAAACATCATAGCCCAAGTCACCATCACCAATTCAATTAGAAGCAGCAATGTGATCAGAAGCCAGGATGTAGTATCCTGTTCCGAATGGTTCAGACAAAATTCATCACTACCATGTACCCTTCTCGGCGGCAAAGATCAAGGCAAAGTGTCCATCCTGAAAGAAGAAAAAGAAAAAGTAAGTGCCAATGGTCAGGATTGAATCAAAACAAAATCGCATCAGGAATCAAATCAGTATCCAAATTCCCCAAAAGCAATCCAATTCACATCTGCAAGAGTCTAATCAAAAGATGATCAAATCAAATTGAATCTGGGGAAAATAGAAACAAATCAAAATGAAACCATCAAGAAACCCCGCGAATTAATATCAGATGCCAATCAATCCAATCTGAAGGCAAACCATATCAGAAAATAATAGAGATTTTGATGTCAATCCTGAAGCAGACCAAAACAAAATCAGTTCAGGTTATTAAATCGAACAGGGTCAGAAGAATCAGCTGGAAATCAGAGACCCATCAAATCCTAAAAGGGGAAATAGGATCAGATGGAACCAAATCATATCCCATTGGAACTCATCAATCAACGAATCAGTATCAAATTCATACCAGAAAAATGAAATTTAATCTCACCGAAATACCAATCGAATCCTAAAAGAGGAATAGAGTATCCAATCGTAATCCAATCAGTATCTGAGAAAATCACAACAAAATCAAATAATATCAACACAAAATCGAATCTCAGAATAATGCAAATCCAAGGCCCAGAAGTTAAGTTATAAAAGGGAGGATACAACCTGAGAGAGGGAGGAGATCACGAGCGAAACCCTAACGAAGAACGGAGATCGCAAACGAACAAACCCTAGGCGCCGTGAACGAAAGCCGCGAACTCAGACGAAGAACATCGTCGTCATCGTTCAAACGCACCGTGTATCATCCATCATCGGTCACGAAAGATTCGAACGAAAGACCACCAACGCCGTTTAACCAGACGACGGGCAATCTCTCGTTTTTGTGCCTCAGCCCACGCCATCATCGGCCGATTTCGCGTTAAATGTAAGCAACGGGACGTTTCATTATGAGTTTTGATGTTTTATTTCAGGAAATGAGAGACTCACGGCGCGAGGAAGAAGAAAGACGCGAGAGAGATGAAGAAGAAAAGGGAAACGGCGCCGCGAAGGTTCTCTGGGGGGAAACCCTAAAAAATTTGTTTCTTATGACTAACCACTGGGTTGGGTCTGGAGGTGATGACCGGCCCAACCCCTTTTATGTTTTATTTTTTTTATTTTGTTTTCTTTAAAATTATTTTATTTGCTTTTAAATTATTTTATAATTAAAAATTGTTTTTTTAAAAAAAAAACCCTTTCTTTTGTAAATATAAAAGAAACTGTTTTTTAAAATAAATAAAAACTCTAAAACCCTTTTTTATAATAAAATCAAAAAACCTCTTTGCCTATAATAAAAATAAAAGTTTTTTTAATAAATAACATAAAAATCTTTTTTAAAAAAAATATCTAAGTTAAAACCTTTTTTTTTAAGATTAAAGTTAAAGTATTTTTCTAATTAACATTACTCCTTTTTTATAAATTCGTTTAACATCTCTTTCAAAACAACAAAAACCTTCAACATTGCACTCTTGTCTCATGACTCATCCAATTGCCGTCTGACGTTGCCTACTAACACTGTTCATTTGTTTTGCAGCTTGTTATGTTTACCGTTACTTATATTATTTTTCGATTCAAGTTTCGTTTATAACTGTAACTGTTTCTTGGTTGTAACCTCGCGAACTAACAATCGCGTTTACGTTTCCGCATTTAAATTTTTGCTACTTGTATGATTTCAATTTCTCGCATCTTTTCACCAATATTCCATCACATTACACTCATCCGAAGGTTAGGTCTAGCTTTTGGTCGCCGCGCCAATAGTCCTCAACTTCAACCCTTACACCTTTACAAACCCTAATTTTCACAAATGCCTCGCCGCAGGCAAAATTACAATTTTACCCCTAGCATTAGGTCAAAGAGCCGCCGTGCTCATTTTAGGGTTTCCCGCCGTGGAATCCCTAATTTAAACCTAATTACAACTTAACATTTCAACGTAGAGATTTGGAGTTTCTACACTCCACGTAAGCGTGTCCTTAAGACATGTTTATTCCCCTTGAGACCTTGACCACAGTCAAGAAGTCTCTAACCTCCCTTTTGAGGGGAACTACGATTACTCTGATTCCACTCCCGTAAGGATACGTAGGCACAAGATGCGATGTCTTGCCGAGTAAACTTAGAACTAACCCCTTAGGTTTACTTTCTCACTTTTAATCCTTTGTACATATATCTTAAGCAAATAAATAAAGCAAATAGTAAACATTTGAACAAAAGGTTCCTGTAGAGTACTACAGAAGTTTAGGATGCTAATACCTTCCCTAAATTTAACCAACCCCCGAACCCTAGATCTTTCCCCGCATTGTGTTTACGATGCAAAATAGGTTTTCCCTCTTTTGACCTTTTCCTTCGGATAAATCAAAGAGCGGTTGTGAATTGAATTGCGATTCAAACTCATTAATAGTTTGTGATCCTATTTCCACCGCAACAGAAAATGGCGACTTCACTGGGGATCTTCTTAATTTTTGAGGGTTATCCCTAACTTGTTCATATTTATTACTATCTGTGTTATTATTCATTTACATGTATATATTTGTGCTTTGATGGTGGGATTGTTCCTTGTGCAGTGAGATAAGTCCTACGCCCGGACTAGTGACATTATTATAGGATGGGGATATATTCGATGAGGCTTATAGGGAGTGAATCCCGACCAAGTTGATTCGAGAATCACCGCTCAGTTGAGACCCTTTCGAAAATGGTTCGGTTGAACGAGTAATCGTGAAAACTTTTTCCATGGTCGATTGGAGTCTGTGATATTGAGGACCGTAGTACCTTTACACCACCTCGGCCTTATTTAGGACGTAGTGCGGGAACTATGTGGGAGTAGTCCTACAATGGTTTCTACGCGATACTACACTCAAAAGAGGTTCTCTTGAGAATATTATTAACCCCCGAGTCAGTCGGAAAGTTGATAATATCCGAAAGATGGGCTGATGACTTTGGGCACTTTGTAGAACCTTGTTCGGCAGGTACAACTAACCTATAGTACACTCCTTTTGGGATGGGTAGACCTTGACTCCGCTCACGTTCCTTTAACCTAGGACTTTGTGTGTTTTCATGCATTGCATCCATAAAGCATCTCATTGCATTGTATTTCATGGAGTTCAAATATCATTCATGGATATCGCGGGATACCATAAATAAAAAATAAAATGAAAAAACAAGAAAAAGATTCCCTGGGTACCCCACGACATTCGTAAATGTTTGAATTCCATGAAATCTTCACCCACATTTTAGCATCATTTACTTTCTTGCATTGCATGTGTCTCCCGATTTCTCACACTCGGTTCTCTCACCTTCCAGTTTCGTCACCCTGAGTTCTCGGCACCAATACAACACCAGAGCTCAAACTCGGAAAAGAATGAAAGATCAGGCAAAAGAGATTGATCGCCTCAGCAATGAACTTGAAGACCTTCGAGGGGGTATGGGGCGCATGATGGAATTATTACACGTCATGAATGCTAAGATGGATACCCAGCCCACTGTTATTTCTGAGATTACCGGCGTTACTGTGGACCCTCCACCAAGTGTGACCGTAGCAAAGGACCCACCTTATGGTCTTGCTCCAGGTTTTGTACCTCCTCAAGCCACTGTTCCGATTAATCAGCCTGTTCAGCAAGCCGTGCCTTTATTTTCTGAAGTTTCTAGGGGGGCTCCTATCTTTGCACCACCTGTTGTACACACTCGTGCGCAACCGTACTCCAATGAGACAGTTTTTGATAATCTTGATGAGAACGTTGAGGGTTATGAGAAACATGATAAGCTTCGTGAGGAAGTAAACACTATCGTCCAGAGATTGAAAAAGGTAGAGGGTGATCAAATTTTTGGGACCGCTGCAAGGGATGTTTGTTTGGTCTCAGGTTTGGTTATTCCCCCGAAGTTCAAAACTCCGAACTTCGATCGTTATGAAGGTGCCACCTGTCCTAAGAGTCATTTGATCATGTATTATCGCAAAATGGCTGCCCATGTTGAGAATGATAAACTGATGATTCATTGCTTCCAAGACAGTTTGAAGGGTGCTTCTTCCAAGTGGTATTTAACTTTGGACCAATCCCGCGTTAAGAGCTTTCAAGATTTATCTGACGTTTTCATCAAACACTACAAGTACAATATGGATCTGGCTCCTGACAGAAGACAGTTGCTGAGTATGTCACAAAAGAATTCTGAGTCATTCAAAGAGTATGCTCAAAGGTGGAGAGAGACTGCTTCGCAGGTAGAACCTCCTTTGACCGAGAAAGAGTTAGCTGATTGGTTTGTCGACACAGTCCGTCCAGAATTTTACGAGAGAATGGTGGGTAGTGTGACTTCAAATTTCTCCGACATCGTTGCTGTGGGTGTCAAGATTGAATTGGGTATGAAGAGTGGTAAAATGACAAATAATCATGGCGCTTCTAAGGATCAGCCGAAGAAACCTCCGTATAGCTCCCAGAAAAAGAAGGAGAGTGAGACTAATGCTATATCCTCTGGTAGACCAAGGGAACGCTTTTATCGGCATCCGCAAGGTTATGCTCAACCTCAAGGGTACCCAGTCCAATATGCTCAACAACCCTATGTGGCAGCTATTACACCTTCTTTCAATCAACAGGTTCCCATGTATCAACCTATGCAACAACCTCCTGTTTATCCGCCTCCTGCCAACTACCTGCATGCACCCAATACTCCTGCTCCTCAACAGCCAGAGAGTCCGGCTCCTCGCCGGAATGTTCCGAATAGAAGAACGTATAAGCCTTGTCCGCCAATTCCGATGACTTTCACCGAGTTGTACCCCTCTTTGGTCAAGCAAGGCCTAATCACCACTCGGGCTTTGGGTCCGCCTCCTAATCCTCTACCCGCTAGTTACAACGCTGCCGCTCATTGTTTATTTCATGAGGGTGCGCCTGGTCATGATCTGGAGAATTGTTATGCTCTCAAAAATATCGTCAGGGATTTATTGGAAAAGAAGATTTTGTCATTCGAAGATCCTCAACCAAATGTTAAGAAGAACCCTTTTCCTAACCATGAGAGTGTCAATGCCATTAGTGCTGATTCAGAGGAAGGTTATGCCCTTGAGGTTGAACAGATTAAGACTCCTCTTAAGATGTTCCATTCGAAACTGTTCGAAGCTGGTTTGGTAGATACTTCCCACGTTGCATGCGCAAGTTGCGAAGCCAGTATCAAGGGTTGTGTGTTGGTTCAGAATGATGTTCAGAGGTTAATTAATGAGGGTGTTTTACAAGTGACCAGCCAAGCCAAGAAGGATGAGGTCGCTGTGGTTGAGCCTGTCTTCCATCAGCCCGAATCAAAGGGTAAGGTTCCAGTGTTTAATCTATCAGGGGCAGGTTCTGCCAATCCCGTGTTCGATATACCAAAGTCGTTTATCCCTGAGGTGAATCAGCCTAAGCCTATAGTTATTCGAAGACCAGGTCCGTTTCCTTTCAGTGATCCTAAAGCCGTGCCTTGGAAATACGACGTGACGATGATTGACAAGGAGTCTGGGAAGGTTATTCCAAAGGAAGAGGGTAAGGATACTGTGACCAATATCGCAGAGGTAAGCAGGATGACCCGCAGTGGCCGTGTGTATACTCCCCATTCTAATGAGGATCCACCTAAGGAGACCACTAATATCCCAGTGCCTGCCAAAGATAAAGGTAAGAGAGCCGTTACGAATAATGAAGATGCCGAATTTTTGAGGATCATCAAGAAAAGTGACTATAAAGTTATTGACCAACTTCATCAGACTCCTTCCAAGATTTCGATTTTATCTCTGTTGATGAGTTCACCCGCTCATAGGATGGCCTTGCAGAAGGTTTTGACTCAAGCACATGTGGATCAAGATATCAGCACCAGTCGGTTTGATAGTGTGATTGCCAATTTGACCGCCTGTAACACTCTCAGTTTCAGCAATGAAGAGTTACCGAAGGAGGGTCCGAACCATAATCGTGCTTTACATATATCGGTGAAATGTCAGGAGGACAATTTAGCGAGAGTGCTAGTAGACACCGGGTCTTCTCTGAATGTTCTACCCAAGAGGGTTCTTGATAAGTTGGCTTGTAAAGAGACTGTGTTGAAACCTACTCCTTTGGTTGTCAAGGCTTTCGATGGCTCCCGTCGATCGGTAATGGGGGAGGTTGAGCTTCCTATCCTGATTGGTCCGCAAGTTTTTAATATCACGTTTCAAGTCATGGACATTAATCCCAATTACAGTTGTTTACTTGGAAGGCCGTGGATCCATGCCGCTGGGGCAGTGACCTCAACGTTACATCAAAAGATGAAATTCGTGATCGAGGGAAAGTTGGTTATTATACACGGTGAGGAGGATCTGATGGTCAGTAACCTGTCCTCTTTCCGTTACATCGAGGCCGATGAGAATGCTTTAGACATTTCCTTTCAAGCACTTGAGATCGCCAATGCTGTTCTGCTGGAGGTCGAAGAGACAGTGGGTCAGGGTAATCCATCTTTTGCATCTCTGAAGAGCACCAAAGCAACAATTGACAGGGGCATTCCTGAAGGCTGGGGAGAGGTAATTGATGTCAAGACCAAGACTGATCGCTCTGGGTTGGGTTACAAACCAACTCAGAATGGAGCTGCCATAACTGTCGAAGGGCGTCCTAAGGTTATCCAAGAGGTATTTGTCAGCGGAGGCTTCCAAGTCAATGCCATCAGTGAATGTGAGAAAAATGAAGAGCTGAGCAACCTGGTGTTTAAGGGTGATGCAGTTTTGAACAACTGGGAGGCCGTAGAGATCCCTGTTATCTTTCCCTTGTCAAAGTAATTGTTTTTTAAAGTTTCATTTACATTTTCAAATAAAAATCTGTAGCTCTGCCCAAGGCTATAGGGTCGTTTTATCGGGCCACCTTTCATTTCTAAAAGGACATTAATAAAAGCATTTTGTTCAATTCCACTTTGGTTCATTTGCGTTTTTCGTTTTCACCTTTAAAAATGAAATTGGCAACCTTTTTCAAAAAAAAAATAATAAAAAAAACAGCATTTCATTCTTACATATCTGCGAGCATTTTAATTAAGTAAGCCTTCCATCATGCAGAGATATCGTAAACCTTGTTGGATCCAATGACTTTGCTGACACTCCTGACTGGGATGCACCCATCAATCAAGCTGAGGACGAGGGTGAAGAAGATTTTGAAGTACCCGCGGAACTGACAAGATTGTTTGAGTACGAGTACACAGAGCTTCAACCGCATAAAGAGCAGGTGGACCTAATTAATCTCGGTACGGATGAGAGCAAGAAAGAGGTCAAGATTGGTGCAATGCTTGGGACGGAGATTAGGCCGAGGTTGATTGAGTTGTTAAAAGAGTATATTGATGTGTTTGCGTGGTCGTATCAAGATATGCCAGGCCTGAACACAGATATTGTTGTTCACAAGTTGCCACTTAAGCCAGATTGTCCACCTATCAAGCAGAAACTCCGAAGAACGAGACCCGACATGGCTTTGAAGATTCGAGATGAGGTTAAAAAGCAGTTGGATGCAGGTTTCTTGGCAGTCGCAAAATATCCAGATTGGGTCGCCAACATTGTGCCAGTACCTAAGAAGGACGGTAAAGTTAGGATGTGTGTAGACTACAGGGATCTGAACAAAGCAAGTCCAAAAGACGACTTCCCACTGCCACATATTGACACACTGGTAGACAATACGGCCAGTTTTGCGTTGTTCTCATTTATGGATGGCTTCTCCGGCTATAATCAGATCAAGATGGATCCCAATGATCGAGAGAAGACTACTTTCATTACTCCTTGGGGAACCTTCTGCTACAAAGTCATGCCCTTCGGTTTAAAGAATGCAGGGGCAACTTACCAACGTGCTATGACCACTCTTTTTCATGATATGATGCACAAAGAAATTGAGGTGTATGTGGACGATATGATAGCCAAATCTCAGAGTGAAGAGGAGCATTTAGACCATTTGGTGAAGCTATTTGAACGACTCAGGAAATATTAGTTGAAATTGAATCCTGCAAAATGTACCTTCGGTGTCAGATCCGGAAAACTGCTTGGTTTCATTGTTAGCCAGCGAGGGATTGAGGTGGATCCTGACAAAGTCCGAGCCATTCAAGATATGCCGGCTCCGCGAACCGAGACGCAAGTTAGGGGTTTTCTGGGACGTCTGAATTACATTTCCAGGTTTATCTTTAATATGACCGCTACTTGTGAGCCGATATTCAAGTTGCTTTGCAAGGGGCAGACAGTTGAGTGGAACCCTGATTGTCAGAAAGCGTTTGAGAAGATTAAGGGTTATTTGCAAGATCCCCCTATTCTGATCCCGCCCGTACCTGGAAGACCGTTGTTTATGTACCTTACTGTTCTCGAGAAGTCTATGGGTTGTGTGCTTGGACAACATGATGAGACTGGCAAAAAGGAACATGCGATTTATTACCTGAGCAAGAAGTTTACCGATTGCGAAAACAGATACTCACCATTAGAGAAAACTTGTTGTGCATTGGCATGGGCCGCTAAGCGCCTTTGGCAATATATGGTCTGTCATACCACGTTGTTGATTTCTAAAATGGATCCGATCAAGTATATTTTTGAAAAACCTGCTCAAACCGGGAGGCTAGCCCGTTGGCACATGTTGTTATCCGAATATGACATCCAGTATGTGCCCCAGAAGGCGATTAAGGGTAGTATCTTATCTGATTACCTTGCAGACCAGCCAGTTGAAGATTATGAACCTCTTAAGTTTGATTTTCCCGATGAGGATATCCTGTTGATTAAAAGAGATTGTGAAGAGCCAGATCCGAGCGAAGGTCCAGAACCAGGTCTTTGGTGGAGGATGATGTTTGACGGGTCCTCGAATTTCAATGGGCATGGTATAGGCGCCGTTTTGATGAACCCAAAGGGTGGATTCACTCCATTTACAGCAAGGTTGGACTTTGAGTGTACTAATAATGTCGCAGAATATGAAGCATGTATTCTTGGCCTCGAAGCAGCAATTCACCTCCGAATCAAACTTCTTAAAGTAAGTGGTGACTCAGCCTTGGTTATTTACCAAGTACAGGGCAAATGGGAAACGAAGAATGAGAAGTTAATCCCTTATAAAGACTATATTATTGAGCTGATCAAGTATTTCGACGAGATAGAGTTCGAGCATGTTCCTAGATCCGAGAATCACGTAGCTGATGCATTAGCCATGTTAGCATCTATGTGGAAGGTTAAATTCGTTAATGAAGCACCTCTTATCCATATTGAGCGCAAGGTTGAGCCCGCTTATTGTCAGATGGTCGAAGAAGTTGAGGTGGATGAAAAGCCTTGGTTTCACGATATCAAGAACTATCTCGTCAAGCAAGAGTATCCCGAGGGTGCTACTGGTCTGGACAAGAAAACATTGAGAAGACTGGCGTCCAAATTCTTTATCAGTAATGGTGTGCTATACAAGAGAAATCACGACATGGTTCTGCTCAGATGTGTTGATAAATGGGAAGCGGACATGTTACTGCAAGAAATTCATGAGGGGACCTTCGGAACTCATGCCAATGGTTATGCCATGTCCAAGAAGATGTTAAGGGCTGGGTATTACTGGTTAACCATGGAAGCCGACTGCATCCAATACGCTAGAAAATGCCATAAGTGCCAAATTTATGCTGATAAAATGCACGTACCTCCGTCACCGTTGAATGTGTTGTCTTCACCATGGCCGTTCTCTCTGTGGGGCATTGACATGATTGGGGCAATCGAGCCGAAAGCTTCTAATGGACATCGTTTTATCCTTGTTGCCATTGATTATTTCACCAAATGGGTAGAGGCTGCCTCCTACACCAACGTGACCAAGCAAGTGGTTGCCCGATTCATCAGGAAAGAGATCATCTGCCGTTATGGAGTCCCAAGCCGGATAATAACTGACAATGGCACCAATCTGAATAATAAGACTATGAAAGAGCTGTGTGATAATTTCAAGATCACTCATCATAATTATTCTCCGTACCGTCCTAAGATGAATGGAGTCGTTGAAGCTGCAAATAAGAATATCAAGAAGATCCTGCAAAAGATGGTTGTGACGTACAAAGATTGGCATGAGATGTTACCGTTTGCTTTACATGGATACAGAACCTCGGTGAGAACTTCGACGGGGGCAACACCTTTCTCACTGGTATATGGAATGGACGCCGTGCTCCCCATCGAAGTAGAGATACCTTCGCTAAGAGTGTTAATGGAGGCTGAACTTGAGGAAGCTGAGTGGGTTCAAGACAGATTGGATCAGTTGAATCTCATTGACGAGAAGCGTTTGACGGCCATGTGCCATGGGCAATTATATCAAAAACGGATGAAAAGAGCGTTTGATAAGAAGATTCGTATCCGCGAGTTCCGTCAAGGAGAGCTCGTACTCAAAAAGATCTTACCAGTACATAAAGATATGCGTGGAAAGTGGATGCCCAATTATGAAGGCCCATTCGTTGTAAAGACTGTCTTCTCCGGAGGGTCTCTAATACTTACGACAATGGACGGTGAAGAACTAGCACATCCCGTGAATTCTGATGCAGTCCGAAAATATTATGCCTAAAGACCCGCTAAGTCGAAAACCTGCAAAAGGCGACTTAGGCAAAAGTAAGGGAAAAAAATAATAATAATAAAAAGCTCGCTAAGTTGAAAACCCGAAAGGGCGGCTTAGGCAAAAAAGAGCGTCCCGGTGGATTGAAAACCCGAGAGGGCGGTCCAGGAAAAAGTTAGGGACAAAGGCATTTCATTGCATCAGAGGACACTGATCATCTCGAACACACTTTCCGCATGAGAGCCATGTTTCAGTTCCTTCATCCTTGCCCAAAGCAAGATTCTGGATTAGTCTTAGTTATTAGTGTCAGTAGGTGTCGTTGGATTCGATGTAACTTTTTTCCCATGTTGCCAATTTCAAAACATAATCATCTGTGGAGCTATGCCTTCAGCAAGCAGCCGCCCTTTAATAAAAGATACCATCTCGTTACTTACATTCCTTGGTGCATTGCTCTTTATTTTCTGTTGTTATGCAAAATGCGTTTATTCTTAAAATTTGAAAATGAAAGGTGCATTGTAGATTTTTCAAAATTGTTTTTCAAAAACAACAAATTTGAAATGTAATAAATTACTTTGACTAGTGGAAATTCCGACAGGATCTCTTCATTCCCCGGAAATATCATTATTGCAGAAACACTTTCAGACCATTGCCCAGTGACAGTCCCCAGAGAGACTATAAGCTGACAACTTTTTCTTGGGAAACTCAAAAGTGTCCCTCAAGTTTCCTTCTCCCCATGTGAAGACATGATACTGTGCACTCAAGCAGATTACTTTCTCCCCAGAGAATTCAGAACTTTAAAACCAGATGTGGTTCTACCATTGAGCTTTCTTACCCATGATTGACGTATTGGTTGCAGAGAACGCAGGGTATCTCCGTCGGGATGTTTATTTCATCTCTCGTCTCTAGTCTGTTTTGTCAGCATACGCAAGGGCATAAGCATCACATGCCTATTTCATTACATATTCATTACATATTCATTACATATTCATTACATACTCATTACATACTCATTTCATAACATCTTACATACATAAACATTAACATACATAGACGTTAACATGCATTCGCATTAACATATGCATTAACATATGCATTAGCATTCACAGGTTCATTGTGTTTCACCATCATTTGGTTGTTACCGCCGAGTAACTGGGTTCGTCCATTCTCTCCAAATAGATTGTCAGCCCTAAGCATAAAATACTTACTTGTTTCCAGTTTCCCCACAGAGCTCGATCGTCGTGGATGACGGTTACTTCAGCTATCTTTCCTCACCAGGATAAGATATTTACCCTTCGAGTTCATTCCCTCGATGGAGTCTTGATTACCAATCTTCTTTCTAGCTCGATCCTAGATTGAATCTCAGTCCTGTCGGTCGTCGAGCCCAACCAGACGTGCATTTATTTTGCACCATCTAAAGGTTTTCACCATACCATGACAGATACGCGACTATCTCGCTTGAGAAGTTTATCACTGTACCCGGACGTGCATTTATTTTGCACTATCTTTCAAGAAAATCAACTACAATCATTTACAGATATACGCCAGTTCACGCCTGGAAAATCCACCAGTACAACACTTTACAATCCTACATGTTACAACACTTTACAACACTTTATAATCTTACATCTTACAGCATCAGTATGCGACATTTCTCGCCTGAGAAGCCAAATCCTATCTTCGTTATGACTCGCAGCAAATGGCCATCTCCATGGAGCAGTTGGGCTTCCATTTACCTGTCGTCTTGAAGTATAGAGAGGTTTGAACCAAATCATATTCAGGAGAGCACGATTCTGAAATATGAGTATATTCAGTCATCCAGTTTCATATTCAGGAGAGCACGATTCTGAAATATGAGTATATTCAGTCATCCAGTTTCATATTCAGGAGAGCACGATTCTGAAATATGAGTATATTCAGTCATCCAGTTTCATATTCAGGAGAGCACGATTCTGAAATATGAGTATATTCAGTCATCCAGTTTCATATTCAGGAGAGCACGATTCTGAAATATGAGTATATTCAGTCATCCAGTTTCATATTCAGGAGAGCACGATTCTGAAATATGAGTATATTCAGTCATCCAGTTTCATATTCAGGAGAGCACGATTCTGAAATATGAGTATCTTCAGTCATCCAGTTTCATATTCAGGAGAGCACGATTCTGAAATATGAGTATATTCAGTCATCCAGTTTCATATTCAGGAGAGCACGATTCTGAAATATGAGTATCTTCAGTCATCCAGTTTCATATTCAGGAGAGCACGATTCTGAAATATGAGTATATTCAGTCATCCAGAATCATATTCAGGAGAGCACGATTCTGAAGTATGAGGAAATTCAGTTTACCCTTTTTATGTTCAGGAGAACATTTATCCTTCAGTAAGAGAGGAATCAAAATCGTATTCCAGGCGCCGACCTTAAATGCGAGAAGATTTATTTATCAGATAAGCAGCAGCCTCTTTATTTGAGTACTTATCCATTTTTTTGCACATAAGTCCTTTCCAACGATAAGTGACAATTCTCCCTCGAGAAGCTTATCAGGGCATTTCCCATTAAAGTCCATTTATTTTGGCATACAGTCGGTCCTTACCCTGTATATTTGATACGGATTTCCGAAAAGTCCGTTCGATCCCATCACGAAGGATGGTTTATAGAAGCTTGGATGTTATTCTTTGCTCAATGCTCCAGCATTCTGTAATCGATCTTACAATCGTACGTGATCCAGTTTTATTTTTAGATTCCCCAGTGGAGGCCGTCTCATAGGTACCATCTCCATTAGAGAATCTCATTCCTCTTCTAAAAGTGACAATTGGTCATTCGCACCAGTTGACTATCATTTTTTAGATTTCCCCAGTGTTGTACTGTGTCTCAGCGCGTCATTTTCCCCAGTGAGTTCTTCTCGTGGCGTCTGTCCCAGTGTCGTCATGTTCGGCAGCATTTTCGCATTCATTATTCCAGCATACGCGTCATATCATATTCATGGCATCATCTGCATTAAGTCGTTCCCGTTTTGTCCATAGCATTGCATATCGTCGCATATAAGGGCAAAATTTTCGGTTATCTATATTTAAATCTCTCCACCACGATTCCTCGAGTCCCTGTCACTCAAATCGTCCGGTGTAGCTATTTAAATAGGGGCAACTGTAATACCCCAAATTTTACCCTTATATTTAGTCAGTCATTTCGCATATCGCCTCATATGTACATTTGCTAACCACTAACAAGTTATGAAGGTGTTTGTTTTGCAGATTGGGTCCCAGGGGTATTTTGGTCATCTTACACAAATTCTACCGATGCCTTGAAGACGGTCTGTTATTAAAAATCTGAGGCATTTGATACGTTATGGTTTTGAGGCATTTACCTATCACCAGTTCTGATCATATTGAGATTTTAGCGGTTTGGTCAGTGGAATTTAATTACGATTAGTGTTACTGTTGATGCTGAAAACGTTGCGATTACGGTGCTCATAGGTGTTGGTTATGAAATGGTTGGTTAACATTTTAATCAGATGATGGGGATGAGGATTACAATTGAGACGAGTGCGAATAATAATACCACTTCGGAGTATTTATGTTTTATGCCTGTGTTAATGAATATTAAATACTTGTGGATTTATTCACAAATGTTTATATTTTTTAACTAAGAATAAAATATAGATAAATTCAAAATTTTGGGAATTTTATTTCATAAAAAATGTCATCATACAAGAAGTGGAGAATGCTTCACATTTTATAAGTGCTGTTACAAGGAAATACATTAAAGTTCTAAATCCTAAGGGATTACATTATCTATCCTAAATCCTAAGAACATCTAAGGGTCTTCATGCTGTCTTTAAGCTTCGCCGCAGAATCTCGACTAACCTGCACATCAAAGCAAAACAAACAATATAGAAAAAAGGTTAGAAGTTGTTTTTGACACTCTCAGAACATCGTCATCATCGAGTGCCGGGAGTGGCACAACCGAAGCTGCGTCCTACCCCCGTTACCGATCCGCGCCGTGGGCGTCAGATCAGGTAACACCTGTTCTTACCGTTACGGGACATCCGAGAGACAGAAGTAATAAAAGAAGCGGGACTGATTCGTTTTGCCGCGATTGGTTTTCAAAACTGATACGAGAATAAGGCAACATTGAACTCAGACCCGGATGCCGGCATGGTCTGAGTCATTTTGGTTCCGAAATTTCCAACACCTGAAAAGCCACAAACGCATCAATATCAGATTCAGAATTTGGAACCCAAAACATAAACAATTCATGAGCAGTATTAATCCTGAACCAGTAGGTGAGGTTATGAAAACCAAGTCCAAACAGAGAATTGAAATGCAAGCCAAAATTGCAAACAGAACACCAGATGCAGACTGAACTGCATCAAAACAATGCATCAGAAGGCAGATTTAGGCGCAAGAAGACATAAGAAAAGGTCCTACAAATCTGTCATGACAGAAAAGTGTTCAGCAGGCTCCAAAGAAGCACAACAGCATCAAACATGGTTTAGCAGCATGTTCAAAAATCAGACCGTCACGAAAACCGAACCAGTTGCAACGGCAAGCAATACATGAGTGAGGGACTATACCGAAGCACAGCACATAACCACAGGCTAAATATGCAAGCACATTGGAAAAACAAATTGTCAAACACATGGTTCAGGATATCAGCATGATGGCCAATCATCATCACCAATTCAATCAACCTGCCAAAACTACACAGAAGAGTTGAAATTCATATCAGTTCAGAATTGCAGGCAGTATTAAATCATGGCACGGTTTGTACCAGCAAGAATGATCCAATAGTTATCAAATCATGCTCAGTTCATAAAACAAACGAATCATCAAACACGGGGCTCAGTTAATCAAACATCATAGCCCAAGTCACCATCACCAATTCAATTAGAAGCAGCAATGTGATCAGAAGCCAGGATGTAGTATCCTGTTCCGAATGGTTCAGACAAAATTCATCACTACCATGTACCCTTCTCGGCGGCAAAGATCAAGGCAAAGTGTCCATCCTGAAAGAAGAAAAAGAAAAAGTAAGTGCCAATGGTCAGGATTGAATCAAAACAAAATCGCATCAGGAATCAAATCAGTATCCAAATTCCCCAAAAGCAATCCAATTCACATCTGCAAGAGTCTAATCAAAAGATGATCAAATCAAATTGAATCTGGGGAAAATAGAAACAAATCAAAATGAAACCATCAAGAAACCCCGCGAATTAATATCAGATGCCAATCAATCCAATCTGAAGGCAAACCATATCAGAAAATAATAGAGATTTTGATGTCAATCCTGAAGCAGACCAAAACAAAATCAGTTCAGGTTATTAAATCGAACAGGGTCAGAAGAATCAGCTGGAAATCAGAGACCCATCAAATCCTAAAAGGGGAAATAGGATCAGATGGAACCAAATCATATCCCATTGGAACTCATCAATCAACGAATCAGTATCAAATTCATACCAGAAAAATGAAATTTAATCTCACCGAAATACCAATCGAATCCTAAAAGAGGAATAGAGTATCCAATCGTAATCCAATCAGTATCTGAGAAAATCACAACAAAATCAAATAATATCAACACAAAATCGAATCTCAGAATAATGCAAATCCAAGGCCCAGAAGTTAAGTTATAAAAGGGAGGATACAACCTGAGAGAGGGAGGAGATCACGAGCGAAACCCTAACGAAGAACGGAGATCGCAAACGAACAAACCCTAGGCGCCGTGAACGAAAGCCGCGAACTCAGACGAAGAACATCGTCGTCATCGTTCAAACGCACCGTGTATCATCCATCATCGGTCACGAAAGATTCGAACGAAAGACCACCAACGCCGTTTAACCAGACGACGGGCAATCTCTCGTTTTTGTGCCTCAGCCCACGCCATCATCGGCCGATTTCGCGTTAAATGTAAGCAACGGGACGTTTCATTATGAGTTTTGATGTTTTATTTCAGGAAATGAGAGACTCACGGCGCGAGGAAGAAGAAAGACGCGAGAGAGATGAAGAAGAAAAGGGAAACGGCGCCGCGAAGGTTCTCTGGGGGGAAACCCTAAAAAATTTGTTTCTTATGACTAACCACTGGGTTGGGTCCGGAGGTGATGACCGGCCCAACCCCTTTTATGTTTTATTTTTTTTATTTTGTTTTCTTTAAAATTATTTTATTTGCTTTTAAATTATTTTATAATTAAAAATTGCTTTTTTAAAAAAAAAACCCTTTCTTTTGTAAATATAAAAGAAACTGTTTTTTAAAATAAATAAAAACTCTAAAACCCTTTTTTATAATAAAATCAAAAAACCTCTTTGCCTATAATAAAAATAAAAGTTTTTTTAATAAATAACATAAAAATCTTTTTTAAAAAAAATATCTAAGTTAAAACCTTTTTTTTAAGATTAAAGTTAAAGTATTTTTCTAATTAACATTACTCCTTTTTTATAAATTCGTTTAACATCTCTTTCAAAACAACAAAAACCTTCAACATTGCACTCTTGTCTCATGACTCATCCAATTGCCGTCTGACGTTGCCTACTAACACTGTTCATTTGTTTTGCAGCTTGTTATGTTTACCGTTACTTATATTATTTTTCGATTCAAGTTTCGTTTATAACTGTAACTGTTTCTTGGTTGTAACCTCGCGAACTAACAATCGCGTTTACGTTTCCGCATTTAAATTTTTGCTACTTGTATGATTTCAATTTCTCGCATCTTTTCACCAATATTCCATCACATTACACTCATCCGAAGGTTAGGTCTAGCTTTTGGTCGCCGCGCCAATAGTCCTCAACTTCAACCCTTACACCTTTACAAACCCTAATTTTCACAAATGCCTCGCCGCAGGCAAAATTACAATTTTACCCCTAGCATTAGGTCAAAGAGCCGCCGTGCTCATTTTAGGGTTTCCCGCCGTGGAATCCCTAATTTAAACCTAATTACAACTTAACATTTCAACGTAGAGATTTGGAGTTTCTACACTCCACGTAAGCGTGTCTTTAAGATATGTTTATTCCCCTTGAGACCTTGACCACAGTCAAGAAGTCTCTAACCTCCCTTTTGAGGGGAACTACGATTACTCTGATTCCACTCCCGTAAGGATACGTAGGCACAAGATGCGATGTCTTGCCGAGTAAACTTAGAACTAACCCCTTAGGTTTACTTTCTCACTTTTAATCCTTTGTACATATATCTTAAGCAAATAAATAAAGCAAATAGTAAACATTTGAACAAAAGGTTCCTGTAGAGTACTACAGAAGTTTAGGATGCTAATACCTTCCCTAAATTTAACCAACCCCCGAACCCTAGATCTTTCCCCGCATTGTGTTTACGATGCAAAATAGGTTTTCCCTCTTTTGACCTTTTCCTTCGGATAAATCAAAGAGCGGTTGTGAATTAAATTGCGATTCAAACTCATTAATAGTTTGTGATCCTATTTCCACCGCAACACATTGTATATCTTAGAAATATTAAGAGCTTTAGGTCTTTATTATGGTTATTTCCCATACCTATGATACTTGTATCATGTACACCTTATTCTCTATTCTGCTGAGCTTATTCAGTAATTTTGATAAAAGTCTTGTGTCATTGGGATACAAGAAATGAAGTCTCGAGCTAAGATGTTTTAGCCACATAAGTCTCTTTCTATGTGCTTGAGATGTGAAAGTCTTAATCAAGTGGATTGATTGAAGAGAAACCTTGTATCACTGGGATAAAAGCAAGGAAGTCTCGAGCCAAGATGCTTGAGCCACATAAGTCTCTTGCTACGTGCTTGAGCAGTGAAAGTCTTATTCAAGTAGATTGATTGAGAAGGAAAGTCTTGAGCCAATGTGGCTTGAGCAGGATAGCTCGATTCATGAAATTTGGAGCAGTAAGTCTTGACCAGGGAATGTGCAATCGGAGGCTTGTTTCATGGAACCTTGAGCAGAAGTCTTGGGCTTGAGCAGGAATGCTCAATACATGGAATTGGAGCAGTAAGTCTTGACCTGAGGGGTGCAAACAAAGAGGCTTATTTCATGGGACTTGGAGTAGAAGTCTTGGGCTGAGGGCCTGAGCAAGGAAGTCTTGGGTTCGTGGAACCTGAGCAGGAAGTCTCGAGTGAGGAGCTTGAGTAGAAGCCTTTGACCTTGGGTCTGAGCAAGTGTTAATACTTATGCATAATGCATAAGCAATTATAATCATATTTTGATTATAGTGAAAATATTTTGTGAAGTAAGGGGACTGAACTATTCTCAACTAGAGGAGGAACCAATATAAATCTTTGTGTCTTCGGCTATTATTTATTTGCTTCTGTTAACATTTCGCTGCTAAGAACTTACCAAAATCTGAACACCGGTTTAGATTTTGAACTCTGATCAGATGGAAACTAAGAAAATGAAAATACAATTTAACCCCCCCCCCCCCCCCCCCCCCCCCGCCTCTTGTGTACTTTTCTCACCTTCACACTGCTAACTCGTCTTCAAAATATTTTTTGACTTTCCAACTTCCTCCCAAAATCTTCAATTATTTCTTTTTGCACTTGTCTTATGCTTTTTCTAGATGTACCAAACTACTCTCTCAGGTGGATTCCATCTTAAACACCACAGACACGCCCATCATGCTCTTTTGTTTCGATTGCTTCTACTAATATATCTTGTCCTGGTTCTAGAATAAAGGAACCTTCATGGAGCGACATAACCAGTGAATCCTACACAACAATATAAGACATACATTGTTAATTACCAAAGCAATTTAAATAACACATAACACACACAACAAATCCTAATTACACTACGCTAGAAATGAGTTTTAGCAGCGCACACAAAGACAGCGCTTTTTAAAAAAGCGCTGCTAAAGGGTGAGTAAAAAAAAAGAAAAAAAATTCCTACCAAAGACAGCGCTTTTAAAAAAGCGCTGCTAAAGGGGGCTCTAAGAAAGCGCTTTATAAAAAGCGCTGCTAAAGGGGTACCCTAAGAAAGCACTTTTAAAAAGCGCTGCTAAAGGAGGACCCTAAGAAAGCGCTTTTAAAAAGCGCTGCTAAAGGGGGCCCCTTTAGCAGCGCTTTTTCTATAAAGCGCTACTATATGGCATTGCTAAGGCACCCTATGAAAGCGCTTTTAAAAGCGCTGCTAAAGGTCTTTAAAAGCGCTGCTATAGGTATTAGTATTATAGTTTTAAAATACCCTCCAGAATTTTAAGAGAAACAGAACAGTCGTGCATTTCTTTTCTTCTTTCTTTCTCCTCTGGCGAACGACCTTGCCCTATTCAAAGTTTCTGTTGCCGTCATCCGCCGTCGACCGTCGCCCTCTTCCGTTGGATTGCGCCGCCGTCGCCGTTCACCGTCTGTTTTCGAGTCTGCATTGCATTGCATTTCCACCATTGTTAAGGTATGTGAAGTTTTACTATGGTTTTCTTGTTTATTTATCTTTTCACCATTGTTGGTATTTGAAAATATAGATGGTTTTTCTGAGATATTAAAGGTTTTGTGTTATTGAGATATTGAAGGTTTAATATTATTGTTGCTGTTAAAGGTTTTGTGTTATTGAGATATTGAAGGTTTGATGTAGTTGTTGCAATGCGAAAGTTTGTTGTTATTGAGGCATTGAAGGTTTAATATTATTGTTGTTGTTGTTGTTTTTATTGAGTTATTGAAGGTTTAGTGAAGGTTTTTAGTGTTTTTTTGTATTGAAGGTTTGAGGACATGCAAGTAAATTTGAGTTCAAGTATGATATTTGATATGATGTTAACACTAATGTTGTTGGGTTTGTGTAGATATGTTACATATACTATTGTTTTTGTTGTTGTTGTTGTTAAAAGCCTAAACTCAAAATGTTTTATGTGTTATTGTTTTTCTATTGTTATTTTGGGATTGAGATTGATGTTGTTTTTATTTTGTTGCTATTTTGAACGTTAGATGGATAATTCATCTAGCACCACTCATACAAATGAGTTTTCTTCTAATTTGAATATAACAAAAATATTAGATAATGATGGCTAAAAATATTAATGTAACTTGATAGAGCATATTTTTTAATAGTTTGGAAATTCGTATTTTTTAAGATAGTAGCCAACATGAATATGGTTTTATTTGATATGGTTTTATATGTTATTATGGTTTTATATGTTGATGGTTTTATATCTTGATATGTTATTATGTTATTGTGATGGATTTCTCAATGTTTATATGATATATATGTTATTATGGTTTTATATGTTTAGTTAGGATTTCTCAATGTTTAGTAAGGGTGTCATTTTGGTTTAAGGATTATCTAGTAATTTTAATATGATTTGTTTTGGTGGATTATCTAGTATTTTTAATATGATTTATCTTGGTTAATTATTAATATGATTTTAATAAAATTTATATTTTGTCTGCTATAGGGGTTACCTGTGAAGAGCAAAGTTGTGATCGTTTCCAAGCATCCTATTGCGTAGCATTCTTAGAAGTTAGTGATTTCCTTACAGGTATTCTCTGTTTTGTTTAACTTTTATAGTTTAGTGTAGATTACTCAATTAGTATGGATAAAAAATGGATGTCTGGTAATCGATTGCCAAAAGAGTACGAGAATGGGGTATCGAAGTTCGTTAAGTTTGTTGTTGAACACGCCAAAGACCCCAGTAGGATCACATGTCCTTGCTTAAGATGTTGTTATGGGCGTCAAGTTGACGCCGTTCAGTTGGAATCTCATTTAATGAGACATGGAATTGATCGAAGTTACACATGTTGGACATTACATGGTGAGATAAGTAACGAGAATGTTGAACCTCGGAATAATACGACATATGCTTCAAAGGACAATGGCAGAGATACATATGATTGTGATCGAGTCGAAGAGATTGCAGAAGCACTTGAAAAAGATCTTCAAGATTGTCCCAAGATGTTTGAGAGGTTGGTAAGCGATGCAGAGAAACCGTTGTATAAAGGTTGCACTACTTTCACAAGATTGTCCGCGGTATTAAAGGTGTACAATTTAAAGGCGGGTAATGGATGGTCGGATAAAAGTTTCACAGAGTTGTTAGCCCTACTTCAAGAGATGCTTCCGGAGGATAATGTTCTTCCCAATCGAACCTATGAAGCTAAAAAAAATGTTATGCTCTATTGGCATGAGCTATGATAAGATACATGCTTGTCCAAATGATTGCATTTTGTTTCGAAATGAATATGCATCATTAAACGAGTGTCCTAAATGCGGTGTATCTCGGTATAAGAAAAAATTGTCACCAACAAAAGTATTATGGTATTTTCCTATAATTCCGAGATTCAGACACATGTTTTGTAGTGAAACAGATACAAAACACCTGACTTGGCATGCAAATGATAGAATTGTAGATGGGAAGTATCGACATCCGGCAAATTCACCACAGTGGATGAAAATTGATAATGATTATCCTGATTTTGGAGAAGAAGCTAGAAACCTTCGCTTGGCATTATCGACTGATGGAATGAATCCGCATGGCCTGCAGAGTATCTCACATTCCACCTGGCCTGTAATTATTATGATTTATAACCTACCTCCATGGCTATGTATGAAGCGTAAGTACATGATGTTATCTATGTTAATTTCTGGCCCTAAACAACTAGGGAATGACATAGACGTATACCTGACACCTCTAATCGAAGACTTAAAGAGTTTGTGGGAGAACGGTGTGGAGGTTTATGATGGATATAGGAAAGAAAGTTTCAATTTGAGGGCGATGTTATTTGGCACAATTAATGATTTCCCAGCATACGGAAATCTATCGGGGTATAGCATTAAAGGTCAATGTGCGTGTCCTATCTGTGAAGAAAACACAGATTGGACGCGGTTGGAATTTGGTCAGAAGAATGTCTTTCTTGGTCATCGTAGATTCTTAAATTCTAGTCATCACTACTGTGGGTGGAGAAAAGCATTCAATGGAGATTCAGAACAACGTAAAGCTCCACCTACATTGACCGGCGAACAAATTTTTGAAAAGGTGAAAGATGTGAGTACTAAGTTTGGCAAGCCTTTTGCTCATACGCTTGTCACGCGTGGGTGGAAGAAGAGGTCAATTTTGTTTGAGTTACCGTATTGGAAGTCGTTGTATGTAAGACATTTTCTTGATGTTATGCATATTGAAAAAAATGTATTTGAAAGTGTTATTGGTACGTTACTCAATATATAAGGAAAGTCTAAGGATGACCTTAAAGCAAGAAAGGACTTGGTAGCAATGGGAATAAGAAATGAATTAGGACTCTTGAAGAAAGGAAACCGCACATATCTACCACCTGCTGCTTATACTTTATCTAGAAAGGAGAAAAAGATACTGTGTAAGTTTCTGAGTGAAGTTAAAGTTCCAGAAGGATACTCTTTAGATATTATAAGACTTGTTTCTATGAAAGACCTCAAGTTAAAAAGTTTAAAGAGACATGATTGCCATGTTATAATGGAACACTTTCTACCAATAGGTATACGTTCTATTTTTCCAGAAAAATGAGAGGCGCAATAACTAAATTGTGTTTTTTCTTTAGGTCAATCTATAGTAAGGTGATAGATCCTGCGATCTTACCAACATTGCAAAGAGAAATAGTTATTACTTTGTGCGAGCTTGAAATGTATTTTCCTCCATCATTTTTTGACATAATGGTACATCTAGTTGTTCATCTTGTGAAAGAGACACAACTGTGTGGACCTGCCTATATGAGATGGATGTACCCTGTTGAACGTTATATGAAAATATTGAAAGGGTATGTGAAAAACCGAAGTCGACCAGAGGGATGTATTGTTGAACGATACATTGTTGAAGAAGCTATTGAGTTTTGTACTGAATATTTGTCCAACGTTCAATCCATTGGCCTCCCAAAATCTCATGTTGTTGAAAAAATAGATGGTAAACAGTTAATTGGAAATAAAATTGTGACAGTTTCAAGGGATGAACGGGAGCAAGTGCATTTGTATGTTCTGCACAATGACATTGAGGTTGAGCTGTATGTTGAAATGCACAAGGACGTTCTCCGAGGTTTAAATCTGAATAGAAATGAAAATTGGATAGTACGTGAGCACAATCGAAGTTTTATAACATGGTTCAAGGAGCATATTTTTTCAAAGTTTTATTCTGATCCTGCTTCAATAAAAAAAAGGTTGAGATGTTTAGCATATGGTCCAAGTTTGCATGTGTTTTCTTATAGCACATAAGCAATTAATGGATACACATTTTATACCAAGGAACAAGATGATAAAAGTACAATGCAAAATAGTGGTGTCACCGTGCTTGCCGAAGCAATGCATATTTCCTCGTATTATGGGGTTATCGAGCGCATTTGGGTGTTTGATTATGAGAAGTTTCAGATTCCTATCTTTGGATGCAAGTGGGTTGAAAATAATAGTGGCATACAAATGGATAAATCAGGTTTTTTGAAAGTGGATTTTAATAAGGTGGGGTACAAAGATGAGCCTTTTATTCTAGCCACGCAAGCTAAACAAGTGTTCTATGTCACTGATCCGACAAGTACGAAATGGTCTATAGTTCTTTTTTCCAACAAAGTAATCGATGATAACATTGGAGAAAAGGTGGATGTTTATGTTGAGAATGAATCTTATATTATAGATGATCCAGATGAGAATATTAGAGCGGACGAATCATATATTAGAAATGATCATAACGAGGGAATTTGGATCAATCCATCTGTCCGTGTTGTTAAGAGACAAGTAAACCCCGTTACAACGAAAAAAAGAAAGAGATGTTAAAGGTACTTGTAACATGTTTTTCTTATTTACACATGTCTTATTTATACCATGTTTTTCTTATTTCTTATTTATACCATGTTTTTCTTATTTACACATTTCTTATGCATATATTTGTTATTTACATATTTGCATGTCATTCATTTGATACTTTGGTTTTTCTGAATTACAGGTATATATATTATGGCCAGCAACGAGGAAACATCACATGATGGAAAACAAACAACAAAAGACGTGGAAGGCGATATTAAAAGAGGCATAACAATTATGAAAAAAATCATCCGTGCGAGAGATAAAGGAGTAAAGTATGATGTCCATTGGAATGAAAGAGATCAGTTAGTTGAGCCTAATGGTGCGTTGCTAACAAGTTACATCGGAGCACTTGTACGTTTGCAAGTTCCGATTACTTGCGATAATTGGAGAATTGTTTCATTACTACCGGCTAAAGATAAGATTTGGACCGAGATTCAGGTATAATATTGGAATTGTTTAATTATTGTTGACATTTACGTCTTTAAATTAAATATACTAACATGTTATATGTATGTGTGTTTGTTTGCAGAGATCTTTCAATATTGAAGATCGTAGGAGAAAATATTGTATTCAATTGGCCGGAAAACGCTTGAGGGGAATTAGAGCGTTTTTAACAAACAAGTTTCTAAAAGATTCTGAGGGAAACTTTGTTGACTCGGAGCGTCCGATGAAGTACGCGGATTTGATTTCGGAGGAAGAATGGGAGACGTTTGTTGCAAAGCGAAGATCAAAAGAATTTGAAGTAAGTACAACTTATCATGAACTATGTATAGTATATATACTTCTTCCACAGGAGTTCTGATAAACTTGTTTTTTCAGGTTGTTAGTGGCGTAAATCGTCAACGGGCATCAAATCCCGCATATCCATACAGAAAGGGTCGTTTGGGATATGCACGATTATAACAAAAAATAGTAAGTACATATAAATGCTTTAATATGATATATTTACAAAAAATAGTAAGTATATATAATAGGATATAATGTTTTATTATCCGTCTTAATGCGTAGTTGGAAGAGGAGAAGAGTGATGCGACATCTCTTCCGGACCATGTTGTATGGAAGGCTGCCCGTGTGGGACGAGATGGAGTCGTTCAGGAAGAAGTTCAACAAGTCTTTGAACAATGTGTAAGTACAACGTTATCTTTGTCAGTAACTGATCAAAAGTGTGTAATATATTTATATATGTTTTTATCTATATTTCAGGAGACTCTGTCCCAGACCATAACTCCCGCCGAGGACGATGATTGCAGGAGCTTACTGAGTCGGGTGCTGAATATTCCTGAGTATTCTGGGCGTGTGAGGGGTAATGGATTTGGTGTCACTCCATCCAAACTGTATAAGCAGCCAAAGAAAAAAAATCCAACCAATAAAGAAGTGATGGATACTTTGGAGGAATTGAAAGCGCAAATCCGTGAATTACAGAAGGATAAGGAGAGATACATGTCGGAAAAACGCGCTCTAGAGGGTAGAGCTACTAGTGACAAAGATAGTATCGGTTGTCCGCAGAAGCTTCCAGAGGTAATTGTATATATTACATTGAAATTAATTTAGCACAGTTTACTTAATTGACACATTAACTGATCATTATTTGTTTAGGGCATTTCACTTTGCCGGCTATATTTATCGTCACCTACTCATTGAATGGTTGGCAAGGGAAAGGTGCATAACTTTCTGGGAGACTTACTTCACCACAAACTGCTCCCTTCTGGATTTTTGAAAGTATCTATTGATATTGCATTAGAGGGGAGTGCGTTGTTGCCTATACCAGATGATATTTCAGGCGCAACAGTGGTGGGAGACGCAATAGGAGCGTATGTGGCATGGCCGGCAAATCTGATTTGCATAGATGATGAGGTAGGTTGAACCTTTTAATACTCAAATGTTTTATGATCCATACATGAAAGTTATTCTTACATCTACATTTTCTTATTTACATGATGATCTTAGACTCCTACAAAATTCAAATCAAAAGATGATAGAATTATTGTGCGGGATACCGATTCAGCTGCATCAAAGAAACAGGTACTACTACAGTTACATGACTATCTTGTTATACATTAATTACTGAACTTATATATGACTTTTAGGTTCATGATCAGCAGTCGCAACAAGTCAGCAAGGGTAAGATGCCTGAAACTTCTAAGGTTCCCAGAAAAGCAGTTGTTCCTCGATTTAGGATGTGCCTTGAAACATATGTCGGAACATCAGATGTGCCTGAGGGTGGCATCCGTCAAATACACATGGAGGCAGGTATTTTCGGTTTTGAATATCCCGAAACAATTGCCAAGGAGGATTTTGATCAGGTTTTCAACCATTCTGAATTGGGCGTCGGTGTTATGCATTCATACATCAGGTACTTCGATCCATTTTAATTAAATAATTGAACATTTTAAAATTTACTCGTTTAACTGAATATTCTAATGTTGATTATGTTTTTTTAGGTTCTTGTATAACAAGTTATTGGTCTCGAATGAATTGACTTCAGTATTCACATTCTTATCTGCTAGTTGTGTCAACTCACGTATAATAGACCAGTCACCGGATACAGTCAAAGAGTACACACTGCAGAGATTTATGCGCGCGACTACGGAGAAGTTGTTCTTGTTGCCATATAATACTGGCCATGGGTTAGATTTTATTCTAAATTCATTTATTATAATTGTTCGATTTTTCCCTTTCTATATAACATTTCCGTCTAAACTGTTGTCTTATTTTATAGTGGACATTGGTTGTTAATCGCAATTAATCCGACGAAAGAAATAGTGTATTATATAGATTCATTGGATGGCGATACAACAAAATATGAAAATCTGAGGAACTTTGTTGATACGTAAGTGATGAGATATACTGTTGTCTTTAATTATATATCTTTATTTATTATGTGACATTGTTCTAAATATGCGTTTATATTATGTTAGAGTTATACAAATATTCAGAGCACAAAGAGATGCAACGGTGCCAAAAAGTAAGGCTAACAACATCAACTGGATCAGAGTGGAGGTATATTTTCGCATGTTTGACTGTTATAGTGGTTCTACTTGATAAAACTATTTAAACTATATATCCTGATAAATGTTCGTTTGTTTTTTCCATTTACAATGCCCTCGGCAGCGCAATGGTATTGACTGTGGATATTTTGTATTGCGCTTTATGAGGGAAATTATTCTTTCTGGTCAACTTGAGATTCCAGTCATGGTATGGATCAATTCATTATATAAGTTATATGATTCATTTTGATAATTATCTGATACTTCATCTCAGTAATTAGTTTTAAAATTAAATCTTATTCGATCTGTTATATTATGTAGTATTTTGATGAATTCAAGTGCGCTACTTACACGAAAGCAAAATTGGAAGAAATTAAAGAGGAATGGTGTCAATTTATTCTTAGGTTGAGAATTGTATAGAGTTATCGGATTGGAAGACTTGTAATTATATGTAAATTGAATGTATTTGTGTTGTTGTAATTCTGAGGATCGAATTTTGTTGTAACATATTTAAACAGGTTTATGTGTATATTAAAATGTTTATGAACAAAGTGATGAGTTACAATGTATCCAAAGTTTTGAGTTGTATATATAAGGCCAAAGTTTGAATTGTATATTTAAGGCCAAAGTTTGAATTGTATATATAAGGCCAAAGTGTTGAAATAAAGGCCTGAATTATAAGCATGTTTGTGTAATATAAGCAGGTTGTTGGTAAATATACAAAACAGGGTGAATATTTTTTTAAAAAAAAAATTTAAAATCTGGGACATTAGACGGCGCTTTTACAAAAAAGCGCTGCTAAAGGTCACAAAAATTACGCTACAAAAGCGCTGCTATAGGTTTGGAAGGGGGGGGGGGGGGGTCTAAGACAGCGCTTGTAAAAAGCGCTGCTAAAGGGTGGGCTATGGTACCGCTTTGTAAAAGCGCTGCTATAGGTGGGGTCTAAGACAACGCTTTGTAAAAGCGCTGCTAAAGGGGGGGATGGTTGGGGGAATTATGCAGCGCTTACAAAAGCGCTGCTAAAGGGCTAAAAAAGCGCTGCTAAAGGTGCTGCTGAAGGGAGCCTTTAGTAGCGCTTTTTCATTGAAAAAAAGCGCTGCCTTTACCTTTAGCAGCGCCACTTTTGGCAGCGCTTTAAAGCGCTGCTAAAGGTCTTTTTTGGCATAGTATTACAATTTTCTTAATGACTAATCTTGAGGCATTTGAAGTGTAGTCTCCATTTTTCCTTTGTCAACTCCTCTTCCACTTTTCATTTCGTGATGGTAGATCTTAAGAGTCCTGCATCGGACAATACATGACATGAACATGTGTTTATAAGTGAGAGTAATCCTCACTCTACCAACCGGTTTTATAGGGTTGAGTTAAGCCCGCCCACATTTCTTAACATGGTATTAGAGCCTCGTTTAAGATCTGGTGGGTCACCTTCTATGGTTTCCGCTATCGGGTCATCCACCATTTATTTTCACACTCCAGAAGTCCAGTCCTGGGCGTGAGGTGGTGTGTTAAGAGTCCCACATCGGACAATATATGGCATGAACATGTGTTTATAAGTGGAGGTAATCCTCACTCTACCAACCGATTTTGTAGGGTTGAGTTAAGCTCAACCACATTTCTTAACAGTAGAGATGAGATGTGATCATGACTCATAGAGTCATCATCTTTTAATTGTTATCTTTTTTCTAGCAATCATTATTTTCTCAAGTTTCCTGTATCCCCAAGAGACAATATATGAGGGTATTTGTTTTTTGCCTTGTTATGCTTTCCTGATTCACTTTTAACATGCTTTAAGCATAGAAAAAATATTATCTTGCATGGTTGTATCTATAAAGTATAAGCCTAAAACTATCAGAAAATATAATTAATACTTACTAGGAACTCTTCAGAACTACGAGACTTCACAAACTTTTTTTAAACCTTCTTGTTAAGATAATTATATCTCACACAAAAGCTCAAAATTGGGCTTAGGCTCTCTCTAACATAAAATAAGATCTACAACTCATAAACAACAACATCAACAACTACATTAACAACAATATACTATTTCACCATCGACAACATAAACATAAACACAATAGAACTCCATATCATCAAACTTAGTAGAATAGAAACAACACCAACAATTCATAAACAACAACATCAACAACTACATAAACAACGCCATATTATTTTAACACCAACAATATAAACATATACACAATGGAAAATGAAGTTTACTGTAGATGCATGAGGAAAAACGTTTACATTCCGGAAATGTGGAGAATAAATAAATTAAAGTATGTTGTCAGAATCTTTGTCTTCCTCCTCGATGGTTGTTAAGCTAAGAACGATGAAGTTGATGTCGGTTTCCTCCTTGGTGATACGTAAGCAAAGAACGATGAAGTTGGTTGAAAATGGTGTTGTTTCGTTAGGATTGAAAATGGTGTTATTTCGTTAGGGTTTAAATGACGTTGTTTCGTCAGGCATGAAAATGATGTTGTTTCTTCGTGGTTGAAAATGGCGTTGTTTCGCTAATGGAAATGAAAAAATGCAACTGAGTTAACAAGCTAGCTAGTTATGTTTCTTTTAAGTGAATAAATCATTCCACCATGGTCGTCTAAACCAACTGTGGTGATATATGGTTTACTTAATGAAATTTTATAAAAAAAACGTCAGGTTTTAAACATTTAAAAATTTAAAATAAAAAAAAAATATATATATATCACAACGGTTGTATTAAATAACAATGGTGATATATGATTTACGTTAATTTAATTTTATAAAAAAGCGTCAGATCTTAAGCATTTAAAATAGAAAAAGAAATTGAAATATATATATATATATATATATATATATATATATATATATATATATATATATATATATATATATATATATATATATATATATATATATATATATATATATATATATATATATATATATATATATATATATATATATATATATATATATATATATATATATATATATATATATATATATATATATATATATATATATATCACGACGGTTATATTAAACAACCGTTGTGATATCAATTTTATTTTTTATCTAAAAGTATATAAAAATAATTTTTCTTTCTATTTTAAAAAATTAAGTGGTACAAGAATTTTTTTTCCATCATACCATGTACAACAAAGAATTGTGAAATAAATTAGTCATTATTTTTTGTCAAAATAAACTTTTAACATATTTAAAATTTAATAAATAAGTAAATAAATAAATTAACAACCGCACATCGTACGGCTCTTAATCTAATTATGATAATTTAAGAATTGAGATAATAATACAAAAATAAATTTAGAAGAATGTTAAAAATAAATTAAACATTTTGTTAATGTTATTGATTATAAGATTAAATAGTCGTCCTAGTAAATATTTCATGTTTCACTTTTAATTTTTTAAATAATTTTTTTTAAAGAATGATCCTCCTAAAAATTTATCTTCACTTTTGATTTTTTCTGCTAAAATCATCGTTAATTCAATCGTTAAGTAGTAAATTGTCGTTAAAATCGTCGTTAAATTATATGAACATTGTTAAGCGGTAGGAAAGATAAAAAATGTGAATGAAAAATTTTAGAATAATTATTCTTTAAAAATAAATTTTTAAATAATTAAAAATAAAATAGAAAATATTTAAAAGGATCACAATTTTATTTAAGAGTGAATCTCATTCATCTATGTTGGTTGGACATGATTGTAGGAATATTTAGGTTCAATTGTTTTTTTTATTTACTTTTATCGCATACCACGTCATCTCAAAATGAAAAGAAATTCAACTCTCAGCAGGCTTTAATTCTAGGACTAGGATCATCACCAAACCAGTCAAGGGAATAGAGTCTTGAGCTCTCCCATTCAACAGAGAGGTGGAAATTCACAAATATCATTGGTTCCAACTTCATGGTTTTCTCTCATTAAACATGACATATATTCCATGAATTATACAGTTTAACTATATTTAAATTTAAATTATCCAGTATTGAGTTGAAGAACAGGAAGCAATTGAGAGCAAGCAAAAGTGAGGAGGAAAGCATGGAATTCAGAAATCTATTAGAAGCTTTATAGATATACACAGACAAACCAAGTTGAAAATAGCATAATTTGAGTTCATTAATATCTAAATATAATTAGTTAGCAGGAGCCAAGAATTTTTTCTGTTCTTCATTCTATCCATCAAATATTGTAAAACTTTGATACATTTTTTGGTACATTAAAATTGCAAGTTATGTTTTAGTTAGACACAGAAAATTGACCTGTAGATTGTCAAATATGCTACCAATAGTCTCCACATGAGCAAGCCCCTTCATTAAAATGGTGAAACCGATTGGCGTCCCGAACAATTATGGACCTTCTCATGATGTCTGATACCATCTTACAAAATGTGTGACAATCACCGCAGACTCTAAGGTTTTTAGAGATCCTAATGGGATCGTCTTTCGGGATGGCAATTAAACCAAATGAAATAGCAAGCTTTTCGCTATGTGTATACAACATTTCTTTCTTAACTTCCTCCTCAACATCTTGCAACACAAATTCTGTATCAGGCACATAACCGGCAATCTCCAACTTCTTAATTACACTCATCAACATTTCATAGATATCATTTGATTGAGGATGAGATCTATCCCCGACGCCAAACTGATAGGTTTTGTTATCCACTTCAATCCATGTCCATCCAGGAACTTTTTTCAGCTTCTTCTGTGTCATCATATCTCTAAATTCTGCCACTTTCTCAAATTTACCAGCTTTTGCGTAAATATTAGACAGTAATACATAGTGCCCTGGATTTTGGGGCTGTAGTTCGAGTAGAGAATTAGCTGCTTTTTCTGCCAACTCCATGTTCCCGTGAATTCTACATGCACCAAGCAAAGCACTCCACAGTCTCTCATCTTTTTCAACAGTCATTTTCTCGATCAATTTTACTGCCTCGTCTAGCCTCCCTGCACGTCCAAGAAGATCGACCAGACAAGTATAATGTTTGACATCAGGTCTAACTGCGTAATCTTCCCACATTGAATCAAAGAAGCGAATACCCTCTTCAGTCAATCCGGCATGACTACAAGCATATAGGACAGAGACAAAGGTGATCCTATTCGGCAAAATTCCACAGCTCAACATCATATGAAATAAGTCAAGAGCTTCCTTCCCCTTCCCATGATATCCATAAGCAGCGATCATGGCACTCCACGAAATCACGTTTTTCTCTTTCATCCTATCGAAAACCTCTCTTGCAGACTCAACACATCCACACTTGGCATACATATCAATCATTGCAGTCCCTAATATCACATCCAAAGACAAACCATTCGTACAAATATACTCATTAACAAACCTAGCCCTATGCATAGCTCCCAATTTCGCACACGCGTTAACAACAGTCACCATAGCAATCTTATCAGGAACAAAACCTTCTTCCCTCATCCGATCAAACAAAACCAACGACTCATAAGCATCACAATCCGCATAAGCACCGATCATAACCGTCCAACTCACAAGATCCTTACTAAGCATTACATCAAACAACTTCCGAGCATCCTCAATCACCATACACTTAGCATACATATCCACAAGTGTAGCACAAACAAAATGATCCAATTGCAACCCATGTTTCAACACAACACCATGAATCATTTGACCCATTTGGAAGTCCTTTCTGTCTCTACAAGTTCTTATCACAAAAGGCAAACTGTAGTTATCAGGTGTAACGCCACTTCTGAGAATCTCCCTAAAGGTTGTATAGCAATTGGAATAGTCACCAAGCTTGGCAAATCCACCAACCATTACACTCCAAGTTGTTGGGTCTCTCGTTGTCATTTCATCAAACAGATGATGTGCATCACTAATGGCTTTATGTTGGACATAGAAGTAAAGAAGCTTGTTTGCAAGAATGAGATCATTGAATGTTCCATTGATTAAGACATTGGCGTGAACTTGTCTGATATGAAAAACGTTTCTGCAGGTATATAGAAGACGAATGCAAGACTCGGTTACCATTGAGAAAGAGAGAACATGTAAATGTGCATGCTAGTTTTAATGATTTTTTGTCACTACTAACCAAACAGAAGGATCACTGATGATGATAGAGTTAAGAATCTGCAGCTATCATCCAATAAGAGCAAACACCATTGGACAAGAGAGAAACATTAAAACCTAAGACAATAAATTTAGAGATAAAATTTCCTCCTTTCATTCTCTAAAACCACAACATAAATACTAGGGTTTTTCTTACAAAGGTAATACTTAATGGGCCGGATATTCAGAATCTAAGACAAGTGGGCTTAAACCCTTTTTAACAAAATAACAAATACTAACTAATAAAGTATATTATCATTCATCCATACTGGTTGGGTCAACTTCCGCTTGGGCCTTGCATCAATACTATCTGGCCCAAAAACAACCTTGTCCTCAAGGTTAGTGTTTTGTTTGTTGACATGTGGTGCTGTGTTGGGTGGCCCATTAGATTTTCGTGGCCCAAGAGAGATGGATGGAGTTGGAGATTTGAGGAAACCTGTAGGTAAAACATCCTCACGTGCTGCTGCCGAGGGAAAAGATTTGTGGGTCCCAGAAATCCTTGGGCAGTCCAAAAGTGGGGAAAGTAGGATACAGCTGGTAGGACGCGTGGCAGAGGGAGAACGAAAACGATCTGTCCGTTGAGCATCCAATGGTTGCATGTGTACTTCGGAAAATGCATTCTTGGGCAGCGCAAGCGGTGTTTTGGAAATCTCATCAAAACCACTTAAACCTTCTTTTGACATAGAAATACTAACGTGTTGGGGTTGTACTTGTCCTGGAGGTGTTAAAATGTCATCACCATTAGGAGCTCTCAATTTGTTCTTCGTTTGTGCAGAGTTCTTTGGCTTCCCTTCCGCGTATACTTCCTCGGCATCGTTTGTTCTGAGACTCGTATCTTGGTTCGTGGATTCAGAAACTGCATGAGGGTCTTCAAAGGTAGGGATTTCTTCTTTGTTATTCATTAGTTTTTTTCCTGTCAGAGTTCTAACCGTTGTGTTTCGTGTGTCCATGTGTTGTTCAGGTGGAAGATGTATGAAATCAGCCGCAACATCGGAGCCACGGTAGCGGCGGAGTTGGGATACGTGAAATACGTTATGGATCTTTGAAGATGGTGGGAGTTCTAGTTCATACGCCACGGATCCGACGCGACGTGAGACAGGGAAGGGCCCAAAGTAGCGAGACGCGAGTTTCTGTGACGAGCGTCGTTGGAGCGAACCTTGGCGATACGGTTGTAGGCGGAGCAACACGAGGTCTCCGACCTCGAAGGTACAGTCTACACATTTCTTGTTAGCTTGATCTGCCATTATTTGTTTGCTGCGTTTCAAGTTTGCTTTCAAAGTCTGAATGATTTCTTGTTTCTGGGTTAACAGGTTGTCAATGGAAACATTTGTGGATGAGCCCTGGACGTAGTCAAGAATTGTTGGGGGGTTCTTCCGTAGATGGCTTCGAAGGGAGTCATGCCGATGGCTGAGTGATGCGACGTGTTATACCAGTATTCCGCAAGGTGCAGAAACTTAAACCACCTTTTGGGTTGATCCGCTGTGAAACAACAAAGGTAAGTTTCTAAACTTCGATTAACCACCTCTGTTTGACCGTCTGTCTCTGGGTGATAAGTTGTGCTATGTTTCAAGGTCGTGCCCTGTAGCCGAAAGAGTTCCTTCCAAAAAGCACTCATGAATAAAGGATCGCGATCCGACACAATGGATTTTGGGACACCGTGGAGACGGCAGATGTCAGCGATGAACCGCCGAGCAAGGTCCGGAGCGGTGAAGTGGGTAGGCAAAGCAAGGAAGTGAACGAACTTGCTTAAACAGTCACATATGACCCATATTACTGTGTGGCCAAACGAAGATGGTAGGTGAGTTATGAAATCCATAGTCAAATCCTCCCATACTTGCTGTGGAATGTCTAATGGTTGTAACAAACCTTGTTTTTTGGTTGGTAGGTACTTGTTACGTTGGCAGATGGAGCAATTTTGAATCATGGTTTTGATGTCTGTGTGCAAGCCTGGCCAGTTGAAAGAAGCGGATATTCGAGCAAGGGTCAGTTGAATACCTGAATGTCCCCCGGTAACTGAAGAGTGAAATTCCTGAAGAAGTTGCTGGCGAAACTCTGGGCGTGGAGGAACGTATAATTTCTCCTTATAAAACATCAGGTCATTTTTGAAATTGAATAACACTTGCATACTTGGATCTGACATGTATTTATTGAGGAAATCTTGACCCTCTTTGTTTTTTTGGTAGTAATCTTGTAGTTGTTGAACGATGGTGGGGACTGGGGACGAAAACGTCAACAAGGCCGGCTCTTCTTCTGTGTGTCGGCGACTAAGGGCGTCCGCTACCTGATTATTTTTCCCAGGTTTGTAGAAAATCTCGAAACTGAACCCCTGTAGTTTAGCTGCCCATTTTTGTTGCTCTGGTGTCTGGATTGTTTGTACCAAAAGGTTCTTCAAGCTTTTTTGATCTATAAAGATATAAAAGTGTCTCCCTATTAAGTACTGACGCCATTTTTTTACAGATTCTGTAATTGCATACATTTCTCGGACGTAAACGGATGAAGCTTGTAGACGATTGCACATTTTTTTGCTGAAGAAGGCCAACGGGTGACCATCCTGAGAAAGGACAGCGCCGATTGCAACGGCTGAGGCATCTGTTTCTAAAGTGAAGGTCTTTGTGAAATCCGGAAGAGCAAGAACTGGAGTTTCTGTCATTTTCTGTTTTAAAATTGTAAATGTTGTATCTGCTGTTGTACTCCATGTAAATTTAGTGAAACATAATAAATCGGTGAGCGGAGCGGCGTGTGAGGCGTAATGACGGACAAAACGTCGATAAAAGCCGGTGAGGCCTAAAAAACCCCTGAGTGTCGTGAGTGATCGTGGTTTTGGCCAATCCAAAACATCTTGAATCTTTGATGGATCTGGGGTTACACCTTTAGCAGATATAACATGACCTAAATAAGCAACACTTTTGACAGCAAAAACACATTTTGATAATTTAGCAAAAAATTGATTAGTAGAAAGTAATTCTAAAACCAACTTTAAGTGATGCACATGATCAGTTAAACAAGAACTGTAAATGAGAATATCATAAAAAAAACAAGCACAAACCGTCTTAGGAAAGGTCGCAACAGGTCATTCATCGCCGCTTGAAAAGAACTAGGAGCATTAGTTAATCCAAAAGGCATAACTAAAAACTCGTAGTGCCCGTCAAAGGTTCTGAATGTTGTTTTATGAGTGTCTTCAGGTGAGACTCTGATTTGGTGATAGCCTGACCGCAGGTCAATCTTTGTAAACAAAGATGCAGTTCCTAACTCATCAAATAGCTCATCAATGGTTGGGATGGGAAAACGGTCACGAATAGTTAGCGCATTGAGTGCGTGATAGTCTACACAAAATCTCCAAGTACCGTCTTTTTTTCGCACCAGTAACACAGGGGAGGAATAGGGGTTGTTGCTGGGTTTAATAATGCCCTGTTTAAGCATGTCATTTATGATGGTAGTCATGGCCTCTTTTTGGGAATGGGGGTAGCGATAGGGTTTAACATTAACTGGTTTGGAATTTGGCTCAAGGGGAATGCGGTGGTCATGTGGTCTGTATGGTGGTAAACCTTTGGGTGGTTGAAAAATTAAGGCATGGGAGTACAGGATGGTTGTAATTTCTGGTTGTAGTGTCGGGGAAATATTTTTGATTGCCTTGAGGATTTCAACAGTCAGTTCGGTTTGAACTTCCTGCGAATGTTGGTATATTAAGAGGTGAATGGAGGCTATTGAGTCAGTATGAAGGAGGTGGAAGAACTGGTGAAAAGTGGATTGGGTGGGACATATGGTGGGCTCACCCGTGAGAGTGATATCCTTATTGTTATGGGTAAAAGAAAGTTTAGGAATTGAGAAATCCGCAAGGATAGGGCCCAAAGTTCGCAGCCATTCCATCCCTAAAACCACGTCGGCCCCTTCAATTGGCAACAAGTAGAGTGGGATGTAAAACAAATGGTTTTGTAAGTGGATTGGGACTTGAGGGCATAAACCACTGCAACTCAGTTGTGACCCGTTACCAACCATAACAGAGAAATTTGGGATCGGTTTAGTGGGTGTTTTAAGATGTTGGGCTATTCGGGGCTGAAGGATGTTGTGAGTACTGCCGGTGTCAATTAGGATAGTGACTTGTAAACCATCCAAAATGCCTTTAAATTTCAGAGTTTTAGGGGAAAATTGCCCACTCACCGCTTGGGGTGAAAGCTGAAAATAAGTGTCTTCCGCAGCTGGAATTTCTTCTATTGTATCAGTTGACTCGACTGATATAGTAGAAATAGTAGTGACTTCTTCATCATCCATAAGTAGTAAAAAATTTCCTGCAGTGCAACGGTGCCCTGGAATAAATTTTTCATCACAGTTGAAACAAAGGCCTTTGGCTCTGCGTTCTTCGCGTTGAGCCGCGGTGATTCTGCGAATGGGAAAACAGTGTGTGGAATTTGGGTTGGGGTGATTGGTTGGGGTAAGGGTGGTAATTGCTGTAGTGGACGGGAATTTTGGAGAAGTACCGTTTGTGCCAGCAGCGGAAAATTGATAATTGTTGTTAGGTCTAGAAAATTTTGGTTTAGAATCCTTTATTTTAGATTCAATTAATTTGGCTAAACCCACTACCTGAGATAGAGAATACGGTTGATGGATGGCAATCTCGTTACGGATATCTGGAATTAATCCTGAAATAAAACAATTCAGCATTGCCTCAGGTGGTAGGCCAAGGACCTGGTTAGCTATTTTTTCAAAACTTGCTTGGTAATCTGTCACAGATCCTTGTTGCCGCAATTTGAAAAGTTGTGCTTGGTGATTTTCGTAGGTAGATGGGCCAAAACGCAGCTCTAAGGCTCTTGCAAATGTGGGCCAATCTGTTAGTTGGTGGCTTTGAAACATCCATTTGTACCATCCTAGGGCTTCACCCTTCATGTAAAATGCAGCCATAGGGAGTCTTTGCTCCATTGGGACATTATAGAAACCAAAAAATTGTTCAGATTGGAATAGCCAGTCGAGAGCATTAGTACCATCAAAGCCATTAAGTTCTATTTTCGGGGTACGGGGGCCATGAAAATTTTGGGGCTGGTGTTGGACAAAAGCAGGGAAAGTGTGATGATTTTGTGTGATTGGGGATTGGAAGGGGGTTGTGTAGTAAGGTGTGAAAGCTGATTGAAATAGTGGAACAGTAGATTAGGGTGGGGTTGAAAAACGCACTTGGGAGGAAGAGGTCTGCTGTAGGGGCTGTGTCATAGGAAAAGGAACATGTAGAAATGGAAGGGTAGTGCTGATAGTCACACTTTCGGCACCAGTGGGGTTGGGCAAAGGGGTTGAAATTGTGGAAGTGGTGAGTCTAGTGTTTTGCTGGAGAGGGGCTGATGGGTTGTGAACAGTACTAGCATAGTGGGTTTGATTAGAAAGAGGGCTAGAGTTACCTTGAGGTGTAGATCTGTTTTGCTGGGCAGCTGTTGTCATGGCGGCAAATTGTTGTTGTAGTTGCTGTGTCAAGAGTGTGCTGAATTCCGTAAACCCAGCCTTTATCCTTGCATCGATGCTGATGTCCAGCTGTCCCAGTTGTAAAGCAATATTTTCATTGTTGTGTTCCATGGTAGACTCCATAGCTTTGTTGGAGAGGATGAGATCATCCAAACGAAGGTTAGTGTGTTGGATGGATTCATCGAGGTCTTTAGGGGTTGGGTTTGTTATTTTTGGAGGCATTGAGGAAAGAAATGAAAGCACCAATGATAGAGTTAAGAATCTGCAGCTATCATCCAATAAGAGCAAACACCATTGGACAAGAGAGAAACATTAAAACCTAAGACAATAAATTTAGAGATAAAATCTCCTCCTTTCATTCTCTAAAACCACAACATAAATACTAGGTTTTTCTTAATGGGCCTGATATTCAGAATCTAAGACAAGTGGGCTTAAGCCCTTTTTAACAAAATAACAAATACTAACTAATAAAGTATATTATCATTCATCCATGCTGGTTGGGTCAACTTCTGCTTGGGCCTTGCATCAGATGATAACAAATGGAAGGAACGGAATTAAAACAACTTCCTTCCTAGTTTGCATATGACGTTCAAATGTCTCCAAACACAACCACGAGTTCGGGATTATCAGACATACATGTTTGTGTTTTTTATTTGTTTGGTTTTAGATTTATTAATATTTTCAAGGTTTAAAAGGAGTATCTTGTTATTTAGATTATTCGGATTTTAAGTTACTCCCACACTCCCACTATGAATAATTTAATTAACCATTCACATACATTATTAAGAAAAGTGTAGAAATAAAAGAGAAAATGATGGTTTTTTTTAGAGAGAATAAATTTTATTTTTAAAAAACAGTTAATACAAGTTGATTTTATTGTATCTAGGTAGAGTTAAACTCAACTCAAGACAACAAACAAACCAAGATCTTAAACAATAATCGAAGTCCCTATCTTAGCATGTTTACTAAGTTTTTTTTTCCATCCTACATCTCATCACAAATGTTCATCATAATAGTTGTTGTGATGTTAGCATCCATTTGCACTTGTGAAAAAACTAAGTCGTTTATTGCCTTCTAAAGAGAGTAAATGGTTTATGCTACAACCAACTTTAAAATTTGTCTATGCCAACCTTTCTTCGCCGATTCACACAAGCCAATTTTTTTTCCTTGCCTAGTTTTTACTTTTTCTATTAAATCCAATTTTGCACAGAATTTCATTTCAGATTTTGCTTGTAACCTTGCAATCAAAGAAAAGATGGTTGATTGTTTCAGTTTCATGAAAAAACTACAACCTTATCGGTCCTCACCCCAAACTTGCAAAGTCAGTCCTTCGTAGGTAGTCTCTCCATGAGTGTCAACCACAAAATAACCATTGGCCTGACACAGTTAGTAAACATGATTCTTCTCCAGTTAACTCGTTCCAAATCCCCTCTTATCTTCTTGTACATAATAGTTGTTATGTATTTTCCTTTCTTTACAAAATCCTCAAGTCATAATTTTGGCTAACTAGGTCCCTACACTTCAAGATCCTCTTGGGCATCCAAAAGAAGTTGTTTGGAACTGTCGCTACTCGAAAAAATGCAACGATGGAGAGGCGAAAATGGAAGAACAGAAGAGTCGTCATCGAACTTTATTTATCCCATAAGGGAAAGGGAAAACATCGAGAAAACCCCAAGAAGGAAATGGATAAGATGGTCTCGCAGCCAAGAGAAAGGGTTCGGAAGCCGGTTATACAAAGGGAAGGTATTAGCACCCCTCGCATCCGTCGTACTCGATGGGAACCATTTTCTTGTCTATGTGTGAGGATATTTGCTAAAAGATATTGCTTTTTAAGGATGTTTTAAGGGGAGAGAGAAGGGTACGACAAAAATGAGAGAAAATAAGAGGAGAAAAGGGGGAGGAGACTCGGTAGGACCTCGCAGTCCTATGCCTACGTATTCTCAACAAGTATGAGAAAGTCAGAGTCAACGTAGTTCGGAGGACTACAAATAGAAGAAGGGAATGCGCTCGCCAAGGATTGGGGCCCTTGTGCCTACGTATCTTCAATTAAAAGAAGTGAAGAATCAGAGCGTCTGTAGTTCGGACTACGGTTTGTTGGTGTTTTTTATAGACGATACCGACATGCGCATTCTAACAGTTAGGTGTATTGCAGCTCGTTTGTGGAGTCTTAGGTGTTACATGTTTATGATAGAACGGACGTAACATGTCCCTTTTGAAAAGAATTAGTTTTCGCCATCAAGGCAAGATGTCACATTTGATTTGTGGAAGATTGATTTTTAAAGGTGAAATAAGTCCTCAGATAGTAACCCCTTGCAGGTAGCACCCAATTCTTTATCTCAAAAGATTTATTGTGAACATGGTGTGGTAAATATAGTCACGTCTTCGTATTGAAAGACGAGTATCGAGACCACACACTCTAAAGTGAGTATCCTAATACTCGGAGAGGAAGAAGTCTTCACTCAATCCTCTCTCTTTAGTTCAATACAAAGATAACTTCATTCTCTTATTAAAGATATTTTAATTTTGAATGGTAAGTACTTTACGACATTGAACCCTAAAGGTAATGTCAAGCACTCAGGATAGGACAAGGTTTTCGCCTAACCACATCACAACCATCCAAGTTTATTAAGAAAAGAGGTTTGAAAGTGCACTTGGTACAAGACCAAGATTTTTGGACTCAAAGAGACAAAAGAAATAGAGAAAAAGGTTTGAAATGAAATGGGTGGTGAATAGATCAAGGTAGGTTAATGGCGATGCGCGAAGCAATCGACTTACAAGGGTATAATGCATACAAGGTTAGTGTGGGGTCAATAGAAAGATAAGAAAAGAGAATGAGATGAGAGAAACCCTAAGGTGTGAACCAAGTTAATGGATATTAAAAAATGACTTGACATTGGATCAAGTTTTATCTGTTCTTTATTTTGAAAATATGTTCTAATCCTAAGTTCATTTTATCTTTTTTAACAAGCAAAAACAAGCATAAAAGCAAAGGAACTAAACTATTACTTTGCAAGTGGGGAAATGGATACATAATTTCCATTATGTGGGGAGATGACATATGGAATATGAGAAGAATGTGATTAGGAATGAATGGAGGAAATCATCAAGAAATCAATTCAAACTACCCCAAAAAGAAATACATAGTTAAATCAAATTAGGATGAAGCAAGCAAGTATGTAAGATGATATGTTTCAAGCTTGAATCATAGACAATAAGAGACATACTGTTGTACCCCAAAATTTGACCAACCTTTTCTTGTACTTGGCTTATGTTTCATTTCATCTTTAGCATTTGTATTTGCATAGATTGTTCTTAGTAGAGGATCAAGAGTTGTTGTGCCATTCAAGAGGAGGATCTTATTGGCTTCAAGCTCTAGAAAAGGTATTTGTGCAAGCCATCAAGTGTTTATCATCACCATGGAAGGTTCAAAGCTCTGTGAAAGGAGAGATTGGTGTGTGGATGTTATCTCCTATCTTGGGGATCATCAGAGGATCATCAGGGATTCATGAGGTCTTTATCTTGGAGAAGACATGGTCTACAAGCTCATTGATTACCCTAGGGGTCATTTTAGAGTTTGTTTGGTCATTCAAATTATCTATAAGGAGGCACAGCCAAAAGATATGGAACTAGGGTTTCATCTGGCCAACTTAAGGTCAATTGTTGACTTGAGAAGGTTCAAGACTTGATTATAAGTCACTTGAGTCATGGGGAGTCATCTCAAAGCATTTGGGATGTCATGTTAAGATCAAATTAAGAGGAATCAAGGGTTCAAGAAGTTTCTAAATTAGGGTTTCAGAGGTTTTCAGTGTAAAATTCCCTCCTTTGGTGCCCAATTTCAAGGACAATTTACCCCATGATGTAAGCTCAATCTCATTTTCATGAAAACATGAGACTTGTATAGAATCCTTTAATATTTCTTTTGAGTACAAGAAATCATCGATTGAGTTTGTACATCTCAAGTTATGATGCTAACAAGTTAGGGTCCTCAGATGAATAGAATTTTGGTCAACTAAAAGTCAACCCACTTCCAAGGCATTTTTGACCTAGAATCAAGTTTCTCCTCAAATTCAAGTGAACATGAAAGTTTTTCCTCATGATCTTAGATTCACAAAAAGTCCTAGAAGTCTCCTTTATCATTTATACATCTCAAGTTATGGACCTCACAAGGCAAGGGCATTTTTGGAAAGTTCATTATAGGTCATTTGTTTCAATGGTCTTTTTCATGAACTTATGAACCTCTAATGCATTTCCAACCAACCTGAAACTTATTCCTAATTGTATTAACTCCACATTAAACTCAAAATTCATGAAGATTGGTGGATTATATGGCCATATGAACCATGTTAAGGTGAAATTTTGGCTTTTGTTCATAGATTGAATATCTTACATTGCAAGTTACCTTTTGGTCTCATTTTTGAACTTTTCCACACCAATACATGATCATAAAGAAGTTTACCACATTTGGACTAACATGTTTAAGTCATCATGTGCCATTTTTTTCTCAAAATCACTTAAAAAGTAATGAATTCAAACCTTGTGAAAACTTTGTCCACATGAGCCAAAATTAATCCAATTCATTTCTACACCATGTGCTTGATTGATTGCTGACCCAAATGGATGTGTACATGCCCAAATAGTGTGTGTGCATGGAAAGTAATTTTGGAAGGCAAACTTTGAAATCACATGTCTCCCCCATTATGGGCCTGCATGACTATCAGAAACCCACCACATAAAAGGATTACAGTTGCCTTAATTGCAGAGATTGGATTGCTTGCGTGAAAGGAGAGAGGATAGCTCAAAAATTTCTTCATTCTTTCCATTTTTCGAATCTCATTTTTATCTGCAAATCAACTTCAATTGGAGCTTTTTTCTTCTTCATCAAAGCCTAAGGAACAAATTGGAATCAAGAAAGTGAAGCTTGCGTGCCTTAGAAGAGCCAACGGAGCTTCTCCGTTCAGTAAGCTTCCACTTCTAATTTCTCTCATTCTAGGCATATTTTAGGGACATTCTGGGTTGCATCTGAAGCCCTACCTATGATAGGCCATGTTTGAACCGTTGTTGTGCTTGCTTGATGAAGTTTCAGATCATGCTTTCATTTATTCAAGCTTTCGATTCTCCTTATTTATGAACCTTTTCAAAATCCATTGGTAGATTTGAGGTCCTTGTGAGTAGAGCTTTCGAACCATACCAGAATTGTTCATTTTTATGAAGTTTTGGTGACTGGTCTCCGGCGAGCTGGCCGGAGAAGACGACCGGAGCCCTAGTTCCGGCGTCCAGTCACCAGCCTGGTCTGAGCTGACTCATTGCGCGTGGACCATTTGACTTGCTTGTTTGGCTTGATTCCATTGGTTTGACCAGGTGACACGCACGCGTTGAAATCCTACTTGGATTAATGAAACAATGTGTTTCATGTTTTAAAATGAGTCTGGGTCAATTGGGCTCAGAGTGTTATTCACGCCTCCCTTTGTTTTGAGCCCATTACGCTTTTGACTTGTTTTAGTTCATTCTGAAGTTTACTACTACACCCCCTTGGTTATTTCATTTTATTTTATTTCTTTTGCTGTTTTCATTTTAATTAATTAAAAATGGTTCCAACTATCAAAAAAAATTCACAAAAATTATTTTCTTGTATTTTAAGATGTCATTTAATTTTCTATTATTTTTATTTCTGTTTTTATTTTAATTTTCCATTTTATTTTTATTTTACAATTAGAAGTGTTTTTTGGTGTTGTCTTTGTGTGATCCTAATCATTTGAACCCTTATTGCAAATATCCTATGATCAAGATTTCTTCTCCCTTTAGAGGATAAATTGAAGTATCTTTGAGGGTGGATTGGTTCATGTTTGGTCATTTCTTGGTTGATTTTGAATTGACTTTTGTGGCTCCTCGGTTCATGCTCGATAAGGTGGAGCACCATAAATTCTTGAATTGTTTGGTGATGCCTTGAGATGAATTTGACTTTGATACTTTGAATTATCTACTTTGTGATTTTTATTTGGAATTTATTGAACAACCTTCCTATTTTTGATGAAGCTTGCAAGTCAAGTCATCTCAAAAGATGTTCATACAAACTAGTTTGACCTAGTTCCTTTGGGAAATGACTTATATGGATCCCATATGCACCCTATGAGTCTTGATGATTGTTTATGACATGATTGAGGTGCTGGTTCTCTGATTTTAGGTCATACACTTGTGTAACTTGTTTTACAAGTTACTTGAAAATTAGGCATTTCCACTTGTTTCTAAGTGTTGAATTAGTGATTGAATCTTGTTTCTTTCACTTGCCATGACTTGGTTGATGTTTGTGCTTTGTTTCCAATCTTATTTTGAGCTTTCTTCTTGTGCTTTGATCATCATTCAAGGTGATTTGGTGTTCATGTTTATGCTTTGAGTTTGCCTTGAATGATATATCACTTTTAGCATTTGTTTGTGCTTTTCTTTTGCATGATCAATTTGAATTGTTTGGTTGAGATAACTTACATTGTGCTTGCTACCCAAGCCTCTTTCTCCCATCCACACTTTGATCATGGCTTTTTGCATTTGCTTTGTGTTTAGCTTTTGTGTAAGTGATTGATGTTTGAATGGTTGAAGGAGTTGTTACTTCTCCCATTTCATCTCACTCTTTTTGACTTGTTTAAGTCAACTTGTTTTGATCATTTGTCTTTGTTGCATAATTTGATTCTCACATCTCATATTTGCATCTTTGCATACCTTGTTTGCATTGCTTTTGACTTGTTTAACTCAACTTCTTCTCATCCTTCATTTCATCTGTGATTGGATTATCTGTTGCTTACTTGGTTTTGTCATGATCCCTTAGGATTCCTAGTCCCTCTGTTTAAGATGGGAGTAGGAGAGACATTAGGTGCTCAATCCTTTGCATGGTAACACTAGGATAGTTTCTTCCCTCTTAATCCCAACTTTAGGAGCATTGTGCATGATAACATTAGGGTTCAATTCCCCTTAGAGTTTGTGTCTTCTCTTCTCATCTCCTAAAAATCTTAAGACACTTAACAAAGGATAATAAATGTTGTACGCTACGAGCCTTAAGTACTTGAGGAATGATAGTTGGGGGGCCTCCTCTCAATCTGTCTAGAGTGTTTGACGTATGCCCTTTGGGCGATATGCAACGCATTCCCTCTCAAGTCATAGTCTTTAGTGCAATATGAGTTACAAACTTAATTCAATTCACTTCTTCATAAAAAACACAAAACAAAACATCAAACCTTTTTATCCCTCGGGATTGTTTAAAAAACATTTTCAGAAAGAGTGTGTTAAGTCTTGGTTCTATCGCAAACAGGTAACGCCTAAGTCTCCAATGGTCGAGCAGTAATACACCTAACTGCTAGAACGAAGGTTTAACCCTACTCAGTTAAAACACTTGAACCAATCTGTGGTCGTGTCAGCCTGAACTATGTTTGCTCTGATTTCTCATACCAGATGAGGATATGTAGGCACAAGATGACGATGTCTTGGCGAGCAACCTTCTCCCCTTTCACCCGTAGTTTTGTGAACTACGTTGACTCTGACTTTCCCATTGCACGAGGAAATATGTAGGCATAGAGCGGCGATGCTCTATCGAGTCTCTTTTCTTTTGTCCTGGTGAGCCAGCCTTTTGATAGATTAATACCCTTTTAGATTAGACGACAAGCATGGATCTCGTTGAGTACAATGGACGTGAGGGGTGCTCATACCTTCCCCTTGCGTAACCGACTCCCGAACCCAAGATTTGGTTGCGATGACCTGTCTTTACCCATACAACTAGACAAAGCCAAAAGAGTCAAGGTACAAGCACCTATACTTTAAAGGATCAACCTCTCATACAAGAGCGAACAAACCAAAGCAATGTGAGTCAATTAAGTTGAAAGAAAAATGAGGTCATAAGTAAACCCAAGAATTTCAAGGTGTATTCAATCATCAAGACATCAAAGAAAATCAATGGGAATCACCCTCAAAACATGAGCAAAGAACTAGGTCAAGAACAACAAGGAAGCATAGTCAAAATATCATCAACTCGATATAGCATCCAAAAATAGAAAAATGATCAAATAAATTCCAATAAAAGAATCAAACTCGTGTTAACATACTTAAATGTGTGTGTGCAAAAGGTAGTTAAAAGTTAGGCAAAAGAACTTGCACAAAAGCAACCAACAAGCTAGGGTACTCCACAAGTTGAACATAAATCGAAGGTCACAAATTATCAAGTGAAAAGCATACCAAACTAAATTATCAAATCTCAACAAAAGCATACAAACATCCTCTCATTATATTTCAAAACATAGCAAAAAGTTAGCTCAAGCAAAAGTGTTTAAGGTATCAAAGTTCAAAACCCTAATCTAGGGAAAAATATGGACACAACCACCACAAATAAATTCAAATAAAATAGTAAAAATAAATAGAAAATAAAATAAAAAATATGAAAAATAAGTTAACATGTTAAAGCAACTGAAAAATATTTTTTGGTAATTTTAAAATAAAGGGAACATCAAAAATAAGATCAAAATGAAAAGAGAATGAAAATGAAATAAAATAAAAAGAGAAATGGAAATAGGGGTGCATTAGTAAAAATGGAATGAACTGAAATCAGTTGAATAACAAAATGGGCCCCAACGAGGGTGGTGCAGATATCAAAAGGACCAGGCCCATGGTCCAAATACGACAAGTCAAAAAATAAAATGGCACGCGTGTCCTGCCATGTCATCTCATTAATTGAAGTGGCAGCCACGCAGCGCCACATAGCATGATAACTCAACACAGGTCAACATGTCAACTTTCAAACACAGTCAGACGCCAGAGCTAGGGCTTCGGTCGTCTTGTCCGGTGACTCTCTCCGGAGCTCACTGGAAAACTCACCAAAACACCAAAGAAAAGACATTAACTTGCTCTATTTTTCACGTAGAATCCAAATATGGCATCAAAAACAATTAAGAACAATGTATCATGAAGAAATCACACCACGAAAGTTTTATGCATAAACTGAAACTTTCTAAAACAAGAACAACAAGCATCCAAGCATCATCTATGCTAGTTCAGGATTCCAAACATGTAGGAAATACATCTAAAACACGTGTAGCATGCAAGAAATAAGAAGGAGAAAGTTACCTCCAACAAGAAAGATCCATAGCTTTTGTTCTTGCCTCAAGCTTTGAGCAACCCTTATCTTTTGCTTCTTCAAACTCTGAGGATGATAATGGTGACGAAATAATGGAAGAAAAAGCCTTGTCTTAGTTCCATGATTCTATGATTGTCCATGGTTCTATGATTGGCTAAATTTTGGTAAAACATGATTTGCACTAATGTTAAGCAAGATTTTATAACATCTCCATCTGCTGTGGTGACAGAACTGCTATCATGTGTTTTAATCAATATGTCAAGATAGATGTCATGACATCTTTGTTTGGTACAGCAGAAGCTGCTATTTTATATCTTTTGATAGAGGTGGTTTGGTTTGACGAGATCATGTTGGATATATCTCATCAGTGTGTGCAGGTTAAAGAGATTTATTATGAATAAAGTGCAGATTTAATTGGTGTTCGTAAAAAGGATCTTTGAGACTTTTTTAGGAAACTATAATATATTTGTTTCTACTGTTTTGAAGAAGATTCTGCAGGAGTGTACTACAGGGTATGTTTGGTTAGCTAGAACAGAGTGTATTGGATGTCATACTGAATGTTATAACATCAGGTAGCTGACATCAAGGGCGTGTGTTTGTTTTTCTGTTATGGTTCCTGAGATATCTCAAGCTAGATTTCAGGAAACCTGCTAGGGTTCCTTAGTTATCTCAGGCGAGACTCTATGCAGTGCTAAGCATAACATGAAACGCCTATGACCTATTGGATAACACCATGAATTGTGGAGATTGGATTAACTTGGTTAAACCTAATTTCTATTTCAATTTATGAACATTGAAATCTTCTCTCCCTGCTATTACTTTTGATCAACCCAAGCCCAGACTGCATTACTATTTAAGGAGGCACAAAAGCAAGGAAAATCAAGCACTCACAACAAGAAAAACTTGAGTGTAAACTAAGGGTTTAGGGTTTTGAGAGTCTTTTGTATATGACTTTGTAAGTCACCCTTTGTATCTTTGGATGCATAGTGGTAGACATGTTTAGGCTGTTATGTGTTAATTGTTAAGTGTTCACTCGAAGCTTTTAAGCAAGAGTGTATTGTTCTTGATTGAAGTTGTTAAGCAAAATCATGTATTGTGACTTTGAAGAGTGTCTTATAAAGTCTTTCTTTTTGTATTGAATTGTTTATCACTGTTGTGATTGTGGGGAGTGAGAGGTGTCTCTTGTCTAGTGTGTCCTAGGCAGAAATTGTAGGTGATGTTGCACCAAACTGGGTTAACAATTCATTATGTTATTTATCTTTCAGCATTTATAATTCTGCATAATTTAAATGGTTAGATAAATAGTTATGTCAGTCTGCAGATGTTACAACAAATGTCATGACATTGTTAATTTTAAAGGAATTTTAAAATGGTCATGTTCTATCCTCATTCTGTTTTAGCAGAGATCAATGTTCTTTGCATCGCTTAAGACATCTGAGATCTGCATACCAGAATTTCAATTGGTATCGAAGCAGACATCCTGTCTGTTCTGGATGATATCCTGGGACATACTTTTTAGTGTTTTGAACAAGGAGAAGTTGTAGCTGATTTGCTAATCTTGCTAAGTGTTTGATCTGCTGATTATTTTTCCAAAAGAGGAGTGGCTACTTCTGTATGGTGTCCTATAAGATGTTCTGACATCTTGTTCACGGCATGTTGAAGAGGTTCTTTTGGTGGTTCCGCAGCATATTTTTCTGATGGAAGAACTCTGATATCAACGTTTCTGAAAGCTCTAGTCATTCCAATGTCGGGAGCAATGGAATGAAGAGAGTTATTTGTTGATATATGTTATTGCTGACTTCATACTTGGAAGATTGATTTTTTTCATGTACCTTGAGGTCAATTTGAAGAGAAGAGATCTTTCAGGGAGATAATCTGGTTCTCATGCTGAAAATGGATTTCTGAAGGTCTCTGGTGCTGATAAATTATATAATGGGAGGTGATTTATTTTCCCCATTCATGTTTTGCAAGAGCTCTATTAGCAAGAGGAAGTCATAGGCAGGTTGAGTCAAGGGTGGCAGCCTTGTTGTTTCAACATTAAAGATACTTATACTAAAGAATACTTTTGGTATTAGTGAAGTGTAAACATCTATCAGATGGTCTTCTCAACAAGTTGTGTGGATCTAAGATCAGTTGCTATTTATGGACTACACACACATTTAATTGGTTAGCCATGAAGTTCAGAGAAGGATTTATTATAAGGATTTAAGATTCATTGCTATTTGAGATATTCTCAAATATTTAATGGATTATCCTTAGTTAATGATCAAGTTCTCTCATCAGTTGTAGCACAAGTATCAGGCCCTTGATCTGTTTGAGGATCTGATGTTCAACCAGATGTTGAGACATTCCATCAGTAGAGATTGTGCATAATTATGTTGATTCAAGGAGTGAATCATTATATCAAAGGAGATATAGCTGATGATCTTGGTACCATACACATGTGTGGTAGGATCTGTCTTTATTATAGTAAGTTTCTTAGCAAGAATCTAAGGCTAGAAGGTAGTGCTGATGGAAGTGAAGATGAAGACATTTTTCTTGGATCAGTTTATTGGAGTGCAACAGGTGTGTTCTAGTCTCTACTAGAAGCATATGATATTTATCTAGAAATTTCCTGGCAAGAAACTTGTCTAGAATATGGTGTTGGTGATAACACTGCTTGGGTCAGTTTATTTCTGATCTAAGTACATAAGAGCATGTGACCTTGCTCATCTTGGAGGTCAAGGATAAGTGGCAGTTATCTCTGACTTTCTGAAGAAGTCTCTACTTAAGGAAAGCGGGATTCCTTATGTAAAGATCCTTTGTGACTAATCTTCTTTTAAGAATCAATCTTTGGCATGTTTGGTTTCTCTAAAGAGGTGTTTTCTGGAGCAAATGCATTTCAAAGGTAGCTATTGCAGAATAGAGGTTGTCTACTCAAACCTGATATCATTAATCAAGTCTATGAGAACATGGAACTTTTTTTTCTGTTATATGGAGAAGGTTATTCTAAGTGGCAGAATGAAAGCCTGAACTCTCCAGCAGGATGTCTGATCAGATGTTGTGACATCAAGCAGAAACTTCAGTTTGCAGGAGCTGTGAGAAGAAGTAGATGTTACAGGTACAAATCTTGGTGTACCTAAGATGCCTTGCTATGGAGCAAGTAGGATATGTAACTTGAAGATCAAGTTTGCTTGGTGGGTCATAAGATTTTCTAGAAAGAAGCGGTGTTAACCAAATAGTGGCATTTGGTTATTTAAGAAGTGTGCCTGAAGAAAATTACTCTTGTGCAGAAGGGTAGTTGTTTGAAGACCAAAGGAGGTTCTGGCTCTATTCATATATTGGAGCTTGTGGTAGAAGCCCTAAGTGGCTTATGGAAGATTACCTTCTTTTGGAGATGTATTTGATCAAGCTAGTGTAGCTGTTTTCTCTGAAGATCTTCAGTTGGATTACTAGGCAGTAGTAAGTCCAGTTGTGGGCATATAAAGAACCATTGGATGTTGTGTTTGTGATATGTATCATCTGGTTTGTTTTTCCTTGGAGAAGGACTTGAAGATCTGTTGTGGAACTTGTGATTCACATATTGGCTAAGAAGTACTCTATCTTGTCATATGGGAGAATGATGAGGTAAAAGGACTGTCTTAGATTATGATGTGAAGGTATTGTACAAGACTGGAGTGGATCATTGGTTCATTGCATGAAAATCTAGATTATGATATGAAAGTGAATATTCACATGTTAAACCATAAGTGTTCTAACTTATCATATGGGAGAATGATGAGGAAAGAATGTCTTGGATTATGGGGTGTCTATCTTGTTCTCTGACTCAAGCCAGAAGTCTTGTGGAGAAGTGGTAACTCTAGTAAGAAGTGGAGCAGTTTTGTACCTTCTCACTGTATGAGCATGAGGTTGGTCTTGAGATATTGTGGTGATCCTGGAGCATCTTTTATAAAAGATAGGGGAGAGCTTATGTCTTATGGGTGTACTAGTTGCTTGTGGTTCAAGTAGTAAGTGAATGCGTTCAGCAGGTGTGTTGAACAAAGAGTGAGCTCTTGAAGACATGAAGATGAGTCTTATGTTTTCCATTCACGTGCTTCTGGAAAAAGAGCACTAGTTATCCTTGATATGGGGAGTTATACTTCTAGGATCTCTTGCTGCAATAGTACAATTATTGTTCAAGATTATTTGTGGTTTCAAGTAGTTTGTGATTGTATGCCTCTATAAGGATGGAATGTCAGACAAGATGTTGTGCCATTACGTTACTGCCTAACTCATGGTGAACCTGACAGTATATTTTTTTTGGTTCTGTCATTGGGTATCAATAGATCAAATCAGGTTTTTGGGCCTCTATCTAAGTGTTTTGTCTTGTATGACTGGTGAAGATGAAGATCAAGACACCATCAACCTTGATCTTGTGCATAAGGAAGGACATTCACCCTGACATCTTGGAGATTTCTCTAGTCTTTCAAATCTGAATTTGAGATAGTTATGTCTATTCTGCAACTACTTCTGCTATTTGCTCTAGTGCGGTTTGTGAATCAAGGGGTGTACGGGTGCATGTGCTACCAGTGTGTGAATATGAAGATGATGAAGTGAGTCTTCATGTGTTTGGGTTCTCTATTTTAGGGGGAGTGCTGATTATGCATGATAGGGGGAGTTGTGTACCTGTCTGATGTGTAGCTACATTGCTGTAGCCTGTACAAAGTTTGCTGATTCTCAGACAAGCTTGTGTTTTTTGACCACTGGTGAGGTCGTAATGTCAGACAAGATGTCTTGACATTATGCTGTCTGGTGTACCCTTCTACCTTGACAAGGTGACTATGGGTCTGGCTATGTTAGACTGTTGCTTTGAACTAGGAATGTGCTTGCTTCTTATAAATGATCTAGGAAACAACATTAGTTATTGTCTGGGAGAATTTATTTTTCTCTGCAGAATATTTGTGTGTCTCAAATTGGGGATTTAAAATCAATTGTTACTTGGCAAGTATTTAATTGATTATCCTTTAATTTGTAATGTCAAAAGTGTCACTCCTGAAGGTGCAGCTTCAGACAAGGCAAGAACTCAAGATTCAATAACAATGGTCATAGGTTAAAGTCATGTGGAATTGACATTGTGGAGATTGTTTCTCATCATTATGAATCATGGTGTAAAATAGTCAGTGTGCTAGTTCATATGCATAAGTTGGACATAAAACTTAGTGCTCTGATTTATGTTGAGCAGAGGGGTTTAAATCCTTGTCCATGAATTGCTGCTGAAGTGGTGCAGTCTTTATGTTGATTAGAGATCAAGCAGCTTGTGTATCTGATTCACATTATGTTTATCTCCTGGGAGGTTGTGAGATGTCATTCAGTTTATATGTGTGCACATTTACTCCATTTTTTTTTCAATTTTTGGCTAAACAAAGGGGGAGTAAAGTATTAATGAGTGTTAATGCTACTGCTAAGGGAAGAGTAGTGCTTTGTTGTTGCTTGCTGGATGCAACTATTAAGTGCTACTGCTAAGGGAAGAGTAGTGTTTTACTGTTGCTTGCTGGATGCAACTATTAAAGGGGAGCATGATAGTTTGTGAGGCTAGATGTAATTGAGAAAAATACTGTTGTTTCTTCCCTGATAAGTTTTGTTGGTTATTTTAGCCAAAATTTTCCAAAAGGGGAGATTGTTAGTTCCATGATTCTATGATTGTCCATGGTTCTATGATTGGCTAAATTTTGGTAAAACATGATTCTGCACTGATGTTAAGCAAGATGTTATAACATCTCCATTTGTTGTGGTGACAGAACTGTTGTCATGTGTTTTAATCAAGATGTCAAGATAGATGTCATGACATCTTTGTCTGGTACAGCAGAAGCTGTTATTTTATATCTTTTGACAGCAGTGGTTTGGTTTGATAAGATCATGTTCGATATATATCATCAGTGTGTGCATGTCAAAGAGATTTATTAGGAACAAAGTGCAGATTTAATTGGTGTTCGTAAAAAGGATTTTGAGACTTTTTTAGGAAACTATAATATATTTGTTTCTACTGTTTTGAAGAAGATTTTGCAGGAGTGTACTACAGGATAAGTTTGGTTAGCTAGAACAGAGTGTATTGGATGTCATGCTGAATGTTATGACATCAGGTAGCTGACATCAAGGGCGCGTGTTTGTTTTTCTGTTATGGTTCCTGAGTTATCTCAAGCTAGATTTCAGGAAACCTGCTAGGGTTCCTTAGTTATCTCAGGCGAGACTCTATGCAGTGCTAAGCATAACATGAAACGCCTATGACCTATTGGATAGCACCATGAATTGTGGAGATTGGATTAACTTGGTTAAACCTAATTTCTATTTCAATTTATGAACATTGAAATCTTCTCTCCCTGCTATTACTTTTGATCAGCCCAAGCCCAGACTGCATTACTATTTAAGGAGTCGCAGAAGCAAGGAAAATCAAGCACTCATAACAAGAAAAACTTGAGTGTAAACTAAGGGTTTAGGGTTTTGAGAGTCTTTTGAATGTGACTTTGTAAGTCACCCTTTGTATCTTTGGATGCATAGTGGTAGACATGTTTAGGCTGTTATGTGTTAATTGTTAAGTGTTCACTCGAAGCTTTTAAGCAAGAGTGTATTGTTCTTGATTGAAGCTGTTAAGCAAAATCAAGTATTGTGACTTTGAAGAGTGTCTTCTAAAGTCTTTCTTTTTGTATTGAATTGTTTATCACTGTTGTGATTGTGGGGAGTGAGAGGTGTCTCTTGTCTAGTGTGTTCTAGGCAGAAATTGCATTGGGTAAATATTAAGTGAGGAGTTGTAAACTGGGAGTTTAGCTCTGAATTAATTCTGCTAATTATGGATTTCCTTCCTGGCTTGGTAGCCCCCAGATGTAGGTGATGTTGCACCGAACTGGGTTAACAATTCATTGTGTTATTTATCTTTCAGCATTTACAATTCTGCACAATTTAAATGGTTAGATAAATAGTTCTGTCAGTCTGCAGATGTTACAACAGATGTCATGACATTGTTAATTTTAAAGGAATTTTAAAATGGTCATGTTCTGTCCTCGTTCTGTTTTAGCAGAGATCAATGTTCTTTGCATCTCTTAGGACATCTGTCTCTTCTGGTATTGAAGCAGGCATCCTGTCTCTTCTGGATGAGATCCTGGGACATACTTTTTAGTGTTTTAAACAAGGAGAAGTTGTAGCTGATTTGCTAATCTTGCTAAGTGTTTGATCTGTTGGTTATTTTTCCAAAAGAGGAGTGGCTACTTCTGTATGGTTTCCTATAAGATGTTCTGACATCTTGTTCACGGCATATTGAAGAGGTTCTTTTGGTGGTTCCGCTGCATATTTTTCTGATGGAAGAACTCTGATATCAACGTTTCTGAAAGCTCTAGTCATTCCAACATCGGGAGCAATGGAATGAAGAGAGTTATTTGTTGATATATGTTATTGCTGACTTCATACTTGGAAGATTGGTTTTTTTCATGTACCTTGAGGCCAATTTGAAGAGAGGAGCTCTTTCAGGGAGATAATCTGGTTCTCATGCTGAAAAAGGATTTCTGAAGGTCTCTGGTGCTGATAAATGATATATTGGGATGTGATTTATTTTCCCCATTCATGTTTTGCAAGAGCTCTATTAGCAAGAGGAAGACATAGGCAGGTTGAGTCAAGGGTGGCAGCCTTGTTATTTCAGCATTAAAGATACTTATACTAAAGAATACTTTTGGTATTAGTGAAGTGTAAACATCTATCAGATGGTCTTCTCAACAAGTTGTGCGGATCTAAGATCAGTTTTTATTTATGGATTACACACGCATTTAATTGGTTAGCCATGAAGTTCAGAGAAGGATTTATTATAAGGATTTAAGATTCATTGCTATTTGAGATATTCTCAAATATTTAATGGATTATCCTTAGTTAATGATCAAGTTCTCTCATCAGTTGTAGCACAAGTATCAGGCCCTTGATCTGTTTGAGGATCTGATGTTCAACCAGATGTTAAGACATTCCATCAGCAGAGATTATGAATAATTATGTTGATTCAAGGAGTGAATCATTATATAAATGAGATATAGCTGATGATCTTGGTACCATACACATGTGTGGTAGGATCTGTCTTTATTCTAGTAAGTTTCTTAGCAAGAATCTAAGGCTAGAAGGTAGTGCTGATGGAAGTGAAGATGAAGACATTTTCTTGGATCAGTTTATTGGAGTGCAACAGGTGTGTTCTAGTCTCTACTAGAAGCATATGGTATTTATCTAGAAAGTTTCCTGGCAAGAAACTTGTCTAGAATATGGTGCTGGTGATAGCACTGCTTGGGTCAGTTTATTTCTGATCTAAGTACATAAGAGCATGTGACCTTGCTCATCTTAGAGGTCAAGGATAAGTGGCAGTTATCTCTGACTTTCTGAAGAAGTCTCTACTTAAGGAAAGCAGGATTCCTTATGTAAAGATCTCTTGTGACTAATCTTCTCTGAAGAATCAATCTTTGGCATGTTTGGTTTCTCTAAAGAGGTGTTTTCTGGAGCAAATGCATTTCAAAGGTAGCTATTGCAGAATAAAGGTTGTCTACTCAAACCTGATATCATTAATCAAGTCTATGAGAACATGGAACTTTTTTTTTCTGTTATATGGAGAAGGTTGTTCTAAGTGGCAGAATGAAAGCCTGAACTCTCCAGCAGGATGTCTGATCAGATGTTGTGACATCAAGCAGAAACTTCAGTTTGCAGGAGCTGTGAGAAGAAGTAGATGTTACAGGTCTAAATCTTGGTGTATCTAAGATGCCTTGCTATGGAGCAAGTAGGATATGTAACTTGAAGATCAAGTTTGCTTGGTGGGTCATAAGATTTTCTAGAAAGAAGCGGTGTTAACCAAATAGTGGCATTTGGTTATTTAAGAAGTGTGCCTGAAGAAAATTACTCTTGTGCAGAAGGGTAGTTGTTTGAAGACCAAAGGAGGTTCTGGTTCTATTCATATATTGGAGCTTGTGGTAGAAGCCCTAAGTGGCTTATGGAAGATTACCTTCTTTTGGAGATGTATTTGATCAAACTGGTGTAGCTGTGTTCTCTGAAGATCTTCAGTTGGATTACTAGGCAGTAGTAAGTCCAGTTGTGGGCATATAAAGAACCATTGGATGTTGTGTTTGAGATATGTATCATCTGGTTTGTTTTTCCTTGGAGAAGGACTTGAAGATCTGTTGTGGAACTTGTGATTCACATATTGACAAAGAAGTACTCTATCTTGTCATATGGGAGAATGATGAGGTAAAAGGACTGTCTTGGATTATGATGTGAAGGTATTGTACAAGACTGGAGTGGATCATTGGTTCATTGCATGAAAATCTGGATTATGATATGAAAGTGAATATTCACATGTTAAACCAGAAGTGTTCTAACTTACCATATGGGAGAATGATGAGGAAAGAATGTCTTGGATTATGGGGTGTCTATTTTGTTCTCTGACTCAAGCCAGAAGTCTTGTGGAGAAGTGGTAACTCTAGTAAGAAGTGGAGCAGTTTTGTACCTTCTCACTGTATGAGCATGAGGTTGGTCTTGAGATACTGTGGTGATCCTGGAGCATCTTTTATAAAAGATAGGGGAGAGCTTCTGTCTGATGGGTGTACTAGTTGCTTGTGGTTCAAGCAGTAAGTGAATGCGTTCAGCATGTGTGTTGAACAAAGAGTGAGCTATGTAGCACATATGTGTGTTTTGTTCTTTGTAGCAATGTCTTGGTATGGAAAATTAGGAGATAGGCGTGGGAAAATGATGGGGCAATGTTGCTGCATGACAAAATGTAATTCATGCCAAAGAATTGTGGCAAGTTGAGTCCTTGGAATCATGTTCAAATACCACACTTTCCTTGGTCCAATCTTGATGATTGTTTTATTCAAAATGGGAGTTCTTGTGATCAATGTGAAGTGGGAAGAATGGTGATCAATACTTGTGTTCAAAAGACTTTGGAATAAAGCTTGGAAGGATGAGAAAACTTAAGTTGAAAACATGACCTCAAAACTGTCCCAAAATAAGTTAGAAAAATTCTAAGTTATGTAACTTTGGAAACTTTGATACCCCATTTTTGAATCCATATAAGTTGAGGAGTTTTGATCCAATGGAGGTGTTATGGTAATGGATGGAAATCTTAAAGAATTATCTTCAACTTTCATGTTGTAGGAAAACTCAATTGAAGTCAAGAACTTGGTGAAAAATGTCTTGGAAGTTGGGTTGAAAAATATGTCTAACCACCCACCACTTTTGACAACTTGAAAACCCTAAGTTGGGAGCATCATAACTTGAGCTCTACACATCCAATGGAGATGATATAGTACTCAAAATAAAGCTTAGAGGATGCTATACAAATTCCATTTTGTAGGGAAATTCAAATGAAGCTTGCATCACCATGAAAAATGGGTTTGAAAGTAGGTATTTCAAACTGAATTTCTATACTTAGAAAAATTTCTAAGTGTAGAAATGTCATAATCTTCTTTTTCTCAACTTTGACTCATCATATCTCCTAAACCATGAGTCTTTTGGACATGCTTACTTCTACAAACTTGTTGTTCATGATGTCTTCTTCAATTTGATAGCTAGTTTGCCTTCATTGGATCAAAAATGAGAAAGTTATGGAAGTTGTAAGATGACTAGAATTAGGGTTTTTCACACTTAGAAAAATTACCATCAAAACCCTAATTTAGTCAAACTCTTGATTTTATGTTTCCCCTTGATTCTTCTTGTTACAAACTCATGAAATCATTTAAAAACAAGCATCATGACCTTGATTGGCCTTGAAATTCAATATCTTGACCTGATTGAATCATAGTTGACTTTTGTTGACCAGATGAAAACCTAAAACCAATTTCATTGACTGAGGCTCTTGTATAGCTTGTGATGACACATAATTCATGTAAGGAACCTTTAGGGTGTGTGTTGAGCTTTGGATTCGTGTCTTGCCCAAGGAACTAGCCACAAGCCTCCTTTGAACAAAAATCTTCACTTGTTATCCATGAGATAGAAGAAGGAGAATCAATGCTTGCATTCTTGATTCAAGTGGTTGAGTGACATGACTTGATGAGATGGAGGATGCTTTGTGACTTGAGATTGCCACAAAGTTGAGATTGATCTCTTGATTAATCTTTTGAAGATGAAACTCTTCCCTTGATTGTTGGGTGAGATTCATTAATCCCTTGTCTAAGACCAATGTTAGGTGCTAATGTCAATGTAAATGATAACGATATGGGGTTAAAGGTTAGGGTGAAAAAGAGGGTGTGACAGGAACCTACCAATGCATTATGTTTCCTACTCTTACATAATACTCATAAACCAATTTGACCCCGAGTTTGTTAGCTTTTTCTTGTAGATTCCAAAGGAGTTTAAACACTGTTTCTTGGTTTCATTCTATCAAGGATATAATTTTCATTCCACTTGCATTTTTGGGATCATGCAGCTTGTCCCATGTCACATGGGCCTTCTTACTACCAGCTTCTTTACCACTCCAAAAGAACATTCTGCACATTGACTCAACTTGCTTGATTACTTTCTTGGGCAAGTGAAAAACTTGCATCTAATAAGTAGTCATTGCAAAAAGCACACTCCTAACCACTTGTCACCTTCCTGCATAGCTTAAAAGCTTTGTTGTCCAATGTTTAATCTTTGCAATAACTTTTTTCTATCAGAGGTTAACATTGTTGGAAGTTGATCCTTTTACTAGTAAGAGGGACTCTAAGATATTTGAAGAGGAGTTGCCCCTTATCAAACCCATTTGCAGCCCTGGTTTTCCTTTGTTCTTGCAAATTGGTTCCTCCAAAATACACCTTGCACTTAGCAGGGTTTGTTTTTAGCCCAGTTGAGTCTGAAAAGTGTTTGAAAACTCTCATCATGAGCTGCACTGAGGAGACATCCCCTGTAGAAAACATTAATAAGTCATCTACAAAAGAGATATTTGTTATTTTTAGCTTTTTCGCACTTGGTATGATAGCTGTACTTTGGGGTTTCATGCAACCTTGCTAGAATTTTATGGAGATACTCCATGATCAGCACAAAGAGGAGAGAAGATATAGGGTCTCTGTGTCTGAGGCCTCTCTTTTCCTTTAAGATCCTACTCACTTGGCCAAGAGAATTATGTCTTTACTAAAGTATCCATTATCAAATATTGGGAGTGATGAAAGTAGTAATAATAAAGGGTACAATTGGAAAAAAGAAGTGATGAAAGTAGTAATAATAAAGGGTACAATTGGAAAAAAGAAGTTAAATTACATTGTAAATTGGAATGAGTCATTCATCTTAGGACACTTTAATATTCCAAATAGATCACTCAGTGAGGGACGGATGGAGTACTTTTTTAACCATTTCTCCAATTGTCATTTAGACTAGTTTTTTTTGGTACAGTTGGAAAAGAAAAAAATAAAACATGAAATTATCTAGAAAATAAAGTTCCACTAGCATCAGCTAGCATGAAAGTAATTATTCAAACTAGAGGCTTTGAAAAAGATCGACACGCCACATCATTACCAACTCCATATTTTGCTAGGTAGTTAACACAAACGTTTTCTCCGTAAGAGTATGAAATATTTGAACTTGCCATACCCTGGAGAGATGTTCTTTAATGTTGTGAATAATCGCGACATAGTGATGTTAAACATTAACAAACTCTAAAATAAGCTTGATAGCAGAGTTGAAGTCAGAATAACACATCAGGTTTTTGATGTCAAATTCTCAAGCCATATTGTCGTACCTCGAAAAATAAGCATGACCTCGCGAAGCGCAATCGCACACTCGCGAAATAGACTTAACATGCCACCGATCTTTATTTATTCTCATAGAGGGAAGAGGAAAATATCGAATAAAATCCCAAAAAGAAAGGACAAGGATATGGTCATCGTGACCAATATTTGAGTTCGTGAGTCAGTTACACAATGGGAAGGTATTAGCACCCCTCACATCCATTGTACTCAATGGAAACCATTTAGTTAGGATCGAATGAATGTTAGCTTATGTTAGTTTCTAATCTTCTATTTATTGGGAAATGAGAGGGAAGAGAAATATTTTTGGATTTTTATTAAAGAGAAACGGGACATAAAGGTTTTATTACTAGGGGGCCTTGTTAGAACAAGATTTGTTCTTGACATATTCTCTTTTAGTTTTGATGATAACAAAAGTATTAAAAGAACAATGGTTTATTTGATGTGTGTTTTATTTATGCAGGTTCTTGTTCATGTACATAAATAATCAGAATCTATTTTACTTAAGATACACTTGGAGTTTCTTCATTGCTTGCTTCTGGTGGCAGAGTCTGAAGAATAATTTCTAGTGTGGTTTGACAAAGACTCTGAACTGAAGGCCTTAACATTCAGACAAGTTTCTACGCTTGGTAATTGTATATCAGCTTCTGGTACCATTCAAAGTTGGTGATAAAGATGTGGACTATCTGTACTACTGAAAGCATGTTGTATTCTCTTATCAGCCTGTCAGCTCGAGTCTACAAGATTGCAAGGCTCAAGAAAAGCTGGTAGTTCTATGGATGTCTGCTCCCAACAGCTCTATTAGTACAGAACTTCTTGAAGACTCAAAGATTAAATGTGTTACACACTTGTTTTTGAAATCTGATGTGAATCCATCTTTAACGTCTCTTGTACTATGGAGCAAAAGTAAAGACACTTAATCAAGTCACCTTCTCAATGACTAGTTTCTGGAAAGGCTATATATATGGATGAAGATTCAAGCCTGGATATTTAACAAGGGTTCTTCTATTGAAGGAGTAGCAAGATCAAACAATTATCAACTCTATGTAGTATGTAGATTCTCTGTTTTAGGTTGTAATTGTAAAAGCCTTAACATTTCTTACCCCTATATATAATGAGAAATCTTAAGTGCTTTAGGTATTTGTTATGGTGCTCTCCTGTACCTGTGATGCGTGCATCATGTACACCTTGTTCTCTAATCTGCTGAGCCTTCAGTAGTTTAGATTAAGTCTTCTGCTATGTGCTAGAGAAAAAAGTCTTGTCTCATTGGGATTCAAGCAACAAGTCTTGAGCCAAGATGCTTAAGCCATGTAAGTCTCATTGCTTAAGTGCTTGAGCTGTGAAAGTCTTATTTAGCTAGTCTTATTGAGCAAAGGAAGTCTTAGACATGTGCTCTAAGCAAAGGAAAGTCTCAACCAGAAGACAGATGAGTATGTGGCTCAGTCTAATGATGTAAGCAAAGGAAGTATTAGACATGTACTCTAAGCAAAGGGAAGTCTCAACCAGAAGGCAGATGAGCAGACGGCTCAATCTGATGGTGTGAGCAAGGGTAAGTCTTAGACATGCGCTCTAAGCAAGGAAAGTCTTAAACAGTTGGTCTGAGCAGTTGTAAAAGTCTTATGCAGAAGCATAAGCGATTGTAATCATTAAGTAGTTATAATGAAAAGCTTTTATGAGACAAAGGGACTGGACTACTCTCAGTTAGGGAAGAAACCAATATAAATATTTTGTGTCTTCTGCTATTATTTTATTTACTTCTGTTGTATCTGTTGTCAACTGAATTAACCCAAAATCTGAACTTTAGTTCTGATTCTGAGACTCTGATAAGAAGCTAAATAAAATGTGAAACACAATTCAAACCCCCTTCTTGTGTACTTTTCACACCTTCAATTGGTATCAGAGCATGGTCTGTGTTTAGCACTTAACAGTAGTGCAGATATTGATCCAATAAGAAAAGTATATTTCTTCTTTAAGAAGGAATCAAGTGCCACACGAAAAATATCATACGGCTTTTCCTACCATATTCAAATGGGTGATTCCATTGAATTTAAATGATGGAAAAGCTAAACATATTTTTAACTCATTGGACTTGATAAAGGATTGTTGAAGGTCTATAGAATATCCTTGAAAAAGGTATTACTATATAAGTTGGAGGTGTTATAGATGATCTCTTGAAAATATCTTTCACCAAATCAGAAGATGTATCTCTAGAGGTAGTTATATTCTGGTAGATGCATTATATAACTTCTAAGTATATCAACATCATTGATATGTCTGATGCTTGGACTATCTTTGAAGTCTTGTGCTTGGGTTTGTGGAATCAGTTTTTGAAGCTTGAAGTAGTTACACTTCATCTAATCTTTTCAAGCAAATTCTAAGAGGACTGGTTCTTGACTTAAATCTAAAGTCACAATTGTTTTGATGTTTACATCCTAAATCTAATGTGTTTTGAAGGTTTGTCTTGCAGTTTTTAAAGAAAATAAATGAAGTTGGATGATGAGAACTATTCAACAGATCACCTTCTCTTTTTAGCTTAAGTTCTTTGGAATGAATAATCATGAGAAACCTAGGTTTCTTGTCAAAAGGACTTTCATACTGGTTAAATGGATTGTGATATATGTTGATAGAAGAGCAAATTCAAGATCTTCTGAAATATTTGTATTTCAACTAATTTCCTAAATCTAAAAACAAGAAGAAAATTCTACCAGAACCTAATATCAGACGCTTTTCATTACTTAATCGTTTAAAGCTGGTATTAGTGTAGGATGCAGATGAAAAGAAGCATTTGTGTTCTGAAATAAAAGTCAAGTATTGAAAAGTAAGATATGTATTTAAATCTATCTTGTTTCAAAATATTTGATTATATGGAGTTTGTTCTTTAAGGTGATATCTTAAAAAACTCCATTGCTTCTTGGTTGAGGACAATTATGGAAGTTGTTTTAAAAGACACTTCTATGAGAAATCTTCAACTTCTATTTGAGCTCTGTTAGTCGTACTAAGACAGTATTCTAATCTGTTTTATGTCAATCTCGGATAGCTAACGCCATCTGGTTCTGAGTTTGATAATTTCAAAGTTAAAATATTTAATCATTGCCATTGCTTAGAACAATATTTTGTTCATATCTCATTCTAGACTTACACTCTGGAGTGACTTATGATCTGCTATTAAATTAAGATGTAAGGCACAGAAGAGTCTGTTTGTACTTACATGTATGGTCTTATAGAAATATGAGTGTCATATTGTATCTACTACATATATCAAGGAAAGAAAAGCCATAAGGTTTTTTAAAACATTGATTGGGAGAAGAGCCAACAGCCCAGATTCGAGTACCGGTGATACTGAATTTGGTGAATGTGGTAGAATCATTGGTTAGACAACCATTGAATCAGAATATACTCAAAGCTATGTTCAGACTCTATTGGTCAAGTCTGAATATTGAATCGAGTTTGATCAAACAATAAAAATATGGTATGCTTGTTCTTGTCTAACTTATCTTTTGATTAAATGAGACATTTGTTTAGATATAAATACAAAATTTCTGTTAGATCTCTAAAGAAGTTTTTTATATAAAAAAAAAGAACTTCAGAAATCTTTAAGAGGAAACTCTGTTGTATTTGTCTATACTAAATGACTTATCAAGCCAGATGATGATCACATTTATGAAAATAGTTTTCTCACTTTTGTGTTGGTATTTTTGCTTGTTAGCTGTCTAAAGAAGACAATTCAATATTCGTTTATCTCTGAGGGAAAAGTTTCTCATAGTTATCTATACTTGTTTTAATGATGTCAAAACTTACATAGGTAGAAAAATGTACTTTGGACGGTATCATTATGTTGCATATGCATACCTTATTCCTCTTGCGTCAAACATTGGTCAAAAACATGTTTAGATACATATAAAAAAATACAATATGTGTTCCATATAGGTTTGATCATGTTGGTCTAGCTTGCAATATGGTGGAGTATCTCTAAAGCAGCTAAATGCATGAAAATGAAATGCATTTTTGCTTATTCTGAGTCTTTGAGTCGACTCAAAGAATGTTCCGATCGACTCATACAAAAGTTATTTTGCATGGTCTACTCCCAGGAGTGCTCGCGTCGATCCTCCGGTCGACTCATACTGTGTTCATTTCTGTCTGTCTAAATTGGCATCCTTTGCGTCGATGCATGACCTGTTCCGGTCAACACAAAGTGTTGTTTTATGCACAATCTAAAATTCGGGAGAGCTCAGGTCAACCCTTCCCTTTCTATAGGTTGACCGCTCGCGCGTTTTTCACCAAAATTTTGTTATGTGAAACTGTCAAAGTGTTTGTTAAGTTGGTTAATTGTTTTTTATTTTCATATATATTGAGTTTGCTTATTCTTCTTAAGAGAAAAAGAAAAGTGAAAATATACACTGATTTTGTTCTCATCATCTTCATCCTCTTTCTTGCATTTTTTCAAAAACTACACATAATCATTTTTGTTGTGCATTCTGCATTATTGAGGTGAAAACGTCCAAACATAGGATTGGTGTAATCAGGTTTGGGTTGAGAAATCAGTGGTTTTTTCTTGAATAAAACTGTTAAGGTTTATCCTCAAAGAATCTTAGATTTTGGGGTTTTTTGCATAAATCGTTCCATCACAGATTCAACTGAGTGAAGGTAATCGAAGAACGGGATGTTCTGTTGGTTTAGTAGCGGTAACCGGAGGATTGTGTAAGGAAGATTTGGGTTCGAAACATTGGTGTTTGAAATCATTCGGGCAAGATTTGAAGACCAGAGGGTTGTTCAAAGGGTATGCTGTAATCAGAGGTTTATTCATCATGTTCGAAAGACTTGATTTAGCTTGAATAAAGGGAAGAGAAGGAATAGGCTCTGCATCAACAATTGGGTTTTATTGTTTGAATTCTATTGTTTCTCTTATAAACATTTGCAAATAGGTTTTATATATATATATATATATATATATATATATATATATATATATATATATATATATATATATATATATATATATATATATATATATATATATATATATATATATATATATATATATATATATATATATATATATATATATATATATATATATATATATATATATATATATATATATATATATATATATATATATATATATATATATATATATATATATATATATATATATATATATATATATATATATATATATATATATATATATATATATATATATATATATATATATATATATATATATATATATATATATATATATATATATATATATATATATATATATATATATATATATATATATATATATATATATATATATATATATATATATATATATATATATATATATATATATATATATATATATATATATATATATATATATATATATATATATAGGTCTCAATTCTATTTCTAGAATTGAGGGCAGACGTACCCCGAGCGAGGACGACGGGAGAACTGCCTCAACAAATTGGTGTTCTCTCTTTATTTTTCAATTGCTTAATTTCTGAGTTTGTGTGCAAACAATTTAGTTGATCAAAATTCTGATGTGTGTAGTGCTGAACCATTTTTAGAAACCTTATTACAATCCTTGATTGTAATTGATTACTATAGCACTTCACTCACATATTGAAATTCACTTGTGGTGCCTTGCACACCAAGTGATCGACGGATTGTGTGAACACAAACACTTGTGTTATCTTTTCAATTGGGTTATATTGTATACGCATTGAAAATAGTCCAATCATATAGTGAATACAATCTAGTTGATGTGTGTTCAAATTAGTGATTCTTAATCTTGTCCTTATCGGATTCCATAGGTTTTGCGTATATCCGGTCTTTTCGGTAAAGGTTCGTTTGGACGAATATAGTTCCTTGGCCGCTTCCGCCTAAAATTTTTTAAAAACCAAATATTGGTAAGCGCCGAATTATTTTTTAATAAGTGATCTATTCAACCCCTCACCCTCTAGATCTGTGTTGTCTAACAAGTGGTATCAAGAGTCCCGGTTCATTTCGTGCTTCACATATAACTTCTTAGAAAACGCCTAACTAACCAAAAGGGGCTTACAATAGAGTACATGTTTTCAATGGTGAAAACAATAGTTACTGGAAAGATTATATGCATGTGCATATAAATTCCATTAATAGGAAAGTATGGAACGTTATATTGAACGGTCCTATGGAAATAACCATGACCAATGAAAATAACATGGTTGTGCCTAAGCCTGAAGCACAATAGAATGATGAAGACGAGAAAAAGTACAATTACAATTGGAAAGCTAAAAGTATTATGATCTCCTCCTTGGGAGTTGATGAATACTATAGAGTTTCACATTGTATGACTGCTAAAGCTATGTGGGACTCATTGCAAGTTGCCGATGAGGGAAAAAATGATGTCAAACTAGCTAGAATCAATACTTTGACTCAAGAGTTTTATCTCTTTCACATGGAGCAAGGGGAAACCATTGCTGACGAGCAAAAGAGATTTTCTCACTTAATCAATAGATTGAATTCACTTGGTAGACCAATTTCCAATGATGTTGCTATTAACAAAGTCTTAAGATGTCTTACCAGGGAATGACAACCAAAGGTCACCACCATAAAGGAAGCAAATGATCTTATGACTTTGGACCTTACAACTCTTTTTGGAAAGCTCCAAGAATATGAGCAAGTGCTTCTTTGTCTCGAGAAATTTGAGAAAAAGGAAAAGAAGGAGAAGACCAAAACTACGGAAAAGAAGTCTATAGCTCTAAAAACTTCTTGTTCAAAGTCCTATGCAAAAGAGATGAGTGATTACGACTCGAGTGATGACGAAGATGACGAAACGAATGAGGATATGGGGTTGTTCGTGAAGCGATACAATCACTATGTAAAGAAAAATGGTATCCAACATTCCGAAAAGAATCTCGTCAATTTCAGAAAACAATCAAGGTCTTCTAAGAATGAAGGAAATAAAGGGAGTAGGGTTAGAGGGTCGTGCTTCAATTGCGGAAAAGCCGGACACTACAAGCCAGATCATCCATTGATAAAAAAGGACAAAGGAAAGAAAAATAATTGGTCCCATAAGAAACAAGTTAAGCCTAGAAGAACTTACATCACTTGGGAAAGCGATAGCGAGTCATCCGAGGATGATAGTCCAAGTGACAAAGAAGAATCCGTCAACCTTTTTCTTTCCGCTCATCAAAAGAATAAAAACAAAAAGGTACGACATGCTAAATATGAAAACTCTACTAGATTGTCTCATTCTGAATTACAAACTGCCTTTGATACCTTACACAATGAAGCCAAGGAAGCCTTTAAATGGCTGGCCTCAAAAAAATAAAATTTTGCTCATTTGGAGTAAAAGATCCTCGATTCCGAAAGGAAATTGGAGGCTTTAAAGGCATCCATAGTGGAAGGAACAAAGGTGGATTGTGAGGAAGAAAGAAATAGATGGGTAAACTTTGGGTGTGATACTTGTGATATTTGGCAAAAGGAGGTTAGAACTCTCAAGGCCAAACTTGACAAGGCTCTAGAACCTAAAATCACTTTTTCTATTGATAGGACGTATTTTAGAAAAATTATGATTAATCCTTATCAAAAATATACATATTTGGTCAAAAAGTCAAGATAACAAAAGTGATACAAAAGTTAAACTTACTTGCTTATATTGTTGCAAAAATGGTCACACCATTGCTAAGTGTCGCTTTAGGAGATTTTTAGTTCCTAAAGGGGTTTATCAATGGTTGCCTAAATGAAACCAAGATTTCACTCACAACCAAGGACCTAATAAACAGTTGGGTACCTATTTTCGTTGATTGTTTTTATAGGTACAAAGTCTTAAGTCTACTGAGAGAGATGGGTTCTCGATAGTGGATGCTCAAGACATATGACAGGAGACATATCTCTCTTCATTGACTTTGTGGCAAAGAAGAAGGGATTTGTAACCTATGGAGACAACAACAAGGGAGCAATACTTGGAAAAGGTAGTGTAGGTAATCCCTCATCTACTACTATCTCTGATGTATTGCTAGTTGATGGCCTTAAACACAATCTCATTAACATTAGTCAATCATGTGACAAGGGATACAAAGTATCTTTTTCAAAATATTGATGCATGATTGAAAATAATGATAAAAAGAAGGATGTGTTTAGTGGCTTGAGGGTAATAATGTCTATATGCTAGATTTGAGTGAAGTATCATTGAGCAGCGACAAATGTCTTGTGACTATGAGTGAGGAATCATGGTTATGGCATAGACGTTTGGCGCATGTCAATTTTGACTTGCTAAACAAGATAGTTTCTAAGGACCTAGTTATTGGCTTACCCAAAATCAAGTTTACAAAGGATCGCTTATGTGATGCGTGCCAAATAGGGAAGCAAACAAGGATCTCGTTTAAATCTAAAAACATTGTGTCAACTACGAGACCTCTTGAACTTCTTCATATGAACCTCTTTGGACCATCTAGAATTAAGAGTCTAGGTGGTAACTACTATGGTTTTGTTATAGTCGATGGTTTCTCTAGGTTTTGTTGGACTATCTTGGCTAACAAGAGCGATACTTTCTCTGCCTTTGAAAATTTTGCTAAAATTTCTCAAAACAAGTTAAACACAAACATTATATCAATTAGAAGTGATCATGGTGGTGAGTTTGAAAATCATCTTTTTGAAGAATATTGTGATAGACACAAAATTGATCATAATTTTTCCGCTTCGCGTACCCTTCAACAAAACGAAGTCGTGGAACATGAAAATCGAATTTTGGAAGAGTTAGGAAGAACTATGATCAATGAAAGTGGGCTTCCTAAATATCTTTGAGTTGATGCCATTAGTATGGCTTGTTATGTTTTGAATAGGGTGCTCATCAATCCTATTAACAAGACTCCGAGGGAGGAAACCAAATGTGTCTTACCTTTATGTTTTTGGTTGTAAGTGTTTTGTGTTAAACAATGGAAATAAGAGTCTAGGTAAATTTGACTTCAAGGCAGATGAAGGTATCTTTCTCGGATACTCTCAATCAAGTAAAGCTTATAGAATATACAATAAGAAATTACTTACTGTTGAGGAGTTTTTTCATGTCACATTTGATGAGTCTTATCCAAAAAGTGTCGGAAAAGATATTTCATTTCATGGTGCAAGTGTATCTTCTAAAGACATACTCAAAGATGCTGAGAAAGGAATTGATCAACCTGACCCAGTCAAAGTTGAGGAGGAAAAAGATCACCATCATGAGGGGATTGAGGAAGTTCATCCAACCAACATCGATGGTCTTCCTCCAGCACCGAAGTCTTCTAAAGACCATCCCATCGACAACATTCTCGGTGATATCTCAAAGGGAGTAACAACTTGATCTAAGCTATGTAATTTCTGTTATCACTTTGCTTTCACCTCTCAAGTTGAGCCTAAATGTTAGAACATAGATTGGTTCTTAATTATATCTCTATGTTTTGATGATAACTCTTATGAAATTTTGTATTGAGAAATTATATACTCTAAAATTTGTTCAAGTATGTTTGCTGCAGATATTAAAGTATATATTATTCTAAAAGCAAATTAGATCTGAACATGGAATTATGCAAGGCTCTGAAGCGTCAGAAGCATCTCTTAGAAGAATCTGAACCCTGCCTACAGAAGATTCTGAGCGCTGCCTACAGAAGGATCTGAAGCAGAAGATACAGAAGCATCTGAAGCATTGAAGACTTTGTATGAAGAGTTTCAAGCTTAGTTTATTTTAGAAGACTATGATAGTACTATGCTGCCAGTACTGAGGATCTGATTCCAAACTCTGCTCTGAATTACTACACGTTAAAGCACACTTGCTGCAACACTCTGATTCAGCAAACTCTGATGAACATCAAAGACTCTGATCACTCAAGGCTCTGATGCTATTTGCTGAGTATTAGAAACTTGTTGAAGAAGAATTCAAAGTTATATCCGTTGGATAGGCCAAACGACTCTTTCCTCATTTATGCTAGACACTAAAACACAGGCAAAAAGAAATTCTCTGAACGTTCTATTTCTAGGAAAGGTCAAGTGATGTGAACACAAAAAGGTTCCAGCTACTTTGCAGACACGGTCTTCAAAGCATGCAACGTCTTGGATCTTCAAGCCTATAAAAGCAAGTCTCCATCTCTCTTCTTCAGTTGACAAAATATTGAAAGAAATTCAAAGAAAAACTCTCATACAATTTATTCTCATTGCTGAATTTATTTCATAGTTCTTAAAACTTAAGTGTAAATCATAGCTGTGATATAGCTTTATTAGAAGCATTCAAACACTTGTTTAGTTTTACATATTGATTGTAAAAGTTCCTTAAGAAGACCCAGTTGTGGTCAGTAGTTCTTGAGAAGACTAAGAACAGTTGCTCTTAATGCTTGCTATTATAATCAGTTTGATTAATAGTGGATTAAACCCTTGTGGAGAAAGGCAAATCACTCTTGATAGGATGGACTGGAGTAGTTGAGTTCAACGAACCAGGATAAAAATCTTTGAGTTTTTATTGCCATAATTATTTTCAATATACTTATTCAACCCCCCTTCTAAGTATTTTCTCACCTTCACTAAAAACCCAAAAGAGGCATTACTCGATGAACATTGGTTCCTATCAATACAAGAGGAACTTAATCAGTTTAAAAGAAATGAGGTTTGGGACCTTGTCCCTCCTCCGCGAGACCATCGAGTAATTGGCACCCGATGGGTGTTTAGGAATAAACTAGACGAAAATGGAGTTATAACTCACAATAAGGTAAAATTGGTCGCGCAGGGGTATAACCAAGAGGAAGGAATCGACTATGAGGAAACTTATGTGTCGGTTGTCTGAATCGAGGCTATACGCCTTCTACTTGCCTTCCCTTGTGCGAAAAATTTTAAACTATTTCAAATGGATGTAAAAAGTGCGTTCCTTAATGGTTATATAAATGAAAAGGTTTATGTTTCCCAACAAAATCAAAGGTTTAACAAAATCACATCACACCATAATATGCATATATTGTCATGTCGCATTTGTCTACTTGTGGTTTGAGTTAACAGATCGTATTTTGGAGATTCATCTCCGTAAAACACACTAAATTTTGAAATTAAAGTAATTGCGAAGATGCATCTTCTAACACATTTTTGGACAACATGGGGTGACTCACTCACTAAAGCGTTGAGTGTGTGTAATATGAGTGCGTCTGGAGATGTATCTCTGGAATTTAGGAGTATTTATGATTTCTTACCGTGATGAACTAATACCTCATAGAATTTAGAAATAGCCTCTCCTATGAGATTTTAAAATTGGAATGAGCCTATTAACCAAACAAGTTCTTAATAGCTACAAGATCAAAGTGGAAATTTTTTGGGAGCCTATTTTATCAAAATGGGAATTATTGTAGTCCCCAATTAGATTTTGATTTTTCATGCCAATAATCCCCTTCAAATTTCAAAGCTAGATTTAACTAAGCCTGATCAACTCTTTCTGAATCTTTAAGATTTTTCATATAACCATCAAATCTATACTCTTCAGAATGAGATCAATAATATGTTGGAATTACACCCAAAACTTGGATAATTCTGAATCAATCTTGACGAACAAGAATCTATTCTTCTTCTTGATTTTGCCTCTTGTTCTTCACTCTTCACTCGAGTTAATCAACTACACATTAGTTTTAAGATGATTCTCCTGCACAATAATTATTAAACAAGAAAGAAAAGATGAATTGGGAAGAAAAGAGAAGTTAGGGTTTGACAGGAAATGGGAAGAAGAAGAACATTTCTGTGAGGTTTCTCTCTGCCTTCAAACTAAAGTTTTATTCTATCTTTTCTCTATGAAACTACATTATTACAATGATAAGGTATTGTAAGAACAAGACATGGTTCTTCATCTGGCCTTATGTTTTGATGATAACTTCACATGTTATCCTAGAGAACAATTTTATACTCTAATGGTTTCTGCCTAGCGTGTAGCTTTTTGCTAAATAGGTTCTGACTCTAAAGGAAAGGTGTGTGACATCATCAGGCTCTGAACTCAACACTTTAAAGAAAACATATGATGTTTACAAGTCCAAGTCATGATTCTAGAATGCCTCTAATGAAATGGTTCTAAAAGAACGTTAGTACTAGAGCTTCTAGTCTAGTAAGTAAGCTTTGGAGGCTCTATAAAGTTTTACTTATGAGTACTAAGTTTTGAAGACTCTGAAGACAATGTTCTATTGAACACATTCTAAAGATTCTGAAGACATAATTTCTAAGGACTAAGTTCTGAAGACAAGGTTCTGTTGAGCAAGTTCTGAAGATTATGAAGACATCATTTCTAAGGACTAAGTTCTGAAGACTCTGAAGATAAGGTTCTGCTGAACAAGTTCTAAAGATTATGAAGACATCACTTCTAGTGACCTAGGTTCTAAAGAACTCAAGTTTTTATCCTTCTACAATATGCTTCATCAACATACATCAAAATACTTTGAAGAATAGAAGATAACAATCAAAAATGTTTTTCCTGGGTTGATAAGTTTAAAAGTATAAATTACATTATGACCACTGCACAAGGACAATCTTTTAATATGATATTGTCTAAAACTTCCAAAACGACCGTTGGAAATAAAACAGCTGGATTTTTGTCCTCCAACGGATCTATTTTCAGCTATAAAAGGAAGACTTAGAAGAACTAGAAAGTCAACAATCTGCTCTACAAAACTTACGCTGAAACATTGCACTAATCTCTTTTGAGATATATTTTATATAGTTTTGTAAATTAGCAAGGAACTTTTGTTCATATCTTGCTATTAACACTTTTGTGTTACTGTGCTTAAACTTTGTGCAATTTTCTTATATAGAAGCATTTGTGTATACACACTTGTAATCAACAGTTGTTAATAACTCTTTGAGAGACTAGATTTCAGTCAGAAGTCTCAAGAAGATAGCAACAATTGTTCATTATGGTTTGCAACAAGGTCAATTAGTCTTGTTGTAATTTCTGCAATTCCTTGATACCATTTCTCCTCAAGTGACTAAGTGTCGGTCTGTATACTTGAGAGGGATAAGGTGTTTTTCTAAACACTTGGAAAAACTGTTTGTAATCTTTCAAGATTAGCGGATTAAGTCCTTATTAAAGGCAAAATCACCTTGACGGGTGGACTGGAGTAACTTAGTTAACAGTGAACCAGGATAAAAAATACTTGTGTTTATTTATTTTTATTCACTTGTTAACTTTGGTGTAGAAAAATTGAAAAAGATCACATTTGGTGAAACCCAATTCAAACCCCCCTTTCTTGTGTTTTATTCACCTTCAATTGGTATTAGAGCTCCAGTTCTGTTACTGATAGTTATCAAGCACTTAATCGTGTCAGATAAAGATCCATATAAGATTTTAGAAACACTATGGTAGATCCTACACCATATCATGTTGCTCCAGTTTCAAATGATAAGAGACACCCACAATTCTAAACCTCTCATTTCTGATGATGTTGCTAGAGAGAAGTTTGAAAGAAGAACTATGAATGGTCAGTAGAAAAAGGATTGTAAGAATCACCTTATACTGAGTTGAGAATATCACAAATAGATATTCAATCATATTTATAGTTGATTTTCTCATAATGACTCTTAAAGAAAATAATCAAGTTAAGAAGACCAAGGCTCAAGCCTTAATTCAGAAATATGAAGTCTTCAAGATGGAGGATGATGAAACGTTTGAGACCATGTTATTAAGATTTAAACCTTTGGTTGCAAGACATAGGGTTCTGAACAAAGATTACTCAACATCATATCATGTGAAGAAGATCTGAATAAAACTTCTCTCAAGGTTGAAAAAGTTCTGAATGGAAGCCTATGGTAACTTCTAAAACTTCCACTTAAACGTCATATTTTCAGTTACCTAGAAGCTTGCCATTCAAATGGAAGCCTATGGTAACTGCTCTCAAAGTTGAAAAAGATCTGAATAAAACTTCTCTAGAGGAACTGATGAGTTCTTTGAGAAGTCATGAGACTAAGCTAGAACAAGATGAACCTCAGAAGAGAGGTAAATGTGTTACGCTAAAATCTGATAGAAAATTGAGAAAATCAAACTTTTCTAGCTGATGAAATTAAGAATTCAAAAGAAGATTCTGATGAAGATGAAGACGCATTATCACTATTGTCCAGAAGAGTTGATCGTCTCTGGAAGAAGAATCAAAGAAACAAATTCAAATAGGCTAGAAGGATTGATGGTAGCTTCGAGTTTACTTCTGGTGGCAAAGAAGTCACCTGCTCTGAGTGTAATGAGTCATACTCCTTGCTAAGATCACCTTTGAAGTCTTCCATCTCTTTCTTGCAGTTACCTGTTATTAATAAGTCATCGACATAAAGACATGATATAAGCAATTCACTATTGCTTTTGATTACATATACTTCATGATCAATTATGCACTTCAAAGTTTTCTTCTCCCTTAGGAAACTATCTATCTTATTATTCCAAGCTCTTGGAGCTTGTTTGAGTCCATACAGAGCTTTATGAAGCCTGTATACTTTTCTTTCTTAGACTTTTTCACAAATCCAACTGGTTATGCAACATAAACTTCTTCATCTAATGGGTCATTTAGCAATTCACATTTCACATCCATTTGACATATATTCCAGTTGTTCATGTTTGCTAGACCAACAACCAACCTGATTGTAGATCCTAGTAACAGGTGCAAAGTCGAAGTCGATTACTTCTTTCTAAAGAAATAAATTCACCACAAGTCTTTCCTTGTGTCAAGTTACTTCCACTACTAAAAAAAGCATTGTTTATATCGGATGCGAAATGCATAATACCTCGGCTAAAGAAGCAAGGTAACGACGGGCGACATGAAAACTTACCACTTATCACCTCGGTGAAATTAAAACCGAGAGGAAAATTATTATTTTCGAGCCCCAGTAGCTACACTTTTATTATTTTCAAAATTATTTTATCTTACCTTTTGGTTTACAAATAAAACCAAAGGGTAAGATAATTGCTTTTTTTTTTAAACAAAATCGTTATATGGTTTACCCAGAATATTACATTATTTACGGAAAATATTAAAATAAAAATATAATTCCCTATAGATCTAGATAAAAATCAAATTCTCTAGGTGGGTGAAGATCAAATGTTTGTGCAAATATATTCTCCAAGGCTTTGCATACATTTGATTCTGAAGCAAAACAAAATAAGGGTTAGATAAATAAATTCAATATTCAAATATATGGTTTTATGCTCAAATAAATATTTAAGAAAACAAACCTTAAACCCAAGTAATTTTCTACTACTGCAATCCATCTTAGAGAACTTTTCCAAGCGTCTTTATGTTTCAAGCGCTTCATGTTCCATTTAGGTTAGATTTTCAATAATCAGCATAACTTTATAATGGATATCCCTTAGGTTTCACGCGGAGCACTAATGAAACATTCTTGAGTGTTGATAAATATTAAATGGATGACAAAGATTTGTTTAAGGGTGTTGAATATAGTAAGAAAAATGCTTAACTATCCCCTCGGTCGTGAAGAAAACTTGTGAGGGCAATCCTCATAGGTATTTGCACTTGTTTCATGATGTCAAAACTGAGATTGATAGAAAAATGTACCTTGGACGGTATCATCATGTCACATTTGCATGTCGTGTCCCTCATAAGTCAAACACTCGTCAAATACATGATTTATGCATATAGAAATAGCTAAATCCATGTTTCATGTAGGCTTGATCAAGGTAGTCAAGCTTACCATGTTATAGAGTTCATCAAAATGTCTTGATACATGAAAATAGGTATTTTTTCCTATTTCAGGGCATTGAGTCGACTCAAATATAGCTTTGGTCGACTCATACAGATAGTTATTTTGATGAACTACTCTCAGGAGAGCTCGCGTCGACCCTCTGGTCGACTCATACTGTAACCATTTGCATTTACCTAAATTTGCATGCTTGGCGTTGACGCATGACCTGCTCTGGTCGATGCAAGGTCCTGTCTTTTGCACAATCAGGTATACGGGTAAGCTTAGGTCGACCCCCTACTGCATAGGTCGACCGCTCGTTGTGTTAAGTCAAAATTATGTTATGTAAAACAATTTTGGGTGTTTGTTATATTTGTTATGTCAGTTATGTCTTGTATATAAGTTGAGTTGTGCTCTCCTTTTCACATCAACTAAGAAAATAAGAAAAGTGAAATTTACGTGTTGATTCATTCTCATCATATTCATCTTCTTCATAGCATTTCACAACAACTACACATAATCATTTTTGTTGTGCATTATGCATGTTTGAGGTGATAATGTACAAAGCCTAGGATTGGTGTAATATGGTTTGGGTTGTGTAATCAGCAGGGTTTTCTTGAATAAAACCGTTAGGGTTTTGTCCTCCAAGAATCTTGTATTTTGGGGTTTTTTTGCACGAATCGATCCATCACAGATATAGCTGAGCGAAGGTAATCGAAGAGCGGGAGGTTCTGTCGGTTTAGTAGTGGTAAACGGAGGATTGTGAGTGGAAGATTCGGGTTCGACACGTGGGTGACTGAAATCAGTCGGGCCAGATTTGAAGACCGCGAGTTGTTCAAAGGGAGTGTCATAGTCGGAGGTTTACTCACCGCGTTCGAAGGACTTGATTCAACTTGAATCAAGGGCCAAGAAGAAATAGGTTCTACGTCAACAAATTGTGTTCGATTGTTTGATCGTTATTTGCTTCTTTATAAACATTGACCAACAGGTTATATATATCTATATATAGGTCTCAATTCTATGGTTAGAATTGAGGGCAGACGTACCCCGAGCGAGGACGACGAGGGAACTGCCTCAACAAATTGTTGTCTCTTTCTTTACGTTTATATTTCTTAAATTCTGAGTTCTTAGTGCAAACAATTGTATCAATCAAATTTTGATTTGAGTAGTGCTGAATTATATTTAAGCTTGTTACAATCCTTGATTGTAATAGAAAACTTGAGCAATCTACTATCAAAATAGAATTCACTTGTAGTGCCTTGCACTCCAAGTGTTTGATCAATTGTGTGAACTAAAAACAATTGTGTTGTCTTTTCAAATTGTCTATATTTTAAAGGCATTGGAACTAGACACACCTTATAGTGAACAAAATCTAATTGAAGTGTGATTAAAGTAGTGATTCTCAAATCTCATTTTATTGAATTCCATAGGCTTTACGCATATCCGCTTTTTTCGGTAAAGGTTCATTTTAGACGAATATAGTTCCTCGGCCGCTTCCGCCTTAAACATTTTTAAAAACCAATTTTTGGTAGCGCCGACTCTGTTTTAAACAAGCGATCTATTCAACCTCCCTTCTAGATCTGCACCATCGTCTAACAAGTGGTATCAGGAGTACCTGTTGATTATGTGCTTCAAGTATAACTTAGTAGAAAATGGCTAATGAACCTAAATGGGCTTATAATAGAGCACCTGTTTTCAATGGAGAAAACTATAGTTACTGGAAAGACTGTATGTGTGTGCATATAAATTCCATTGACAGGAAGGTATGGAATGTTATTTTAAATGGTCCTATGGAAATAACCATGACCGATGAAAATAACAGAATTGTGCCTAAGCCTGAAGCACAATGGAATGGTGATGACGAGAAAAAGTATAATTAGGATTGGAAAGCTAAAAATATTCTGATCTCCTCCTTGGGAGTTGATGAATACTAGAGAGTTTCCTATTGTTTGACTGCTAAGGCTATGTGGGACTCATTGCAAGTTTCCCATGAGCGAACCGATGATGTCAAACTAGCTAGAATCAATTCTTTGACATAAGAGTTCGATCTCTTTCACATGGAGCAAGGGGAAACCATTGCTAACATGCAAAAGAGATTTTCTCATCTTATCAATAGACTAAATTCACTTGCTAGGCTAGTTGCCAATGATGTTGCTACTAACAAAATCTTAAAATGTCTTACCAGGGAATGGCAACCAAAAGTAACCACTATAAAGGAAGCGAATGATCTTATGACCTTGTACCTTACAACACTCTTTGGAAAACTTCAACAACGCGAGCAAGTGCTTCTTAGTCTCAAGCAATTTGTGAAAAGGAAAAAGAAGGAGAAAACCAAAAATGCGGAAAAGAAGTCCATAGCTCTAAAGGCTTCTTGTTCAAAGTCCTATGCAAAAGAGCTGAGTGATTGCGATTCGAGTGATGACAAAGATGACGAAAAGAATGAGGATATGGGGCTATTTGTGAAGCGATACAATCGCTATATCAGGAAAAATGGTATCCAACATTCTGAAAAGAATCTAGTCAATTTCAGAAAACAATCAAGATCTTCTAAGAATGACGACAACAAAGAAAGTAGAGCTAGAGGGTCATGCTTCAATTGCGGAAAAGTCAGACATTACAAGCTGGATTGTCCCTTGATGAAAAAGGATAAAGGAAAGGAGACTAATCGGTCACACAAGAAGCAAGTTAAGTCGAGAAGAGCTTACATTACATGGGAAAGCGATAGCGAGTCATCCGAGGATGATAGTTCTAGTGACGAAGAAGAATTCGTCAACTTTTGTCTCTCCGCTCATTAAAAGAAGAAAAACAAAAAGGTACATCATGAAAAATACAAAAATTCTAATAGATTGTATCATTCCGAATTACAAACTGCCTTTGATACCTTACACCATGAAGCCAAAGAAGCCTTTAAACGGCTGGCCTCAAACAAACAAATTTTTGTTCACTTAGAGCAAAAGATACTCGATTCCGAAAGGGAACTAGAAGCTCAAAAGGCTTCCATAGTGGAAGGAACAAAGGTGGATTGTGAGGATATTAGAAAAAGAGTAGTTAACTTCGGGTGTGATACTTGTTACATTTGGCAAAATAAGGTTAGAAATCTCAAGGCCAAACTTAACAAGGCTCTAGAACCCAAAATAATGTTTGCTACTGATAAAGCCCATTTTAGAAAGAGTATGGTTAATCCCTATCAAAAATATACATATGTGGTTAAAAATCAAGATAGAAAAAGTGATACAAGAGTTAACTTTACTTGTTTTTATTGTTGCAAGAAGGGTCACACCATTGCTAAATGTCGCTTTAGGAGATTTCTAGTTCCTAAAGGGGTTTATCAATGGTTGCCTAAATGCAACCATGTTTTCACTCACAACCAAGGAACCAATAAATAATTGGGTATCTATTCTCATTAATTGTGTTCATAGGTACAACATCTTGAGACTACCGAGAGAAGATGGGTTCTCGATAGTGGATGCTAAAGACATATGACAGGAGAAATGTCTCTCTTTATTGACTTTGTGGAAAAGAAGAAGAGATTTGTAACCTATAGAGACAACAACAAGGGAGCAATACTTGGAAAAGGTAGTGTAAGTAATCCCTCATCTACTACTATCTCTGATGTATTGCTTGTCGAGGGCCTTAAACACAATCTCATTAGCATTAGTCAATTATGCGACAAGGGATACAAAGTATCATTTTCAAAAGATTGTTGCTCAATTGAACACAATGATAAAATGAAGGATGTGTTTAATGGTCTAAGGGTAAATAATGTATATCTGCTAGATTTGAGTGAAGTATCATTGACTAGCGATAAATGTCTCATGACAATGAGTGAGGACTCATGGTTGTGGCATAGACGTTTAGTGCATGTCCATTTTGACTTGCTAAACAAGATAGTTTCAAAAGATCTAGTTATTGGCTTGCCCAAAATCAAGTTTACCAAGGATCACTTATGTGATGAATGGCAAATAGGCAAGCAAACAAGGATCTCGTTTAAATCTAAAAACATTGTTTCAACTATGAGACCTCTTGAACTTCTTCATATGGATCTATTTGGGCCATCTAGAATTAAAAGTCTAGGTGTTAACTACTATGGTTTTGTTATAGTCGATGATTTTTCTAGATATTGCTGGACTGTCTTCTTGGCTAGCAAGAGCGATACATTCTCCGCCTTTGAAAAATTTGCTAAACTTTCTCAAAAGAAGTTAAACACAAACATCATATCAATTAGAAGTGATCATGGGAGTGAGTTCGAGAATTATCTTTTTGAGGAATATTATGGTAGACATGCAATTGATCATAACTTCTCCGCTCCATGTACCCCTCAACAAAACGGGGTCGTGGAGCGCAAAAATCGAATTTTGGAAGAGTTAGGGAGAACTGTGATTAACGAAAGTGGGCTTCCTAAATATTTCTGGGCTGACGCCATTAGTACGGCTTGATATGTTTTAAATAGGGTGCTCATTAGCCCTATTCTAAACAAGAGACTGTATGAACTTTTAAAAAGGTGGAAGCCGAATGTGTCTCACTTACATGTCTTCGGTTGTAAGTGTTTCGTGTTAAACAATGGAAAAGAAAGTCTAGGTAAATTTGACTCCAAGGCAGACAAAGGTATCTTCCTCGGATACTCTCAGTCAATTAAAGCCTATAGAATATACAACAAGAGATTACTTATTGTTGAAGAGTCTGTTCGTGTCATATATGATGAGTCTTATCTAAAAAGTGTCGAAAAAGGTAGTTCATTTCATGGTGCATGTGTATATTCTGAAGACATACTCAAAGATGATGAGACGGGAATTGATCAACCTAACCTAGCCAAAATTGAGGAGGAAAAAGATCACCGCCATGAGGGGATTGAGGAAGTTCATCCGTCCAACAATGATGATCTCCCTCCAGCATGGAAGTCTTCCAAAGACTATCCCATCGACAATATTCTCGGTGATATCTCAAAGGGAGTGACAACTCGATCAAAGCTAAGCAATTTCTGTTATCACTTGGCTTTCGTTTCTCAAGTAGAATCTAAAAACCCAAAAGAGTCTTTGCTCGATGTATATTGGTTCCTATCAATGCAAGAGGAACTCAATCAATTTAAAAGAAATAAGGTATGGGACCTTGTCCCTCCAACGTGAGATCATCGAGTAATTGGCACCTGTTGGGTGTTTAGGAATAAACTAGATGAGAACAGAGTAATAACTCGAAATAAGGTGCATTTGGGCGTGCAGGGGTGTAACCAAGAGGAAGGCATCGACTATGAGGAGACTTATGCGTCGATTGCCCGACTCGAGGTTATACGCCTTTTACTTGCCTTCGCTTGTGCTAAAAATTTTAAATTATTTCAAATGGACGTAAAAAGTGTGTTCCTTAATGGTTATATAAATGAAGAGGTTTATGTTGCCCAACCTTCGGGGTTTGAATCCCATGAGTATCCTGATCATGTATACAAATCAAAATGTGCCTTGTATGGACTCAAGCAAGCCCCTAGGGCTTGGTATGATCGTCTAAGCAAGTTTCTCCTTGATCAAGGGTACTCAAGAGGAAAGGTTCACACAACTCTTTTCATTAAACATCAAGGAAAACACCTAATTTTGGTGCAAATTTATGTTGATGATATCATTTTTGGGTCAACTAACATGAATTTGGTAAGGGAGTTTTCTACTTTATTGCAGGGAGAATTCGAAATGAGCTTGATGGGAGAGCTTACATATTTCCTTGGATTGCAAATCAAGCAACTACAGGAGGGTACCTTTGTGAGCCAGACAAAATATTTCCTTAAGCTTCTCAAGCGTTTGACATGCCAAACTCCAAGGCTATTGACACTCTAATGCCTACGTGTGTGAATCTTAACCGAGATGAGAATGGTAAGGATGTAGAGGTGAAAAAGTATCGAGGTATGATTGGATCTCTCCTCTATCTTACTGCTTCTAGACCCGACATTATATTTAGCGTCTGTATGTGTGCGAGGTACCAGTCATCTCTTAAACAATCCCACTTAAAAGCAGTAAAACGCATACTTAGATACCTCTCGGGTACTCCAAAATCTGGGCTTTGGTATTCTAAGGGAAATGGTTGCTCCTTGATTGGCTTTTCTGATTCTGATTTTGCGGGTTGCAAATCAGATAGGCAATGTACGAGTGGCACATGTCATCTGTTTTCAAACTCTTTGGTAAGTTGGCATAGCAAAAAGTATGTTTACGTCGCTTTGTCAACCGCCGAAGCGGAATATGTTGCGGCCGGTAGTCATTGTGCTCAAGTATTATGGCTTAAGCAACAATTGCTCGACTTTAACCTAAAACTTGAGCGTGTTCCAATTTTTGGTGATAACACGAGTGCTATTAACCTAACCAAGAATCCTGTGCTACACTCACGCACCAATCATATCGAAATACGAAACCACTTCCTTAGGGATCACATGGAGAATGGCACTGTGGTGTTTGAGCATGTTGACACTAAAAATCAACTTGCGAATATCTTTATAAAACCCCTCGCTATAGAGTCTTTCTTTCACATCCGGAAGGAATTCGGTGTTCTTGACATTTCGGATCGTGTTTAGGAAATATCTTTCGCATGCTATATATATATATATATATATATATATATATATATATATATATATATATATATATATATATATATATATATATATATATATATATATATATATATATATATATATATATATATATATATATATATATATATATATATATATATATATCTATATATATATATATATATATATATATATCTATATATATATATATATATATATATATATATATATATATATATATATATATATATATATATATATATATATATATATATATATATATATATATATATATATATATATATATATATATATCTGTGTGTGTGTGTGTGTGTGTGTGTGTGTGTGTGTGTGTGTGTGTGTGTGTGTGTGTGTGTGTGCTTTGTTCATCTTTTATCTAACAAATGAAGATGTTTAGAGGCATATGTGAGGGCATTAGCTAACAATTGGAGCTGAGGTAATATCCTTCATATAATGTAATGTATCAAATTAATTGGTCTTATTGGCGTGTATTCCATGATTACGCTTATTTCATCCCTTTGTATGTTTGAAATATGATTAGGCTTGGTATTTATGTATCCTTGTATGCTGAATTGAACAAATTTGATGATTTTTGTTGTTTTTGTTTGCATGAGTCGACCTATACAGGGTTGCGGTCGACTCACAAAAGTGACATTTTTCATGTCTGAGAAGCGGGTATGCTCAGGTCGGCCCTACAGTCGACGCATACCCCTCTTATTTCCAACATGCAAGTTTTCACACAGTACACGTCGACGCATGACCCTTCCATTCGACCCATCACACATAATTTCTGAAAAATTTCTGCTAAATTGTTCATTTTCCACCATCTTCAATGCATTTAAATCATTTTGTCTATTCAAAGTCATCATCATTAAACATTTGCATTAAGCATTGCAACCTACATCAAGGTTATCTATATTCCTCTCCTCTTCCCAAAACCACATTCAAAACCTAGCCTCTACATAAAAGGGTAAAGTCATTATCTTCTCTCCATCTCCAAGAGTAACTTTCTACATCAAAAATTATTTATCTTCACACTAGAAATCAACAATGTCTACCAGAAGGATTACCGGCAAGAGAACCACCAGAGCATCATCTTCTCAAGCAGGTCCATCAACAGGAAACTTACCGGTAACTGTTGTATCTCTATTACCCCCTGAGTTTTTGAAAATTTATGAAAGGAATTCTAGCAAACGATCCGTGGTTAAGCAACATGCTTACTACCGAAAGGTTTCTAAACGTATGCACATTCTAGAAGTGCTTGATCTTCTGGATGCTCAAGGTTTCAACAAATTTTTAGAGTGTGATATTAAGTACAATGAAGATCTTGTGAGGATCTTCTACACAGGCATTCAAGGGAAATTTCAAGGGTTTGAGTTCAACACAAACTGGGAAATACCAAGGTCTGTGTGAACGACTTGGTCTGGAAAACTCTATTTGACATGTCACCGATACCCGTTGAGCCCATTATTAAGGCTACGGATGCTCGTCCTATCATAGGCTACGAGTTCAAAGAAGCTTTGAACTCCATGTTGAAGAAACCATAGGCTGAAATAGGTGAATTTTTCACATGTCCAATCGATTGCATTAGCTGAAATTTGGAAAAGACATGTACTAGAAGTTTGATTACACAGAGTCATTATTTAATTAAATCGTAACTAAAACATGGATTAATTGAGATGATTATTGATTATTTACTTGAGTATTGATTGATTATCAACCTTTGGTTGGTTATTGAGATATTAATTGTTGTTTAACAAGCTGATTGTGTATTGAATATTGAATTCAGTTGTTGGTGATGGATTGATTGTCCTATGCGTAATCATTGAACTGTATTGTGAATTATGATTGAATCTAATTGATTCTTGTGCATTACTTGATAAATATAGTGATGATGTTAAAAGTATTAATACTTTGATTATTATGAAATGTGTTGTGTGTGCAATCACGTTATAATTCTTGTGTGATGAATTATTTGAGAATGCATGGGATTAAGATGCGAGAACGGTCTTAAGTGCATATGGTTGTTGATTGCATACACATCATTTGTTGTCAAGAGGCAATGCTTGCTGGTTTCGTGGAGACTAGTGACTTGTCCCAAACCTAGAGTGGGGTTTGAAAGCCTAGGGGACGGGCTTTTGTTTGTTATTGGTCTAGGGGACGGACCCAGTTTAAATGTAAAAACCGAAAAATAATAACAAGTGTTGGTACCATATGGCATGAGTTGCATTGAGTTTACATCGAGTCGCATGGCATATATAATTGTTGTATGAAATTATGCGTATGTGTATGACTTGTTGAATTGAGGGTTGTGAATGTGTGGTTGTTGAATGATATTGGCAGAGAAAAATTGAAGTGTGAGAATATTGGTGTCGGCGTTGACATGCTTTACATTATTCATTATCTTATGATTTCAATATTGATGTGAATTCTCACCCTTCTGTTGAAATGATGTTTTATACGACATCGCGCAGGTATCAAGGAGTAGAACTGTTCGTAGTTACGAGGTCGCTGTTGGTGCAGCTGTTTAGTATTTTAATTATGTTGGGTCAAGTTGTGCTATGGTCATGTAACACTGGGATCGCTTGGTTTATGTCTTAGAGATACATTATGTACTATACGCTATGTTTTTATATTCATCGGAATATTATGATGTTGGCCTTAGTGCCTAAGTAATGTTGATTTATGTGATGAACATGAGTGTTTCAGTTACGAGAATTATGATGTAAATTGAATCCGCTGCTACATACGGAGTGAAACCTTGAAAAGCATGATTATTTATTAAAGTGTTAATGAGCATGACAAGTGGTTTTTGATGTTTTAAAAATCATGTGTGATACACTTTTATGAATGCATGATGATTTACTCTGATTATTTATATATATTCCACAGGGTTTTGAAGGGTGTTACATTAGTGGTATCAGAGCAGATCGGTCAGTTGACCAAGTTGGTTATTGTGTTTATTCCCCTATATATTTGATATGGGTGTATGAAACTATCGATATTGTTAGTTCTTATGAATTTTTGCTAATGGAATCCAGAACAATGGTCGCCGGTAGGAACGATGAAGCGAGTGCCGAAGCTTTGGCGAAGTTGGCTGGGGCAATTGGACAGAATCCACAAGCCAACATGAATGCTGGAAACAACGCCGATGACGAGTTTCGTGCTTTGGGAAGGTTCCAAAGGAACAATCCGCCAATTTTCAAGGGAACCCATGAAACTGACAAAGCACAGGTATGGCTGAAAGTGATCGAGAAGATCTTTCGAGTCATGAACTGTTCGGATGCGTAGAAGGTGCAGTTTGGTACTCATATGCTAGAAGAGGAAGCCGAGGACTGGTGGGGTAACACTCGTCAGAGGTTTGAAGAAGATGAAGTTGAGGTTACGTGGGATGTTTTCAGGGAAACATTCCTAGATAAGTATTTTCCAGAAGATGTACGAGGGAAGAAGGAAATTGAGTTCCTCGAGCTGAAACAAGGTAACTCAACTGTGGCTGAGAGATCAAATGCTGAGAGATCCAAGTGTCTCAAGTTTGTGAATGGTTTGAGGCCTGAAATCAAGCAAGCCATTGGTTATCAAGAAATTAGGAGATTTTATGAGTTGTTGAACAAAAGCAGGATTTATGATGAAGATAGTAGAGCTAGATCTGCCCACTATAAGAGTTTAAATGACAAGAAGGGAAAAGGCCAATTCAGAGAAAAGCCGTATGTGACTCCTGCTGATAAGGGGAAACAGAAAGCTGGTAACAGCAAGAAGCCGAGTGGGGGAGGAGTTTCCACTCTGGTGAGATGTTATAGATGCAGTGATGAAGGACATCGTGCTCCTGAGTACAAAAGCATTGAGCATAAATGTTTCAAGTGTGGCAAGCCAGGCCACAAAGCTATGGAGTGCAAGAGCGGTGCGAATGGGACTTGCTACAATTGTGGTGAGCAAGGGCATATTAGTACCAGGTGTGATAAACCCAAGAAGGCTAAGCGAATGGGAAAGTGTTTGCTCTATCAGGATCGGAGACTGCTAGCGAAGATCGGTTGATCTGAGGTACATGCTTCATTAATGGTATACCTTTGGTTGCTATAATTGATACTGGAGCTACACATTCTTTTATTTCCTTCGATTGTGTTAAGAGATTGAATCTTGAGTTATCAGTTATGAGTGGTGGTATGGTTATTGATACTCCTGCCATGGGTTCAGTAACTACCCCATATGTGTGTTTGAATTGTCCATTGAGTATTTTTGGTAAAGACTTTGGAGTTGATTTAGTGTGTCTTCACTTAGATCAACTTGATGTTATTCTTGGGATGAATTGGTTGGAATTCAATCATGTCTATATTAACTATTTTGACAAAACGGTTATTTTCCCTGAACCTGATGATGAAGGAGACTTGTTTATGTCTGTTAAGTAAGTGAACAAGTCAGTGCAAGATGGTGCGAAGGTGTTTATGTTGATGGAAACTTTGAGCATTGGTGAAAGTGGAGCAATTGATGCTTTTCTAATTGTTTGTGATTTTCCAAAAGTTTTTCCTGATGAGATAAGAGAATTACTGCCAGAACGAGAAGTGGAGTTTGCGATCGACTTAATTCCTAGAACTAGTCCGATATCGATGGCTCCATATCATATGTCCGCATAGGAATTGAAAGAGTTGAAGAGTCAACTTGAAGATCTACTTGAGAAGAGGTTTATTCCTCCAAGTGTGTCACCGTGGGGTGCACCGGTTTTGTTGGTTAAGAAGAAAGAAGGTTCTATGAGACTTTGCGTGAACTACAGATAATTGAACAAGATGACTATCAAGAATAAGTATCCACTTCCGAGGATTGATGATTTGATGGATCAGTTGATTGTGCGAGTGTCTTTATTAAGATAGACTGAGATCTGGGTATCATCATATTCGTGTGAAGGCTAAAGATATTCAGAAGACTGCTTTTAGAACGAGGTATGGACATTATGAGTATTCTGTGATGCTATTTGGTGTGACTAATGCACCAGGTGTATTTATTAAGTACATGAATAGGATTTTCCATCCTTATTTGGACAAGTTTGTGGTGGTGTTCATCGATGATATTTTGATCTATTCAAAGAGTGAAGAAGAACATGTCGAGCATTTGAGGATTGTGTTATCTGTGTTAAAAGAGAAGCAGTTTTATGATAAACTTTCTAAGTGTCAGTTTTGGTTGAAGGAAGTGAGTTTCCTTGGTCATGTGATTTCGAATAGAGGTATTGTAGTTGATCCGTCGAAGGTTAAAGAGGTATCGCAATGGGAGACTCTGAAATCAGTTTTTGAGATTAGAAGTTTTCTTGGTTTGGCAGGTTATTATCGAAAATTCGTTGAAGGATTTGCCAAGTTATCGTTGCCGTTGACGCATTTGACTAGGAAGGGTCAAGCTTTTGTTTGGGATGCAAAGTGTGAAGAAATTTTTCAAGAGCTTAAGAGAAGATTGACGACAACTCCTATTTTGATTTTGCCGAATCCGGCAGAACCGTTGGTTGTGTATTGTGATGCTTCCTTGATGGGTTTAGGAGGTGCGTTGATGCAAAATCAACAAGTTGTAGCTTATGCTTCAAGGAAACTTAAAGTGCATGAGAGGAATTATTCGACGCATGACTTAGAGTTGGTCGCCGTTGTATTTGTGTTGAAGCTTTTGAGGCATTATTTGTTTGGTACGAGATTTGATGTGTATAGTGATCATAAACGTTTGAGGTATCTTTTTGATCAGAAAGAATTAAATGTGAGGCAAAGGAGATGGTTAGAAATTTTGAAATATTATGATTTTGGTTTGAATTACCATCCGGGTAAAGCAAATGTGGTAGCTGATGCATTGAGTAGGAAATCTTTGCATATGTCGATGATGATGGTAAAAGAGTTGGAAATGATTGAGCAATTTCGTGAATTGAGTGTGGTGTGTGAGAAGACTTCTTACGGAGTTAAGATTGGTATGTTGAAGCTTACTAGTGGTATTCTTGATGAGATTCGAGAAGAACAGAAATTTGATTTGGGTTTAGTTGATCGGTTGACTTTGATTAATCAAGGTCAAGGTGGTGATTTTTGGATTGATGAAAATGGTATCATGACAGGTCGTGATAGAGTTTGTGTTCTAGATATTATTGAGCTAAAGAAGAGTATTCTTGAAGAAGAGCATCGTAGTGGATTGAGTATTCATCCGGGTGCTACTAAGATGTATCAAGATTTGAGGAAAGTTTTGCGGTGGCCTCGTATGAAGAAGGATATTGCCGAGTTTGTATATTCTTGTTTGACTTGTCAAAAGTCAAACATTGAGCATCAGAAACCGTCAGGCTTGATGCAACTGTTGTCTATTCCTGAGTGGAAATGGGATAGCATATCCGTGGATTTTGTGTCTGGTTTACCTAGAACACCGAGTAACTTTGAAGTTATTTGGGTTATTGTGGATAGATTGACTAAATTTGCTCACTTTATTCCTATGCGAATGGATTATCCGTTGGAGAGATTGGAAAAGTTGTACATTGACTGGATTGTTAGTTTGCATGGTATTCCGTCTAGCATTGTGTCAGATAGAGATCCGAGGTTTACTTCGAGATTTTGGGAGAGTTTGCAAAGTACTTTGGGTACGAATTTACGTTTGAGTTCTTCTTATCATCCGCAGACCGATGGTCAGACTGAGAGGACGATTCAGAAACTTGAGGATCTTTTGAGAGCTTGTGTGTTATAAAAGGGAGGAGCTTGGGATAGCTACTTACCTTTGATTGAGTTTACTTACAACAACGGTTTTCATTCGAGTATTGGAATGGCACCATTTAAGGCATTGTATGGTAGGCGGTGTAGAACGCTATTGTGTTGGTATGAGTCGAGAGAGAGTGTCGTGGTTGGACCCGAGATATAGCAGACTACTGATAAAATTAAGATTATTCAAGAGAAGATGACGATTTCTCAGAGTCGTCAAAAGAGTTATCATGACAAGAGGATAAAAGCACTTGAATTTTAAGAGGGAGATCATGTGTTTCTTCGAGTTACTCCGATAACTGGTGTTGGTAGAGCGTTGAAGTCGCGTAAGTTGACGCCACGTTTTATTGGTCCTTATCAGATTTTGTAGAGGATATGAGAGGTAGCCTATCGTGTTGCTTTGCCGTCGTCGCTTGCTAATCTCCATGACGTGTTCCATGTATCTCAGTTGAAGAAATACATTGTGGATCCGTCTCATGTAGTCCAAGTAGATGATGTGCAGGTTAGAGATAACCTGACTGTGGAGACATCACCTATGCGGATAAAGGATCGGAAGTTAAAGCAACTTCGAGGTAAAGAGATTGCTTTGGTGAAGGTTGCATGGGGAGGACCAGCTGGCAGAAACGTGACTTGGGAGCTTGAGAGTCAGATAAGGGAGTCTTATCCTGAGTTATTCGTTTGAGGTAATTTTCAAGGGCGAAAATATTTTAAGTGGGAGAGGGTTGTAACACCCTAATTTTTAGTAATTATTTATTTAATTAAATTAATTGATTAATTGTGTGAATTTGTGCCTAATTGAATTAACTAATTTATGTAATTTGTTTGAAGATTTACATGATATATTTGAATTAGTTCATTTGTTGAATTTATATGAAGTATTTGATTTATTTAATTTATATGAGTTAATTTATTTAATTGATATATGTGATTTATTGAATTAAATTAATTTATGTGATTTATTTTATTGGTATAATAAAATGTAGAATTGTTAGAATTAATAATTGGGCTTAATGGAGGGTGTGAATAGAAATTATGATGGTGACTTAGTAAACCCAATAGAACTATAAGAGTAATTGTGAGATTTATAAAATAAGAGAAAGAGATAGAATTAGAGTTTTAGAGAAGAGAAGTTAGTAAGAGAAGAGAAAAAGAGAATAGAGAACATAAAAGAGAAGAAGAGAAAGAGGCAAGAGGAAAAGAAGAGTGGAAGAGAGAAACTCAGAATTCAAGCATTCAAGGAATCAAGGATTCTTCCCAAAGAAAAACCTAAGGTAAGGGTGGGTATTCTCTCATTGTTGAGATTGTGGGTTAATGATTAATGGGTAGAAGTTTATGTAGGGAAAAACCCTTAGATTTCCCATGATTTAGTGAATTTTTGATTTTTATGAATGCCCTAATATGAGAGGATCGATTACTGTAGCAAAGAAGGGAATGGTTGGTGAAAATACAATTTTCTGAACAATTCTTCGAAAATGCATAGTGAGCAATCGATTGCACACATAACAAAGCTGCTGGAAATTGAATTTTCGAACTGAGCAATCGATTGCACAGGAAAACAGTAGCTAAAATGATGAAATTTTCAAAGGTACAATCGATTGCACTAAGATGTCAATCGATTGCACTTAAAAACAGTAGCTAAAAAATATGAAAAATTGAGTCATACAATCGATTGCACAATAACTCCAATCGATTGTATGTTGTATAAAGGCTGAAATAAGTGAATTTTTCACATGTCCAATTGATTGCATGTTCACTACAATCAATTGCATTAGCTGAAATTTGGAAAAGTCATGTACTGGAAGTTTGATTACACAGAGTCATTGTTTAATTAAATCTAACTAAAACATGGATTAATTGAGATGATTATTGATTATTTACTTGAGTATTGATTGATTATCAACCTTTGGTTGGTTATTGAGATATCAATTGTTGTTTAACAAGCTGATTGTGTATTGAATATTGAATTCAATTATTGGTGATGGATTGATTGTCCTATGTGTAATAATTGAACTGTGTTGTGAATTTTGTTTGAATCTAATTGATTCTTGTGCATTACTTGATAAATGTAGTGATGATATTGAAAGTATGAATACTTTGATTATTATGAAATGTGTTTTGTTTGCAATCATGTTATAATTCTTGTGTGATGAATTATTTGAGAATGCATGGGATTAAGATGCGAGATGTAACATCCATTTTAATTATTTAGTCTTTTTGGTCTTATTTTATTTTGGTGTGTCCTTATGTGGGGGGGTGTCTGAGTGTGTTGGTGGGTGTCCTTGATTTATAGGGGATTGGTTAATAAAAGGTAGACTCTAATATTAATATAATATGATTAATGGTGGTGATAATTTAATAATTAATAGTAGTAATATTATTATTATTATTATTATTATTATTATTATTATTATTATTATTATTATTATTATTATTGGAATAAATAAAATAAGGATTTAGAAATATAAGAGGGGTTTTGGGGTAGAAAGGAGAAGAGAACACGATAAACAGTTTTAGAGCAAGGTTAAGGAGGAAGAACAAAGAGGAAGAGGAAGAAGGCTAAGGCTGTCAAATTCTTGGGGATTCTTCATCAATCAAAGCAATTAATCGAGGTAAGGGGGGAGAAACTGATAGGGATTGGTATTTTACATGAATTGGGTAGAGGGGATTCCTTAACCCCATAGGGATTTGATGAACAAGACGAGTATATTGTTATGATTATGATTGTTGCTGCTATTGATGAGTTTGTGCATATATTGTTGTGATTTTGGTGAGTTTCTGCGTAACGTAACAGAGTTGTGGTTTTGGTGGGGTTCTGTGTAACTTCTGTGGTTTTGGTAATGACCATGAGTTTTGGTTCTGGAGAGAAAGTTTGAGGAACAATTGATTAGAGTAGGGTATAATAGTTGTAGTAATAATAGGATAGAAGATGGATGAAGGGTAATAGGCTGGAATTGAGCAAGGTAATATTTTTGGACAGTGAGGGTTTTGAGTATCGCAGACGCTCGCTAGCAGGTTCGCTAGGAGATCAGGTAGCGAGCACTCGCTAGGGACTCGCTAGGCGAGCTAGGTAGCGAACACTTCCAGTAGCCACTGTCTGCCTTCGCTAGCATATTCACTAAGCGAGCAAGTAACGAACTTTCGCTAGAGCTTCGCTAAGCGAGCAGGGTGGTGAGCGTGACAGAACTTGTTTCATTTTGTGGTTCCATCCAATGTTGATGTTTGGTAGGACCCCTTTTGGTCATGATGAGTATAGGGATGGTGTTTAATGGTGAAGAGTGTATACTTAGTGTGGGATGTGAATGCCCCATAATATTTTATTTAATTAATTGGTGTTATATATATATATATATATATATATATATATATATATATATATATATATATATATATATATATATATATATATATATATATATATATATATATATATATATATATATATATATATATATATATATATATATATATATATATATATATATATATATATATATATATATATATATATATATATATATATATATATATATATATATATATATATATATATATATATATATATATATATATATATATATATATATATATATATATATATATATATATATATATATATATATATATATATATATATATATATATATGATGTATGGCGATGTGATCAGGAGGATCGGGTGCACTTAGTGTGCTTGAGTTATTTATTGTGCATTGGGTGAGTTATTTGTTGTGCAATTGGTGTCGTGCATATCATGGTGTTTTGGTGGGACGGATCGTTGCTCAAGAGGAGTGTATGCGATCCATCCGTACTCCTTTGTGGAGAATGGTGGGATGAATCGTTGCTCGGGAGAAGTGTATGCGATTCATCCGTACTCCTTTGTGGAGAATGGTTAGGATAGATCATTGCCAAGGAGGGGTGTATGTGATTTATCCTGGGTTCGATTGAATGAACTAATGAGTCGGTACCGCATGCATGGTGTTGAGTTGCATATTTGCATTATTGTGTGTTGTGTTTGATGATTGGACAGTAGGTCGTGGTTGGTGTATGTTGGGTGATATTTGATATGATTGCTACCTTTATTTCATGTATCTTATTACCGATAATTTTGATCATGTTTTCTCACCCCTTTGTTGTTGTTGTGGTCTGTTCTTCTTCGGAGGTATAGATAATCCAGGTACTTAGCTAGCTTGGATAGTGGTGTGCGAGTCGAGTCTTAGGATGCTCTGATACGTAGCACGGAACTTGGGTGTTCATCTATTTTTATGTTGCATCTGTTTTATTCCTGTGACGCATCATACTTGGTGAACTTATTAATGAATGTTTTTATGTAAATTGGGCGGATGGCCGAGAATATTGGATTAATAACAATTTCCACTATTTTAATGTGAAAACATCTAATGAAGTGTTTTGTTGAATTTTACAAATGTGATATCCCACTTTTGGGGAGGAACTCTGATGTTTATGTGAAATAACTGTGGTTATGGGGAAGTGGGGTGTTACAATTGGTATCAGAGCAGGTCGGTCCGTCCGGCCAGTGTAGTAGTTGAGTTTGTCCTTAGGATAGCGATTGTGTACCTTTGAATCTGGTGTTGTTTTGTTAAGCAGTATGGCAGGAAGGAATGATGATGCTTTTCCTGCAGCTATGCAAGTGATGGCGCAGGTGGTTGCTAATCAGAACTAAGCTGCGGGTGCGCAATTCCGAGATTTGGCACAGTTTCGGAGTAACAAGCCACCGACGTTTGAAGGAAGAATTTTGGACCCTGAAGCTGCACAGAAGTGGCTGAAGACAATTGAGAAAATTTTCAGAATGATGGGTTGTAGTGATGAGCAAAAAGTGAAGTTTGGTACTCACATGCTGGAAGGTGAAGCTTAGGCTTGGTGGGATAACAGTCGCCAAAGATTGGAAACTGCTGGAACTGCAATTACTTAGGATGTGGTTCGAACTGGTTTTCTGGAAAAGTATTTTTCGGAAGATATACGAAGTGCTAAGGAGATAGAGTTTCTAGAGCTGAAGCAGGGTAACCTGACTGTAGCAGAGTATGCTGCTAAGTTTAAAGAGCTGGTGCAGTATTGTCCTTATTACAATACTGAGGTGGAAATGACTTCCAAGTGTTTAAAGTTTGAAAATGGGTTGCTGTTGCACCCCAAAATTTGCCCAACATTTCTTTACCTAGCTTATGTTTCATTTCATTCACATTACCATTATCATTTGCATTTCATTGACATGTATGCAGGAGATCAAGAGGTATGATTACCAATCAAGAGATACACAATACTTTGAAGCTAGCTAAGAAGGTTATTCAGATGTTCAAGGGTTGATATCCTTGTTAGAGAAGTTAAAAGATCCTCAGAGAGAGTGATTGAAGCCAAGTGTGTAGGTCTCCTAACTTGAGAGTTGTGGGAAGCCATCAGATGATTCTGAGGCCATGAAGATGGACTTGAGGTCTTGAGAGAGCTCATGAGAAGTGTTGAAGATCAGTTTGAGGCCTAGACAGGTCATTGTGCAAGATTAAGAAGGCTCATCCATGAGTGGTGCAGCTAGGGTTTGACTGGGTCAACCCTAAGTCAACTGAGGATTTGAAGGAGGTTGAGACCTAATTCAAGAGCCATGTGATCATGTATTGATACATTAAGATGTTATAAGGATGATTCCAAGGTTAACTCATCATGATTGAAGAGTTTGAGAAGTTTCAAGCTAGGGTTTCTAAGACTTGACAGTGTAAAATCCCCTAGTTTGACCCCTATCTTCAAGGCAATTTAGATCAAGATGTGATTGTCTTCTCATCTTGCCCCCAACATGATTGTTGTAGAGCATGTTATTAGATTTAATTTGAGGGCTATAAGTCCTTGATAGGATTTGTAGAACTCAACTTATGGCTTTGGCAAGTTACAAGTCATCTGAGGTATGTGAATTTGGGGCTTGAAAGTTACCCAACTTGCATGACACTTTTGCCGAATAAGGATGATTTCTATGAACTTTTGGTAAACATTAATGTTGTTCCTTATCCTCTTATATTTACATAGAGTACTAAAAGTCCTTGATAGGATTTGTAGAACTCAAGTTATGGCTTTGACAAGTCAAGGGTATTTTGGGTATTTGTGATTATAGGTCATTTGTGATCATAGGTCATTTTCACCAACTTAGATGCCTCAAATGAAATTTTGTTCAACTAGAAAGTTGTTTAAAATGGGGTTTTAACCTTGACCATGCATCAAGGAGGCATTGAAATGGCTCAAGGAAGGATGTGGTTTGAGGAATTTTGAAAAAAGAAGAATTAAAGGCCTTTAATGACCAAAAAATTGAAATAATTCATTTTGTGTCCAAATAAGGCAAAATAATAGGTCATTTTGAATGGAAAAGTCATTTTAAGAACTTTGGCAATATTGGAATTTTGGTTTGAGGCCATTTTCATACCATTTCATGTTGTTTCTTCATGATGAAGCAACATATCAAACTCACACCATTGGCTTGTAAACAAGGAAATTAACATAACCAACTAATCCAATATCTCATGAGATGATGATTGCAAGCATTTTCATGCCCAAAGGGAGCAAATACACGATTTTGGCACATGGTATTTTGAAGGAGAAAGTGAAATTGCAAAATCTCCTATGGAAGGTTACAGAACTTTTTAGACATTTCCAATGAGGTCTATATAAGCATTAGAGTGTGTTCAGCCATTTTTTTGGTGAAGATTGATTCCTGAAGCAAAGAGAGCCATTGAAAATTCAGAGGTGCAAGTTGAAATCGTATTCTGAGTTCAAGGCCAATCCAAGAGAAATTGAAGATTGCATTAGCTTGGGAAGGTGATTTGGAGTGAATCTGCATCATCTTGAAGGTTGAATCGAGCAAGAAGTGCATCTGGTACAAGCTCAAATACAGGTTTTAACTTCTTGAAATTGCTCTCTAATTATGTGTTTTCAGTGAACTAGAAGCATGTGGTTAGGTTCCCCTATTGATATAGATGGATTTAGGATGGTTAATTACACGGTTAGAGGCAATTCTAGGTGTTGTGCAACTTCTGTTGAGATGGATTTCTCATGATTCTTGGAGTGTTATTCATGATTGGATAGTGGAAATTGATCAGGGAAGAGTGAGGATTACATTAGTGTCATTAATTTTAAGAATCATGATGATCAAGATTTGGTGGATTTCTGAAATTGCTATCGTGTTTGGAGATAGAGAAAGAATTAGGGAATTTAGATGATGGATTCGTGATCAGGATGAAAAATTGAGCAAGATGATGATTTATTTTGTCATTTTTGATGACCTGAGAAGAGCACCTCACCGGAGAAGACGGTGGCGCTGCAACTCAGGCCACCGTCTGAGAACTCCCTCCATTTCAGTTCAAATTTGGGACGATAAGCCATAGCCATTGGATGAAGAGTGGACCTTTGACTCAGGCAAGGAACGGATGGCCACGATTGCATCTCAAAACCTGAAGGGAGACTTCTGAATGAAACACACCGTTTCATTAATTGGCTTGGTTTGGGCTTAGTACACAGATTGTTATCCACACCCCGCTCCTGGCCCAATTCCTGAATTGAACTTGAATTAATTGCTATTCAGCACGCACCTTTTATTATTTTCTTCTTTATTTCTTTTATTTTCCTCATTTCATGTAGTTTTGAAAATAATTCAGAAAAAATAGAAAAATGACTCAATTAATTCCAGGTTTTTTTCCCTTGATTCATGAATGGATCTAGAATTTTATTAAATTGAAATATTAGGAATTCATGCATTTGTGATTTTATGTGCATTTTTTGTATTTTAATTGACATTAAATCCATTATGGTTGATACCTTGTATTGCTGAATTTTGTGTGATCATTTGATGATGATTTTTGAGTTGATTTTTTGTGTGTAGCTAGTTTAGATATGTATGCTCCCCTTAGATTTTTTTTCACATTTTTTTGATGAAATTAGGTAGTGATTTTAGGTTGAAACTTTAGGTTCTCTAGTTTTAGGTGATCCTAACTTGCTAATTCACCTAGAATGATTTCTCTAGTTCCCTTAGATTAGGGTTTTGCCTCTCTTGCTCTTGGGTGATGATGAAGACATGTGTGGGCTGCTGAGAAATGCATGAAGAAGCTTGGATGTGAAGATTTCCCTTCTTTTGGTGCAGTTTTGTTTAGGTGTTAAGATTAGGGTTTGTAAGTAGAGCTTCTAGATAGATTCTCTTCTTTCATAAACATGGAAGGTGTTGATCACTTCCATTATTCCCTATGATGTAAGGTCCCCTTGTGAAGGCCTCATCCCTCCTTTGGTAGGATGTGTGGCTCTTCCCAAGTTGGTAGAACCTTTGAGGGTTCCTTTCTCTGATGATGGAGTGCTTAGTGGTGACCTTTGGTCTTCACTTTGCTTTCCACTATCCAAACCTTGCTCTTGTTAGATGAATCTTTCTCCCTTGCTAGAGGATGGAGTTCCTTGCTAGAAGATTGAAGATGCTAGAAGTTGATACTTCTCTGTATTTGAAAACTGCCATTGGAGCTGAAGCTTGAAGACCAAGAGGAACAAGTTGACACTTGTGAAGAAAAGCCAATTGGGATCAAATGGAGAGCTGAAGCTTGAAGTTGGAGAACAAGTTGATACTTGAGATTGATGTGTTGAAAGCTTGAAGAAGCGAGTTGATACTTGCTATTGAAGATGGTAGCCTTGAAGAGCAGTTACAGACTGAGGACTGAACTGCTGTCAGAGGAGAGCTTTGCTATGAAGCTGTGGGAGTGGTTGATCTGTTTTATTTTCTTGTCTGTTTGCTTGCTGCGCAACTGTATGGATGTGACTTGTTTGATTTTCTTGATGCATTAGAATAAGTTCATATTTAGATTGATTTACTCTAGGAGCATGATTGCACTAGAGGTTGAGTTGCTCCCTCTGCTTGTATTTTTACTGTATGGCTTTGCTTGCGGGTATTCGGTAGAGCTCTGCTCCCTTGCCTATGTGGTTTGTTTTGCTTGAGGGCATCTTATTTCATTTCCTCTGTATGATTATAGTTACTCATATTTTGCTTGATAGCATGTTATTTCTGCTGTATGGTTACAGTTATTCATATCTGGCTTGAGGTCGAGACGAGCTTGTGGAGGCTGCTGCCCCACACACATTTCCTCCCTCACTTGCATTGCATGCATTTTACAGTTGTTTACTATTTACTGTTTAGCTGATGCTTTATCTGTTTCTGTTCACCCTGGCATGATCCCCTAGGAATCTCACTTCCTTTGACAAGGAAGTGATGATTAGAACTTTAGGTTGATACATATGCATGATAACATCTAGGATATCCTTGTTTCAAACCTCAACCATAGGATGAATCCTTGGCATGACAACATTAGGACTTGATAGTCTCCCCTTAGTTGAACATGTTCGTTCTCTCTTCTCGTCTCAAAACAAATTAAAATACAGTAATAAAGGTTAACTGACGTTGTACGTTACGAGCCTTAAGCTATCTGAGAAAGGATTGTTGGAGAGTTTATTTTCAACATTCTGGATGTTTAGTATGGCACCCTTTGGGTGACATGCGATGCATTCACTCTCAGGTCATAGTCTCTAGTGCGATATTGGTTGCAAACATCCATAAAAACCAGTTCTTCCATAAAAGACAGAAAACAAACTTCAAACCTTTTTGCCCCGTGGGCCCATAATTCAAAGGAAGCTTTTCTTAAGAAAAGAGTGTCGTTAACTCACAGTTCTACCGCAAACGGTAACGCCTAAGTCTCCAAGGGTCGAGCTGCGTACACCAAACTGCTGGAACTGTTTGTTAACCCTACTCGAAAAAATAGATGAATCTGAATTCCCGTAATCCGTATTATCCTGAACTACGTAAGCTCTGATCTCTCATACCTGTTGAGAGTACGTAGGCACAATACTGACGTATTGGCGAGCCACCTTCCCTGTAACCTGTAGTTGGTCGAACTACGTTAACTCTGATTTCTCATTTTCTGATGGGAATACGTAGGCATAGAGCGCGACGCTTTGCCGAGTCATTTTCTTTTCTTTTTCAGACCAGCCTTGATAGGTAGATAGTAAACAAACCCGTCAGATAAACACAACAAGCGTGGATCCCATCGAGTACGATGGACGTGAGGGGTGCTAATACCTTCCCCTTGCGTAACCGATTCCCGAACCCAGACAATGGTTGCGATGACCTTGTCTTATACCTTTTCGTCAGGTTTTTTCGATCGTTTCCTTTCCCGTTCTGAGGGATAAATAACGAAAGGTGGCGACTCTTCTGTTTTGCCGGCACCTTATTTTCGCGGTAGCGACAGCTGGCGACTCTGCTGGGGGCTTGATAGTTTCCTGGGATCCAACGTCCCTTATGCGAGTAAGTTTGGGGATCCAACGTCCCCTGCGAGAGTCAATCCTAGCGCTTGTATGATTACTTGTTGGGTTGTGTTTGTTTATCGCATTTTATTTCCTGCATTTTATTTTCAGTATGATATGATTATCTATGCTGTTGTGGGAGGGGCATTCTGATGAGTGAGAAGCCAGACCCAGGCTTGAGTGTACCTAGAATTAGTTGTGGAAATTAGTGGGCGCGTGCTTGCTTTGCAGGCACTAGTGTCTCATGAAATCCATGCTCAGACAAGGTTCTCCCGGTTGACTTCTTTTCCGGCCCTTTGGGCCTGAGGGGTTGTTGGTTTGGAGGATTATCGACTCTGGGGACCGATCATTTGGAATTCAGCTGAGTGAGGCCGCTTCAGGAGAAGGTGATGCCACACCTTCTGGGTATCGTATCACCCCTGTTGAATGTCTGTGACGCTGATGACCGCATAGGATGCCAAACTCGTGTCAGTTTAGGTCCATACCTGTGAGCAGGGTCGGGTTTGTTGCAGGAAACCTTAACCTTCAGACTACCTGGTTTTCTTAATAGTGAATCAGTTTTGTCGGTATCAGAGGTTCTCATCATCAGATATATGTGTGTTCTTGACAGAGCAGATTTATGGTCCGATATCAGGGTTTTCTTCTCATCAGAGATATGGTTGTTCTTGACAGAGCAGTATTATGGTTTTGTTGATACAGAATCTTCACCTTCATCTCCTCAACAGCACAGTCGTCTTGATCTCCTGCTGCATGATTGCATTTTGCATTGTTTTGCATACTCATTTGCATTTCATTAACGTGTGTTTGTGTTGCAGGTACCGTTTCCCCCGGTTCAAGTTTTGTTGCTTTCTATTGTGCTATCATGGGTTCTCTGAGGAAGACTGTGGCCTACAAGCTCCCCACTCCTGATGTTGTTCAGTTGTCTAGTTTGATTGCTTTAGCAGATGATTCTGTAAGAGGTGAATTCAGAAAGTCTTATGGGAAACTGCTCAGCTTGGTTCGTAAACCTTCTGTGTTTGAGTTGAATGGGTTGCACGCTTTGCTGCAGTTCTACGATCCTCCTTTGAGATGCTTTACTTTCCCGGACTTTATTCTCGCACCTACACTAGAGGAGTATGCTGATTTGTTAGGTGTGCCTATCAAGAGTCAGATGCCCTTTGTTCATATGGATGTTGAGCCTAATCTGGCTAGTCTAGCTCTTTCACTTCATCTGGATGCCTCCTAGTTGGTCTTGTCTAGTTGGAACAGGGTTCCCGGTTTCTCCTTGCAGTTCTTAGTGGGAAGGGCCCAGCAGTGTGCCAAAGACGGTTGTTGGATCGTTTTCAACGCTATTCTTGCTCTTTGCATATATGACATCATTCTGTTCCCTAATATGCCTGACTTTGTAGACTTCGACGCCTTTCACATCTTTGCAGCAGGGAATCCAGTCCCTACATTGATTGGAGATGTTTACCATTCCGTCCACTAAAAAAACAAGAACAGAAGGGGCAAGAATGTCTCGTGCTGTGTGCCCTTATTCTATAGATGGCTTGATAGTCACCTACCCAAGAAGGGTCCCTTTGCTTCCTCTGCAGCCACAGCTGAGTGGTCTGAGCATTTTATGAGTCTATCAGCGGAGGATATTGCCTGGTTTGATAGAAATAGGTTGGGTACTGAGATTATCTTCACCTGCAGCGGGTTTCCAAATGTGCCTTTGATAGGCAGGAAGGGCTGTATCAACTATAATCCATCCCTGCTGGTCCGACAATTTGCTTATGCTTTGAGAGCTCCGCCAAAGGATGAAGAGGTGCAGGAATCTCTGTACCTCACTGGTCTTCTAGAGGGGGATATGTTATCTAAGCTTCAGCACACTTGGAATGGTATCAGTAAGCGGGGAAAACCGTTGCTGGGAAAGAGTAATAAAGCCTACGCTCCATATGTGACCTGGATCAGAGCCAGAGCAGATATCATAGGGATGCCGTTTCCTCCTGCCAAGCTAGAAAGCCCCCAAGTGATTGAAGAGCCTACCACCGTGCCTATTCAGCAGCACAATTAGGTGTTAGCTGAGCGAGATAAGCTGAAGAAGGCAAATGAAGAACTGGAGAAAGAATTGGCTCAGCTCAGAAGCGAGAGAAGTGAAGTTGTCCATTCCTTCAAGAGGCAAACGGAGCTGGTAAACAAGTTGGGTACAGATTTGACTAAGCAGTTGGCTGAGCGTGAGCGCTTGGGTCGGGACTTCAAATCTGTCAACGACGTATTGGCCACTAAGAAGCAGCACTTGGATGAAGCGTACCGGAGAATATCCAAGTTTAATCAGCATTGGAAGGCCACTATCCAACGGCAAAGAACGGGAGGATAAACTGAAGCAGCAGATCTCCAAGTTGAAAGCCCAGGTGAAGGCTAGTGAGAAGAGGTTTGATGAAGAAACCGCTCGCCGATATGCCACTGAGGGCCTGCTTAACAAGACTCTTGCTAACCTGAAGGAGCACAAACTAACGTTTGAATCCAAGAAGCGGAAGTTAGAAGACTATTTCGGCGAAGGAGCATGGGAAGACTCAGTTGAAGGTCTTCAATACACTATTGTGCAGAGGGAGTTACTCGTCGAAAGGTTGCTCACTCAGCCTGATCATCCAGAAACGAGGGATCTGTTAGAAGAGTTTTGAGCCCGTGACCGTGCTTGACTATATTTGTAATCCTTTTGTTTTGATCATTGTTGTATGCTGACCATCACCAGGCTTGTTGATCGAGGTCATGCTATTGATTCTGCTTGTACTCAGTGACGTTGTGTACTGCCTTGATGGGCTTTCTTTATATATGAGATGTTATTTCCATGACTAGATTCAGACTTTTTATTATCGGCACTGGCACTCGGGCACTAGGATCGGGGGGGGGGGGGGAAATCTCCCTAATGCACAGACACACGTTTGCATTTGCATGAAGCATTTGCATAACAAGCACGTTGTCATTTTTCTAACCCTTTGTGCATACAGGTTGTTCCAAGATTGATCGAAGGCCAGTCCACCGCTATCTGACCAGAGAAAATCAGGCTAGAGCAATGGAGCAAGTGTAGACTGACGTTCAGGAACTCCAAGAGAGGATGGACCGCTTCATGGAGCTCATGCAAGTGGTTGCCAACGGCCAAGACCAGCTAAGAACCTTGGTCCAGCCTCTGATCTCAAGGGTAGATAGCAACGGTGTACTCCATGGTGGGAATGTTCCAACCCCTCCACCTGTTGAAACTCCTCAGAATGGCATCCCCATGACTGGGGGGAATGGCAGTGGTAACGGGAATGTAATCACTAACATGGGGCTCAATGGTAATACGACTGGCGTCGGTAATGGAAATTTTGAAGCTAACGTCAATGTTGGACTGGGCAACGGCAACACAGGTGTTGGGAATCTGTATGGGCCTCAGCCATGGTTAAAAGAACGTCAAGAAGATTTGTTCTCACAGAAGGGTGCTGAAGGAGAGCTGACTGCTGAAGCACGTCTGAGGTTTAAGGCACTCGAGGACAAGATGAGGAATTTCGAGAACCAGAACAATATGGGTGTCGACATGAGTAAATTGGGACTGATTGCTGATTTCAAGGTGCCTCCCAAATTCAAGGTGCCCGACTTTGATAAGTACAAGGGCACCACTTTCCCTCGTGTCCACTTAAGGTCATACTACCGAAAGATGTCTGCTCACTCTGAAGACGAGAAGCTGCTGATGCACTTCTTTCAGGATAGCTTGTCCGGGCCATCCTTGGAATGGTACATGAGTTTGGAACCTATCAGTGTGCGCACGTGGAAGGAACTTACTGAGGCATTCGTGCACCATTACCAATATAACAGTGACTTGGCTCCGAACCGGGTTCAACTGCAGAACTTGTTGCAGAGGAACAACGAAGGGTTCAAAGAATACGCCCAGCGGTGGCGTGAATTGGCAGCCAGGGTTCAGCCGCCGATGGTTGAACGGGAGCTCGTTGAGATGTTTGTTGCCACTCTCCCAGGGGTTTATTACGAGAAATTGGTCAGTGGTATGTCTGGAAGTTTCTCTGATCTCATCATCACTGGCGAGCACGTTGAAAATGGGATCAAACTGGGGAAAATTCAAGGTGTTAATCTATCCTCAGCTGGAGGAGGAAAGAAACCATATGGTGGTAAAAAGCGTGAAGGGGAAACGAGCGCCGTGTCCAACGCTCGCAGGAAAGGTAAAGGCCCGCGCCAGCAGGTGGCTAGCATAACCATCCCTGCTGTCCAACAACCCCAGCCACAGCAGCAGCCGCAACAGCAGCAACCGAATCAGCAAGGGTGCATAAAGTATCAGAACAGGGCACCTCTGTCGAGTCGTCACCTTGAGACACCGCCCATGTCTTATGCTCAGCTGTTACAAACTCTGCTTCAGTTACAGCTAGTCCAAAAGATAACCCTGGCTCCCTTGACAGTGGCACCTCCGCCAGGTTACGACGCGAATGCAACATGTGACTTTCACTCAGGGGCACCCGGCCACACGATAGAAAACTGCAAAGCCTTCAAGCACAAGGTGCAGGATATGATGGATGCCAAGATCATCAATTTCTTAGATAATGTGCCGAATATCACACAGAACCTTATGCCGAATCATAGGGGAGGTGGGGTGAATGCCATTATTGAAGACAAGATTTTGGATTTATTGACTGACGTCAAGGATCTGAAGACACCGCTTAGCTTCGTTAAAGCTAAGTTGATGAAGAGAGGCTTCTTCCCAGGCTGTGGAGAACTGTGTATGGGCTGTGCGACTCGTCCTGATGGATGCGAACAGTTGACGGAGGGGATTCAGAGTCTGATGATCGAAGGAATCTTGCAGTTTAGCCGAAGGGCCGAATGTGGATTTGGAGAGGTAATGCTGAAGCAAGATGACGAGGTTGCCACCATCACCATCCCTCGCCAGACGATAACCATTTCTGCACCTAGGCCGCCCACCATTACCATCACGAAGGATGGGCCGATACCTTTTGAAAGCACCAATGTTGTCCCGTGGCATTATGGGGCAGACATCTACTGCAACGGACAGAAGTTAGAATTGGAACCATCTGGGCGGTCTGTGGATAACCTAGTGGGAATTGGCGGAATCACGCGCAGCGGAAGAGTGTTTGCTCCACCTGAGATTGTGGCGGACAAAGCGGACAAAGCTGAAGAAACAGATAAGGGAAAGAGTAAAGTCATTGAGGAAACCCCTCGTGGGGTAGAGAAGGACTTACTTGTTAAGGACGCTGAAGAGTTCATGAGGTTGATCAAGAAGAGTGACTACAAGATCGTGGATCACCTCCATCAAACACCCTCGAAAATTTCCATCCTGAATCTGTTGATGTGTTCGGAGTCATATTGCAACGCACTATTAAAGGTTTTGAATGCCACGTATGTACCACAGGAAATCTCGGTCAACCAGTTGGAAGGGGTAGTAGCCCACGTGAACGCTGGAAATGGGTTAGGGTTCACTGATCTGAAGCTGACGCCGAAGGGAAGAAATCACAACAGCGCCTACACATCTCGATAGAGTGTAGGGGAACGATTATGTCTCATGTGTTGGTGGACACAGGGTCGTCGCTCAACGTTCTTCCGAAGAAGGCATTGATGAAGTTAGACACTCGCGGATTGATTTGCACACCCAGTGATCTGGTTGTGAAAGCATTCGATGGAACCAAGCGTCATGTCTTCGGAGAGGTAACACTACCAATCCAAGTTGGGCCGGAAACTTTCAACGCAGTCTTCTACATCATGGACATCATGCCTGCCTACAGTTGTCTCTTAGGCCGGCCATGGATCCATTCTGCTGGCGCCGTGACCTCCACGTTGCACCAGAAACTCAAGTATGCTGTCGGAGACAGCATCATGACCGTATGTGGCGAGGAAGACATAATGGTGAGCCATTTGTCGTCCTTTCAAGTATGTTGAGATGGATGGGAAATCCACGAAACCCTATGTCAGGCGTTCGAAGCCGTTAAGGTCAAGGACGTGTCTCTAGTAATGACCGAGAAACCAGATATGACTCTCTCTTCCTTCAAGGAAGCCCGGGCCGTTGTTCAAGCCGGATCTACCCCAGGCTGGGGGCAGGTTCTAGAAATACCTAACAAACAGGACAGGTTTGGGTTAGGATACTCTCCTGCGGCTGAAGCCTCCTCTTCTCACAGTGTGTCCCGGGGTAAAGGGCCAATCCAGTTTACCAGTGGTGGGGTCATATTTGAGAGTGTCAACGCAGTGTCTGAAGACGGCGAAGACAGCGATTGCGACCTAGACTCTTGGATCCAGCCAAGCAAACCAAGAGAGAGCCTCAATAACTGGTCCATCAGGGATACCATCCAAGTGACAGGCAAAGAGTAATGATTTACTTTCTCCAATCATTTTACAACCCTATGTCCTACCCGGGGCATAGTGGTTTTATTGTCAGGGCCTTGTTTGATTATGTACATGCATTTTACCAATAAATCAAAAGGCGTTTTTCTTCGCATTCAAATATTGAGATCTCTGTTATTCCTGTTTTATATTTGCTTTGAAAAACAACAAAATGGCAATGGGGTTTGTGCTAACCTGCATATCCTTGTTTTAAGCTTAACCCTTGTTATTGCAGGATCCACATAGCAAATGACATCGACTCTGGACCTTCTACGACTCACTTCGACTTTGATTGCCCGATCTATCAAGCCGAAGAAGAGATTGATGAAGACGAAGACCTTCCCGAAGAGTTGGCCCGCTTGTTGAAACAAGAAGAGAAAGTTATTCTGCCTCATGAGGAAGAGATTGAGATTGTGAATCTAGGTTCTGAAGAACTGGTCAGGAACGTCAGGATAGGGGCTGCATTGCAGAGTGATGTCAAGCAGAGATTAGTCGAGATGCTGAGAGAGTATAGTGACATCTTTGCTTGGTCATACGAAGATATGCCCGGACTTGATACTGACATCGTGGTCCATCACTTGCCGCTACGAGAAGATTGTCCTCCCATTAAGCAGAAGCTTAGGAGGACACGACCAGATATGGCTGTTAAGATCAAAGAAGAAGTGCAGAAGCAGCTTGATGCTGGCTTCTTAGCGGTCACTACTTACCCTCTGTGGGTCGCCAACATAGTGCCTGTACCGAAGAAGGACGGTAAGGTATGAATGTGCGTCGATTATCGGGATTTGAATAGGGCAAGCCCTAAAGATGATTTCCCGCTCCCTCATATTGATGTGTTGGTCGACAATACAGCCCAGTTCTCTGTATTTTCGTTCATGGATGGCTTCTCCGGCTACAATCAGATTAAGATGGCGCCGGAGGACATGGAGAAAACTACGTTTATTACACCTTGGGGAACATTTTGCTACAAGGTAATGCCTTTCGGTCTGAAGAACGCAGGGGCCACTTGCCAACGAGCAATGGTTACTTTGTTTCATGATGTGATTCATCATGAGATTGAAGTCTATGTTGATGACATGATTGCAAAGTCCCAAACGGAGGAGGGACATATGGTCAATTTGCTGAAGCTTTTTGAGAGGCTTAGGAAGTTCAGGTTGAGGCTGAATCCTAACAAGTGTACTTTCGGAGTACGGTCTGGAAAACTACTGGGGTTTATCGTGAGTGAAAGGGGCATTGAGGTTGATCCTGCGAAGATAAAAGCAATACAAGAAATGTCAGCGCCAAAAACCGAGAAAGAATTTCGTGGTTTCCTGGGCAGAATAAACTACATTGCAAGGTTTATTTCTCAGCTCACGGCCACGTGTGAACCGATGTTCAAACTGCTAAAGAAAGATCAGGTGATTATCTGGAACGAGGATTGCCAGAGGGCATTTGATAAGATAAAACAGTATCTACAGGAACCTCCGATCTTGATACCTCCAGTGGCCGGAAGACCCTTAATCATGTACTTGACAGTTCTTAAGAATAGTATGGGGTGTGTTCTCGGTCAGCACGACGAGACGGGCAGAAAGGAGCATGCCATTTACTATTTGAGTAAAAAATTCACAGACTGTGAATCCTGTTACTCGATGCTGGAGAAGACGTGTTGTGCACTAGCCTGGGCTGCCAAACGTTTACGACAGTACATGCTCAATCACACAACCATGCTAATTTCAAAGATGGATCCGATCAAGTACGTCTTCGAGAAGCAAGTGCTTTTGGGAAGGATCGCCAGATGGCAAATGGTGTTGACAGAATTGACATTCAGTACGTTTCCCAGAAGGCCATCAAGGGAAGCGTATTGTCTGAATACCTTGCCGAACAACCGATCGAAGACTATCAGCCGATGAAATTTGAATTCCCTGATGAGGACATCATGTTTCTCAAGGCAAAGGATTGCGATGAATCGTTGCCCGACGAGGGTCCAGATAGGAAATCCCAATGGAAATTGATATTTGACGGGGCGGTTAATTCTTACAAAAGTGGCATTGGGGCAATCATCACGACTCCCCATGGATCCCACATCCCGTTCACTGCTAGACTGACGTTTCCGGTCACCAATAACGAGGCAGAGTATGAAGCATGCATCAAGAACCTAGATGTATATGGTGACTCGGCGCTTGTGATCAACCAGATTAAAGGGGAGTGGGAGACTCGTCAATCGAATTTGGTGTCGTACATGAACTATGCTAGAAGGCTGCTTCCGTTCTTTGATCGAGTGGAACTCCATCATGTGCCTAGGGCTGAAAACCAGATGGTTGATGCCTTAGCCACGTTGGCTTCGATGTATAAAGTCAATTTTTGGAATGAAGCTCCAAGGATTGTCCTTTCTCGTCTTGATAGACCTGCATTCGTCTTTGCGATCGAGGAAGCCTCCAATGGCAAACCATGGTTCCATGACATCCAGACTTTCCTTATGACTAAGGAGTATCCTGCGGGAGCGTCAACCCAGGATAAGAAGACTTTGAGGAGGCTGTCTGGAAATTTTTATCTCAATCCTGATGGATTTCTGTATAAAAGAAACCATGATCTCGTGCTACTCAGATGTGTAGATGAGAAAGAGGCGAGTATGCTCATGGAAGAAGTCCATGAAGGCACATTTGGTACGCACGCCGGCGGGCATGCTATGACAAGAAAGATCCTGAGAGCAGGATACTACTGGATGACGATGGAATCAGATTGCTTTAAATTCGCGAGGAGATGTCATAAATGCCAAATTTATGCTGATAAGATTCACGTGCCGCCATGCCCGTTAAATGTCATGTCCTCCCCGTGGCTGTTCTCCATGTGGGGCATCGACATGATAGGCAAGATCGAGCCCACCGCTTCTAACGGTCATCGCTTCATTTTAGTAGCCATCGACTACTTCACCAAGTGGGTGGAGGCAGCCTCGTATGCTAACGTGACCAAGCAGGTGGTGGCTAAATTCATAAATAGGGACATCATCTGTCGATACGGAATTCCTGAGCCAATCATTACTGATAATGGTTCAAATTTGAATAACAAGATGATGAAGGAGCTATGCCAAAGTTTCAAGATTGAACACCACAACTCATCTCCTAACCGGCCGAAGATGAATGGCGTCGTTGAAACGGCTAACAAGAACATTAAGAGGATTATGCAGAAGATGGTTGTGACCTATAAAGACTGGCACGAGATATTGCCATTTGCACTGCACGGTTATCGTACAACAGTACGTACATCAACCGGGGCAACTCCTTTCTCACTAGTGTACGGTATGGAAGCCGTCCTACCGTTAGAAGTTGAGATTCCTTCTTTACGAGTTTTGGTTGATGTGAAACTCGATGAGGAAGAATGGATTAAGAACCGACTAAATCAACTCAGCCTGATGGACGAAAAGAGGTTGGCATCAATTGCATATGGCGCCTGTACCAAATCCAAATGAAGAAAGCTTATGATAAGAAGGTGCGTCCTAGAAGCTTTCAGACGGGTGATCTCGTCCTGAAGAAGATTCTTCCTCCACACTCCGATCACCGGGGCAAGTGGACTCCCAATTACGAAGGTCCGTACATCGTCAGCAAGGACTTCTTGGGAGGAGCCTTGTTGTTATCCACGATGGATGGCGAAGATTTTGCATCCCCGGTGAACGCGGACGCAGTTAAAAAATACTTTGCTTAAAAAATGACCCGCTGGAAAGAAAAAGAATATCCAGGCAAAAATGGGGCATCCCGGCGAACCATAAAAAAGGAAAAAGGTTCGGGCAAAAATTAGGGATATAAAGGAAAAAATGTACACCTGCAAAGTCGAAAACCTGGAAGGGAGACTTTGGCAAAAAGGGTATCCCGGTGAATCGAAAACCCGAAAGGGCGATTCAGGCAAAAGTTAGGGATTCGAAAAAGCAAATGAATGCGTTCCGCGTATGGACTTTCATTGTTTAGTGGTTTGGAAGACCTGAGGGCCGTTTATCTGAATCAATCTCTTTTGAAGCTGAAGCATCGGAGAAGTATCAAAGTCGAGTGGGTCATAGAGGGATCAACTCATGGTGTTCGTCTACGCCTCATTGCCGACTTTTGTGTATATACTGATGTATATTTATGTTTTTATTTGCGCGGCTTCCTCATTCCAGGAGCTTGCATAAAATGTATACTATTCAACAATTCTGTTTGTTTGTTTAGCATCTATCTGTTGTGTTTGCGAAAAAGAACGCCGATGTTTTTGATAAAATGCGCATACATAAACTTACTGGCCTAGGCCACTGATTGTTGAAACAATGAATTACTTGAGCATTTCCACAAGATGATAACCTTGATAGGTCCCTTTGAGAAGGGTATCTTGTCTGTTTGTTTGTGTTGTTGCAGGTATAACATATTCCAGGCAGTACGCCGTATGCGTTCTCGAGCAGGATGATTCCTTCTTCTCCAGCAAGCTCAGCAGCATCTCCCCACAGAGTCCGAACATGAGATCGTAAGCATTGATATGTCTCCCCCAAACAGAGAAGATTCTCTCTCCAATCAGATGTATCCTGAAGGATCGTCATCTCCCCAACTGAGTCATATACTGAAGTGTACAGCACTCGATAGTACAGACTGAAATCTCCAGGAGAATTGAAATTCCCCACAAAGTTGTACTCTCCCCTGTAAGCAGGATGATTCCTCCTTCCCCAGCCGAGTTTGCAGATCCCCAAGAGAGCCGAGTTCTTGGAAAGCAGTTTGCAGATCCCCAGTCTATATATTGATTACAATCTCCATTGGTGAAAGGTTGGTGATTGTTGATGTTAATGGTGGTAGAGAAAAGAGTTTGAACCAAAATTCTCCATTTTGCAAATTGTATTGAAACTTCATTTTTCTCTTCATTACCCTTCCATTTTTTTCCACAAATCATCACTACAAACATCCCTGAATGTATTCATCTTGATTTGCAACCCCATTGATGAAGAATTGAGAGCTTTCCAAGTGAAGTTGCAAGAGAGCAAAAGACCTTGGATCTGAAGATACAAGCCATCTCCATCAAATCTAGTGCAAGCAGAGGATTGTTCATCACATAGAGACCATTCTTGAAGATCCACAAGGCCTGATTCGAAGCTTTTCAACACCTACCATTGTAAGGATCAAGGTATGCAAAATCTTTCCCACACTTTGATTTAGGCATGGCTAGGGTTAGTTCTTGTTGTGAAACTATTAGAGACCATTAGGTGATTCATTTGGATGAGTTTAAGACCAATTGGTGAGGTTTCTTCCATGGAGGTTGATTCTTGATGGAGTTAGAATGAGTGATTTAGGAGGTTATAATGCACGATTTTTGGTTGGTTGTAATCAGCATGGCATAAGGATTAATTATATATAAAGATTGTTGAGTTTTGTGATGGTTGAAAACTGAAGAAAAGTTGGATTCATGGAGTTGTACTGTTCGGTTTGCATGATGTAGCTTGTTTCAATGGAATCCAATGGCACAGTTGTGTTCTATGCAAAATTCTAGTCAAGATTGGTTTTTGGATCGTGGCATTTGGTGGAGTATTGAGGTCACACGAAGAAGATGAAGTTGGTGCATGAGGAGGTATTTTCATGGAGTTTCTAAAACCCTAATGAGTTAAGGTTGAAGACAATAGGTGGACCGTTCGATCGCGGGTGGACCTATTGACTGGGACTTTAATCCAACGGCTATGATTTAAAGAATGAAATGGAGGGAATCAGCCCAAGTGAAATGCCGCGTTTCACTAACGCTGGCTGGGCTTTGTACTCGTTTTTGTTTTCCCCACCCCCATTTCCAAAGCCCAATCGTTTTTAACTTCATCTTGCTGCTATTTACACCGCTATTCCATCTTTTTCTTTAGTTTTTTTTATGATTTTTCTGATACAAGCTGGGCCCAGGCGCGCCTTGCTATGCGCCCCCCCCCCATGTTCTGGGCCCATCATGATACTAACTGCATTTTATTTCTTTCTACACCCCATGTGATAATTCTCATATTAAACTTCCTCCAAATTTTATTTCATTTCAAAAATTCATAATAAATTGAAAAATACATATTTTTTAATGAGACTTTTTTTCCCATTTTCTATTTTTTGTCAAGAAAAATATGAAAACATAAAAATTGTCATTTTACTTCATTTTCATATTTTTTGCATATTTTTACATTTAATAGCTTTTTTTAATTCTTTTGGTTTATGCTACTATTTGTTGAATTTAGTTTAGGAGCTTCCTTTAGGATTTTCATCCTATTCTTTTTAGTATAACTAGATATGGATATTAGGTGCCCCCTGATTTTTATACTATTTTTTAGGATTTATTTTAGGTAGTTTAGTTAGAAACTATTAGGATAGTCAATTAGGGTTGTGAATATAATATAGGTATAACAAAACAAGTTTCTTTTTGGGTTTTCTTTAGGATAAATTAGAAGATGGGACTATAGGGGTATTATGGGTAAGTGATAGATCCCTTAGAAAATGCTAGAAGTTCCCCTATTATGTTAATGCTATTAGTATATTTCTGTAATTGATTGATTGTATGGTGTATTGGGCCTGCTTGGGGTTTGGGTTTGAGCTGAAGACTTTGTTGATGAAGCCCATTGAAGACAAAAGGAATGAAGATCAATCTCAAGAGTTGATGAAGATTGCAGCTTGCTGGCAGCTGTTGAAGATTATAGGCACTAGGAGCTAGGTAGAGCTCTAGAATAGAAACTTGATTCACAAACATGGAGGGTCTTGTTTGCCTCCATTCTTTCTCTATGATTCAAAGTCTCTTTTAAATACCCACATCCTTCCTTTGGAAGGATTAGTGAATGTATTTAAAATATAGAACTTGTGAGAGAAAACTGTCAGTATCATGTTAACAGTCAGTAGGCCACCCTTGGTAGGCAACTGACTGCTTAACATCCAATGCATCCTGTTAACTGCTACTCATCTTGGAGAGTGAGACTTGAAGAAAAGCCATTGAAAGATTGAAGATAGAGACCTTGCTTGAAGGCTTGAAGATGAAGACTGATGCTTGCTTGAAACTTGTAGATGTTTGAAGATGACTTGAAGACAGATGTTGATGAAGATTGCTGTTTGCTGTTTATTTTTGCTGTTTATAATTTTTGATGTATTGTTTGAATTTCCCTAACTGTATTGTTTGCCCTTTAACCTGTTAGGTTGAAAGCGAATTTTGTTCGCTTTTGCCTATTGTTTTCTAGGTTCGAGGTTGAGTGGGACTCCCTTGCCTCGCTTGTATTGTTGCATTCATGCATATTTTACTGTTTTATTGTATCTGTTGTTTCTGTTTCCGTTTATCCCTTAGGATCTCTGTTTCTCTCTGCGCAAGAGAGGAACATGATAGACATTAGGTCTTAACCCATGCATGATAACATTAGGTTAAATTTTGATTCCCCTTTTTAAACCATAGGTTTTAGAGTTATGTCTCTTCTTTCTCAAAACAATCAGAAAAACACAATAAACATTTCAAACACAATAAAAGACATTTCTTCCGTAAAAGAATGTGAACCAATCAAAACGTCATTTTTGTCCGCTTGGACCAGTAATCAGAAAAACCTTTTTAGAAGGAATAAAAACAATCAAAACAAACTTGTGTCGTACGTGGCCCGAACTACGTTTGCTCTGATCTTTCATGCTGTATGAAAGTACGTAGGCATAGGATGCGATATCCTAGCGAGCAACCTTCCCCTCCTTTCCCGTAGGTAGGCGAACTACGTTGACTCTGATTTCTCGTTCCAGACGGGAATACGTAGGCATAAAGTGTGATACTTTGCCGAGTCATTTTATTTTCTTTTAACCCTTGACCTGTAGAGTAGATAGAATAACAATCCGTACCAGAAAACAAGCGTGGATCCCGTCGAGTACGAAGGACGTGAGGGGTGCTAATACCTTCCCCTTGCGTAACCGACTCCCGAATCCAGGATTTGGTTGCGATGACCATTCCTTTCCCGTCTTTGCGGTAAGTTTACTTCGAGCGTTTCCTTTCCCTTTGTTGGGATAAATAACGCACGGTGGCGACTCTTCTGTTCAGCCGGCGCCGATTCTCGCAGTAGCGACAACTGGCGACTCTGCTGGGGATCCAACATCCCCTGGCCGCTAAGGACTGCGACAGTTCCTTATGCATTTGGGATCCAACGTCCCTTAAGCGAGTTAATCCTAACGCTTGTTTTCCCGTCGAGGATTTTGTATGGATTTACTTTTTCTGTCATTTACTTTCAGCATTATATTATTGTTATTATTGCTGTATTGGGGTTGTGACGGGTGTTCTATGATTGAGAGATAAGCCGGACCTGGGCTTGAGTGCACTTAGAATTAGAGTGGAAAGTAGTGGGCGCGTGTCGGCTTTGCTTGCATTAGTGTCCCGCAAAATCCACACTCGGACGAGGTTCTTCTGGTTGACTTCTTTTTCTACCCTTTGGGTCGAAGGGGTTGTTGGTTAGTTGAATTGTCGACTCCGGAAACCGATCATTTGGAAGTTGGCTAAGTGAGGCCTCTTCAGGATTTGATGATGTCACTCCTTCTGGGAATCGTATCATCAACCCTGAAAGTCTGTGACGCCGACGACCGCATAGGATGCCATACCATTGTCAGTTACTAGGACACCTACCTGTGAGAGGGTTTGGGGCTATGCAGGTAACTAGACCTTCAGATACCGGTTTGTTCCTTGATTTGAGATTCAGGGTATTTATGGACAGTTGATGGTTCTATCAGAGACCAGTTGGAGTTATGTTATGGGGTCTATCAGAGACCAGAGTTGAAGCTTCATATTGGGTCTGTCTAAGACCAGGGTTTGAGGAATTCTGGAGGGTCTATCTGAGACTTATGATGTGGTTCAGGCTTCTCAGCCATGGCATTTGGTCCCTATTGCATCTATTTGCATTGCATTGTTCGCATAACCATTACCATGCGCATTTCATTAACGTGTGTCTGTGCTGCAGGTGCATTTGCATATTCCCTGATTCTAGTGCCCGGACTTCTGCTTATTGATCATGGCTGGTTTGAGAAAGACAGTTGCGTACAAGTTACCTACACCCGACATTACTCCCCTACTTGGTCTGATGTCCCTTGCTGATGAGGAGGTTAGGAGAAGTTTCAGGATGAGTTATGGAAGACTGTTGAGACTGGTTTGCAAGCCAACTACTGTTGAGCTGAATGGGCTATATACATTGATGCAATTCTATGACCCTGCCTTAAGATGTTTCACATTTGCTGACTTTATTTTGGGGCCTACCATGGAAGAATACGCAGAGTTTGTCGAGCTGCCGGTGCAAAATAAGGTTCCTTTCATCCATCGTGACGCTAAGCCCCAGCTGGAGGACTTAGCTAAGGCCTTGCACATGAACGCTTCTGAACTATTAGTGACTTCTTGGCTCGGGGTTCCAGGTTTCTCCCTCGATTTTTTGGTTGGCAAAGCTCAAGAATACGCCAAGAGCGGGTGCTGGATAGTCTTTAATGCTATCTTGGCTCTGTGCATCTACGGAATAGTGCTGTTTCCCAATTTACCCAATTTCGTGGACTTTGACGCCTTTCATCTGTTTGCTGCTGGCAACCCTGTACCCACTTTGATTGGAGATCTCTATCATTCATTGCACTACAAAAATGAAAATAGAAGAGGAAAGACTGTTTACTGCTGTGCACCGCTGTTGAACATGTGGTTTAAGATCCATCTCCCCCTGAAGGGACCTTTTGTAGATAGTGCAACTACAACTGACTGGCCAGAGTGCCTGATGAGACTATCTTCTGAAGACATTGAGTGGTTCGACCGAGACTTGCTGGGGTCTGAGCTTATTTTCAGCTGCGCCGGATATCCTAATGTTCCTTTGATAGGAAGAAAAGGGTGCATCAATTATAACCCATCTCTGCTCGTTCGCCAGTTTGGATACGCATTGAAGAACCCACCTAGGGAGGAAGAAGTACAGGAATCTTTGTACTTCACCGGTGATTTGAATGGAGAGTTACTAGCTAAGCTTCAGCATGCCTGGATGTGTATAAACAGAAGAGGGAAACCACTGTTGGGGAAGAATGATTGTCAGGCCTATGTACCATACAAAGTTTGGATCCAAGAGAGGGCAAAACAGTTGCTGATGCCATTTCCAGCTGCACCGGTTCATGTTCATGTTCCAGTGGAGGAACCAACCACCGTTACTATGGAGGTCTATGAGCGAGTTGTAAAAGAGAAGGAAGCCTTGCTGTTGGCTAATGAAGAGTTAGAAAAGGAATTGGCTCAGATGCGTAGTGAGAAGAACAAGGCTGTGCATTCTTTCCAACAGCATACTGAGTTAGTAAACAGGCTAGGTGTTGAATTGACCGAAGAGAAAAAGAAGCGTGAACGCTTGGGGAAAGAATTCAGAAGCTCTCATGATATGTTGGAGTCCAAAAAGAAAGCACTTGATGCCGCCCACCGGGAAATCTCTTCTTGTAACAAAACGTGGAATGCTACGCTAACCAACAACAAGAAGAGGGAAGACAAATTGAAGCAGCAAATTTCTGAACTCGAAGAACAGTTGAAGGCTAGCACTAAAAAGTATGAAGAGGAGGTGATGGCAAGATATAGTCTTCAGAATGCATTGAACAAGGCCATCGAAGGCAAGAAAGAGGCTGTGTCTCAGAAACGGAAGCTGGAGGATTGCTTCGGAGAAGGGACGTGGGAGGAATCTGCTGGTGATTTACGACGTGTTCTCAAGCGAAGAGATCTACTTGTTGAGGGTTTGCTTACCCGACCAAGTCATCCAGAGACTAAAAGGTTATTAGAAGAGTACCAGGCCTATGGGAGCACTTGACCGTTTCATGTATTAACGTGTATGCTTTATTTGCATTGTGCTGACCATCACCAGGATTGTTGGTTGAGGTCATGCCTTCTTATTGTACACTCATTGATATTGTATTCCTGACTTGATGGATTTCTCTGCAATATATGAGGTGTTTTCTATGATTCGGATCCGACCTTCGTATTGCTATCACTGTCACCGCACTGACACATTCACACTAGAATCAGGGAATGATATTCCCTAATGCACAGACACATATTGCATTGCATTCGCATTCATATTGCATTACAGGTGATTATTGAATTGTATCTCACTCCCTGCACCGTACAGGTCTTTTCAGGATTGAAAGTCAACGCCCGCACCGATACTCCACTCGCACCAACTGCCGAAGAGTTATGGATCAGATGCAGAATGAAATGCAAGACATGCGTGATAAGCTGACGCTATTCATGCAGACAATGGAGACCATTGTGAAAGGCCAGGAGAACTTGCAAGCTTTGGTGCAGCCTTTGCTGATGAGAAATGCTAGGCACGGAAACAAAGACCATAATTCTGTGCGAGTTGACACTATTCACGGGGATGGTACTCCTACACCGGTAGCCCCACCTATGGTGAACATACCTGCTGTCAACGTAAACAACGGCGCTGCCGCCGGGAACGGTAACGCAGGAATCGGTAACGAGACTATCGTCAACAACATTGGGTTCGGAGATGTCAATCTGGGTTGTGATAATATGGGTGGTAATGGCTTCGGTAACAATGGATTCAGCTTTAATGACCAGGGGTTTGATCATGCTGGGAAGTACGGCTTCAACGCTCAAGGCTTCGGACAGGACGGATTTGGTATGACTAATCAGGGTTACGGCGGGCTCGGTAATGGAAATGGTGCCGGGATAATGTCTTTTGGACCTGCCGGAGTCGCTCCGGGGTATGGTAACAGGGGGCGGGGCCCTGTAATGAATCAGACTAGATTTGGCCGTAACAACGGGTACGATGGATATGGAACTGGGAACGGTAATTGGCTAGAAGATTAGCAAGAAGATGCTTTCTCCGGTGGAGGTTTTGAAGGTCCTATGGATGACTCTCAGAGAATCAAGATGCTCGAGGAGCAGATGAAAGGGGTCGTGAATCAAAGCGCTGTTGGCTTAGATATGACCACAATGGGTCTGGTGCCTGGCCTGAGGGTACCTCTAAAATTCAAAGCTCCCACATTTCGACAAATATAAGGGGGATACCTGTCCAAAGGTGCATGTGCGATCATACTACAGAAGGATGTCGGCGTATTCAAACGATGAGAGGATGCTGATGCATTTCTTTCAAGACAGCTTGTCTGGCCCTTCCCTTGAATGGTACATGGGGTTGGAGCCAACTCAGATAAAAACTTGGAAGCAGCTGGCCGAAGCGTTTGTGGCTCATTATAAGTACAACAGTGACTTGGCACCCAACCGGGTCCAATTGCAGGGGTTGTCCCAGAAGAAGGATGCGAGCTTCAAAGAATATGCGCAGAGATGGCGCGACATGGCTGCACGAGTTCATCCTCCTTTGGATGACAAAGAAATGAATGATATGTTCATAGGAACATTTACCGGTATGTTTTATGACAAGCTGTTTCATACTTCTTTGGGCAGTTTCTCGGACTTAATCCTGATGGGAGAGAAAATTGAAAGCAATATTAAACTGGGAAGATTCCAAGCTGAGGAATCCACTTCAGCTGGCAGTAACAGAAGGGCTTTCGGTGGGCGCCGTCAAGGTGATGCAAGTGCAGTGTTCGGGGGCCGAGGCCGAGGCCGGGGCAGAGGTCGAAACCAGTACAATCAACCGCAGCAGGTGGCAAGTGTCACCATTCCATTTCAGCAACAACCAATGCAACAACAGCAACAACAACCACAACAGGGGGTACATCCTGCCCAGCGCAGAATCCAGGGGGGCAGACCAAGGAGGGTGTTTGAAACGCCTCCTTCAACGTATGCAGAATTGCTACAGACGTTACTGGGTTTGAACTTGGTGGAAAAGAGAACTATGGCGCCAGTAACGGGCACTCCTCCGTACGGCTTTGACGCGAACAAGCACTGTGAATTCCACTCCGGGGCTCCTGGCCATGACGTAGAGAGTTGCCACGCGTTCATACATGTGGTGCAGGATCTATTGGATAGTAAGGCTATCAATTTTGGACAGGCAGGTCCGAACATAGTACAAAAGCCCATGCCCAATCACGGGGCAAATGCTATTTTAACCGAGGAGGGTTTGAACTTGATCATGAATCTTGATGACCTCAAGACACCGTTGTGTGAGATAAAGAGCAGGTTATTGCAATGAGGTGTGTATCCGGACTGCGATGAGTATTGTTTAGAGTGTTGGACCCAAGTTGGGGGTTATGCTGAATTGAAGAGGGGTATTCAGACCTTAATAGATGGAGGCACATTGCAATTCGACAGAACGGCAGTTGAGGAACCTACAGAGGTATTAGCAGACGAGCAAAGTGATGTAGCTACCGTGACAATTCCCCGAAAAACAATAACCATAACGGCGCCAGCCAGGCGACCGCCGATCACTATCACCAAGGCAGGACCAATCCCTTATGAGAGCACTAAGGCTGTACCCTGGACCTATGGGTTGGAAGCGTACTGTGATGGGGTGAAAATTGATGTTAGTAAACAACCAGTTGAAGTTGTGGACAATGTCGTCGGTACCGGAGGGATGACGAGAAGTGGGAGAATCTTTATATCGCCTGAGGTAGAGGCCGAACGACTGGCGAAAGGAAAAGGAAAGATGAATGAGGATGTCCCTGTGCAGAGGAACGAAAAAGAAACGTCGTTGAAGGATGTGGAAGAGTTTATGCGCCTTATTCGTAAGATTATAAGATTGTTGAGCACCTCCAACAGACGCCATCAAAGATATCCATACTGTCGTTGCTATTATGTTCCGAAGCTCATAGCAATGCATTGTTGAAAGTTCTGGATACTTCCTTCGTACCCCAAGATGTTTCCGTGAATCAGCTGAAGGGGGTGTTGGCGCACGTGAACGCAGGCCATAGCTTGGGATTTACAGACTTTGATTTGACCCCGAAGGGGAGAAAGCACAACATGGCGTTGCACGTCTCAGTTGAGTGTAGGGGCTCAGTCATGTCTCATGTACTGGTAGATACCGGATCTTCCTTAAACGTGCTGCCAAAGAAAGCAATGATGAAATTGGACGTCAGGGGAATCATGTGTACGCCTAGTGACTTGGTGGTCAGGGCATTTGATGGTACACGAAGAACAGTCTTTGGATCCATAACGTTACCTCTACAGGTGGGGCCGGAGGTTTTCGAAACTGAATTTTACATTATGGACATACAACCCGCATACAGCTGCCTTCTCGGACGACCCTGGATCCACGGTGCTGGGGCAGTCACATCTACCTTACACCAAAAGCTGAAGTACATGGTAGGGGACAGTGTGGTCACGGTCTGTGGAGAAGAAGATATATTGGTTAGCCATCTGTAATCATTCAAGTACGTAGAAGTCGACGGCGAGATCCATGAAACACCCTGTCAAGCCTTTGAAGGGTTGCGCATCAAAGACAAAGTTCCAGGGCCGAGTAAAGCGTCAGAGGTAGCCGTCTCGTCATACAAGGAGGCTCAGGCTCTAGTGAAGGCTGGTGAGACAAAAGGATGGGGCAAGGTTCTAGATATTCCCGTGAAGATGGACAGATTTGGGCTGGGATATCAACCATCATCATCAACGCCTGCTGCAGGGGCACCCCGTTTCAAAGGACCTATAACAATCACAGCTAGTGGAGTGTATCACGAGGCCATCAACGCTGTTTCAGATTCTGAAGAAGGAGACAGTGACTGCGACATGGACGCCTGGATTCAGCCGAGCGTGCCAGGACAAGGATTATGCAATTGGTCTATTCAGGAGATTGTTCATGTGACTCACAAATAGTAATACTTTGTTTTCTTAATTGTTGAACAATCCGGTGTCTTACCCGGGGCATCGTGATTTTGCTTAGGGTCGTGCTGTTATGTACATTGCGTTGTTTAATCATTAAATAAAATGTGTTTTTTCATGTACAAATATTGCGATCTCTGTTTTTCCTGTTTTTGTGTTTTACAATAAAATGGCAACATGGTTATTTGCTTTATATGCATACTTTGAAGCATTTAACCATTCCTTTTGCAGGATAATATTTTCAGATGACATCATTGAACCGCCTATGACTCATTTCGACTTTGAGCACCTGGTATTTCAGACCGAAGAAGAGATTGTTGAAGATGGCGACGTTCCCGAAGAGTTGTCTTGGTTGGTAAAGCAAGAAGAATGAGTCATTCTGCCTCATGAGGAGGTCATTGAAATTATTAACCTAGGGTCGGAAGGGGTTGAAAAGAACATCCGTATAGGAGCCGCGCTGCAGAGCGACGTCAAGCGAAGACTGGTTGAAATGCTCAGAGAGTACAGTGATGTGTTCGCTTGGTCGTATGAAGACATGCCTGGGCTGGATACGGATATGGTTGTGCACCGTCTGCCGCTAAAAGAAGAATGTCCGCCGGTCAAGCAGAAGCTTCGCAGAACTAGACCTGATATGGCAGTGAAAATTAAGGAGGAGGTTCAAAAGCAGTGGGATGCTGGTTTCCTAGCTGTTACAAAATATCCCTCATGGGTCGCTAATATTGTACTAGTGCCAAAGAAAGACGGTAAAGTGAGAATATGCGTAGATTACCGTGATTTGAACAAAGCGAGCCTGAAAGATGATTTTCTGCTTCCTCACATCGATGTGCTGGTTGACAACACTGCTCAATTCTCCGTATTCTCCTTCATGGATGGCTTCTCGGGTTATAATCAGATTAAAATGGCGCCAGAAGACATGGAGAAGACTACTTTCATAACGCCTTGGGGAACATTTTGTTACAAAGTGATGCCCTTCGGATTAAAGAATGCTGGGGCAACGTATCAGCGTGCAATGACGACTCTTTTTCATGATATGATGTATAAGGAGATCGAAGTTTATGTCGATGATATGATTGCCAAATCCCAGACGGAGGAAGAACATTTAGTGAATCTGTTGAAACTATTCAAAAGGCTTAGGATGTTCAGGCTGAGACTGAACCCTAACAAGTGCACCTTCGGGGTGAGATCGGGTAAACTGCTGGGGTTTATCGTGAGCGAAAGAGGAATAGAGGTTGATCCTGCAAAAATAAAAGCAATACAAGAGATGCCGACGCCTAAAACAGAAAAAGAAGTACGTGGGTTTTTAGGGAGGTTGAACTACATCGCGCGGTTCATATCTCACCTGACAGCTACGTGTGAGCCATTGTTCAAGCTGTTGAAAAAAGACCAGGCTGTAACATGGAATGAAAATTGTCAAAAGGCGTTCGATAAGATAAAACAGTATTTGCAAGAGCCTCCTATTTTGATACCTCCAGTGGCAGGGAGACCCTTGATTATGTATTTGACGGTTCTTGAGGGAAGTATGGGTTGTGTTCTCGGTCAACATGACAAGACAGGAAGAAAGGAGCATGCAATATACTACTTGAGTAAGAAGTTTACTGAATGTGAATCTCGATATTCAATGCTCGAAAAAACTTGTTGCGCGTTAGCCTGGGCCGCCAAGCGTTTGAGGCAATACATGCTGAACCATACAACCATGCTCATCTCGAAGATGGATCCTATCAAATATGTATTTGAAAAGCAGGCATTATCGGGGAGAATTGCCCGTTGGCAGATGGTTTTGACCGAATATGACATCCAGTATGTCTCGCAGAAGGCTATAAAGGGGAGTGTACTATCTGAGTACTTGGCAGGGCAGCCTATTGAGGACTACCAATCGATGAGGTTTGATTTTCCTGACGAGGATATCATGTACCTGAAGATGAAAGATTGTGAAGAACCGTTGCCGGACGAAGGACCAGAATTGGGTTCCAAATGGAAGTTGATCTTTGACGGAGCTGTAAACGCCTACGGTAGCGGAATAGGGGCAATCATCACTACTCCACATGGTTCGCACATCCCATTTACTGCTCGATTGACCTTTCCAGTTACCAATAATGAAGCCGAATACGAAGCTTGTATCATGGGGCTTGAAGAAGCCATTGATTTGCGAATAAAAAATATGGATGTATACGGAGACTCAGCTCTGGTGGTGAATCAAATAAAAGGAGAATGGGAGACACGTCAGCCTAATTTGATACCATACATGAATTACGTGAGGAGGTTGTTGCCTTTCTTTGACAAGGTTGAATTGCATCATGTGCCGCGAGCGGAGAATCAAATGGCCGACGCCTTGGCCACATTGTCTTCCATGTATAAAGTCAACTTCTGGAATGAGGCTCCCAGAATTGTTATCTCTCGGCTTGACAGACCTGCCTTCGTATTTGCCATTGATGAAGCATCTGATGAAAAACCCTGGTATTTTGATATCCTTAATTTCCTGAAAAGCAAAGAGTATCCGGCTGGGGCATCCAGTCATGATCAGAAGACTCTCAGGAGATTGGCGGGTAATTTTTATCTGAATCCGGACGGTGTCTTATACAAGAGAAATCACGACTTGGTGCTACTACGTTGTGTAGATGAGAAAGAGGCGAAGCTGCTCATGGAGGAAATACATGAAGGTACATTTGGTACGCATGCTGGTGGGCATGCTATGACGAGGAAGCTGTTGCGGGCAGGTTATTATTGGCTAACTATGGAAACCGATTGTTTCAAGTTTGCAAAGAGATGTCATAAGTGCCAAATCTATGCAGATAAGATCCATGTGCCTCCGAGTCCTCTGAACGTGATGACGTCACCGTGGCCGTTTTCAATATGGGGAATCGACATGATTGGAAAGATCGAGCCGACGGCTTCTAACGGACATCGGTTCATTCTGGTAGCGATCGATTATTTTACCAAATGGGTGGAAGCGGCATCTTATGCAAATGTGACCAAGCAGGTGGTAGCTAGGTTTATCAAGAGAGATATCATTTGCAGATATGGAATCCCCGAGCGGATAATTACCGACAACGGTTCAAACCTGAATAACAAAACGATGAAGGAGCTGTGTCAGAGTTTTAAGATCGAGTATCACAACTCCTCTCCTTATCGACCCAAGATGAATGGCGCTGTTGAAGCGGCCAATAAGAACATAAAGAAGATTGTTCAGAAGATGGTGGTGACCTATAAGGACTGGCATGAGATGCTACCTTTCGCTTTGCACGGTTATCGTACGACGGTACGCACATCAACCGGGGCAACCCCGTTCTCGTTGGTATATGGAATGGAAGCAGTGTTACCACTGGAAGTTGAGATTCCTTCCCTGAGGGTATCACGAGATGTCCAACTAGACGAGGCAGAATGGGTGAAAGACAGGTTGAACCAGCTGAGCTTAATGGATGAGAAGAGGTTAGCTTCTCTAGCATATGGTCGGTTGTACCAGAGCCGAATGAAGAAAGCATATGATACGAAGATACATCCTCGGAGCTTTCAAACGGGCGACCTTGTGCTAAAGAGGATTCTCCCGCCACAGGCAGATCACAGGGGCAAGTGGACCCCCAACTACGAAGGGCCATACGTTGTCAGAAAAGTCTTTTCAGGAGGAGCTTTGTTGTTGTCCACCATGGACGGTGAAGACTTTACGTCACCTGTGAATTCGGACGCAGTTAAAAAATACTTTGCTTGAAAGTGACCCGCTGGACAGAAAAAAGAGAGTCCAGGCAAAAATGGGGCATCCTGGCGAACCAAAAACAGAATGAAAGGTTTGGGCAAAAATTAGGGATAAAATTGAAAAAATGTACACCCGCGAAGTTGAAAACCTACACTGGGCGGCTTCGACAAAAAAGGGTATCCCGGTGAACTGAAAACCCGTAAAGGGCGGTTCACGCAAAAGTTAGGGATTTGAAAAGCAAATGACTGCGGTCCGAATTTGATACTGCAGTGAGCATTGGTGTGGGAGAATATACCTGAGTGGGTCGATTATCAGATACAATCTCTTCGGAAGTGTGAATATCGGGAAAGCACTAGAGTCAGGCGAGTCATAGGAGGATCAGCTCATGATGTTCGTCTGCATCCCGTTGCCGACATGTGTACAAATTTGAGTTGTCATTATATTTATGCTTCTTGTGCATACTTGTATATTTGTTGTGCGTAGCTTCCTCTTTTTAGGAGTTACATCCTGTGTACAAAACTCCGCCCAGTTAGGGGCCCAATCAATAAAAACATGTTATTCAGTATTTGATGCTGGTTCTTTACTGTTTTGTACATGACAAACGCCAAGGTTTAATAAAACTAGCACGTGTATAACATCGTTGGCCCTTGCCAATAATTGCTAAAACGTTGAATTAACTGAAAATAATGTCACTAATACTAACCTGAATAGATTTGGTTGCATAGACTTGTCTTGTCTCGTTCGTGGTGTTGCAGGGTTTTTGACCATAAGAAGTGGATGATCAAAAGATTGCAGTACTTACCAGAGGCTCGTAACGGAAAGACTCGATCCCCACGCAGGTCGCGCTTCTGAGATGACAATGTTCCTTACTGAAGAAGGATCAAATTCCCCAGCTAGTTGTAGCTTATCCGAGGGACATTCTCCAGCAAAGTCGTTTACCCTCAATAGAATTGAGGATTCCAAGATCGAAGGTTGTATTCAGACGATGTATCCCGAGCAGAGTGGTTTAGCCTCAAAAGATTAATCTCCAACTTGTGTGGGCTGTACCCAGACAGTCTACTCTTCCCAGTAGAGGTTCCCTTCCCAATAGGGTCATTTACTCTCCCCCCAACGGAGACAGTTGATTTTCCCCAAGAGAGTCGTTTCGTCCCAGCGGAGTTCTCTCTTTTTTCAGCAAGTGTTTTCTTTCCTCCCAGTGGAACTCGAAGATTAAGACTCTCCCAGGCAGAGTTGGTTGTGTGTCCTGGCATTTATTTTGTCGGAATACCGTGTGATACCCGTTCATTCTCCAGCAGGAGCCCAACCATGATTGGCGCATTCAGTTATTCCTCAGCGAAGTTGGTTTCATTCTTCCAGCATTTAGTTTGCTGGAATAATTCTGCGACGCCTGGTTATCCCCAGCGGAGTTGGCGTTGTCTTCAACATTTATTTCGCTAAAGCGGTTTTCTGTATCCCAGCAGTTCGAGCTTGCATTTGCATTGGCATATAGTGTCATATTTGCATCCACCGAATAAAACGCGTAGCATTTCCATGTCGAATGGAGCATTACGCCATTGTCAAACATATGCATTTTGAAACATAAACCAGGTTGGTTAACCGTTTGTTTCTAGTGTTGATTCCCTTGCAGGTGGTGGGAGCTCTTGCTCAAATTAATTACCAAACATTCAAGATCTCGGCATGAGACGTGTAATGATTGTGGCATTATTCCCCACAGAGTTGCTTGTTTAAGTTTCTCTTACCCCTCCAGCGGAGTACTTCTTCAAGGTTGTTGTAACAGCATCAAAAGGTTTCGTGAATCGATTTTTGGAAGTTTCCTGGCAGTGCGGATGCAGAAAATCCCCAGTAGAGTACTTCTCAGATTTGCTGCCACGTTAGCAATGAAAATTGGAAGACTAGACTCATATTGTGTTACCCATGTGATTGATGGAGCTAGCTGCTGCAAAGATAGGCAGAAAACCTGTAGTCGACAGAGTGTTTACCCGTAGCAGAGGCGGAGTTATTTTCCTGTATTCGACAGAGTATTACCCGTAGCAGAGGCGGAGTTATTTTCCTGTATTCGATAGAGTATTACCCGTAGCAGAGGCGGAGTTATTTTCCTGTATTTGGCAGAGTATTTCCCGTAGCAGAGGCGGAGTTATTTTCCTGTATTTGGCAGAGTATTTCCCGTAGCAGAGGCGGAGTTATTTTCCTGTATTTGGCAGAGTATTTCCCGTAGCAGAGGCGGAGTTATTTTCCTGTATTTGGCAGAGTATTTCCTGTAGCAGAGGTGGAGTTATTTTCCTATATTTGGCAGAGTATTTCCCGTAGCAGAGGCGGAGTTATTTTCCTGTATTTGGCAGAGTATTTCCCGTAGCAGAGGCGGAGTTATTGTCCTGTATTTGGCAGAGTATGTATCCGTAGCAAAGGCAGAGTTGTTTTCCTGTATTTGGCAGAGTTAGTACCCGTAGCGATGGCGGTGTTATTTTTCTATAATAGTGACAAAATTTCCCCGTAGCAGAGACGGAGTTATTTTCCCATAGCGGTGACAGAGTTATTTTCCCGTAGCAGAGGCGGAGTTAGTTCCCGTAGTGGTGACGGAGTTATTTCCCGTAGTGGTGACGGAGTTATTTCCCGTAGTGGTGACGGAGTTATTTCCTGTAGTAATACAAAGTATTACCCGTAGCAATGGCGGTGTTGTTATTTTCCCAGATTATTACCCGTAGTGAGGACGGTGTTATTTTCCTGTATCAGTGGCAGGGTCATGTTTTGTTGACAGAAGTACTTCACCCAGTGAAGACAATAAGTTCATTCCAGTATTGACAAGATAATATTGAAATCAGATAGTGTTCCCCAAACAGTTGTGCAGTTTATTTCTGTGGTTGGCAAATTTCCAGGTTCTTAGTATTCAACCGTCTTGTACCTCGAATGTTTGAAGGCTCCTGGCGTTTCACCCAGTCGGGTCCAAGTCGCTTGAATAGGGGCAGCTGTTGCACCCTAAAATTTGCCCAACTTATTTCACTTGGTTTATGTCTCATAGCTTTAGCATTTGCATATTAGGTCATGCACATAATTAATTCATCTACATAGCATAGCATGGGCAAGCCATCCAACAAGGGACCAAATGCAACTCTTATCTCTATGGGCATATCAAGAGATTCTTATTCAAATTCAATCTTGGCCAAGTCATCATCTGAGCAGTTAGTGGACCAAGCAGTGGATCTATCTCCTATCTTGAGGGTATTTGAAGATCATCAAAGAAGTTGTGAGCTATGAATTGAGGTCATGGAGTATATAGACATCATGGAAGACCTATAGGGTCATTTTGGAAAGTGAGACAAGTCATTGATGTGATTACAAGAGCTGCAGTTTAAGACAGTCAACTAGGGTTTCATCTGGGTCAACCCTAGGTTAAATGCTTGATTGAAGGGCATCAAGGCCTGTTTGAAAGATGTGGGATGCCTCATTTGATATGTGGATATGGATGTGGTTTTGTGCCAAGGAGAAATCAAAAGAAATCAAGAAGAAGAGAAGTTTCTAAATTAGGGTTTCTGAGTAAAATCCCCTGATTTAGGTCAAACTTCCAAGCAAGATAATTCAAAATGCAAGTTTCAAATGGATCCTTGGCCAACATGGAACTTGTAGAGGATCTCAAGACCTTTAATTTTAGTGGTGGAAGGCATCAAGGAGATTTATAGAACTCAAGTTATGGTTCTTGCAAGTTACAGGCCATCTGAGGACACTGAAATTTATCTGTGAAAGTTACTTGACTTCCAAGCAACTTTTACCCCTCAAGGAGCTTTAAAATGGATTTATGGCCAACATGAAAGTTGTTCCCCATGATCTTAGCTTTCTAAAAAGGTATAGTATGCCTTCATCTGATTTGTAGAACTCTACTTATGACTTTGGCAAGCAAAGGGCATTTTGGTCATTTGGAAATTATAGGTCATTTCAAGCATATGGCCATATCTCCTACTTCCAAGTTTCAAATGGAAAAACCTTCAACATCAAAGTTTCTTAGAATGATGTTTTAAGGCTAGTAGGTTGGTCATGAGATGTTGGAAAGGCTCATAGCAAAAAGTGATAAAAATGGCCTAAAAATGAGGTATAAGTTAATTCAAGTGAAATGGAAAATCATAAAATCCAAGTTCCAAATCCAAACCATGCCATATGATAGGTCATTTTGACTCCCAAGGACATTTTAAGAACAATGGTTCAGCCACAATGTTGATTTGAGGCTTAAATCTTGGGGTTTCTTTGTAATTTGCTTGATTGCATAATGGCATACCAAACCAAAACAAGGAAAAGCTTAATGAATAAGGGAAATATGCATTGTACATTGTCCTAAATCTCATGTAAAGAGATATTCAAGTTAATTACTCAAGTTGCAAGGGTTTTTGTCATGATATATCATATGGTGAGAATGGAAATGCAAAATATCATGGCATGGAAAATTCAAGTTCTTACTAGATTGATCTAGATGGTTCTAGACCTTTCCAAATCAGTCTATATATTGATTACAATCTCCATTGCTGAAAGGTTGGTGATTGTTGATGTTAATGGTGGTAGAGAAAAGAGTTTGAACCAAAATTCTCCATTTTGCAAATTGTATTGAAACTTCATTTTTCTCTTCATTACCCTTCCATTTTTTTCCACAAATCATCACTACAAACATCCCTGAATGTATTCATCTTGATTTGCAACCCCATTGATGAAGAATTGAGAGCTTTCCAAGTGAAGTTGCAAGAGAGCAAAAGACCTTGGATCTGAAGATACAAGCCATCTCCATCAAATCTAGTGCAAGCAGAGGATTGTTCATCACCTAGAGACCATTCTTGAAGATCCACAAGGCCTGATTCGAAGCTTTTCAACACCTACCATTGCAAGGATCAAGGTATGCAAAATCTTTCCCACACTTTGATTTAGGCATGGCTAGGGTTAGTTCTTGTTGTGAAACTATTAGAGACCATTAGGTGATTCATTTGGATGAGTTTAAGACCAATTGGTGAGGTTTCTTCCATGGAGGTTGATTCTTGATGGAGTTAGAATGAGTGATTTAGGAGGTTATAATGCACGATTTTTGGTTGGTTGTAATCAGCATGGCATAAGGATTAATTATATATAAAGATTGTTGAGTTTTGTGATGGTTGAAAACTGAAGAAAAGTTGGATTCATGGAGTTGTACTGTTCGGTTTGCACGATGTAGCTTGTTTCAATGGAATCCAATGGCACAGTTGTGTTCTACGCAAAATTATAGTCAAGATTGGTTTTTGGATCGTGGCATTTGGTGGAATATTGAGGTCACACGAAGAAGATGAAGTTGGTGCATGAGGAGGTATTTTCATGGAGTTTCTAAAACCCTAATGAGTTAAGGTTGAAGACGATAGGTGGACCGTTCGATCGCGGGTGGACCTGTTGACTGGGACTTTAATCCAACGGCTATGATTTAAAGAATGAAATGGAGGGAATCAGCCCAAGTGAAACGCCACGTTTCACTAACGCTGGCTGGGCTTTGTACTCGTTTTTGTTTTCCCCACCCCCATTTCCAAAGCCCAATCATTTTTAACTTCATCTCGCTGCTATTTACACCGCTATTCCATCTTTTTCTTTAGTTCTTTTTATGATTTTTCTGATACAAGCTGGGCCCAGGCGCGCCTTGCTATGCGCCCCCCCATGTTCTGGGCCCATCATGATACTAACTGCATTTTATTTCTTTCTACACCCCATGTGATAATTCTCATATTAAACTTCCTCCAAATTTTATTTCATTTCAAAAATTCATAATAAATTGAAAAATGCATATTTTTTTAATGAGACTTTTTTTCCCATTTTCTATTTTTTGTCAAGAAAAATATGAAAACATAAAATTGTCATTTTACTTCATTTTCATATTTTTTTGCATATTTTTACATTTAATAGCTTTTTTTAATTCTTTTGGTTTATGCTACTATTTGTTGAATTTAGTTTAGGAGCTTCCTTTAGGATTTTCACCCCATTCTTTTTAGTATAACTAGATATGGATATTAGGTGCCCCCCTGATTTTTATACTATTTTTTAGGATTTATTTTAGGTAGTTTAGTTAGAAACTATTAGGATAGTCAATTAGGGTTGTGAATATAATATAGGTATAACAAAACAAGTTTCTTTTTGGGTTTTCTTTAGGACAAATTAGAAGATGGGACTATAGGGGTATTATGGGTAAGTGATAGATCCCTTAGAAAATGCTAGAAGTTCCCCTATTATGTTAATGCTATTAGTATATTTCTGTAATTGATTGATTGTATGGTGTGCCCTTTCTGGGGTTATTGTTTGATTGTGTGGGGTATTGGGCCTGCTTGGGGTTTGGGTTTGAGCTGAAGACTTTATTGATGAAGCCCATTGAAGACAAAAGGAATGAATATCAATCTCAAGAGTTGATGAAGATTGCAGCTTGCTGGCAGCTGTTGAAGATTATAGGCACTAGGAGCTAGGTAGAGCTCTAGAATAGAAACTTGATTCACAAACATGGAGGGTCTTGTTTGCCTCCATTCTTTCTCTATGATTCAAAGTCTCATTTAAATACCCACCTCCTTCCTTTGGAAGGATTAGTGAATGTATTTAAAAGATAGAACTTGTGAGAGAAAACTGTCAGTATCATGTTAACAGTCAGTAGGCCACCCTTGGTAGGCAACTGACTGCTTAACATCCAATGCATCTTGTTAACGGCTACTCATCTTGGAGAGTGAGACTTGAAGAAAAGCCATTGAAAGATTGAAGATAGAGACCTTGCTTGAAGGATTGAAGATGAAGACTGATGCTTGCTTGAAACTTGTAGATGTTTGAAGATGACTTGAAGACAGATGTTGATGAAGATTGCTGTTTGCTGTTTATAATTTTTGATGTATTGTTTGAATTTCCCTGACTGTATTGTTTGCCCTTTAACCTGTTAGGTTGAAAGCGAATTTTGTTCGCTTTTGCCTATTGTTTTCTAGGTTCTAGGTTGAGTGGGACTCCCTTGCCTCGCTTGTATTGTTGCATTCATGCATATTTTACTGTTTTATTGTATCTGTTGTTTCTGTTTTCGTTTATCCCTTAGGATCTCTGTTTCTCTCTGCGCAAGAGAGGAACATGATAGACATTAGGTCTTAACCCATGCATGATAACATTAGGTTAGATTTTGATTCCCCTTTTTAAACCATAGGTTTTAGAGTTCTGTCTCTTCTTTCTCAAAACAATCAGAAAAACACAATAAACATTTCAAACACAATAAAAGACATTTCTTCCGTAAAAGAATGTGAACCAATCAAAACGTCATTTTTGTCCGCTTGGACCAGTAATCAGAAAAACCTTTTTAGAAGGAATAAAAACAATCAAAACAAACTTGTGTCGTACGTGGCCCGAACTACGTTTGCTCTGATCTTTCATGCTGTATGAAAGTACGTAGGCATAGGATGCGATATCCTAGCGAGCAACCTTCCCCTCCTTTCCCGTAGGTAGGCGAACTACGTTGACTCTGATTTCTCGTTCCAGACGGGAATACGTAGGCATAAAGTGCGATACTTTGCCGAGTCATTTTATTTTCTTTTAACCCTTGACCTGTAGAGTAGATAGAATAACAATCCGTACCAGAAAACAAGCGTGGATCCCGTCGAGTACGACGGACGTGAGGGGTGCTAATACCTTCCCCTTGCGTAACCGACTCCCGAATCTAGGATTTGGTTGCGATGACCATTCCTTTCCCGTCTTTGCGGTAGGTTTACTTTGAGCGTTTCCTTTCCCTCTGTTGGGATAAATAACGCACGGTGGCGACTCTTCTGTTCAGCCGACGCCGGTTTTCGCAGTAGCGACAGGGGCTATGATTGGTTTTCCCCAGTAGAGTGTTGAACAGCTGATGCTGGATTTCCCCACCGGAGTCGGTATCTCCAGGAAAGTTTGTTGCGAAGACCGTGCAGTTCATTTTTGCGATTGATATCGTTTCCTCAGCAGTTGTGGTTCGTACACCTAGATAGAACTTTGTTCCCCTACAGCAGTCGACTGAAGTTCGTTTCCCCAGGCAGAGTCCAATTGAGATTGGTGTGATTTCTTCTCCTCGTCAAGATGATTCCTTCTTCCACCAGAGTGGTTCTTTCTCCTTGACAGGAGGCTTTTCCCTTCAGCATTTATTTTGCTGATGGGGTCGTAGCATTTTGCATGATTGCATAGCATTTACCCTAAACGCGTAGCATTCCCACCGGGTGGAGCATTGCGCCAGAGTCAAACATATGCATATGAAACATGAGCTAGGTCGTTACCGTCCTTGTTTTGCAGGTATTCCCCAGCAAAGTCGCTTGCCCAAGATGATTCTTGAATTCTCCAGCGAAGGTGCTTGCTTAAGATGATTCTTAAAATCCCCGGTGAAGTCGCAAGAGAGGGTTGCTCAAGTTGATGCTTAGAGTCTCTGGTAGAGTGTTTGCGCAGGATGATTCCTGAAATCTCCCGCAGAGTTATTGGTTCAAGATGATTCTTGAAGTCCCCGGCGGAGTTATTTGTCCAAGATGATTCTTGCAGTCCTCAGCAGAGTAGATTCACCCAGAATGATTTCCGGATCCCCGAAGCAAAGTTACTTGATAGTTCTCTAGAATCCCCAGCGGAGATGTGTCATCCCCAGCAGGTTTTTGAACAGCGAAGTTGAAATTTCCTTGAAGACTTGATGATTGAAGTCCGGCCGCGGTGCCGAAACCCCAGACTTATTGACGAAGTCTAACTGCGATGTCAAAGCAGTTCTCCCAGCTGACGCGGAATGCCTGACGGTAAAAGAATGCGTATCCTTAGTGGTTCCTGATTGATTAAGGATTCCATTTGAAGACTTACTGATGAAGTCCAACTGTGAAGTCGACGCAGTTCTCTCAGCTGATGCGGAGTGCCTGATGGCAGAAGTTTGGATATACCTATTTGGTTCATGATTGACCCAGGATTCTATTCCCGACTTACTAACGAAGTCCGGCTGACGCCCAAGATATTCTGGGAATGCCTGACGGCATAACCGACCATCCATTACCAGTTACCGCGTAACTGGTGACCCCTTGATGACTTGAGGACGGATATCTACAGCAAAATCAGATGATTATCCTGACTGAGATTTGAGGTTAGACCTTTCATCGGTTATCGTGTGACCAATTCCCCAGCAGAGTTGTCGTGCAACTGGCATGCTCAGTTTTGAAGATGTTCCTACCAATCCCAGTATTGTTTATGTAACACCCATTTTAATTATTTAGTCATTTTATTACTATTTTAATTATTATATGTTGGTGTGCCCTTTGGTGGGGGTGTGTTTGGTGATGATTGGTGGGTGTCCCTGATATGGGAGGATTATTGGTGGTGAATTGGTGTGAATATAATAATAAAATAAATAGTAGTAATATGGTGGTATTATTATTATTATTATTATTATTGTTATTATTATTATTAATTGTAGTAATATTATTAATATTGGAGATTATTATTATTATTAATATTATTACTATTATTATAACTATTAGTGGGAGAATATTATTATGATTAGTATTATTATGATTAGTATTATTATTATTAATAATATTATTGGTGGAATATTATTACTATTATTATTAATATTATTATTGTGGGTGAAATAATATTATTAATATTGCTATGTGTATTATTATTATTATAATGATTATTATAATTATTTATATTAGTAATATTATATTAGTATTACTATTAAGATTATTATTATTATATTATTTTATTAAGTTATTATTATTATTATTAAGAGTAGATAATTAAAATAGGGAATGTGAGGGGTTAGTGGGTTTTTTTACGATACATTTGGAGAGTTGGGAGAAAGAACGAGAGAAGTGAGAAGAGCGTAGAACGAGCAAAGGAACGAGGAACGAAAGAGAAAGGAGAAAGCCAAGAGACCAAATCTAGGAGGATTTCCATCGATCAAACCGATTAACAAGGTAAGGGGGAGAAACTTGATTGGGATGGTATTTACATGTATAGGATAGTGGGAATTCCTTAACCCCGTAGGAATGTATCAGTGTATGAAGTTTTATGTTGTCATGCCTATAATTGTTTATTGATGTTGAGAATTGGTATTTGATAAACCAATGAGGAATTGATATATGTCGATGTTGATGAATTGTTGTTTTTGGTGAGTTTGGGGTATTGGTTGGGTTTACGGTTTTAGGGAAGTTCCTGTATAACCTCTGTGGTTTGGATAATGACCATGAGTATTGGTGAGATTTTGTGTAACCTCTGTGGCTTGGGTAATGATCATGATATAGGTTCTGAGATGTAGTTTAAGGAACAATTGATTAGAGTAGTGTGTGATAGTTGTAGTAATGATAGGGCAGAGGATGGATGAAGAGTGATAAGCTTGGAATTGAGCAAGATGACAGTGTTGGACAGTAAGGGTGGGTTTTCGTATGATCATTGTGATGGTGTAATAGTTTATGATGGGTAGGATCACATTTAGGATAGAAACCCCTAAATGCCATGGTTTTGAAAAGTATGGTTATATGATATATGATGACATGATCTTTAAAAATATGTTGTTGGCTGTTATAATTGTCATATTATGGTAGAATTTCGAATTCTGAAACCGGTGCTTTTTACGGAATTGAAATCGGAGGTCCGGAAGGCCTCCAACGATGGAAAACACAGAATTTTCTGCATTCTGCGCTGTTTGCGTCGACTCAAAGCTGTATATTGGTGAATTTTCTGTTTTGACGATTTTGGCCATAACTTTTGATCCGTAAGTCGGATTTAGTCCCCGTTCAAAGCGTTGGAAAGCTCTTGAATAGATCTATAACATGGTATAAATAATATAGTTATTTGACAAATATTTTTATATCCAATATTTTTGGGGAGTCATTGTTTAATTAAATAGTAATTAAACCATGGATCGATTGAAATGATTTATTGATTATTTACTTGAGTTTAATTGTTGTGCACTTAGTGTGCTTGTGTTTATTGGTGGTGTAATATATATAATGTGTGGTGATGTGATCAGGAGGATCGTGTGCACTTAGTGTGCTTGTGTTTATTGGTGGTGTAATATATATATAATGTGTGGTGATGTGATCAGGAGGATCGTGTGCACTTAGTGTGCTTGAGTTTGTTTGTCGTGCATTGTTGTCGTGCATTGGTGTCTGTTGCACCCCAATTTTTTGACCTTAAGAACCCACCTCCTTGTGCATATCATCTAAGCCCATTATCCCTGTACAACTAATGGTTTTACACAGTTTATGTTTATTTCGCAAACTTGCTGAAGAAGGTTTGAAAGTCATAAAGACGTTGTGTATGTCCTACATAATTATGGTTCTTTGCATGCTAGGAAGAGATGTGTGCACTCAATGTTGTAGTTTCATGATCGGACCTTGATTTGAGGATTGGGTGGAACCTTATAGCGACTTGGATCTCAAGTTTATCCGGATTTCGAGTTTAGAGTCCCTATCCAAATAAACGAACTCCTAACTATGTGGGAATTCATCCAAATTATAAGACGTCTCACTTGTGAATTCTTGAATTTCGACAGGAAATTATTCATTTACTACAAAGACTTCATTTTTCAAGAGATTGAACTACGAAAGAACTCCACTTGCTCTTGTATTAAGGAGTTTTATTCTATTTCAAAAGGAAAAGTCCAGTGTATAATACGAAGAACCTGGAAGTTCACATTAATTCAAAAGCATTGAGTAAAGAATTCAGTCCTCCATGGTAGATCACCAGACTGAGCATTGGACTACACAATTTGATACAAGTATAGTTTTGAGCAGGTAATGGTGCAAGGAGTTTTTTTTTCTATTCTTATGACAACGCCAAAGAAAAGAATCATCAATGCAAGGTGAGAATTCACAAGTCTTCCTGTTACGAGAAACTTTGTGGCTCAAATATTTTCACATAGCCAAACTTCCACATTTAAAACAAAACCAATGATTATTCATAAAATTAAATTGCCCATGGCTACAAGTTATCACCAAATACATGTGAAAGGAATTTATGCCAAAGACAAACTATCCTAGTAATCACAACTTGCTGTACAAGGAGACTTTTATTGCCCGAACTAAAGACACAAAGATACAATAACATTTTCTGTATACGCTTCCATGAATAAGAAAAAACTGCATCAGTTCGACCACAGCGGCATCCAATGTCATCAATAAGTGATAATCTGGCCAGAAGATCTCAACACCAACCGAGGTTGCCACCCAATTCGTTCTCAAGTGCAAATCCTGCAACAAACAAATGAAAGTCAAACTATGATGGAGAAGAAATTGGAACTTGAGGAAACAGGTGGAGTTTGTAGGAAAGTGGTCCCTTTACCCGAACTATCAGCATCCAGGATAAAAGCAGAGCTCTTCAAACTGTTTGGAGTTGTGAGTAAGAAATACAAAGAGAAAAGAAGGTCTCTTTTGTTCAACTTAAAAGATCGCAATAATCCTAGCTTACATCACTGATAACCAATTTTCCACTTCGGTTTCTTCCAATGACGGGACTGATCCCATGCAAGGGCTTATGACAGATGATGATGCATTTAAGGACCCTGACTTTTCTTCCCCTAATTATATCTCTTGATGAATTCATGGAATCCCTTGATTTTGAGCCACCATTTGAAAATTCACCTGCAGAGTAAAATAGTTTGTCAACTTAATACTATACTAGTTACCGAACAACCTAGAAGGTAATAACCAACTCGAGTCTGGACAAAGAATTTCTTACCAAGGCTCACATGATGGTCATCCCTCCAGCAGGATCAGAGTATACATCTTCCCAACAAGAATTCTGCTATAAGATCTTCTAAAGACTCCTTCGTTCGTCGTTTCCGAAAACTGCACCTCCAATATCCATGTGTAGTTTTCTCTTGTTCAACCTAATGCTAGAATGTCCAGGAAGCGCCGACCGCGACAGAACGGCCATGACTCGTTTCAGCCATCAAAGATAGAAGAAGAAAATGAATCAACACCAGGTGCACAGAAAGAAAATGAATAGAAAGAAGAGTGAAAGAGAAGCGGTTCAACATACCCAATCAAGTGCAATTCACTTACCGAAAGTGAACGAGTGTCTTCGGTAAATCCCTGCAAGTTGCGAAGCCAATCTCCACTCGCAATGTAGTTTCACGGAGCAGGACCAAATGCTCGAATTACCCTCATTGTTTTCTCCAGTAGGCTGAGATAATCATGGACACATAATGCTTGTTGGAGCTGACACGAAAGTACATGTACCTCATGCTCCATGAAGAAGGAAAGGCTGTGACTTCGCTTCGTCCGTGTATCCGCCAGAATGGACAGACATAAAATAACAAACAGTCAGAAATGGGAGGATAATGCACAGTCAAAACAAAGGAAGGAGATTAATTTCAAATTCCTGAGGCGCCAAAACCAGTCACACGAAAAAACACGTAGAAATTAATATCAGCAAAAGAGTTAGGCATGTAATCAAAAGCATTAATTCTCAAAAAAATAGGCCTCAAACATAATCAAGGAAAAAGGGAATTTATTCAGCATTCAAACATGATTAAGCAAGGCAATCTGAAAATGGCAAGAAATTCATTACAATCAAGCCAAAATCGAAATCCATGACAGTGTTTCCAAAATAGTTTTGACAGGAGAATATTGAAATTAAATTCTGGATCAAACTTTCAATATCACTCAACATATAAATAGCAGAACAGAGACAGAGAGAATTGACAACAAACACAACCATTCACCAAAAACGTATAGAAAAATCCCTGAGGCAAAAACCCAAACCCTAACAGATTCGAATCCATTCACAAAAATCCCCCCACTCCAACATTAGAAAAAACCCTAAACTACTGTGAAGAAGAGTTAAATAAGACTCATCCTTTTTCTTCTTCCATCGTGAGTCACCCATCACCATCCATCGCGAAATCGCGAACCGTTTCTCCAAACCCGTGAACCGCTATCGAGACCTGAAAAAGTCCATACAAATTGTGAGCGTTTTTGGCTAACATCGTTAATCTGTTGATGTTTGTTTTGTTTTGCTTATTTTATAGGAGATCAAAGGGGGAGAGCACTTAAAGAACCGCGAAATCAAGAGAAAGGCAACTTATCTGACAAAGTCCACTCGAACCTCCATCCGTTCTTCGCCGATCCGCCCTCGCCCTCTGTGGAACGGTCGTCGTGAATAAGTTTGTTTCTCAGTTCAAACGCACGTTTATGTAGGGTTTTTTTCGTTGGTTCGACGAGGCTACCACCGTGTCCTCCCATTTCTTTTGTGATTTGGGGTTTAGGGTTCGTAAATTTGGGGATTTGGGTTTCTTTCTGTTATGTTTCGCCGCCCCGTTTTTGTGTTGTTTGGTGTTGTGTTCACGGTTTTGCAGGTCGGGCTGGTTATACGATGAAGGAGGCGTCAAGAAGAAGAAGGAGAGCTTGAGAATAGTGAAGAACGAAGACTGAAAGATGAAGACAAGAGGAGGATTGAGAACCTGCGCATGAGGGAGAACGTAGGACTAGGGTTTTCTTCAATTTTAATTTTGTGTGATGTATGTACGCCCAAAGCATGTATTGTACACCCATGCACTCACTCGATCACGGCCGTTCATTTCCACTGACCCATCATCATGCGATCCATACAACGTAACCCCACCATGCACCCCCAGTCCTGCGCATCACGTGACCAGACACCAACCCCATAACCTACTAAATAATTAACCTCCATTAACCTTAATCCACTGGTTTAATTATTTAATCATTCATTAACCATTAATCTGGCATATAATCAACCAATTTATTTTATTTAATTAATCAATTATTCAATCAGATTTTTTTTCATTTATTATTATTTGGTTTAGTTAAATTTAAAACAAAATTATTATTTCAACAAATAAGAACATGATTAGATTTAAATTTTTATTTAACTCTTTCCCTTTTAACAATAATATAAAAAACAAAAAGATACCTTCACTTAAAATACAAAAAAAAAATAATAAGACTTTTTTTCAAATTCAAGATTAATATTTTAATTCTCCATTCCAGTTCAATTAATCCTAACCTTTAACTTAGACTTAATTTTAAACTTAGTAATATTCTCGAAAAAACCATAAAAAATAATATCTTCCTTTAAATTAATCATTCCTGCATCGATTCCCCTCACACATGCACCTTTCACTCATTCAGCGCTTTCATGCGTTTATATCTGCTTTTTATCCACAATTTACATTTACCGTCTTTATTTTTATCGTATTGCATCCGTCCAAAGGAAAAACCTACACATAATTCAATGTTGTGTGTAGTTGCACATCATTTGCATCATATTCCCCTTGATCCTTGATCCCATTCAAGTTGATCTTTAGGATAGATCCTACCCCATAGGAAGGACTTTGTCTCTATCTTTTACAACATAGGAAAACAACAATCAACTTAAAAACAATTTTACAAACACATTTAGAGAATAGATGTTAATCATCTTAAGCGAGATATAATCTCCACCCCCACAACAATACAATCAAACATGTAGGAATTTTGCCTTAAGAGCGATAAAGGCATACTTGGCGACCATCCAAGTACTTAAGACCTTTTCTTAAGACGATGCAAAGACCATTTCCTACGACCCCCTTTTACACTTGTGGTGGTTATCTCTCCCTTAACATGAAGACTCGTCTCTTGTCCTAAACCCAATCAAAACAACTACCATAAACTCGTAGGAACTTTGACCACAGTCAAAGGACTCCTCTAACCCTTTAGGTGGAACTACAGATACTCTGATTCCACTCCCGTAAGAATATGTAGGCATAAGATGCGATATCTTATCGAGTATACTTAGAAATAAACCCCTAGGTCTTTAACCTTAAGCAGATAAACACATAGCAATAAACAAACATAAAAAGAGGTTCCTGTAGAGTACTACAGAAACTTAGGATGCTAGCACCTTCTCTAAGTTTAACCAACCCCCGAACCTAAAACAATCTAGCTTGCATTTGCATTGCATTGTGGGAGTTTCGATCTTTATCCCTTCCTTTGGACAAATTAAAGTTCGGTTGCAAATTGAATTAACGATTCAAACTAATCAATAGTTTGGTATCCAAATTTCACCGCGACAGTGTCGTACATATCATGGTGTTTGGTGGGATGAATCATTGCTCAGGAGGAGTGTATGTGATTCATCTGTACTCCTTTGTGGAGAATGGTGGGGATAGATCATATCTCAGTAGGAGCGTAAGTGATCTGTCGGGGATAGATCATATCTCAGTAGGAACGTAAGTGATCTGTCCAAGGTTCGATTGAATGAACCAATGAGTCAGTACCACATGCATGGTGTTGAGTTGCATATTTGCATTATAATATGTTATATTGTAATTTGAACAGTAGGTTCGTGATTGGTTTTGTGGGGTGAATATTGGTGTGTTGGTGTTTTACTACCTTGTTTACATGTATTATATTACCAATATATTTTTGATCATGTTTTCTCACCCCTTTGTTGTTGTTGTGGTCTGTGCTTCCTCGGAAGTACAGATAATCCAGGTACATAGATAGCTTGGATAGTGGTGTGCAAGTCGAGTCTTAGGATGCTCTGATACGTAACACGGGATATGGGTGTTTTATTTGTTTATGTTAAACTTGTTGAAAATCCTGTGACGTATCAAATTTTGGTGAATTATAATAATAGAGATTTTATGTAAATCTGGCGGATGGCCGAGAATGTTGGAATAATAATTTCCACTGTATTATTTTGAAAATAATGAATAAAGTATTTTTTATAACTATTGGTGATGTGATATCCCACTGTTTTTGTGAAACTCTGATGTTTATTTATAATGTTTATAATTTATTTAATTTGGGAAGTGGGGTGTTACAATTGGTATCAGAGCAGGTCGGTCCGTCCGGCCAATGTTGTCTAGTGTTGTTGTTCCTTGGTATGCGATATGTGTGTAAAAACACTGTCGGTACATGTTGTTGTTTAAACTTTGTCGGTAGAAGTGAAATGATTCTAGTGGGGGAGGAGTTGGTATTTCTCCGAAATGCTGCAGTGTTGTGGCTTAGTGTGTTACGCTCTTATAGTTTGGTAAAGATGGTTTATACCCCATCATGATTTTCAGCTGTCTATTGACAAATTGAGGAACTGATCACCCTCAATCTCTTGTTAATAGTAGACGGGATTGTGTTGGATGGGATAGACGTGTCTTGCAAGCTTAGGTGGTGTGAGCAATGAATTTTCTTGATTTAAGCTAAGTGCTTAAGGGATTATTTTGAGGAGTTGGCGTAAGACGGTGTTGAGGTGTGTATTTTGACGGAAACTTTGAATGTTAAGGAAAGTGAGAAATTGGGGTTTATCACTTAATTGTGATTGTCCGGAAGTTTTCCTGAGGAGGTAAATGGTTTACTATCGGAATGTGAAGTAAAACATACACATTGACTTCGTTCTTGGAACTAGTCCGATATGGGTGACTCCATATTGTGTGTTTGCATTGGGATTGAGAAAGTTAAAGAGTCAACTTGAAGACCTGCTGGAAGAGAGGTTCTTTTGTTTGAGTGTGTTACCATAAGGTGCACCAATTTTGTTGGTTAGACAGACGGAAGGTTTTGTGAAGCTTTGGATGAACTATGGATAAGTGAACAAGGTGACTATCAAGGATAAGCGTTCGCTTCCAAGAGTTGATGAGTTGATGGATCAACGGGCTGAAGGATGTGAGTTTTCCTTAGTCGTGTGAGCTCGGGTAGAGCTATCGTGGTTGTGGTATCAAAGGTCGAAGTTGTATAGCAATGGGAGGCTCCAAGATCTGCTGTTGAGATTGGGAGTAATTGGGTTTTAAAATATTTAAAGATTGAAAGTGTGTTGAATGGCCTCCTAGGTATGAAATTGTTGTTGTACGCTGAATTCCGATATCGCAGCTTTTTTTACGGAATTGAAATCGGACGTCGTAGAAATCATGTTTAATGGTTCTAATTCGAGGCTATATGTTAGGTGAGTATGAGTATGTGTTTGTTTCGAAGAAAGGAATTGAATCGGTCGAATTTTCGGACAAGAATGCAAAATTCCGTAGTAGTTTTTCGGCAAAATTCTGGTTTTTCGGAAAACTTCGAAAATTCATAACTCTTGAACCGTATGTCCGTTTTGACCCCCGTTTGAAGCGTTGGAGAGCTAACGAGATGCTCTTTCCGGGGAAAATTGTTTTTATGTCAGTGGATGATCCAATTATAGCAGAATATTCGAAACATGTAATTTGGTCAACTTTTACCGTCGTGATCGGGTGCGTTTGATGTGTTATCTTACTGTATGTTTTCGGTATATACCGTGGTAGCTGATGCTTCGATTTGGAAACCTTGTTTGTACCGAGGAAAATGGCGAAAAGAGTTGGAACCGGTTGGGAAATTTTGTGATGCGAGTCTGGTCTGTGAAGAGACTTTTTATGGAGTTAAGCCTTGTATGTTAGACCGTACTAGTAGTATTCTTGAGGAGATTCGAGGAGGTCAGAAATCTGGGTTGAGTTGGTGAATTAGTTGGAATTGATAAATCAGAGTCGAAGAGTGGATTGTCGGGTTTGTGGAAATAGTACCATGATATGTTGTGATGGGGTATGTGGACCGGATGTTGTTGAGGGGAGTAGGAGTACTCGTGAAGAAATACATTGAGGTGGATGGAGTGTCCATCCCGGTGCTATGAAGAAGTAACCGAATTTGATTAGATTGTTTTGGTGACCATAGATAAGGAGAGAAGTGGTTGAGGTTGAATATACTGGTTAGAATTGTCGGAATTCGAAGAGTGAACATCAGAGACTGTTGAGTCTGATGCAGCCGTTGAATATTCCAGAGTGGAAATCAGGTAGTATTTTCACGGATTTGGTGTTGAGATTTATAAAGAATTGGAAAGACATAATTTTAATTTGGGTTGTTGTGAGTGGATGAACTATTCCGTGTTAAGGATATATGAGATACATATTGAGGAAGTAGTGAAGTTGGATGAGATACTGTCGAATGTTGTGTTAGATTGAAATTTGAGGTTTATATTGAGACGTTGGAGGGGCTTACAGGAAGCTTCAGGTACTAAGTTGAAGTTGAGTTTGGCTTACCATCCGCAAACTGATGGTCAGTCAGAGAGGACTATTGAGTCTGTAGAGAATTGGTGAGAGCTTGGGTGTTGGATCAAGGTGGATCGTGGGATGAGTAATTACCATTGATTGAGTTACCTATAATAACGATTACCATCCTAGTGTCAGAATGACACTATATATGGCTTGGTGAGATAGGGAGTGTAGGACTCTTCTGTGTTGGAATAAGTCGAGTGGGAGTGTTGTGCTCAAACCGAGAATTATGCTTGAGATGGCTGAGAAGATCAAGAGGATATAAGGAAATATGTGTTTTGAGAGTCACGTCGGTGACTGGTGCTGGTCGGGCTTCGAAATCTCGGAAGTTCGCACTGGGTTCTGTGGTTGTATCAGAGTATCGCAGCGGAGGCATGGGAGGAGTAACATGTTAGATCGTTTTGCCGCTAAGAACTTACCAAAATCTGAAGACCAGTTTAGATTCTGAACTTTGATCAGATGGAAACTAAGAAAACAAAAATACAATTCACCCCCCCCCCCCCTCGCCTCTTGTGTACTTTTCTTACCTTCACACTGCTAGCGCGTCTTCAAAATATTTTTTGACTTTCCAACTTCCTCCCAAAATCTTCAATTATTTCTTTTTGCACTTGTCTTATGCTTTTTCTAGATGTACCAAACTACTCTCTCAAGTGGATGGCATCTTAAACACCATAGACACGCTCATCATGCTCTTTTGTTTTGATTGCTTTTACTAATATATCATGTCGTGGTTCTAGAACAAAGGAACCTTCACGGGGAGACATAACCAGTGAATCCTACACAACAATATAAGATATACATTGTTAATTACCAAAGCAATTTAAATAACACATAACACACACAACAAATCCTACTTACAATTTTCTCAACGACTAATCTTGAGGCATTTGAAGTGTAGTCTCCATTTTTCCTTTGTCGAGTCCTCTTCCACTTTTCATGTCGTGATGGTAGATGTTAAGAGTCCTGCATCGGGCAATATATAACATGAACATGTGTTTATAAGTGAGGGTAAACCTCACTCTACCAACCGGTTTTATAGGGTTGAGTTAGGCCCACCCACATTTCTTAACATGGTATTAGAGCCTCATTTAAGATCCGGTGGGTCAACTTCTATGGTTTACGCTATCGGGTCATCCACCATTTATTTTCACACTCCAGAAGTCCAGTCCTGGGCGTGAGGAGGTGTGTTAAGAGTCCCACATTGGACAATATATGACATGAACATTGAAGGTGAGAAAATACTTAGAAGGGGGTTGAATAAGTATGAAGATAAAACTTAGAAATAAAAACTCAAGGATTTTTATCCTGGTTCGTTGAACTCAACTACTCCAGTCCACCCTATCAAGAGTGATTTGCCTTTCTCAAACAAGGACTTAATCCACTATTTAATCAACTGATTACAATAGTAAGCACTAAGAACAACTGTTCAAAGTCTTCTCAAGAACTACTGATCCTAAATGGATCTTCTTAAGGTTCTCTTACAATCAAATGTAATAATAATACAAGTGTTAAAAATTCTTCTAATAAAGCTTTATCACAACTATGATTTTTCACTTAAGGTGAAGATCAATGAAATAAATTCAGTAAGTATGTATAAGTTGTATGAGAGCTTGTAATAAATTCTTTCAAGTATTTCGTCAACTGAAGAAGATGAATGGAGTCTTGCTTTTATAGGCACAGAGATCCAAGAGCTTTTCACGTTGAGAACAGTGTACCAAAAAGGTCTGAGCCTTTTTGTCTTCACATCATATGACCTTTCCCAAAAGAAGAATTCACAGAAAAATCTTTTTTGTCTGTGTTCTTGTGTCTAGCATAAATAAGGAAAGAGTCGTTTGGTTATTCTAACGGACATAATCTTTGAATTCTTCTTCAATAAGTTTCAGCAAAGTATTAGAGCTTTGACAGATCAGAGCCTTCTAATATTCATCAGAGTTTGTTGAATCAGAGTCTTTGCAGCAAGTGTGCTTTTAGCGTGTATATGTTCAGAGCAGAGTTTTGGATCAGATCCTCAGTACTGGTAGCATTAGTACTATCAGAGTCTTCTGAAGTAACTGTGCTTGAAACTCTTCATACAGAACTCCTCATTGCTTCAAATGCTTCTGGCTTCTGCTTCAGATTCTTCTGTAGCTCCTGCTTCAGATTCTTCTGGAGGCAGCGCTCAGAAACTTCTGGAGGCAGCGTTCAGAATCTTCTAAGAGATGCTTCTGACGCTTCAGAGCCTTGCATATTTCTTATGTTCAGATCTAATTTGCTTTTGGAGTAATATTTACTTTAACATCTACAGCAAACATTCTCAAACAAATTTTAGAGTATATAATTCTTTAATACAAAATTTCATAATAATTATCATCAAAACATAGAGATATTATTAAGAACCAATCTGTGTTCTAACAATCTCCCCCTTTTTTATGATGACAAAAACATCAGAAATTTTGTTCAATAGAAAAGAATGTAATTATAACTCCCCCTGAGATGATGAATCTCCCCCTGATTTGAATACTAAGAAGGAATAGAAACTTCCCTTTTTGCATGAGTATTCTTTTTAGAATCAGAGCCTGAATGTTCTAAACATTAGATCTTGCATGTTTCAGAGTCAGAGTCTGATAAGTTAACTATGATCTGGGAGTCTCAGAGTTTCTTTTAAAGAATACGTCAGATTTATCAAACGTTCTGAAACACTAAGAGTTTACGTTAGTTATAATTGATATATCTGAAGTTTCATTTAGGTAGAGTTTATTGAACAGTCAGATCCATTTTCTCCCCCTTTTTTTTGTCATAATCAAAAAGTAAAAACTTTAAAAGACAAATAAAAGGAAGTACAGAAAAGATAAATCATGTAGAGAAAACACCGAGTCATTCATTCATTCAGAGCAAAAGATACAAACATCAGATAAAATTCAAGTACATGTGCATAAACATCAGATGCAGAAGAAAATAAACTAAGTTTGTTTGGACAGAATCATCTTCAACAGGTTAGTGATCTCAGATGAGGATTGTTCTTGCTTTGACATCCACTTAGCCATGTTTTCATTCTTCTGATCTTGTTTGGACATCCATTGAGCCATGTCTTCAGACTTCTGATCTTGCTTGGCCATCCATGACTTAATCTCAGATTGACCAGCTTCCAGAACTGCAATCTTATCTTCAAGATCTGGATACTCTTTCTTGACCTCAGATGAAGAAGGTGGGGCAGAGTCTGAAGCAGGAACAGAGTCAAATTCCATAGGAGATATAGAGTCAGGAGCAACAGATCCAGAGGGATGTTCCACAAGAGTCATAGCCAGAGGGTTTTCTTCAGATGCAGATTCAGCAGTCACTTCTGTATCATATATTGCAGAGGATGAAGGAACATCTTCAAGAAGCAATGGTTCAGATCTTTTTACAGTCCAGAGCATGCTTCTAGCAGTCTCAGCAAATCTGAGCTTTGCATCATCAAAACATACATTCTTTAGATTTGAGGCTACAATATTGAATCTGTTGATGAAGCTATTCCAGATAGCATCAGATTCATTTGCATCCATGGTTGACAGACATCTCTTCTGAATAGAGCCTAAATGCATCTTTATTTCCTTCAGAAAACTTGTAAATAAATTATCAACATTCAGCCTAGATTTTGGTTTCAGAAGGGTTTCCAAAGTGAAAGGCTTAGGTTGAGGTGGTGGTGGAATGGTAAATTCAGGAATAATAATTAGAGGGCTAGGATATGCTGGTTTCTTCTGGGCTGGCATGATACGAAAGAATGGTTTGATTCTGCAAATAGAAGGTATCACAGTCTTTGGATTGTCAAAATAGGGAACAAATGCAGATTGATTTTCCTTAATAAGAAAAGGAATAAAAACAGATTGAGGAGGTTGATCAAAAAAGTTGTCAATATCAAGTCTAGATGGAAGGTGATCAGATGGAAATGGTTTAGCAGAAACAACTGAAACAAATTCAGATGTTTTTGGTTCAGGAATGGGTTCAGAATTGGTAGTGTCAGAAGAAATGGGTGGTTCTGGTTGGTTGGCTTCAAATACTCTAAGAGAGGGAGGTGAAATGAAATCTGGATGGATATCAGATTCATATGATTTTGAGGATGTGGTTGGGGTACAAGACGTAGAAGACACTTCAAATACAGTCTTGAGAGGTGTAACGTTTAGAACCTCTGTCTCAGGTATGTTTGTTTCAGGAGGGTTGGTTGGTTCTGATTGATTCTCAGAAGGTTATGATGGAGGTTCAGATACAAGTGGTTCAGAGATAGGTGGTTCAGAAACAACTTGTTTAGGTGCAACATGAACAGATGCAACTGGATCAGATTGAGTGGGTTTAGATGCAACAGGATCTGATTTTTGTTTTTCTGGTTGTTGTTATGATGTAGGTTGTTCTGTTGGTTTTGTTATAGGTGTTGGAATTTGGTTTGCTGGTGTTATTGTTGTTGGTTTAGATGGTGGAGTAACATAAGTTTTTAGTGGAGTAGTGGAAATAGGATCAGATGATTTTTGTAGGGAAGGAATTTTTGATGGTTCAGATTTTTGGGATGGAGCACGAATAGATTGTTTTTAAGTGGGAGGGGGTTTTGGAATAGAACTAAATGTTGATTCATTTATAACAATTTTAGAGAAAGAAGATACAGATGTTTTAGTACCTTTAGTCTTGATACGCTTGGTGGCAACAGAGGGAACTTCTCCAGAAGATACAGATATTTTCCTCATGTTCTCATTGTATACATCTGGCATTGGTTCTCTTTCTCTTTTTAGAATATCTGCAGGAATAGGCGTTCCATCTGCTTTGTATGAATCAATATACCTCACAATGATATCCCTTGGTTCTTCAGCACCAAACAGTGGAAAATTGTCAACAGGAATTCTCTTCTGACTGATTTTAGAAATATTCAATTTCTTGGGTGCAGCTGTGAGTTCCTCTACAATTTTTAGTCTCTGAAGACTCTATGCATTCAGAGGTTTTCCAACAATAGATTCAAGTTCATCCTTAACTCCAACATCATACAGAGCAGTCACCAGACCATTCTCTGTCAGAATGTCTGAAGTCAGCCTTCCAAAGGATATCCATGTCCTGATCTTCTGACCCTTATCCTTTACAGATTCTCTTGAAGCATTAATATGGTTCCACAAATGCATAAATAGAATGTAAGAAAGATCTACCTTTGTACTCTGACTCAAACAGTACATGAAGTAGAGTTGTTCATTGTTCACATAATCTAGAGAATTGGTAGATTTTCTGTGATGGATGCATCCCAGAAAAATCTTTACCCAGATTTTGTAGTCAGGCTTCAGATCCTTAAATTTGTTAGAGGCCTGTCCAGAAGTGATGACTTCCTCATAAACTTCCTCCATGTCCACACGCCCAGCTGGCATATGACATACTCCATCAGTCTCCTCATACCCTATGAGTTTCCTGATTAGATCTTCAGTTATTATAATCTCATTTCCCAGAACAGAAGATAAAATGAATTTTGGATAAACAGAAGCATGTATCCAGAATTCCTTCACCAGATGAGGGTAAACTGGTCCAAATAATCTGTCAAAATATTTAACCCAGCCTTGTGCATCAATTATTGAACGAAATTCAAACCCATTTTCAGCTAACGAATCAAATTCCACCATTGATTCACAGAGAACTTCAAGTTTATCCACAGGAGTTAACAATGTCCTCTTAGGTACTGTGAATGGAGTCACACCCATATTTGCAGAAGTAACTGCAACCATAGTTGATTGAAATTGAGCTGCTGTAGAAGATGAGGTTGCCATTGAAGAGGATGAAGATGATTGGGATGAAGGTTTAGGGTTTTTGTGAAGAGAGAATAGAAGACAGAAATACATAAGCTTGTTTGTGATATGCAAAGTGTGAAATTGGTGTGAAATGTGGTATTTATAGAGAAAGCAATTAGGGAACTTAACAGACACACATAGCCCGTTCTCACATAGCATTAAATGACAATTAATGAAAGAGAATAAAAATAATTTTAAACATTAATTGATTCTAACAAATTGGGGGGAAAATCAAGATTTTCACTATTCAAACCATACCTCAAATGTCTCTTCAGTAGTGTACACGCTATCTTTTCAGATTCAGAGTGACACGTGTTTGCTTGCATGTGCTTCTGAATTCTCTTGAGAAATGAAACATTAGCCAACGTTTAGATCCTCTAAGATTGATTAGTTCAGATACACACAAATAATAATAAATCAAATAAGTAATAGATGAAATACTTTAGACTTTAAGCATTTTGCATCTGAGAAATTTGCTTCTGATAAATATCATTCTGGATAAAAATCCATACCAATATTTTTCAGAATAAATTTGAACCTATCTTCAGCAAGGGGTTTTGTGAAAATATCTGCCCATTGATGATCTGTATCAACAAAGGCTAAGTTTATAATACCCTTCTGAACGTAGTCTCTGATGAAATGATGTTTAATTTCTATATGTTTTGCCTTAGAGTGTAAAATAGGGTTTTTAGACAAACATATAGCAGAAGTATTATCACAGAATATAGAAATATTACTTTCAAAAATCTGATAGTCTTCTAGCTAACTTTTTATCCAGAGCATTTGCGTGCTACATCCAGCAGCAACAATATATTCTGCCTCTGTAGTTGACAGTGCAATTGTGGGTTGCTTCTTGCTGTACCAAGAGATTAGATTTCTTCCTAGAAATTGACAACTTCCAGAAGTACTTTTTCTTTCCACTCTGTCTCCAGCGTAATCAGCATCACAGAATCCAACTAATTTGAAATCATCAGATTTTCTGTAACACAAACCCACATTAGATGTACCTTTCAGATACCTTAGAATCCTCTTAACAGCTGTTAAGTATGATTCTCTAGGATCTGATTGGAATCTTGCACACAAGCATACACTGAACAAAATGTCAGGTCTAGAAGCAGTTAAGTAGAGAAGAGATCCTATCATACCTCTGTAGAGTTTCTGATCTACTTTCTTACTTACCTCTTCCTTACCAAGTGTACTAGTTGGATGCATGGGAGTCTTTGCCATCTTGCTATCAGTCATGTTAAACTTCTTCAAAAGCTCTTTAACATATTTGGTCTAATGAATTTAAGTGCACTCTGGAGTTTGGTTGACTTGAATTCCCATAAAGAATCTCAATTCTCCCATCATGCTCATTTCAAATTCTGCCTGCATACGTTGAGCAAACTCCTTTCCCAGCATAACATTGGTAGATACAAATATAATATCATCCACATATATTTGACAAATTAGAAGATCTTTCTTAAATGCTTTACAAAAGAGTGTTGTGTCCACTTTGCCTCTGATGAAATTTTTCTCCAAAAGAAAATTGCTTAACCTCTCATACCAAGCTCTGGGAGCTTATTTTAAACCATAAAGAGATTTCTTTAGTTTGAAAACATGTTCTAGAAATTTTTCACTCTCAAAACCAGGAGGTTGGTGAACATAAACTTCTTCTTCTATAATACCATTTAGAAAGGCACTTTTAACATCCATCTGATATAGAGTGATGTTATACTGTGCAACAAAAGAAATGAGTAAACGAATAGACTCTAACCTTGCTACAGGAGCATAAGTCTCTGTATAATCAATTCCTTCTTGCTGACTATAACCTAGAGCAACAAGCCTTGCCTTATTTCTTTCAACTTCTCCTTTCTCATTAAGCTTGTTTCTTAAGACCCATTTAGTTCCAATTATGTTGAATCCTTTTGGTCTTGGAACTAAATCCCATACATCATTTCTTGTGAATTGATTTAGCTCTTCTTGCATGGCAATAATCCAGTCATTGTCTTGCAGAGCTTCATCCACAGAAGTTGGTTCAATTACTGACACCAACCCAAATAATGATGCTTCAGATGATCTGAGGAAGGATCTTGTTCTGATAGGGTCATCCTTCTTTCCAATGATCACATCCTCTGGATGAGAGGCTTTGATTCTGGAAGATGATCCTCTAACAGTTGATTCTTCAGAAATGCTTAATTTGTTCATCTGAGAAGCTAAAGGAATTGCATCTGGCGTTGCTTCAGGTTCCTTCACTTGAGCTTTGTCTGCCTCTGAGTCTTCAGAGTCTGTGAGAATTACTTCTCTATCTGCAAAACTTTCAAACTGCTTTTCCTTTTCAATGCCAAGCTTATCATCAAATCTAACATGAATAGATTCTTCTACAATCCGTGTTTCAGTATTGTATACTCTATAGCCTTTAGAGTGTTCAGAATACCCAAGCATGAAACACTTTTGTGCTTTAGAATCAAACTTGTTCAGATTCTCTTTAGTATTCAACATATAGCATATACATCCAAAAGGATGAAAATATGAAATGTTGGGCTTTCTGTTCCTCCACAATTCATAGGGAGTCTTTTCCAGAAGAGGTCTGACAAACACTCTGTTCTAAATGTAACATGTTGTGTTTATTGCTTCTGCCCAAAAATGCTTTGCCAGATTAGTCTCATTGATCATGGTTCTGGCCATTTCTTGCAGAGTTCTATTTTTCCTCTCTACAACCCCATTCTGTTGTGGAGTTCTAGGACAATAAAAATCATGAGCAATGCCATTTTCATTAAAATATTTTTCAAAATATTTGTTTTCAAATTCACCACCATGATCACTTCTGACTTTAATAATTTTGAAATCTTTTTCATTCTGGACTTGTTTGTAGAAGTCAAAGAACACAGAATGTGACTCATCCTTGTGTTTTAGGAACTTTACCCATGTCCATCTGTTGTAGTCATCAACAATGACTAATCCATACTTCTTGCCTCTGATGGATGCATTTTTCACTGGTCCAAACAGATCAATGTGAAGTAATTCTAATGGTCTTGAGGTTGAGACAACATTTTTAGATTTAAAGGAAGATTTTGAAAACTTTCCTTTTTGACATGCTTCACAAAGAGCATCTGAGTTGAACTTCAGCTTAGGAAGTCCTCTGACCAGATTGATTTTATTAATCTGAGATATACGTCTCATATTAATATGCCCCAATCTTCTGTGCCAGACCCATTGCTCATCATTAATAGACAAGAGGCATTTAACATTTTGAACTTTAAGTTCTGAAAGATTTATTTTGTAAATGTTGTTCTTCCTCTTTCCATTAAATAGGATTGAGCCATCCTTCTGACTAACAGCTTTACAACATTGTTGATTAAAGATTATATCATAACCATTGTCACTTAATTGGCTTATGGACAATAGATTATGCTTTAATCCTTCTACAAGAAGAACATTAGATATAGAGGGAAGGTTACCATTACCAATAGTACTGGAGCCAATGATCTTGCCCTTCTGATTCCCTCCAAACTTCACTTCTCCTCCAGATTTAAGTTCCAGGCTTTGGAACATAAACCTTTCTCCCGTCATGTGACCTGAGCAGCCAGAATCCAGGTACCATGACTGGCGTCTTGACTTTTCTTCTAAAAACATCTGCAACAGGGATAATCTTATCCTTAGGTACCCAGATCCTTTTGGGTCCTTTTTGGTTAGCTACCTTGAAAGTTGGTCTGAACTTCTATCTTTTTACAACAGTATTGTTTTGACTTACTTTTGGCTTAAGCGCAGGAACGTTCTGATCAAAACGTGTGTGTTTAATGTCATTCAGATGACCAAACTTGAAATGAGAGTACAAGGGAGTTTTCTTGATAACAAGTTTATCAACAGGCATTGGATTTAAATCCTTTCCAGAGGAAGATTCATATCCAATTCCTTTCCTATTATTTCTGCTAACCTCATAGATCATAGAAGCCATCTTGCTTCTGGCTATGCTTTTAGCAAGAAATTTCTGAAAGCTAAAGTCATATTCTTCTAAAATGTTTTTGCATTTAGACTTACTTTCAGATTCAGAGTTTTGTTGAGCTTTTTCAAAATTAGCTTTCATTTTTAAATTGTTTTCTTTTAGCTCAGCAATTTCTGATTTTAATAGATTATTCTCAGAGCCAAGATTGCACTTAAGCTTCTTGCATTTGAGTTTAATCTGATTATAATTTTTCAGGACTTCAGATAAGACTTTAATAAGCTCTTCTCTAGTGAGATCAGAAAGTACCTCTTCTGAGTCAGATTCAGAATCAGACTCAGATCCAGAAGATTCTTCATTTTGATCTTCAATGCCTGCCATCAGAGCCATGTTGGTGCATTCATCTTCAGATTCTGATGAGGATCCAGATTCATCAGAGTCATCCCAAGTTGCCATTAGAACCTTCTTCTTTTTGTCAAACTTTCCCTTTGGCTTTTCTTTAAGAAGTTTTGGACATTCACTCTTGTAATGGCCAGGTTCTTTGCATTCAAAGCAAACAACTTCCTTCTTTCCAGATCTTTTTGGTCCAAAGGACTCCTTGCGCTGATCTGGTCTTTTGAAGTTCTTGAACTTCCTTTGCTTGTGCTTCCAGAGTCTGTTGATTCTTCTGGACAGAAAGGATAGTTCATCTTCTTCTTCAGAAGAAGATTCTTCAGAGCTTTCCTCTAAAACCTGCAAAGCTTTCACAGATTTGTTAGATTTTAAGGCAATAGACTTACCTTTCTTTTGAGGATCATCTTCCTCAAGTTCAATTTCATGACTAGGAGTGAGCTGATTAGCTCCTCTAGAGTGATCTTTTTCAGATCCTTGGCAAGTTTCAGAGCAGTGACCATAGGTCTCCATCTGATAGGCAAGCTTCTGATGATCTTCTTCACATGATCAGCAGTTGAGTAGCCTTTGTCCAGAACTTTTAGACCAGTTGTAAGAATTTGGAATCTAGAGAACATAGCTTCTATGGACTCAGATTCTTCCATCTTGAACGCTTCATACTTCTGTATTAACGCCAGAGCCTTGGTCTCTTTTACTTGAAGGTTTCCTTATGAGTCATTTTCAAAGGCTCAAACATGTCAAATGCAGTTTCTCTATTTGTGATCTTTTCATACTCAGTGTGAGATATTGCATTTAACAATATTGTTCTAGCCTTGTGGTGATTTCTAAACTCCTTCTTTTGGGCTTCTGTCATAGATTTTCTGTCTACTTTCTTGCCATTCCCATCAGTGGGATGAACATACCCATCTATGACCAAGTCCCACAAATCAGCATCATAACCAAGGAAAAAACTTTCAATCCTGTCTTTCCAATAATCAAATTTCTCCCCATCAAACATAGGGGGTTTTGTACTGATTCTGTCTCTTTCTTCATATCTGTTGGATGTTGAAACATCAGCCATAATAACAACCAAATGTATATATCAAAGTTTTTCTCACTGGATCTTTTCTATCACTGTGATGTGGTAGCACACACAGAACCAGATCTCTGATGCCAACTGAAGGTGAGAAAATACTTAGAAGGGGGGTTGAATAAGTATGAAGATAAAACTTAGACATAAAAACTCAAGGATTTTTATCCTGGTTCGTTGAAGTCAACTACTCCAGTCCACCCTATCAAGAGTGATTTGTCTTTCTCAAACAAGGACTTAATCCATTATTTAATCAACTGATTACAATAGTAAGCACTAAGAACAACTGTTCAAAGTCTTCTCAAGAACTACTGATTCTAACTGGATCTTCTTAAGGTTCTCTTACAATCAAATGTAATAATAATACAAGTGTTAAAAATGCTTCTAATAAAGCTTTATCCCAACTGTGATTTTTCACTTAAGATGAAGAATAATGAAATAAATTCAGTAAGTATGTATAAGTTGTATGAGAGCTTCTAATAAATTCTTTCAAGTATTTCGTCAACTGAAGAAGATGAATGAAGTCTTGCTTTTATAGGCACAAAGATCCAAGAGCTTTTCATGTTGAGAACAATGTACCAAAAAGGTCTGAGCCTTTTTGTCTTCACATCATATGACCTTTCCTAAAAGAAGAATGCACAGAAAAATCCTTTTTGTCTGTGTTCTTGTGTCTAGCATAAATAAGGAAATAGTCGTTTGGTTATTCCAACGGACATAATCTTTGAATTCTTCTTCAATAAGTTTCATCAAAGTATTAGATCTTTGACAGATCAGAGCCTTCTAATATTCATCAGAGTTTGCTGAATCAGAGTCTTTGCAGCAAGTGTGCTTATAGCGTGTATATGTTCAGAGCAGAGTTTTGGATCAGATCCTCAGTACTGGTAGCATTAGTACTATCAGAGTCTTCTGAAGTAACTGTGCTTGAAACTCTTCATACAGAACTCCTCATTGCTTCAAATGCTTCTGGCTTCTGCTTCAGATTCTTCTGTAGCTCCTGCTTTAGAGTCTTCTGGAGGCAGCGCTCAGAAACTTTTGGAGGCAGCGTTCAGAATCTTCTAAGAGATGCTTCTGACGCTTCAGAGCCTTGCATATTTCTTATGTTCAGATCTAATTTGCTTTTGGAGTAATATTTACTTTAACATCTACATCAAACATTCTCAAACAAATTTTAGAGTATATAATTCTTTAATACAAAATTTCATAATAGTTATCATCAAAACATAGAGATATTATTAAGAACCAATTTGTGTTCTAACAATCTCCCCCTTTTTTATGATGACAAAAACATCAGAAATTTTGTTCAATAGAAAAGAATGTAATTATAACTCCCCCTGAGATGATGAATCTCCCCCTGATTTGAATACTAAGAAGGAATAGAAACTTCCCTTTTTGCATGAGTATTCTTTTTAGAATCAGAGCCTGAATGTTCTAAACATTAGATCTTGCATGTTTCAGAGTCTGAGTCTGATAAGTTAACTATGATTTGGGAGTCTCTGAGTTTCTTTTAAAGAATACGGCAGATTTATCAAACGTTCTGAAACACTAAGAGTTTACGTTAGTTATAATTGATATGTCTGAAGTTTCATTTAGGTAGAGTTTATTGAACAGTCAGATCCATTTTCTCCCCCTTTTTTGTCATAATCTAAAAGTAAAAACTTTAAAAGACAAATAAAAGGAAGTATAGAAAAGATAAATCATGTAGAGAAAACACTGAGTCATTCATTCATTCAGAGCAAAAGATACAAACATCAGATAAAATTCAAGTACATGTGCACAAACATCAGATGCAGAAGAAAATAAACTAAGTTTGTTTGGACAGAATCATCTTCAACAGGTTAGTGATCTCAGATGAGGATTGTTCTTGCTTTGACATCCACTTAGCCTTGTTTTCATTCTTCTGATCTTGTTTGGACATCAATTGAGCCATGTCTTCAGACTTCTTATCTTGCTTGGCCATCCATGACTTAATCTTAGATTGACCAGCTTCCAGAACTGCAATCTTATCTTCAAGATCTGGATACTCTTTCTTGACCTCAGATGAAGAAGGTGGGGCAGTGTCTGAAGCAGGAACAGAGTCAATTTCCATAGGAGATGCAGAGTCAGGAGCAACAGATCTAGATGGATGTTCCACAAGAGTCATAGCCAGAGGGTTTTCTTCAGATGCAGATTCAACAGTCACTTCTGTATCACATATTGCAGAGGATGAAGGAACATCTTCAAGAAGCAATGGTTCAGATCTTTTTACAGTCCAGAGCATGCTTTTAGCAATCTCAGCAAATCTGAGCTTCACATCATCAGAACATACATTCTTCATATTTGAGGCTACAGTATTGAATCTGTTGATGAAGCTATTCCAGATAGCATCAGATTCATTTGCATCCATGGTTGACAGACATCTCTTCTGAATAGAGCCTAAATGCATCTTTATTTCCTTCAGAAAACTTGTAAATAAATTATCAACATTCAACCTAGATTTTGGTTTCAGAAGGGTTTCCAAAGTGAAAGGCTTAGGTTGAGGTGGTGGTGGAATGGTGAATTCAGGAATAATAATTAGAGGGCTAGGATATGCTGGTTTCTTCTGGGCTGGCATGATACGAAAGAATGGTTTGATTATGCGAATAGAAGGTATCACAGCCTTTGGATTGTCAAAATAGGGAACAAATGCAGATTGATTTTCCTTAATAAGAAAAGGAATAAAAACATATTGAGGAGGTTGATCAAAAAAGTTTTCAATATCAAGTCCAGATGGAAGGTGATCAGATGGAAAAGGTTTAGCAGAAACAACTGAAACAAATTCAGATGTTTTTGGTTCAGGAATGGGTTCAGAATTGGTAGTGTCAGAAGAAATGGGTGGTTCTGGTTGGTTGGCTTCAAATACTCTAAGAGAGGGAGGTGAAATAAAATCTGGATGGATATCAGATTCAGATGATTTTGAGGATGTGGTTGGGGTACAAGACGTAGAAGACACTTCAAATACAGTCTTGAGAGGTGTAATGTTTAGAACCTCTGTCTCAGGTATGTTTGTTTCAGGAGGGTTGGTTGGTTTTGATTGATTCTCAGAAGGTTTTGATGGAGGTTCAGATACAAGTGGTTCAGAGATAGGTGGTTCAGAAACAACTTGTTTAGGTGCAACGGGAACAAATGCAACTGGATCAGATTGAGTGGGTTCAGATGCAACAGGATCTGATTGTTGTTTTTCTGGTTGTTGTTGTGATGTAGGTTGTTTTGTTGGTTTTGTTATAGGTGTTGGAATTTAGTTTGCTGGTGTTATTGTTGTTGGTTCAGATGGTGGAGTAACATAAGTTTTTAGTGGAGTAGTGGAAATAGGATCAGATGATTTTTGTGGGGAAGGAATTTTTTATGGTTCAGATTTTTGGGATGGAGCACGAATAGATTGTTTTTGAGTGGGAGGGGGTTTTGGAATAGAACTAAATGATGATTCATTTATAACAATTTTAGAGAAAGAAGATACAGATGTTTTAGTACTTTTAGTCTTGATACGCTTGGTGGAAACAGAGGGAACTTCTCCAAAAGCTTTTCTCTTGATCTGCTTCTGTGGCTTGTCAGCAACTTTTGGCTTCTTCTGAGCAGCAACTTCTTCTGCCTCTGATTGACTTATTTTCCTCGTGTTCTCATTGTATACATCTGGAAATGGTTCTCTTGCTCCTTTCAGAATATCTGCAGGAATAGGCGTTCCATCTGCTTTGCGTGAATCAATATACCTCACAATGATATCCCTTGGTTCTTCAACACCAAACAGTGGAAATTGTCAACAGGAATTCTCTTCTGACTCATTTAAGAAATATTCAATTTCTTGGGTGAAGCTGTGAGTTCCTCTACAATTTTTAGTCTCTGAAGACTCTTTGCATTCAGAGGTTTTCCAACAATATATTCAAGTTCATCCTTAACTCCAACTTCATACAGAGCAGTCACCAGACCATTCTCTGTCAGAATGTCTGAAATCAGCCTTCCAAAGGGGATCCATGTCCTGATCTTCTGACCCTTATCCTTTACAGATTCTCTTGAAGCATTAATATGGTTCTACAAATGCATAAATAGAATGTAAGGCAGATCTACCTTTGTACTCTGACTCAAACAGTACATGAAGTAGAGTTGTTCATTGTTCACATAATCTGGAGAATTGGTAGATTTTCTGTTATGGATGCATCCCAGAACAATCTTTGCCCAGACTTTGTAGTCAGGCTTCAGATCCTTAAATTTGTTAGAGGCCTGTTCAGAAGTGATGACTTCCTCATAAACTTCCTCCATGTCCACACGCCCAGCTGGTAGATGACATACTCCATCAGTCTCCTCATACCCTATGAGTTTCCTAATTAGATCTTCAATTATTATAATCTCCTTTCCCAGAACAGAAGATAAAATGAATTTTGGATAAACAGAAGCATGTATCCAGAATTCCTTCACCAGATGAGGGTAAACTGGTCCAAATAATCTATCAAAATATTTAACCCAGCCTTGTGCATCAATTATTGAATGAAATTCAAACCCATTTTCAACTAACGAATCAAATTCCACCATTGATTCACAGAGAACTTCAAGTTTATCCACAGGAGTTAACAATGTCCTCTTAGGTACTGTGAATGGAGTCACACCCATATTTGCAGAAGTAACTACAGTCATAATTGATTGAAATTGAGCTGCTGTAGAAGATGAGGTTGCCATTGAAGAGGATGAAGATGATTGGGATGAAGGTTTAGGGTTTTTGTGAAGAGAGAATGGAATACAGAAATGCATAAACTTGTTTGTGATGTGAAAAGTGTGAAATTGGTGTGAAATATGGTATTTATAGAGAAAGCAATTAGGGAACTTAACAGACACACATAGCCCGTTCTCACATAGCATTAAATGACAATTAATGAAAGAGAATAAAAATCATTTCAAACATTAATTGATTCTGACAAATTGGGGGGAAAATCAAGATTTTCACTATTCAAACCATACCTCAAATGTCTCTTCAGTAGTGTACACGCTATCTTTTCAGATTCAGAGTGACACGTGTTTGCTTGCATGTGCTTCTGAATTCTCTTGAGAAATGAAACGTTAGCCAACGTTCAGATCCTCTAAGATTGATTAGTTCAGATACACACAAATAATAATAAATCAAATAACTAATAGATGAAATACTTCAGACTTTAAGCATTTTGCATCTGAGAAATTTGCTTCTGATAAATATCATTCTGGACAAAAATCCATACCAATATTTTTCAGAATAAATTTGAACCTATCTTCAGCAAGGGGTTTTGTGAAAATATCTGCCCATTGATGATCTATATCAACAAAGGCTAAGTTTATAATACCCTTCTGAACGTAGTCTCTGATGAAATGATGTTTAATTTCTATATGTTTTTCCTTAGAGTGTAAAATAGGGTTTTTAGACAAACATATAGCAGAAGTATTATCACAGAATATAGAAATATTACTTTCAAAAATCTGATAGTCTTCTAGCTGACTTTTTATCCAGAGCATCTACGTGCTACATCCAGCAGCAGCAATATATTCTGCCTCTGTAGTTGACAGTGCAATTGTGGGTTGCTTCTTGCTGTACCAAGAGATTAGATTTCTTCCTAGAAATTGACAACTTCCAAAAGTACTTTTTCTTTTCACTCTGTCTCCAGCGTAATCAGCATCACAGAATCCAACTAATTTGAAATCATCAGATTTTCTGTAACACAAACCCGCATTAGAAGTACCTTTCAGATACCTTAGAATCCTCTTAACAGCTGTTAAGTGTGATTCTCTAGGATCTGATTAGAATCTTGCACACAAGCATACACTGAACAAAAATTCAGGTCTAGAAGCAGTTAAGTAGAGAAGAGATCCTATCATACCTCTGTAGAGTTTCTAATCTACTTTCTTACTTACCTCTTCCTTACCAAGTGTACTAGTTGGATGCATGGGAGTCTTTGCCATCTTACTATCAGTCATGTTAAACTTCTTCAGAAGCTCTTTAACATATTTGGTCTGATGAATGTAAGTGCACTCTGGAGTTTGGTTGACTTGAATTCCCAGAAAGAATCTCAATTCTCCCATCATGCTCATTTCAAATTCTGCCTGCATACATTGAGCAAACTCCTTTCCCAGCATAACATTGGCAGATACAAATATAATATCATCCACATATATTTGACAAATTAGAAGATCTTTCTTAAATGTTTTAAAAAAGAGTGTTGTGTCCACTTTGCCTCTGATGAAATTTTTCTCCAGAAGAAAATTGCTTAACCTCTCATACCAAGCTCTGGGAGCTTGTTTTAAACCATAAAGAGATTTCTTTAGTTTGAAAATATGTTCTGGAAATTTTTCACTCTCAAAACCAGGAGGTTGGTGAACATAAACTTCTTCTTCTATAATACCATTTAGAAAGGCACTTTTAACATCTATCTGATATAGAGTGATGTTATACTGTGCAGCAAAAGAAATGAGTAAACGAATAGACTCTAACCTTGCTACAGGAGCATAAGTCTCTGTATAATCAATTCCTTCCTGCTGACTATAACCTTGAGCAACAAGCCTTGCCTTATTTCTTTCAACTTCTCCTTTCTCATTAAGCTTGTTTCTATAGACCCATTTAGTTCCAATTATGTTGAATCCTTTTGGTCTTGGAACTAAATCCCATACATCATTTCTTGTGAATTTATTTAGCTCTTCTTGCATGGCAATAATCCAGTCATTGTCTTGTTGAGCTTCATCCACAGAAGTTGGTTCAATTACTGACACCAACCCAAATAATGATGCTTCAGATGATCTGAGGAAGGATCTTGCTCTGATAGGGTCATCCTTCTTTCCAATGATCACATCCTCTGGATGAGAGGCTTTGATTCTGGAAGATGATCCTCTAACAGTTGATTCTTCAGAAATGCTTAATTTGTTCATCTGAGAAGCTAAAGGAATTGCATCTGGCGTTGCTTCAAGTTCCTTCACTTGAGCTTTGTCTGCCTCTGAGTCTTCAGAGTCTGTGAGAATTACTTCTCTATCTGCAGAACTTTCAAACTGCTTTGGCTTTTCAATGCCAAGCTTATCATCAAATCTAACATGAATAGATTCTTCCACAATCTGTGTTTCAGTATTGTATAGTTTGTAGCCTTTAGACCATTCAGAACACCCGAGCATGAAACACTTATGTGCTTTAGAATCAAACTTGTTCAGATTCTCTTTAGTATTCAACATATAGCAAATACATCCAAAAGGATGAAAATATGAAATGTTGGGCTTTCTGTTCCTCCACAATTCATAGGGAGTCTTTTCCAGAAGAGGTCTTACAAACACTCTGTTCTAAATGTAACATGTTGTGTTTATTGCTTCTGCCCAAAAATACTTTTCCAGATTAGTCTCATTGATCATGGTTCTGGCCATTTCTTGCAGAGTTCTATTTTTCCTCTCTACAACCCCATTCTGTTGTGGAGTTCTAGGACAAGAAAAATCATGAGCAATGCCATTTTCATTAAAATACTTTTCAAAATATTTGTTTTCAAATTCACCACCATGATCACTTCTGACTTTAATAATTTTGAAATCTTTCTCATTCTGGACTTGTTTGCAGAAGTCAAAGAACACAGAATGTGACTCATCCTTGTGTTTTAGGAACTTTACCCATGTCCATCTGCTGTAGTCATCAACAATGACTAATCCATACTTCTTGCCTCTGATGGATGCAGTTTTCACTTGTCCAAACAGATCAATGTGAAGTAATTCTAATGGTCTTGAGGTTGAGACAACATTTTTAGATTTAAAGGAAGATTTTGAAAACTTTCCTTTTTGACATGATTCACAAAGAGCATCTGAGTTGAACTTCAGCTTAGGAAGTCCTCTGACCAGATTGAGTTTATTAATCTGAGATATACGTCTCATATTAATATGCCCCAATCTTCTGTGCCAGACCCATTGCTCATCATTAACAGACAAGAGGCATTTAACATTTTGAACTTTAAGTTCTGAAAGATTTATTTTGTAAATGTTGTTCTTCCTCTTTTCATTAAATAGGATTGAGCCATCCTTCTGACTAACAGCTTTACAACATTGTTGATTAAAGGTTATATCATAACCATTGTCACTTAATTGGCTTATGGATAATAGATTATGCTTTAATCCTTCTACAAGAAGAACATTAGATATAGAGGGAAGGTTACCATTACCAATAGTACCAGAGCCAATGATCTTGCCCTTCTGATTCCCTCCAAACTTCACTTCTCCTCCAGATTTAAGTTCCAGGCTTTGGAACATAAACCTTTCTCCCGTCATGTGACATGAGCAGGCAGAATCCAGGTACCATGACTGGCGTCTTGACTTTTCTCCTAAAAACATCTGCAACAGGGATAATCTTATCCTTAGGTACCCAGATCCTTTTGGGTTCTTTTTGGTTAGCTGCCTTGAAAGTTGGTCTGAACTTCTGTCTTTTTACAACAATATTGTTCTGACTTACTTTTGGCTTAAGCGCAGGAACGTTCTGATCAGAACGTGTGTGTTTAATGTCATTCAGATGACCAAACTTGAAATGAAAGTACAAGGGAGTTTTCTTGATAACAAGTTTATCAACAGGCATTGGATTTAAATCCTTTCCAGAGGAGGACTCATATCAAATTCCTTTCTTGTTATTTCTGCTAACCCCATAGATCATAGAAGCCATCTTGCTTCTGCCTATGCTTTTAGCAAGAAATTTCCGAAAGCTAAAGTCATATTCTTCTAAAATGTTTTTACATTTAGACTTACTTTCAGATTCAGAGTTTTGTTGAGCTATTTCAAAATCAGCTTTCATTTTTAAATTGTTTTCTTTTAGCTCAGCAATTTCTGATTTTAACAGATTATTCTCAGAGCCAAGATTGCACTTAAGCTTCTTGCATTTGAGCTTAATCTGATTATAATTTTTCAGGACTTCAGATAAGATTTTAATAAGCTCTTCTCTAGTGAGATCAGAAAGTACCTCTTCTGAGTCAGATTCAGAATCAGACTCAGATCCAAAATATTCTTCATTTTGATCTTCAATGCCTGCCATCAGAGCCATGTTGGCACATTCATCTTCAGATTCTGATGAGGATCCAGATTCATCAGAGTCATCCCAAGTTGCCATTAGAACCTTCTTCTTTTTGTCAAACTTTCTCTTTGGCTTTTCTTTAAGAAGTTTTGGACACTCACTCTTGTAATGGCCAGGTTCTTTGCATTCAAAGCAAACAACTTTCTGAAGGTGAGATAATACTTAGAATAGGGGGGGGGGGGGGGGTTGAATAAGTATGATAAATTAATACTTAAAAAATAATCACACAATTAATTTTATCCTGGTTCGTTTAACAACTACTCCAGTCCACCCTTCCTAGAGTGATTTTCCTTTCTCAACAAGGACTTAATCCACTATTAAATCAAACTGATTACAATAGTATCACCTAAGAACAACAGTTCTTAGTCTTCTCAAGAGCTACTGATTCTAACTGAATCCTCTTAAGGAATATCCTTTACAATCAATGTAAATTAAATACAAGAGTATTAATGCTTCTATAAAGCTTTTATCACAACAGTGATTTTTCTCTTAAGTTTAAGTACAATAAATTCTAAGAATAAGAATGAATGAGAGCTTAGAATAATAATGATTTCTTTTCAGCAAATTGTGTATCACTGAAGAATGTGGTGAAGTTCTCCTTTTATAGGCAGCTGATCCATGCAAGCTGAGCGTTGAAAAGAGAGTCCCAAAAAGGTCTGAGCCTTTTTGTCTTCACATCAAGTGACCTTTCCTAGAAGTAGATGGCACAGAAAAATCCTTTTTGTCTGTGTAAGTGTGTCTAGCACAAATGAGGAAAGAGATGTTGAATAGCTCCAACAGATATATTCTTGAATATTTCTTCTTCAGTTTTCAGCAAGTTCTTCAGAGTCTGAATGGATCAGAGTCTTCTAATGAGATTCAGAACTATGCTGTATCAGAGTCTTCTGCAGCATGTGTGCTTTCAGCGTGTTGATCATCAGAGCATATTTGACACAGAGCTTCATTACTAGGCAGCGTAGGTACTTTCAGAAACTTCTGTAGACTAATGCTTTGAGAAACTCTTCAATAAATATTCTTCTATGCTTCAGATGCTTCAGCTTCAGATGCTTCAGCTTCAGATGCTTCTGATTATCTTCAGATGCTTCTGACTCAGAACGTTCTGAAGCTTCTTGCTTCAGATCCTTCTGGAGACTACGCCCAGGATCTTCTGTAAGGAGCAAACAGATTCTTCTATAAGGTGCATCTGGCGCTTCAGAGTCAGAATAACTTCTTGTATTCAAAACAGATTTGCTTCTAGAGAGTTAATATTATTTCAATCTGCAGTAAAACTCTCAAACAAATTTTAGAGTATATAATTCTTAAATATAAATTTCCTAACAGTTATCATCAAAACAAAGAGTTATTATTAAGAACCAATCTGTGTTCTAACAATCTCCCCCTTTTTGATGATGACAAAAAGTATCAAAAATTTTATTTAATTGAACATAAAGAATTATAACTCCCCCTGAGATGATGAATCTCCCCCTGAGTTAAATATGAAAAAGGAATAGAAACTTCCCTTTTATCCTGAGTGATCTTCAGAGTTAGATCTTGTTTGTTCTTATAACAAATTAGGGTCAGAATATCTTGCAGATATGAGATTCAGAGTTTGATAGAAAAGTAAATGATCTGAGAGACTCAGAGATTCTTTTATAGAGTGTTCTTATCAAATGATCTGAAATAGTCAATTTAAATATTAGATAGAATATATATGTCTGAAGATTCATTCTAGTGAAATTATATTAAACAGTTCAGATCTTTATTTTCTCCCCTTTTTTTGTCATAAGCAAAAAGTAAAAACTTTAATAAAGACAAATAAAAGGAACAATAAATAGATAATCCAATGGAGAAAAACTGATTCATTTAACAAAACAGAGCAAGAGTACACTGGTAAATAACAGAAGATATAACAATAAAAATTCAGATGCAAAACAACAGATGCACAAACAGTAGAATGAAAAAAAATCTAAGAGTGTTTTGACAAAAGCATCTTCAATAGGTCTGTAATCTCAGATGAAGATTGCTCTTGCTTTGACATCCACTTAGTCATTGTCTCATTCTTCTCATCTTGTTTTGACATCCACTCTGTCATGTCCTCAGATTTCTTATCTTGCTTCGCCATCCAAGATTTTATTTCAGACTGACCAGCCTCCAGAGCAGCAATCTTGTCTTCAAAGTCTGGATGTTCTGACTTTATCTCAGATGAAGAAGGTGGAGGTTCTGCAGCCTGAACAGAGTCAATTGCCATAGGTTTTGGAGATCCTGAAGAGGGTTCTACCAGAGTCATAGTCAATGCATTGGCAGTTGGTTCTGTTGGAGGAGGAGGAGCATCCAAACAAAGCAGAGGTGCAGTTTTGTTGACAATCCAGAATTGAGTTCTTTCAGCTCTGAGCTTTGCATCATCAGAACAGACGTTCTTCAGATTGGAAGCTACAGTGTTGAATCTTTTGATGAATCCTTTCCAGATGATGTCAGTTTCATTTGCATCCATAGTTCCAGAGCATCTCTTCTGAACAGTACCTAAGGACATTTGTATTTCTTGCAAAAATGTTTGAAATAAATGATCAATATTAAGTCTGGGTGGTGGTTTAAGCAAGGTTTCCAGAGTCATATGTTTAGGTTTGGGAGTAGGTGGTAGCAGTGATTTTTGGATGGAAATCAGAGGAGGGGGATAATATGGAATGAAGGGAATTTCTTGTTTTTGAGGTAAGGATCTGTTTAAAGCATTAAGCAGATTAGGTTTTGGTCTTGTGCATGGGTAAACAACATCAAAGGGTTCATTAGAGTATGGTATGAAAGCAGAGGTTGATGGTTTATCAGATGCAACTGTGTTATCAGATGCGGGTTGCAGAGCTGAAACAACAGCTTTACCAGATGTAGCAGATATTGTTGCTAAGGATCCTTCATTGTTCATAGATTGAATATATGAAAGGATTACAGATGGAAGAGCCTGTCTGAGTTTTGGTTTCAGAGGTTTCAGGGGTTCAGAAGGTTCAACTCTATCATAAAAATCTTTCAGTTTGAAACCATAAGATAGATTATGATAAAGAGAAGAAACTTGGGCACAAGATATACCAGATGATGATGGATTGGAAGTGGGAACAATCATCTCAGATGATGGTGCAGGTGGAGGCAAAGGGTCTGAAATGGGAGTTTTAGCAAGTATGGTTGATTCAGGTTCAGGTTCATGAACAGGGTATTTGTCAGATGGAGAAATTAGAAAATCTGGATGAATTTCTGATTCAGATGAATTGGAGGATGTTGTAGGTGTACAAGAGGTAGAAGAGACTTGAAACACTGTTTTTAATAGAGTGATATCAAGAACTTCTGTCTCAGGGATATGAGTAGGTTCTGAAGGAGTATCAGATTGTTGGGATGGTGGTTCTGATGAAACAGGAGCAGAAGTTACTTTTGTGGGTTCAGAAGTAACAGGTGCAACAGGTTCAGAAGATGGAGTATTTGATGGTGGTATGACAGAGTCTTTTTCTGGTTGATCTTCTGTGGTTTGGTTTTCTGGATGTTCAGAAGTTTGTGGTTGATCAGAGTTTTGTTTATCAGAAGGTTGTTGTAGTTCTGATGGTTGTGGTTCTGTTGGTTGTGGTTTTGTTGGTTGTGAATCTGATGGTGATGGACGTGGAATGAAGTGTTTGATGTGTATTTTGGGTTGAGGTGTTTTTGATACAGAAGTAGTGTTTTGTTTTTGAGGTGAGACAGAACTAGGAGCAACAACAGAAGTTGTTTGAGTAACAGGTGGTTTTGGAACAGACTTAATAGTTGAATCATTAATAACAACATTTTTAGAAATAACAGAAGTCTTAGTACCTTTTAGTTTAATCCTCTTAGCAGATGCAGAGGAAGCTTCTTCAGAATCCTTTCTCTTTAAGAGATTCTTGGGTTTCTCAGCAATCTTAGCCTTCTTCTGGACAGGTTCAGATTCTGCTGCAGGCTGAGTCCTTTTCCTCTGAAGTGGTACTTCTTCTTCTTCTCCTGCATCTGGTAGTGGTTATTTGACAAGCTGAAACACATTAGCTGGAACAGGTACTCCTTCCTTTTTGCATTCCTCTATATACATCAGTACTATATGTCTAGGTTCTTCAGCAAAGAATAGAGGAAAGTCAGATACTGGAACCCTCTTATTCAAATCAGACATATTTAACCTCTTTGGAGCAGTAGTGAGTTCATCTACAATCTTGAGTCTCAGAAGACTTTTAGTGTTCAAAGGCTTTCCCATAATGAACTCTAATTCCTCTGTAACCCCAGCATCATACAGAGCAGCCACTAAACCATTTTCAGTGAGAAGATCTGAGAGCAACCTTCCAAAAGGGATCCAAGTCCTAATCTTTTGGCCTTTTTCTTTTACAGATTCTCTAGATGCATTGATGTGATTCCACAGATGCATAAACAGAATGTAAGGAAGATCTACCTTGTTGCTCTGACTAAGGCAGTACATAAAATAGATCTGTTCATTGTTGACATAATCTGGGGAATTTGTTGACTTCCTGTGATGTATACATCCCATGAAGATCTTGGCCCAGATCTTGTAATCAGGCTTCAGATCTTTGAATCTGTTAGAAGCTTGTCCAGCAGTCATAACTTCCTCATAAACCTCATCCATATCCACACGCCCAGCTGGCAAGTGGGAAACACCATTTGTTTCTTCATAACCAATCAATCTTCTTATCAGATCCTCTGTGATGATAATCTCCTTTCCCAGCACAGATGATAAAATAAACTTGGGATACACAGATGCATGAATCCAGAATTCCTTCACAAGTAGAGGGTAAACTGGTCCAAACAACCTATCAAAGTATTTCACCCATCCTTGAGCTCTAACAATGGAGCGAAAATCAAACCCATTGTCAGCCAAAGAGTCAAATTCAACCATAGATTCACACAGCACTTCTAGTTTATCAATAGGTGTGAGAAGTGTTCTCTTGGGAGGAGAATATGGAGCAGCACCTAAGTTATCTGAAGTCACAGCAGCCATTGTAGATTGAAACTGAGCAGTTGTTGATGAAGAAGACGCCATTGAAGATTGCTTTTTCAAACACTTAGGTTTTGGGTTTTTATGCAGAGAGAACAAGAAATGAAAACGCATGTAAATTCTGAGAGTGAAAAGTGTGAAAGTGAATACACAACAAGTATTTATACTAAACACTTAGGCACATCAAAAGTCATAAAGAAACGCACGTTTGAGCAAGCATTAAATGAAGAGAATAAAATCATTTCAAACAATAAATGCTTCTGACAATTTGGGGGGAAAACCAAGATATTTACTATTCAAATTTCACCTCAAACGTCTTTTCATTTATGTACACGCCACCTCTTCAGATTTTGTGTGACACGTGTTTGCTTGCATGCTGTTCTGAAATCTCTCAAGAAATGAAACGTTAGCCAACGTTCAGATCTTCTAAAGATGGTTAGTTCAGAGTTTCACATCAGAAATATTAATCAGAATAGAATAAATAAACAGAAGAAATACTTCAGATGAATTAAGCATTTTTGCATCTGTAACAATTTGCTTCTGATAAATATCATTCTGGACAAAAATCCATACCAATATTTTTCAGAATAAAATTGAATCTATCTTCAACAAGGGGTTTTGTAAAAATATCTGCCCATTGATGATCTGTATCAACAAAGGCTAAATTTATGATTCCCTTCTGAACATAGTCTCTGATGAAATGATGCTTAATTTCTATATGTTTTGCCTTAGAATGTAAAATGGGATTCTTGGACAAATATATAGCAGAAGTATTATCACAAAAGATAGAAATGTTACTCTCAAAAATTTGATAATCTTCTAGTTGACTTTTCATCCAGAGCATCTGCGTGCTACATCCAGCAGTAGCAATGTATTCAGCCTCTGTGTTTGAAAGTGCAATTATGGGTTGCTTCTTGCTGTACCAGGAGATTAGATTTCTTCCTAGAAATTGACAACTTCCAGAAGTACTTTTTCTTTCCACTCTGTCTCCAGCATAGTCAGCATCACAGAATCCAACTAATTTGAAATCATCAAATTTTTTGTAACACAAACCCACATTAGAAGTACCTTTCAGATACCTTAGAATCCTCTTGACAGCTGTCAAGTGTGATTCTCTAGGATCTGATTGGAATCTAGCACACAGACAAACACTGAACAATATGTCAGGTCTAGAAGCAGTGAAATAAAGAAGAGAGCCAATCATACCTCTGTAGAGCTTCTGGTCTACTTTCTTACTTACCTCTTCTTTGCCAAGTGAGCTAGTAGGATGCATTGGAGTCTTTGCCAGCTTGCTGTCAGACATGTTGAATTTCTTCAGAAGTTCTTTAACATACTTTGTCTGATGTATGTAGGTGCACTCTGGAGTTTGATTAACTTGGATTCCTAAAAAGAATCTGAGTTCTCCCATCATGCTCATTTCAAATTCTGCCTGCATACATGTAGCAAACTCCTTTCCAAGCATAATATTTGTTGATCCAAAAATAATATCATATATATAAATTTGGCAAATTAGAAGATCTTTCTTTATAGTTTTACAGAATAAAGTTGTATCCACTTTGCCTCTGATGAAATTCTTCTCCAGAAGAAAATTACTCAATCTCTCATACCAAGCTCTGGGAGCTTGTTTTAATCCATATAGAGATTTCTTTAATTTGAAAACATGATCTGGAAATTTTTCATTTTCAAAACCAGGAGGTTGGTGGACATAAACTTCTTCTTCTATAATACCATTAAGAAAGACACTTTTAACATCCATCTGATACAGAGTGATGTTATTTTGTGCAGCAAAAGAAATAAGAAGGCGTATAGATTCTAACCTTGCCACTGGAGCATATGTCTCAGTGTAATCAATACCTTCTTGCTGACTGTATCCTTGAGCAACCAGCCTTGCCTTATTCCTCTCAACTTCTCCTTTCTCATTTAGCTTATTTCTGAAGACCCATTTTGTACCAATAATATTGAATCCTTGAGGTCTTTGAACTAGATCCCATACATCATTTCTGCTGAATTGGTTTAGCTCTTCTTGCATGGCAATAATCCAATCATTGTCTTGCAGAGCTTCCTCTACAGAAGATGGTTCAATTTCTGACACTAGTCCAAAAAGTGATGCTTCAGATGATCTTAGAAATGATCTTGTTCTGATGGGATCATCCTTCTTTCCAATAATGACATCCTCTGGATGAGAAGCTTTAATTCTGGATGATGATCCTTTGATAGTTGACTCTTCAGAAATTTTTAGATTATTCATCTGAGAAGTTAAGGGAGTAGCATCTGGAGTTGCTTCTGGTTCCTTCACTTGAAGTTTGTCTGCTTCTGGAACTTCAGAGTCAATAAAGACTACTTCCCTATCTGCAGAGTTATCAACCTGCTTTGGCTTTTCAGAGCCAAGCTTATCATCAAATCTGACATGAATGGATTCTTCCATAATCTGTATCTCAGTGTTGTATACTCTGTAGCCTTTAGAGCGTTCAAAATATCCAAGCATGAAACACTTCTATGCTTTGGAATCAAACTTGCTCAAATTTTCCTTAGTGTTTAACATATAACAAATACATCCAAAAGGATGAAAATATGAAATGTTGGGCTTTTTGTTCTTCCACAATTCATAAGGAGTCTTCTTCAGAAGAGGTCTAACAGACACTCTATTCTGAATGTAGCATGCTGTATTGATTGCTTCTGCCCAAAAATGTTTTGCCAGATTTGTCTCATTGATCATGGTTCTGGCCATTTCTTGCAAAGTTCTGTTTTTCCTTTCTACAACCCCATTCTGTTGTGGAGTTCTAGGACAGGAAAAATCATGAGCAATGCCATTTTCAGAAAAATATTTTTCAAAATATTTATTTTCAAATTCACCACCATGATCACTTCTGACTTTTATAATTTTGAAATTCTTTTCATTCTGGACTTGCTTGCAGAAGTCAAAGAACACAGAATGTGACTCATCCTTGTGTTTTAAGAACTTTACCCATGTCCATCTGCTAAAGTCATCAACAATGACCAATCCATACTTCTTGCCTCTGATGGATGCAGTTTTCACTGGTCCAAACAGATCAATATGAAGTAGTTCTAATGGTTTAGAGGTAGAAACAACATTTTTTGATTTGAAAGATGTTTTTGAAAACTTCCCTTTCTGGCATGCTTCACAAAGAGCATCTGAAGTGAACTTCAGATTAGGGAGTCCTCTGACAAGATTAAGTTTATTAATCTGAGATATACGTCTCATATTAATATGGCCCAATCTTCTGTGCCAGACCCATTTCTCTTCATTAACAGACAAGAGGCATTTAACATTTTGAACTTTAAGTTCTGAAAGATTTATTTTATAAATGTTGTTTTTCCTCTTACCACTAAATAGGATAGAGCCATCTTTCTGACTAATAGCTTTACAACATTTTTGATTAAAGGTAATATCATAACCATTGTCACTTAATTGACTTATGGACAATAAGTTATGCTTTAACCCTTCAACAAGTAAAACATTAGTAATAGAGGGAAGTTTACCATTTCCAATAGTGCCAGATCCAATGATCTTGCCCTTCTGGTTCCCTCCAAACTTCACGTCACCTCCAGATCTAAGTTCCAGGCTTTGGAACATAGACTTTTCTCCTGTCATGTGTCGTGAGCATCCAGAGTCCAGGTACCATGATTGGTGTCCTGACCTTGCTGCTAAGAACATCTGCAACAGGAATTATTTTGTTTTTAGGTACCCAGATCTTCTTGGGTCCTTTGGGGTTAGTTGGTTTGTAGGTTTGTCTAAACTTCTGTTTTACAACATAATGTTTATTCTGACTTGCCTTAGGTTTAAACACATAAGTACTCTTCTCAGAGCTTGTGTGTTTAATGTCATTCAAGTGACCAAATTTGAATTGAGAATACAGAGGTATCTTCCTGATGAAAAGTTTGTCAACAGGTTTTGGATTGCTTCCAGATGAAGACTCATATCCAATGCCTCTTCTGTTGTTTCCACTAACACCATAGATCATGGAAGCCATCTTGCTTCTGTCTATGCTCTTAGTGAGAAATCTCTGAAAACTGGAGTCATATTTTTCTAGAATATTTTCACATGACTTAGTCTCAGATTCAAATTCTTGTTGAGTTATTTCAAAGTCATTTTTGATTTTTAAATTTATTTCTTTTTGCTCAACAAGTTCTGTTTTCAGAAGATCAATATCAGATTCAAGATTGCTTTTCAGCTTCTTGTATTTGAGTTTGATGTTGTTATAACTTTTAAGAACTTCTGTTAAAACTTTAATGAGTTCTTCTTTGGTAAGTTTAGCCATTACCTCTTCTGCATCATCATCAGATTCTGATTCTGATTCATATCCTGAGGTACCTTCCTCTCGATCCTCTACCCTGGCCATCAGTGCAACGTTTGCACATTCTTCTTCTGATTCAGAAGATGATTCACACTCATCTGAGTCATCCCATGTTGCCATCAGAACCTTCTTCTTTTTGTTGAACTTCTTCTTGGGTTTTTCTTTCTGAAGTTTGGGGCAATCATTTTTGTAGTGCCCAGGTTCTTTGCACTCATAGTGTCGCAGTGAAATTTTGATACCAAACTATTGATTAGTTTTAATCTTATATTCATTTTGCAACCGAACTTTGATTTGTCCAAAGGAAGGGATAAAGATCGAAATTCCCACAATGCAATGCAAATGCAAGGTAGAGAGTTATAGGTTCGGGGGTTGGTTAAACTTAGGGAAGGTACTAGCATCCTAAGTTTCTGTAGTACTCTACAGGAACCTCTTGTTTTATGTTTTGTTTACTGCTAAGTGTTATCTGCTTGAAGGATGAAAGACCCTAGTGGTTTATTTCTAAGTATACTCGATAAGATGTCGCATCTTATGCCTACATATCCTTACGGGAGTGGAATCAGAGTATGTTGTAGTTCACCCTAAAGGGTTAGAGGAGTTCTTTGACTGTGGTCAAAGTTCCTACGGGTTTAGGGTAGTTGTTTTAATTGGGTTTAGGAGAAGAGATGAGTCTTCATGTTAAGGGAGATGTAACCACCACAAATATAAGAGGGGTTGTAGGAAATGGTCTTTGCATCGTCTTAAGAAAAGGTCTTACATACTCGGATGGTCGCCAAGCATGCCTTTATCGCTCTTAAAGCAAAGTCCCTACATGTTTGATTGTATTGTTGTGGAGGTGGAGATTATATCTCACTTAAGATGATTAACATCTATTCTCTATTGTGTTTGAAAGAGTTGTATTGTGTTGATTGTTTTGTCTAAGTTGTAAAGATTAAGGTCTTTCCTATGGGGTAGGTCCTAAACTTAAATGATCAACTTGAAGGATCAAGGATCGAAGGGGATATGATGCATATGATGTGCAACTACACACAACGTTGAATTATGTGTAGGGTTTTCCTTTGGACGGTATGCAATACGGTAATATAAATTGCGGTAAATGTAAAATGACTGTAGAATAAATTTGCGGAAATGTAAAGCCATGCACATACGCATGAAAGCGCTAAGTGAGTGTGTGCATTGTGGATAACTAAAAGCTGATAAAACATACATGTAAATACGCATGAAAGCGCTAGGTGAGAATTGTGAATGTGTCGTGAAGTGCACGATTGATTAAATTGTGTTTTTACGTTGTTGTTTGATTTTAATCGTCTGATTTGACTTCGGTTTGAATTTAAGATGGATCGATTCATGTTTGAAAAAAGGTTGATTTGAGTGAGTTGATTTTTAGTTGTTATCAGTTTTGATAAAAGTTGATTTTATTGAATTGATAAAAAAGAAGTGGATTTACTTTAATTATTTAAAAGAAATTCTAGATATGAGTTAATTTTAATTAAGTAGAAAAATGAAGTTTGTATTATTAATATAAAAGGTTAATGCAATTTATTTTAAGAGTTATCAAGTTGATTTAGAAAGTGACTAATTAAAGGTTGGTAAAAGGTTTTATATAAAAGAAAAAGGGTTATTATTGATGGATAAAAATTTAGTTATATTAGAACATTAATTTAAGAAGGTTTTCCTTTAATTATAAGAATAAATTATTTATTTTAAACTAATAAAAATAGATTTTATTAAATAGGATAGCTTGTTTTAGTTATTTATCATAAAAGGATAAAATATAAATTTAGATAAAAAAAGTTATTTACTAATTATTCAGAAAAGAGATTACTTAATTTAAAAAGGTTATAAAAAAAAAGGCTGATTATGATTAATTAAAAGGTTATTAGTTTATTTTAAAAAAAGATTATATTAAAGGTTAATTAATAATTAAGTTAACGAAAAAGAAAACTACTTAATTGCAGGTTTTAGTGGTTTAATTAAACATTAGGGGGTGATTAGTGTCTGTGATGTGATTAGATTATAACATAATAATAAAAACAAAAAAAATAACAGAGGAACCCTAATTCCCCCGAATTGCCCCTCTCTCCGCCGCTACCTCACTTCACCGCTCGCTCTCTCTCCTGTCGATTTCTTTCCGATCATCCCCTCCCTCGCCTTCAATCACGACCGGCCATCTTTCTTCGTCATATTTCAAACCTGAAAAACAAACCTTGGAGGCATTAATAGTTTAAAACACGGAGGGATTGACCTTACCGACGGTTTTGCTGATCGCAGCTACGTTGGAGATGAGGAGCGGTTTGGATCCGCGGCGGTCGTTAGGGAGGACGGCGGTTGCGTTTTGCCGGTGGAAAAGGTAAGTCCCCTCGTTCAATTTCTTGGTATTGTAAGTTTTAGGGTTTTGTGTTTTTGTGCGGTAATTATCGGTGTTGTCTCCTCTCCTTTTCTTGTGACTTCGTTGTTCTTATATAGGCTATAAGTTGAGATCTCTGATTTGAGAATTGATTGCTGCTTTAAAATCATGATTGGATCTTTCCGTTTTAGCTTGTATGAAATTAGAAATATTTCCTTTTCTGTCTGATTGCTATTTCAATCTTTGATATTCGTTCAAATTGAGATTAGATCTGATTGGATTTTTTATGGAATATTCTCCCAAGCAAAATGCTAATCTGATTTTGCTTTTAGCAGGTGCAGATAACAATTTAGGTTTTCGGGCCCAGAGGAGATCCAGCCCATGGTAGACGCGGATGCTAGCTCTGTTAGGATTGAGCAAACTCGGAAGGAGGCGTGGGATTGTTGCGTTTGTTGGAGAACTTCACGAGGAACTGATGATGAAGAACGGTAGTCTCAAGTGTTCGCAAGGTATACTCCTTTCCTTTCAATTCAATCTCTATTCCTTTGGATTTCTTTAAACTGATAAATATTTGAACAACTTCCTTTTCATGTGATTCCATGGAGCTTGGATTAATAAGTGGCGAATAATTTCGGTGTTCACTGAAATTATGGAAACTCTGAAGTATGAGGGTGAAGGTACCGTAGACTGATGACCTTACTGCCATAGCAGAGTTACGCGGTCAAATAAAAGGCTCCAATTGATCCCGCGTATGCATGACATGGTAAGTTATCGGCTTGGGCAATTTGGTGTGTTATACCTGTTGTTGTTTGTAGCTGATAAAGAAATGCAGGTCGTGCTGACGTTCTTTGCTTCCTGGTCGAACATATGTCTTTAACATTCTCACATACTTTGCAGCAATAACAATTGGAAGGCTAGGTGCAACCATGCGCGAATTGCTTTGGAACCGCTGACGTGAGTACTATAGAGATTTCTGCCATGGTATGCTTGCTTGGAATTGGCTGTTAATAGTAATTTGATGTGCAGACTTATTGATTAATCCTCTTCGTGACTGAATATTGATTCACAGGGCGTGGAGACTTGGCGACATGAATTGAATTTGTGGTTGTAGCCCTGTTTTAAATAAATCTTGGCTTGCTTGTGCAGGAGATTCATGCATCCTCTGCAGCATAAGGGAAGAGCTGGAAGTTGCTTTGGGCAGATGGTTGATAGAGGAATAGCAACCTGCGGAAACGCTTTAGCAACAGCTTCAGCATCATAGCTAGTTCCTTGGGTCTGAGTCAATAGATTCACTCTGTTCTAAACCCTGCAGTTGTGGAACACATGTTGGTGTCTGCAACGGGTAAGGAGGCAATGCATTCGAAGGGAGCGGGCCTGGTAGGGGACCAAGCGAGTCTATTTCGCCAAGTCGCACACGGGTATATCCACTGAACTTGTTTTTCTTATAATTAGTTGTTTCTCAGGCACCATGATTTAGTATCCCTCTATGTTTCTGTTACAGGTTTAATAATGATTGCTTAAGGTCTAGGAGGAACAACACTATGGCACAAATCTGCACGGTATGAATATTAACTGATTCGCGAGATAATAGACTTGCCGGCTGAAAAGAAGGTGCCAACACGGGTGGCCCAACCACAGATGCTCTCACAGTTAATTTGGAATCAGATAGAGCTACAGACTCTGGTTCTGAGACCAATGTTGGACTAATTTTGCTGGTACCAAGAGCTTCCTTGAGTTCAGTTCTGAGGGTTCACACTTTGGATGGTTGAATCTTGCAGTTGCATCTGTAATTCTACCTCATATTGGGATGTTTGTGTTATTATGGAGCAATTCCAGGCGGCGTCAAATCCTCACATTGCGCTCGGTTGGCGATTTGACCGATAGTACAAAGTAGCAACAGCTGCTTGGAGATTTTGTGGTTGGGGTTACTGTTGTGGAAGTCGCCGTGTTTCAGAAGTTTCGGTTTACAAGTCCAATAGTACGATGTTATCAATAATAACATTGGTATAGGTTTTTTTTTAGTAGCAGGGTAACCTCTTGCAATGTTGTAGACCTTGTCCTTTTGTATTTGAGTGGGTGATACCTTGTAACGCTTTCCTGGATTAATTGAATAGCAAAGTAGATGTACTTCAAATTAGTTTTGTGATGAGTTTATGCTTTGTGTATTTCCCGAATTTGATCTTCCATAGATTCTGAGTTTAAATATTGGAAAATGCTTAAACGAAATTGGAGACCTTCCTTGGTCTGCTATCTCGGCATGCTTGTGGGTTTTATTATAAAATGATCTCCTTGCCCTTAATCTAGATGTTCTTTTCCAACTCCAAAATTTTAATAAGTGTTGACCTCCCGTTACGAGTATCCAATTTAAAGATCTAGAGGACCCAACTTCATCGCTGACGACCAACTTTGATCTAGGTCATCTCTCCAAAAGGTGAAAAATGATTACAAACTCCACGCCACTAAGTTCTACTAGTCCAACAAACAGTGCCTTCGAAGTCCAATGTGCAGGAGATCCTAATCCCTCTTGGGGTTGTCTTTGAGCAATTTGAATGAGTATTTGGTTTATCGGTCAAGGTGTCATAACGACGAAAGTGCGTGATTCCACAATGCTTTAGCACAACTTGTAGGAGTACACGCAAAGCTTTTACAACTTTCTTGACTTACAGCCACAAACCGAAGCTTCGCAATAACAAAACAGTTGAAAATAGAATAAATACGTGCGGATGATTGATAATGGAAATGAATACTATCGTCATTCGATATTCCTGCGTCTGCGCGAATTGGTTAGTCAAATAAATATTTAAATATTAAATTGAAGTCAAATGATAGCAAGAAAATGCGCGAGAAGAGGTGGGACCTTATGGTCAAAAATTAGGGTGCAACAAATGCCCCTATTTAAGTTACTTCTATTCGGAGATATGGAGATTGAAATCTTCATCTCGACGAGATAGGAGGGACTTAAATAAAAAACATTGCACGAATTTTTGGCCCTAAGAGGTCACCGTATGCAAATGATATGCGATGATATGAGAATGCAAGACAGACGAGTCCTGTGAGGAAATGATGTCACAGGGGAACAAATAGACACAATAAGACTCCGCGGGGATGGGAAACCAACATCACTGGGGAATACTCAGAAGTAAAACAGTATCTCATACACCAAGGACATGGTGATGGGAAATAAACTTTTAGTCGAAGGATATGTTTATTATCATAATGTTGCGGTTGGTAATAATCCAGATGAATTGAGTTGATGGTCCATCCTTATTTTTTTCTTTTTCTCTTTTTTTTGTTTTTCTGTATATCTTTTCTTTTGGAACTCAACTTGAAATAATAAAATGTATGACTTCCCCGAGCATCATGATAAGGATACCATGAGCTGGTCTCGGTCTCGGTCTGAAATGTCAAAACTTTGTAGATGTAGATGTAATCACTGTAGATGTAAATGTCGTTGTAGATGTTGTAGTGGTAGAGCTTCCCCGAGCATCATGATATGGGAGTCATGAGCTGGTATCGGTCTCTAATGTCGAACTTCCCCTTGCACCATGGTATGGGAACCATGAGCTGGTCTCGGTTTCTGATGTCGAACTTCCCCTTGCACCATGGTATGGGAACCATGAGCTGGTCTCGGTTCCTTCCTGAAATGATGAAAACTCGTAAGAGCACCTTCATAGGGGGTTGTAATTTTGTAGATTGTAGATGTCGTTGTAGACTGTAAATGTAGTTTGTTGTGGAACCACCCTGTGAATGTAGTTCGTTGTAGAACCCTGTAGATGATAAATGTTGTTTGATGTAGTCTGTAATGTACTCTGTTGTAAATGTGATTGTAAATGTAGATGTAATCTGTTGTTGAAGAACTGTAAGTTGAAATTTGTTGATGTAATCTTGTACTTGTAATCGTAAATTGTAGATGCAGTTTGTATTGTATTGGCAATTTGTAGGGTATGCACCGGGGATCTTCAAAGGAGCTGTAAACCGGTTGATTTGTGGAGTGTCCTCTTGTAAGGAGATATGTCGTTGATAGTACTCATAATGAACTCTCTGAGGAAGATCGTTTTTTGAGGAATATCTTTGCTGTAATTGTAAAAATATGTGAATTTGTTGTAGCAGAAATCCTCAAACGGGGAAGTATCTGTAATGTCCTCTGTTTTGACTTGATAATCTTGAGATAATCCACTGGGGAAGGACAGATTGTCTTGAGGAAATTGTTGTTTGTCGTTTTGAATATAAGTCAGCCCAAGACGAGTTGCTCAAATAAAGAGATCTTTTGTCATTCAGCTGTAAGTTGTTGAGGAAATCTTGTAATATTGCTGAAGAAACGTCACGTCTTCAATGGTGATCCTCATAATGTCAAAGCGCAAAATAAATGCACTCTTGATCCATGCTCAAAAGCTGGAGATGTTCATAGTGTGATTTCCAAAGACTGAAGTTCAATTCGGGAAATAACCGAAGAGAAACTGTCAAGCAAGACTCAACCATAGAGGCATAAACTCCAATGGGAATGTACTGAAATAACTGTCTTCCACGAGGATCGAACTTCGTGGGGGAATATAAATATTGAGTTTTTCCTGCTTAGGGCTGACAATTCTATTTGGAAGGAGTAAGACACGCCCAAATACCCAAGGGTAAACGCAATCAAAGAGATAGAGTAAAACATGCAAAGGATGCACAAATGCAAATGTTATGCTATCTACTTATATGATATGTGTATGCTTATGCTAACAAGACAGACGAGCAACGACCGAATACGGGATAAACGTCTCGAAACACCCATCCGACCAATCTTCAAAGATAGAAGTACCACTGAGGGTAGATGGAGAACCAAATGTAGGGTCCCAATACTGCTTCAAAACTTCAAAATTTCTCTTGAGGAAAAGTGATCAATCCAATTGGGGATGTATCATCTTGATAAGTTTGACGTGTTGTATGAAATTGTAGACGGAGGTACCCAAACCGAAGTTTCATAGGGGATAAAATAAATATCCTGGGTCGTCGTAGTTGTTGAACATGTTGGGGTCGCGCTTCCTGAGGATGAAATATACATCTTTTTTTTTTGCTCCAATCTTCAAATGCCCCAAGTCACATAGTTTAAGAGAAAAGTCTCGAGAGGATTTTATAGAAAACATGATGTCTAAATGCCCCATTGTTTTCAAACTCTCTAGAGATTCGCCGAATCTCGACGTAACTGCCCTTGATTGACGGTATAACTGAGTCTTTGAATTTCTTCTAGTTGAACCCAAGACTTGCGCGGATGAAATTTTTTGGGAAGAATGACTTGCCCCAAGTCAGCAAAGTCTTCAAATATCATCATCAATGTCTGTATGTGGTCTTTCTAAGATGTCAAGCGTATTTAGCACGTTTGAAATATCCATTTTGAAATGGTTAATGCAACACGCGTTTGTCTTGAAGTTTTGAAAAGGGGGTATCGCAATAACTTGTGATCGAAACCACTAGTTAGGATACAATTGAATCGTTATTTATAAAGCCGATTTAAATTTGAGCATAGCTCAAGGAGTCAGGAAACAATATCTCATCGAGTATGCTTTCGAATTAAACCTTCCTTCAATTAGGACTTTGAGGGTCGTATATGGGTTTAATTTATGACTTGTAGAATGGAGGAAGAAAGGGTTAGTATATTTGTGCCCACCCAATTTTTTTGAAGATGTTTATTATTTTTGATATCACCCTGCCCCAGGTTAAGAAAATGAAGTTTCGGTTTGGGAGAAAAAATAGGTTTTTTCTCAAGGATTAAAAGAAAGGGTTGACTATTTTGGTGTTTAGATGATTGGAAAAAATGCCTTACATCATCAGTAGGGTTTTTATTCGAAGCATACAACAAGAGATCATATGTTTTACTTCATCATCCTCCTTCCAATTCTCTGTCAGAGCAAGAGAACGGGTAAAAGTCGGCATTATAAATAATTTTGAAAAACTATTTGAGTGAAAACGAATGGATTTCATCAAGACAAACAGTTATTGCATCACTTATTCAAAATAGAAAGTTCTTACATGCCAAATATGCTTTTAACCAAAGAAATAAACACACAAACAAACGAAAGAAATAGAAAGTTCTTCTGGAGTTTTCGCTTATATCAGTGTAATGGTATTCCATTCATGATCGGTCTTTCTCCTTTGAAGGTTAGCACTTCATTATCGATCATTTCTTGAACTTTCCCTTGAAAAACTTTGCAATCTTCGATCGAATGCCCCAACACTCCATCATGAAATTCACAGCTGGTGTTCGGGTTGAACCATGGTGGGTGAGAGTTCATGGTTCTAGTCTTTCTAGGTGTCATTACCGAGTTTCGGATGAAATAAAACCATAATTGACGGTAAGTCAATGGGATAAGATCAAACCAATGAGTCTCTTCTTTCAGAGTATTCAGAGGTACTTTCTGATTCGGAAACTGTTTTCGAACATGTCGATGTTGATCTTGAGATGGCATCCTTCGCTTAGGAGGTAATTGCTGCTCGCGCTGAGCGGGCATTGCATACTCATATTGAGGACGGGATACCGAATCTGTGGATTCTCTGGGAGATCCTTTGTCATCTTTATTGTTTGGGGCTATACCCAAGTTGTGATGGTATTGCTTCACAAAAGCAAAAGTTAATTCTTCCCAAGACTGAATGTGATTCTTTTGTAGCTTCATATACCATGTTAATGGTGCTCCACACAAACTTTCTAAGAAGCAGTGAATCAATAGTTGGTCGTTCCCAAGATAGGCAATCATCTTCTGACCAAACATCATCAAATGATACCTTGGACAAATTATACCTTTGTACACTTCGAAGGCGGGCATTTGGAATCCCGGGGGGACAACTAGGTTTGGAACTAGGCGCAGGTCACGAGCACGAAAATCAGGCGCACGGTTCCTCTTCATCATTTTCCATCGTTCCTTGAAATCACGAAACTCATTCTCGAATGCTATAAGCCCAGGGTCGTCCACTTCTTTCTCAGCATGAATATTCCGCAAGTCAGCAAACGGGTTTTCTTGCATAGGTAGTGGCGCAGGAACAAAGTCGTCGGAGGGACGGCGAAATGTCGGCTTAGACCTTACTCTGAAGCTAGTCATGCGATCCATGTCTTTGTTCTTCTTACTATCCTTTAATGATACCTCCGGCTTGGTCAGATGGTCGAGACGGCGACTGACAGCAAAAGATGGAAAACCAAAATGAGCCACAACAAAAGAAAGACACATGCACAAATGTGAAATGCCATGCAAAATCTTAATGCATAATGCAGATGTAGGAGGAGACTTCAAGAAACTCAAAGTGTTTTTCAGTATTATAATGTAGGATAATTGAAAAAAAATTTATTTTTGAGAAACAATGAAAACAAAGTACTCTTTCAAGAGTTTATTACAACGAAAGCAAAAGAAAACTTATAACTCTACTCCGCGGTCTTCTCCTTTGTGCGGAGTTCCTCGGTCAACTGGTCAATGCGATCCTGCAACGCCGCTTTCTCGATGATGAGTCGTTCCACACACTCCTTCCAAGCCATGGTAGTTGAGGGGAGATCATCACTGGTAACAGCACTTGAAGAGGCATGAGGAGAAAATAAATCTCCTTGCGCCTTTCTCTTTCTGGCAACTTCTATTTCCGGAGTCTTTTGAAGTCTTTCCTTCTCTACCTTGAGGGTGAGGAACTTGTTCTTCCAAGCAGTCCTCAATTTCCGGGCTTCATCTAAAGCAATCCTTACTTGTTCAATTTCGTCCACATCGAACCACTCGGGGTCATGAGCAGACAATACCATAGGTTCATGGAAAGGAAAAGGCATTTTGAGATCGAGAGCCCTTTCTCGCGCCCAATGCAGATAATCCTCGGAAACAGCACAGTTGGGGTATCCTGAAGCAGCTGTTCCTTCCATATCAATGTATTTCCATGCATAAATGATGACAGTCCTGAGATCTAGGTCCTCTTCTCCTTTGAAATAGATCTCTTCCAACGAAACTGGGTCAGGCACTTGGATCATAGGGTGTCCAAACTGTCTACGGGCCAAAGCGGGATTGTAACTTATGCATCCTTCTCTTCCAATAAGCGGTACGTTGGGGAAACCTCCGATGTTAGGAATCATAGGCACGCCTCCATAGGCGGGATCATAACAAACAATGTCCGAATGGGTAAGGGCCATAAGTATCTCGGACCATCGAGGTGTTGCTACTTCGTCCCAAAGGGACGGATGCCAAGTCAAACGAGCGATGAACCATGAGTACAGCAAGGCGGTACATCATACAATGTGTCCTCCTCCTTCGGCATTCTTCGAGTGAATCGAAAAGTATGTATCAGCGAGCAAGGTGGGTACTGGATTCTTGAGTATGAAGAGCTTGATTGCATCCATATCAACAAAATTGTCAATTTTAGGGAACCAGAAAGTCCCATAGACCAACAAAGCGAAATTGGCTTCCAAAATGAGAGCCTCCTTTCTTTCAGCATGGTGACGGACTTTTTCGATCAAAAAGTCGGCGGGGAACCCAAGGACTCCTTCCTTGATGATCAGGTGTGCTTGAACATCTTCAAGGCTAAGATGAGTGGCATTTGCAATCTCTTGGTGACTAGGCGTGTCTTCCCTTCCGGTGAATAGGGGTCGAACAGTCACAGGCATCCTCAAGAGTTCTGAGTACTCTTCCAAGGTCGGCATCAATTGGTAGTCCGGAAAAGTGAAGCAGTGATACATCGGGTCATAAAATTGAACCAATGTTTCCAACAATCCTTCTTTCATATTCAGCTCAAGGAAACGGAAGACTCCTCCATATTCTGCTGCGAATGCAAAGCGATCCTTGACGAGTTCGGCTAGTTCTCTCAAGCTTTCGATGTTGGGACTCTGAAAAGTGTACTTCAGGGTTTCTCTTCTGAAATCCATGATTACAACACCTACAGAACGAACTTGAGTTTCTTGAAGTGAACAATGGAAAAAGAATGCAATGCAAGATGATTAGGACTTCATGGGATTCCTCTATTTATGGCATTGCGGTAAAAGGAAACGTTTTATTAAATTTGAAACGGACTACATAAATATTCTTTTAAAGAGTCCCAAATAAAAGCTAAATAAAAGCTAGTAAAGACACTAGAGAAGCTTTGAATGCTGCTGCTTGAGTTGTTCTTCTAGTTGCGCCTTCTCACGGATAAGGTTGTCCACGATTATTTTCCAAATAGTGCATTGTGGGTCGGAGAAAAATAAATCCTCCATGACTTTCCTCCTCTTGCAGGGGAGTAACTCCTCGTCCTTCAATTGTAGTTGTTTCTGAAGTTCATCCCTCTCCTTTTGAAGTTCAGCCTTCTGCTTCTGACACTCATCATTTTCTGCCACTGCTACATGGTACTTATTCTTCCATGATTCCAACTCATGTTGAGATTTCCTCAAGGACACTTCTAACTTCTCGGCTTCAGACATAAAGACATAAGTGGGCTCTCTCCTTGGAGCTATGGGATCTTGACGGGAATAAGGCATCTTTAGCTTGGTTGCCCTTTTTCTGACCCACTAGAGGTATGGTTCTAAAGACACACAGTTAGGCTTCCCTAGACTTCTCTTCCCTTTCTTGTGTACACTACGCCATGCATTTAGAATCTTTCCTCGGAGTTCCATATCATTTTTGAAGAATATACCCTCTACTTGAACACTCTTGGGAGGTTCCTTCAACGAGTATCCCAACTGTCGGCGAGCTAGAATAGGATTGTAGCTGATTCCTCCATCAAAGCTGAGCAATGGTACATTAGCGAAGTCACCACAACTATCAATGATCAATACTCCATCATACACTCGGTTGTACCAATCAATGTCGGAATGGGTCAGAGCCATAACTCTTGGAGACCAATGCTCTTTGCCAATGTTTGTAAAAGAGCTAGACTTCGGCAAGTGCGAAATAAACCACTTGTAAAGTAACGGTACGCAGCAAGTAATCATCCCTCCACCACAAAGGTTTCGGAGATGTATAGAGTGATATGCATTTCCCAACAGAGTTGGCACTGGGTTGTTCTTCATAAAGATCTTGAATGCTTTGAGATCAATGAAACCTTCAAAACTTGGGAATAGAAACAACCCATAGACCAATAAGGCGAAAATTGCCTCAAACGGAGCCTTATTAGAATAATCAGCATAGAATGAAGCCTTCTCGACTAGGAAACCTGTCTTTAAACCAAGAATTCCATCCTTAGTAACTAGGTTGGCTCTGACGTCGGATACCTTCAAACGGAGGGCTTTAGCAATATCTTTCTCATCAGGGTCCTTTTCCAAGAAGGGAAAAGGAGATTCCTCAAGGACAGGTAGACCAACCAAAAAGGAATACTCTTCCAATGTAGGTAGCAACTGGAAATCTGGAAAGGTGAAGCAATGGTAGAGAGGATCATAGAACTGTAGTAGAGTGGCAAGAATTCCTTCATTCACTGAGCAACCCAATAAAGATATCAGCTTCCCATATTTGTTCTTGAATTCTTCTTGATCTTTGATGAAACCCCACAACTTCTTTAGGTCGTCCAATTTGGGACTCTTAAAATTATATTTCACAGTATGTCTTTTATCTGAAGCCATAGTGACCTACAATGTCCATAAACGAAAGTAAATCCCATGAAGTCCAATGCAGAATGATGTTATATGAATGCAGCAAACACAAGTATTCACATAAGGATATAAAGATAAACAAACAAGGGGTGCCCTAGGTTTGCAACGAGCATGGAGTAAAGGTGTACCCTTCCTAAAGGTTTAAGGACTAAAGGTTGTTTGTACCTGCAGAACAAGGTTCTAATGGGACTCAGAATCATCAGCCCATCTATCGGATATTATCAATTTCCCAATTACTCGAGGATTAATAATATTCTCAAGAGAACTTCTTTTGAGTGTAGCTTCGCGTAGCACTATTTCGGAAGTACTTCCTCATAGTCTCGCACTACGTCCTAATAAAGGCCAAAGTTGGGTTAAGGTAACTACGGTCCTCAATATCATAGGCTCCAAAGTCGAAAATAATGAGTGTCTTCACGATTGCTCGTTCAACAGTACTATTTCGAAAGGGCCTCAACTGAGCGGGATTCTCGATTCAACTTAGTAGGGATTCCACTCCCTATAAGCCTCCTCGACTATATCACTATCCTATCTTAATTTCTCTCAAGTTCGGGTGTAGAACTTTATCTCACCACTCAAAGACAACAATCCCAAAAGAAACAGAAGAGAAAGCATGTAAACAAATAATCAAGTAGGCAGATATATAAAGCAGTAAACAAATAAAATAAGATAGGGAAATCTACTAGAGATGTCCCCAGTGAAGTCGCTATTTCTGTCGCGGTGAAATTTGGATACCAAACTATTGATTAGTTTGAATCTTATATTCATTTTGCAACCGAACTTTGATTTGTCCAAAGGAAGGGATAAAGATCGAAATTCCCACAATGCAATGCAAATGCAAGGTAGAGAGTTATAGGTTCGGGGGTTGGTTAAACTTAGGGAAGGTACTAGCATCCTAAGTTTCTGTAGTACTCTACAGGAACCTCTTGTTTTATGTTTTGTTTACTGCTAAGTGTTATCTGCTTAAAGGATGAAAGGCCCTAGTGGTTTATTTCTAAGTATACTCGATAAGATGTCGCATCTTATGCCTACATATCCTTACGGGAGTGGAATCAGAGTATGTTGTAGTTCACCCTAAAGGGTTAGAGGAATTCTTTGACTGTGGTCAAAGTTCCTACGGGTTTAGGGTAGTTGTTTTGATTGGGTTTAGGAGAAGAGATGAGTCTTCATGTTAAGGGAGATGTAACCACCACAAATATAAGAGGGGTTGTAGGAAATGGTCTTTGCATCGTCTTAAGAAAAGGTCTTACATACTCGGATGGTCGCCAAGCATGCCTTTATCGCTCTTAAGGCAAAGTCCCTACATGTTTGATTGTATTGTTGTGGAGGTGGAGATTATATCTCACTTAAGATGATTAACATCTATTCTCTATTGTGTTTGAAAGAGTTGTATTGTGTTGATTGTTTTGTCTAAGTTGTAAAGATTAAGGTCTTTCCTATGGGGTAGGTCCTAAACTTAAATGATCAACTTGAAGGATCAAGGATCGAAGGGGATATGATGCATATGATGTGCAACTACACACAACGTTGAATTATGTGTAGGGTTTTCCTTTGGACGGTATGCAATACGGTAATATAAATTGCGGTAAATGTAAAATGACTGTAGAATAAATTTGCGGAAATGTAAAGCCATGCACATACGCATGAAAGCGCTAAGTGAGTGTGTGCATTGTGGATAACTAAAAGCTAATAAAACATACATGTAAATACGCATGAAAGCGCTAGGTGAGAATTGTGAATGTGTCGTGAAGTGCACGATTGGTTAAATTGTGTTTTTACGTTGTTGTTTGATTTTAATCGTCTGATTTAACTTCGGTTTGAATTTAAGATGGATCGGTTCATGTTTGAAAAAAGGTTGATTTGAGTGAGTTGATTTTTAGTTGTTATCAGTTTTGATAAAAGTTGATTTTATTGAATTGATAAAAAAGAAGTGGATTTACTTTAATTATTTAAAAGAAATTCTAGATATGAGTTAATTTTAATTAAGTAGAAAAATGAAGTTTGTATTATTAATATAAAAGGTTAATGCAATTTATTTTAAGAGTTATCAAGTTGATTTAGAAAGTGACTAATTAAAGGTTGGTAAAAGGTTTTATATAAAAGAAAAAGGGTTATTATTGATGGATAAAAATTTAGTTATATTAGAACATTAATTTAAGAAGGTTTTCCTTTAATTATAAGAATAAATTATTTATTTTAAACTAATAAAAATAGATTTTATTAAATAGGATAGCTTGTTTTAGTTATTTATCATAAAAGGATAAAATATAAATTTAGATAAAAAAAGTTATTTACTAATTATTCAGAAAAGAGATTACTTAATTTAAAAAGGTTATAAAAAAAAGGCTGATTATGATTAATTAAAAGGTTATTAGTTTATTTTAAAAAAAGATTATATTAAAGGTTAATTAATAATTAAGTTAACGAAAAAGAAAACTACTTAATTGCAGGTTTTAGTGGTTTAATTAAATATTAGGGGGTGATTAGTGTCTGTGATGTGATTAGATTATAACATAATAATAAAAACAAAAAAAATAACAGAGGAACCCTAATTCCCCCGAATTTCCCCTCTCTCCGCCGCTACCTCACTTCACCGCTCGCTCTCTCTCCTGTCGATTTCTTTCCGATCATCCCCTCCCTCGCCTTCAATCACGACCGGCCATCTTTCTTCGTCATATTTCAAACCTGAAAAACAAACCTTGGAGGCATTAATAGTTTAAAACACGGAGGGATTGACCTTACCGACGGTTTTGCTGATCGCAGCTACGTTGGAGATGAGGAGCGGTTTGGATCCGCGGTGGTCGTTAGGGAGGACGGCGGTTGCGTTTTGCCGGTGGAAAAGGTAAGTCCCCTCGTTCAATTTCTTGGTATTGTAAGTTTTAGGGTTTTGTGTTTTTGTGCGGTAATTATCGGTGTTGTCTCCTCTCCTTTTCTTGTGACTTCGTTGTTCTTATATAGGCTATAAGTTGAGATCTCTGATTTGAGAATTGATTGCTGCTTTAAAATCATGATTGGATCTTTCCGTTTTAGCTTGTATGAAATTTGAAATATTTCCTTTTCTGTCTGATTGCTATTTCAATCTTTGATATTCGTTCAAATTGAGATTAGATCTGATTGGATTTTTTATGGAATATTCTCCCAAGCAAAATGCTAATCTGATTTTGCTTTTAGCAGGTGCAGATAACAATTTAGGTTTTTGGGCCCAAAGGAGATCCAGCCCATGGTAGACGCGGATGCTAGCTCTGTTAGGATTGAGCAAACTCGGAAGGAGGCGTGGGATTGTTGCGTTTGTTGGAGAACTTCACGAGGAACTGATGATGAAGAACGGTAGTCTCAAGTGTTCGCAAGGTATACTCCTTTCCTTTCAATTCAATCTCTATTCCTTTGGATTTCTTTAAACTGATAAATATTTGAACAACTTCCTTTTCATGTGATTCCATGGAGCTTGGATTAATAAGTGGCGAATAATTTCGGTGTTCACTGAAATTATGGAAACTCTGAAGTATGAGGGTGAAGGTACCGTAGACTGATGACCTTACTGCCATAGCAGAGTTACGCGGTCAAATAAAAGGCTCCAATTGATCCCGCGTATGCATGACATGGTAAGTTATCGGCTTGGGCAATTTGGTGTGTTATACCTGTTGTTGTTTGTAGCTGATATAGAAATGCAGGTCGTGCTGACGTTCTTTGCTTCCTGGTCGAACAGATGTCTTTAACATTCTCACATACTTTGCAGCAATAACAATTAGAAGGCTGGGTGCAACCATGCGCGAATTGCTTTGGAACCGCTGACGTGAGTACTATAGAGATTTCTGCCATGGTATGCTTGCTTCGAATTGGCTGTTAATAGTAATTTGATGTGCAGACTTATTGATTAATCCTCTTCGTGACTGAATATTGATTCACAGGGCATGGAGACTTGGCGACATGAATTGAATTTGTGGTTGTAGCCCTGTTTTAAATAAATCTTGGCTTGCTTGTGCAGGAGATTCATGCATCCTCTGCAGCATAAGGGAAGAGCTGGAAGTTGCTTTGGGCAGATGGTTGATAGAGGAATAGCAACCTGCGGAAACGCTTTAGCAACAGCTTCAGCATCATAGCTAGTTCCTTGGGTCTGAGTCAATAGATTCACTCTGTTCTAAACCCTGCAGTTGTGGAACACATGTTGGTGTCTGCAACGGGTAAGGAGGCAATGCATTCGAAGGGAGCGGGCCTGGTAGGGGACCAAGCGAGTCTATTTCGCCAAGTCGCACACGGGTATATCCACTGAACTTGTTTTTCTTATAATTAGTTGTTTCTCAGGCACCATGATTTAGTATCCCTCTATGTTTCTGTTACAGGTTTAATAATGATTGCTTAAGGTCTAGGAGGAACAACACTATGGCACAAATCTGCACGGTATGAATATTAACTGATTCGCGAGATAATAGACTTGCCGGCTGAAAAGAAGGTGCCAACACGGGTGGCCCAACCACAGATGCTCTCACAGTTAATTTGGAATCAGATAGAGCTACAGACTCTGGTTCTGAGACCAATGTTGGACTAATTTTGCTGGTACCAAGAGCTTCCTTGAGTTCAGTTCCGAGGGTTCACACTTTGGATGGTTGAATCTTGCAGTTGCATCTGTAATTCTACCTCATATTAGGATGTTTGTGTTATTATGGAGCAATTCCAGGCGGCGTCAAATCCTCACATTGCGCTCGGTTGGCGATTTGACCGATAGTACAAAGTAGCAACAGCTGCTTGGAGATTTTGTGGTTGGGGTTACTGTTGTGGAAGTTGCCGTGTTTCAGAAGTTTCGGTTTACAAGTCCAATAGTACGATGTTATCAATAATAACATTGGTATAGGTTTTTTTTTAGTAGCAGGGTAACCTCTTGCAATGTTGTAGACCTTGTCCTTTTGTATTTGAGTGGGTGATACCTTGTAACGCTTTCCTGGATTAATTGAATAGCAAAGTAGATGTACTTCAAATTAGTTTTGTGATGAGTTTATGCTTTGTGTATTTCCCGAATTTGATCTTCCATAGATTCTGAGTTTAAATATTGGAAAATGCTTAAACGAAATTGGAGACCTCCCTTGGTCTGCTATCTCGGCATGCTTGTGGGTTTTATTATAAAATGATCTCCTTGCCCTTAATCTAGATGTTCTTTTCCAACTCCAAAATTTTAATAAGTGTTGACCTCCCGTTACGAGTATCCAATTTAAAGATCTAGAGGACCCAACTTCATCGCTGACGACCAACTTTGATCTAGGTCATCTCTCCAAAAGGTGAAAAATGATTACAAACTCCACACCACTAAGTTCTATTAGTCCAACAAACAGTGCCTTCGAAGTCCAATGTGCAGGAGATCCTAATCCCTCTTGGGGTTGTCTTTGAGCAATTTGAATGAGTATTTGGTTTATCGGTCAAGGTGTCATAACGACGAAAGTGCGTGATTCCACAATGCTTTAGCACAACTTGTAGGAGTACACACAAAGCTTTTACAACTTTCTTGACTTACAGCCACAAACCGAAGCTTCGCAATAACAAAACAGTTGAAAATAGAATAAATACGTGCGGATGATCGATAATGGAAATGAATACTATTGTCATTCGATATTCCTGCGTCTGCGCGAATTGGTTAGTCAAATAAATATTTAAATATTAAATTGAAGTCAAATGATAACAAGAAAATACGCGAGAAGAGGTGGGACCTTATGGTCAAAAATTAGGGTGCAACACATAGCACACAACTTCTTTCTTGGCAGATCTTCTGTGACTAGAAGATTCCTTTCTGTTATCAGATCTTCTGAAGTTGTTGAACTTCTTTCCCTTGTGCTTCCAGAGTTTGTTAATCCTTCTGGACAGCATGGATAACTCATCTTCTTCTTCAGAAGAAGATTCTTCAGAGCTTTCTTGAATGACCTGCAAAGCTTTAGCAGTTTTGTTAGATTTTAATGCTACAGATTTACCTTTATCTTTCTTCTGAGGTTCATCTTCCTCAAGCTCAATCTCATGGCTCCTCAGTGAGCTGATGAGTTCTTCTAGAGAGATCTTGTTCAGATCTTTGGCCATCTTCAGGGCAGTCACCATTGGTCTCCATCTGATAGGCAGACTTTCTGATGATTTTCTTTACATGATCTGACGTAGAATATCCCTTGTCCAGAACTTTCAGCCCAGCAGTGAGTATCTGGAATCTGGAGAACATGGCTTCAACAGATTCAGAGTCTTCCATTTTGAAAGCCTCATACTTCTGGATCAGAGCCAGAGCTTTTGTCTCCTTAACTTGAGAATTTCCCTCATGAGTCATTTTAAGGGATTCAAACATATCAAAAGCAGTCTCCCTGTTTGTAATTTTCTCATACTCTGTATGTGAAATAGCATTCAGTAATATAGTCCTGGCTTTGTGGTGATTTCTGAAGTCTTTCTTCTGAGCATCTGTCATAGATTTTCTGTCAATCTTTTTGCCATCCCCATCTGTGGGATGTACATATCCATCTATGACAAGATCCCATAGATCAGCATCATATCCTAGGAAAAAACTCTCAATTCTGTCTTTCCAGTAGTCAAATTTCTCCCCATCAAACATTGGGGGTTTGGTGCTGATCCTATCCCTCTCTTCATATTTATTGTTAATATTTGACATTGAATTATCAGCCATGATAACAAATAAATAAATATATATCAAAGTATATCTCTCTGGATCTTTACTGACACTGTTAAGTGGTAGCACACTCAGAACCGGAGCTCTGATGCCAACTGAAGGTGAGATAATACTTAGAAGGGGGGGGGGGGAGTTGAATAAGTATGATAATTTAAGACTTAAAAAATAATCACACAATTATTTTTATCCTGGTTCGTTTAACAACTACTCCAGTCCACCCTTCCTAGAGTGATTTGCCTTTCTCAACAAGGACTTAATCCACTATTAAATCAAACTGATTACAATAGTATCACCTAAGAACAACAGTTCTTAGTCTTCTCAAGAGCTACTGATTCTAACTGAATCCTCTTAAGGAATATCCTTTACAATCAATGTAAATTAAATACAAGAGTATTAATGCTTCTATAAAGCTTTTATCACAACAGTGATTTTTCTCTTAAGTTTAAGTACAATAAATTCTAAGAAGAATAAGAATGAATGAGAGCTTAGAATAATAATGATTTCTTTTCAGCAAATTGTGTATCACTGAATAATGTGGTGAAGTTCTCCTTTTATAGGCAGCTGATCCATGCAAGCTGAGCGTTGAAAAGAGAGTCCCAAAAAGGTCTGAGCCTTTTTGTCTTCACATCAAGTGACCTTTCCTAGAAGTAGATGGCACAGAAAAATCCTTTTTGTCTGTGTAAGTGTGTCTAGCACAAATGAGGAAAGAGACGTTGAATAGCTCCAACGGATATATTCTTGAATATTTCTTCTTCAGTTTTCAGCAAGTTCTTCAGAGTCTGAATAGATCAGAGTCTTCTAATGAGATTCAGAACTATGCTGTATCAGAGTCTTCTGCAGCATGTGTGCTTTCAGCGTGTTGATCATCAGAGCATATTTGACACAGAGCTTCAGTACTAGGCAGCGTAGGTACTTTCAGAAACTTCTGTAGACTAATGCTTTGAGAAACTCTTCAATAAATATTCTTCTATGCTTCAGATGCTTCAGCTTCAGATGCTTCTGATTATCTTCAGATGCTTCTGACTCAGAACATTCTAGAGCTTCTTGCTTCAGATCCTTCTGGAGACTACGGTCAGGATCTTCTGTAAGGAGCAAACAGATTCTTCTGTAAGGTGCATCTGGCGCTTCAGAGTCAGAATAACTTCTTGTATTCAAAACAGATTTGCTTCTAGAGAGTTAATATTATTTCAATCTGCAGTAAAACTCTCAAACAAATTTTAGAGTATATAATTCTTAAATATAAATTTCCTAACAGTTATCATCAAAACAAAGAGTTATTATTAAGAACCAATCTGTGTTCTAACACTTTCTTCTTTCCAGATCTTTTTGGTCCAGAGGACTCCTTGCGCTAATCTGGTCTTTTGAAGTTCTTGAACTTCCTTTGCTTGTGCTTCCAGAGTCTGTTGATTCTTCTGGACAACAGGGATAGTTCATCTTCTTCTTCAGAAGAAGATTCTTCAGAGCTTTCCTCTAAAACCTGCAAAGCTTTCACAGATTTGTTAGATTTTAAGGCAATAGACTTACCTTTCTTTTGAGGCTCATCTTCCTCAAGTTCAATTTCATGACTCCTTAGTGAGCTGATTAGCTCCTCCAGAGTGATCTTGTTCAGATCCTTGGCAAGTTTCAGAGCAGTAACCATAGGTCTCCATCTGATAGGCAAGCTTCTGATGATCTTCTTCACATGATCAGCAGTTGAGTAGCCTTTGTCCAGAACTTTTAGACCAGCTGTAAGAATTTGGAATCTAGAGAACATAACTTTTATGGACTCAGATTCTTCCATCTTGAACGCTTCATACTTATGTATTAACGCCAGAGCCTTGGTCTCTTTTACTTGAAGGTTTCCTTCATGAGTCATTTTCAAAGACTCAAACATGTCAAATGCAGTTTCTCTATTTGTGATCTTTTCATACTCAGTGTGAGATATTGCATTTAACAATATTGTTCTAGCCTTGTGGTGATTTCTAAACTCCTTATTTTGGGCTTCTGTCATAGATTTTCTGTCTACTTTCTTGCCATTCCCATCATTGGGATGAACATACCCATCTATGACCAAGTCCCACAAATCAGCATCATAACCAAGGAAGAAACTTTCAATCCTGTCTTTCCAATAATCTAATTTCTCCCCATCAAACATAGGGGGTTTTATACTGATTCTGTCTCTTTCTTCATATTTGTTGGATGTTGAAACATCAGCCATAATAACAACCAAGTGTATATATCAAAGTTTTTCTCACTGGATCTTTTCTGTCACTGTGAAGTGGTAGCACACACATAACTGGAGCTCTAATGCCAACTGAAGGTGAGAAAATACTTAGAAGGGGGGTTGAATAAGTATGAAGATAAAACTTAGAAATAAAAACTCAAGGATTTTTATCCTGGTTCGTTGAACTCAACTACCCTAGTCCACCCTATCAAGAGTGATTTGTCTTTCTCAAACAAGGACTTAATCCACTATTTAATCAACTGATTACAATAGTAAGCACTAAGAACAACTGTTCAAAGTCTTCTTAAGAACTACTGATCCTAACTGGATCTTCTTAAGGTTCTCTTACAATCAAATGTAATAATAATACAAGTGTTAAAAATGCTTCTAATAAAGCTTTATCACAACTGTGATTTTTCACTTAAGATGAAGAACAATGAAACAAATTCAATAAGTATGTATAAGTTGTATGAGAACTTGTAATAAATTCTTTCAAGTATTTCGTCAACTGAAGAAGATGAATGGAGTCTTACTTTTATAGGCACAGAGATCCAAGAGCTTTTCACGTTAAGAACAGTGTACCAAAAAGGTCTGAGCCTTTTTGTCTTCACATCATATGACCTTTCCCAAAAGAAAAATGCACAGAAAAATCCTTTTGGTCTGTGTTCTTGTGTCTAGCATAAATAAGGAAAGATTCGTTTGGTTATTCCAACGGACATAATCTTTGAATTCTTCTTCAATAAGTTTCAGCAAAGTATTAGAGCTTTGACAGATCAGAGCCTTCTAATATTCATCAGAGTTTGCTGAATCAGAGTCTTTGCAGCAAGTGTGTTTTTAGCGTGTATATGTTCAGAGCAGAGTTTTGGATCAGATCCTCAGTACTGGTAGCGTTAGTACTATCAGAGTCTTCTGAAGTAACTGTGCTTGAAACTCTTCATACAGAATTCCTCATTGCTTCAGATGCTTCTGGCTTCTGCTTCAGATTCTTCTGTAGCTCCTGCTTCAGATTCTTCTGGAGGCAGCGCTCAGAAACTTCTGGAGGCAGCGTTCAGAATCTTCTAAGAGATGCTTCTGATGCTTTAGAGCCTTGCATATTTTTTATGTTCAGATCTAATTTGCTTCTGGAGTAATATTTACTTTAACATATGCAGCAAACATTCTCAAACAAATTTTAGAGTATATAATTCTTTAATACAAAATTTCATAATAGTTATCATCAAAACATAGAGATATTATTAAGAACCAATCTGTGTTCTAACAAACATGTGTTTATAAGTGGAGGTAATCCTCACTCTACCAACCGGTTTTGTAGGGTTGAGTTAGGCTCAATCACATTTCTTAACAGTAGAGATGGGATGTGATCATGACTCATAGAGTCCTCATCTTTTAATTGTTATATTTTTTCTAGCAATCATTATTTTCTCAAGTTTCCTGTATCCCCAAGAGACAATATATGAGGGTATTTGTTTTTTGCCTTGTTATGCTTTCCTGATTCACTTTTAACATGCTTTAAACATAGAAAAAAAATATTATCTTGCATGGTTGTATCTTTAAAGTATAAGCATAAAACTATAAGAAAATATAATTAATGCTAACTAGGAACTCTTCAGAACTACGAGATTTCACAAATTTTTTCTAAACCTTCTTGTTAAGATAATTATATCTCACCCACGAAAGCTCAAAATTAGGCTTAGGCTCTCTCTAACATAAAATAAGATCTATAACTCATAAACAACAACATCAACAACTACATTAACAACAATATACTATTTCACCACCGACAACATAAACATAAACACAATAGAACTTCATATCATCAAACTTAGTAGAATAGAAACAACACCAACAACTCATAAACAACAATATCAACAACTACATAAACAACACCATATTATTTTAACACCAACAATATAAACATATACATAATGGAAAATGAAGTTTATTGTAGATGCATGGGGAAAAACGTTTACATTCCAAAAATGTGGAGAATAAATATAAAAAATATGTTGTCAGAATCTTTGTCTTCCTCCTCGATGGTTGTTAAGCTAAGAACGATGAAGTTGATGTCGGTTTCCTCCTTGGTGATACGTAAGCAAAGAACGATGAAGTTGGTTGAAAATGATGTTGTTTCGTTAGGGTTGAAAATGGTGTTGTTTCGTTAGGATTGAAAATGGTGTTGTTTCGTCCGGCATGAAAATGGTGTTGTTTCTTCGTGGTTGAAAATGGCGTTGTTTCGCTAATGGAAATGAAAAAATGCAACTGAATTGACAAGCTAGCTAGTTATGTTTCTTTTAAGTTAATAAATCATTCCACCATGGTCGTCTAAACCAACTGTGGTGATATATGGTTTACTTAATGAAATTTTATATAAAAAAACGTCAGGTTTTAAGCATTTAAAATTTTTTAAAAAAATTAAAAAAATATATCACAACAGTTGTATTAAATAACAATGGTGATATATGATTTACGTTAATGTAATTTTATAAAAAAGCGTCAGATCTTAAGCATTTAAAAATTAAAAAGAAATTGAAAAATATATATCACAACAGTTATATTAAACAACCGTTGTGATATCAATTTTATTTTTTACCTAAAAATATATAAAAATAATTTTTCTTTCTATTTTAAAAAATTAAGTGGTACAAGATTTTTTACCTAAAAATATATAAAAATAATTTTTCTTTCTATTTTAAAAAATTAAGTGGTACAAGATTTTTTCTTTCCATCATACCGTGTACAATAAAGAATTGTGAAATAAATTTAGTCATTATTTTTTGTCAAAATAAATTTTCAACATATTTAAAATTTAATAAAAAAATAAAAAAATTAATTAACAACCGCCCATCATACGGCTCTTAATCTAATTATGATAATTTAAGAATTGAGATAATAATACAAAAATAAATTTAGAAAAATGTTAAAAATAAATTAAAATTTTGTTAATGTCATTGATTATAGGATTAAACATATTTGCCGTCCTATTAAATATCTCATGTTTCACTTTTAATTCTTTAAATAATATTCTTCAAAGAATGATCCTCCTAAAAAATTTATCTACACTTTTGATTTCTTCTACTAAAATCATCGTTAATTCAATCGTTAAGTAGTAAATTGTCGCTAAAATCGTCGTTCATTCTGTCACTAAATTATATGAACATTGTTAAGCGGTAGGAAAGATCAAAAGTGTAGATGAAAAATTTTAGAATAATTATTCTTTAAAAATAAATTTTTAAATAATTAAAAATAAAATATAAAATATTTAAAAGGATCACAATTTTATTTAAGAGTGAATCTCATTCATGATTCATCTACGTTGGACATGATTGTAGGAATATTTAGGTTCAATTGTTTTTTTTATTTACTTTTATCGCATACCACGTCATCCCAAAATGAAAAGAACTTCAACTCTCAGCAGGCTTTAATTCTTAATTCTAGGACTAGGATCATCACCAAACCAGTCAAAGGAATAGAGTCTTGAGCTCTCCCATTCAACAGAGAGGTGGAAATTCACAAATATCATTGGTTCCAACTTCATGGTTTTCTCTCATTAAGCATGACATATATTCCATGAATTATACAGTTTAACTATATTTAAATTTAAATTATCCAGTATTGAGTTGAAGAACAGGAAGCAATTGAGAGCAAGCAAAAGTGAGGAGGAAAGCATGGAATTCAGAAATTTATTAGAAGCTTTATAGATATACACAGACAAACCAAGTTGAAAATAGCATAATTTGAGTTCATTAATATCTAAATATAATTAGTTAGCAGGAGCCAAGAATTTTTTCTGTTCTTCATTCTATCCATCAAATATTGTAAAACTTTGATACATTTTTTGGTACATTAAAATTGCAAGTTATGTTTTAGTTAGACACAGAAAATTGACGTGTAGATTGTCAAATATGCTACCAATAGTCTCCACATGAGCAAGCCCCTTCATTAAAATGGTGAAACCGATTGGCGTCCCGAACAATTATGGACCTTCTCATGATGTCTGATACCATCTTACAAAATGTGTGACAATCACCGCAGACTCTAAGGTTTTTAGAGATCCTAATGGGATCGTCTTTCGGGATGGCAATTAAACCAAATGAAATAGCAAGCTTTTCGCTATGTGTATACAACATTTCTTTCTTAACTTCCTCCTCAACATCTTGCAACACAAATTCTGTATCAGGCACATAACCGGCAATCTCCAACTTCTTAATTACACTCGTCAACATTTCATAGATATCATTTGATTGAGGATGAGATCTATCCCCGACGCCAAACTGATAGGTTTTGTTATCCACTTCAATCCATGTCCATCCAGGAACTTTTTTCAGCTTCTTCTGTGTCATCATATCTCTAAATTCTGCCACTTTCTCAAATTTACCAGCTTTTGCGTAAATATTAGACAGTAATACATAGTGCCCTGGATTTTGGGGCTGTAGTTCGAGTAGAGAATTAGCTGCTTTTTCTGCCAACTCCATGTTCCCGTGAATTCTACATGCACCAAGCAAAGCACTCCACAGTCTCTCATCTTTTTCAACAGTCATTTTCTCGATCAATTTTACTGCCTCGTCTAGCCTCCCTGCACGTCCAAGAAGATCGACCAGACAAGTATAATGTTTGACATCAGGTCTAACTGCGTAATCTTCCCACATTGAATCAAAGAAGCGAATACCCTCTTCAGTCAATCCGGCATGACTACAAGCATATAGGACAGAGACAAAGGTGATCCTATTCGGCAAAATTCCACAGCTCAACATCATATGAAATAAGTCAAGAGCTTCCTTCCCCTTCCCATGATATCCATAAGCAGCGATCATGGCACTCCACGAAATCACGTTTTTCTCTTTCATCCTATCGAAAACCTCTCTTGCAGACTCAACACATCCACACTTGGCATACATATCAATCATTGCAGTCCCTAATATCACATCCAAAGACAAACCATTCGTACAAATATACTCATTAACAAACCTAGCCCTATGCATAGCTCCCAATTTCGCACACGCGTTAACAACAGTCACCATAGCAATCTTATCAGGAACAAAACCTTCTTCCCTCATCCGATCAAACAAAACCAACGACTCATAAGCATCACAATCCGCATAAGCACCGATCATAACCGTCCAACTCACAAGATCCTTACTAAGCATTACATCAAACAACTTCCGAGCATCCTCAATCACCATACACTTAGCATACATATCCACAAGTGTAGCACAAACAAAATGATCCAATTGCAACCCATGTTTCAACACAACACCATGAATCATTTGACCCATTTGGAAGTCCTTTCTGTCTCTACAAGTTCTTATCACAAAAGGCAAACTGTAGTTATCAGGTGTAACGCCACTTCTGAGAATCTCCCTAAAGGTTGTATAGCAATTGGAATAGTCACCAAGCTTGGCAAATCCACCAACCATTACACTCCAAGTTGTTGGGTCTCTCGTTGTCATTTCATCAAACAGATGATGTGCATCACTAATGGCTTTATGTTGGACATAGAAGTAAAGAAGCTTGTTTGCAAGAATGAGATCATTGAATGTTCCATTGATTAAGACATTGGCGTGAACTTGTCTGATATGAAAAACGTTTCTGCAGGTATATAGAAGACGAATGCAAGACTCGGTTACCATTGAGAAAGAGAGAACATGTAAATGTACATGCTAGTTTTAATGATTTTTTGTCACTACTAACCGAACAGAAGGATCACTGATGATGATAGAGTTAAGAATCTGCAGCTATCATCCAATAAGAGCAAACACCATTGGACAAGAGAGAAACATTAAAACCTAAGACAATAAATTTAGAGATAAAATTTCCTCCTTTCATTCTCTAAAACCAAGCATAAATATTAGGGTTTTGGGTTTTTCTTACAAATCTAATACTCAATGGGCCTGATATTCAAAATCTAAGACAAGTGGGCTTAAGCCCTTTTTAACAAAATAACAAATACTAACTAATAAAGTATATTATCATTCATCCATGCTGGTTGGGTCAACTTCCGCTTGGGCCTTGCATCAATACTATCTGGCCCAAAAACAACCTTGTCCTCAAGGTTAGTGTTTTGTTTGTTGACATGTGGTGCTGTGTTGGGTGGCCCATTAGATTTTCGTGGCCCAAGAGAGATGGATGGAGTTGGAGATTTGAGGAAACCTGTAGGTAAAACATCCTCACGTGCTGCTGCCGAGGGAAAAGATTTGTGGGTCCCAGAAATCCTTGGGCAGTCCAAAAGTGGGGAAAGTGGGATACAGCTGGTAGGACGCGTGGCAGAGGGAGAACGAAAACGATCTGTCTGTTGAGCATCCAATGGTTGCATGTGTACTTCGGAAAACGCATTCTTGGGCAGCGCAAGCGGTGTTTTGGAAATCTCATCAAAACCACTTAAACCTTCTTTTGACATAGAAATACTAACGTGTTGGGGTTGTACTTGTCCTGGAGGTGTTAAAATGTCATCACCATTAGGAGCTCTCAATTTGTTCTTCGTTTGTGCAGAGTTCTTTGGCTTCCCTTCCGCGTATACTTCCTCGGCATTGTTTGTTCTGAGACTCGTATCTTGGTTCGTGGATTCAGAAACTGCATGAGGGTCTTCAAAGGTAGGGATTTCTTTTTTGTTATTCATTAGTTCTTTTCCTGTCAGAGTTCTAACCGTTGTGTTTCGTGTGTCCATGTGTTGTTCAGGTGGAAGATGTATGAAATCAGCCGCAACATCGGAGCCACGGTAGCGGCGGAGTTGGGATACGTGAAATACGTTATGGATCTTTGAAGATGGTGGGAGTTCTAGTTCATACGCCACGGATCCGACGCGACGTGAGACAGGGAAGGGCCCAAAGTAGCGAGACGCGAGTTTCTGTGACGAGCGTCGTTGGAGCGAACCTTGGCGATACGGTTGTAGGCGGAGCAACACGAGGTCTCCGACCTCGAAGGTACAGTCTACACATTTCTTGTTAGCTTGATCTGCCATTATTTGTTTGCTGCGTTTCAAGTTTGCTTTCAAAGTCTGAATGATTTCTTGTTTCTGGGTTAACAGGTTGTCAATGGAAACATTTGTGGATGAGCCCTGGACGTAGTCAAGAATTGTTGGGGGGTTCTTCCGTAGATGGCTTCGAAGGGAGTCATGCCGATGGCTGAGTGATGCGACGTGTTATACCAGTATTCCGCAAGGTGCAGAAACTTAAACCACCTTTTGGGTTGATCCGCTGTGAAACAACGAAGGTAAGTTTCTAAACTTCGATTAACCACCTCTGTTTGACCGTCTGTCTCTGGGTGATAAGTTGTGCTATGTTTCAAGGTCGTGCCCTGTAGCCGAAAGAGTTCCTTCCAAAAAGCACTCATGAATAAAGGATCGCGATCCGACACAATGGATTTTGGGACACCGTGGAGACGGCAGATGTCAGCGATGAACCGCCGAGCAAGGTCCGGAGCGGTGAAGTGGGTAGGCAAAGCAAGGAAGTGAACGAACTTGCTTAAACAGTCACATATGACCCATATTACTGTGTGGCCAAACGAAGATGGTAGGTGAGTTATGAAATCCATAGTCAAATCCTCCCATACTTGCTGTGGAATGTCTAATGGTTGTAACAAACCTTGTTTTTTGGTTGGTAGGTACTTGTTACGTTGGCAGATGGAGCAATTTTGAATCATGGTTTTGATGTCTGTGTGCAAGCCTGGCCAGTTGAAAGAAGCGGATATTCGAGCAAGGGTCGGTTGAATACCTGAAAATCCCCCGGTAACTGAAGAGTGAAATTCCTGAAGAAGTTGCTGGCGAAACTCTGGGCGTGGAGGAACGTATAATTTCTCCTTATAAAGCATCAGGTCATTTTTGAAATTGAATAACACTTGCATACTTGGATCTGACATGTATTTATTGAGGAAATCTTGACCCTCTTTGTTTTTTTGGTAGTAATCTTGTAGTTGTTGAACGATGGTGGGGACTGGGGACGAAAACGTCAACAAGGCCGACTCTTCTTCTGTGTGTCGGCGACTAAGGGCGTCCGCTACCTGATTATTTTTCCCAAGTTTGTAGAAAATCTCGAAACTGAACCCCTGTAGTTTAGCTGCCCATTTTTGTTGCTCTGGTGTCTGGATTGTTTGTACCAAAAGGTTCTTCAAGATTTTTTGATCTGTAAAGATATAAAAGTGTCTCCCTATTAAGTACTGACGCCATTTTTTTACAGATTCTGTAATTGCATACATTTCTCGGACGTAAACAGATGAAGCTTGTAGACGATTGCACATTTTTTTGCTGAAGAAGGCCAACGGGTGACCATCCTGAGAAAGGACAGCGCCGATTGCAACAGCTGAGGCATCTGTTTCTAAAGTGAAGGTCTTTGTGAAATCCGGAAGAGCAAGAAATGGTGTTTCTGTCATTTTCTGTTTTAAAATTGTAAATGCTGTATCTGCTGTTGTACTCCATGTAAATTTAGTGAAACATAATAAATCGGTGAGCGGAGCGGCGTGTGAGGCGTAATGACGGACAAAACGTCGATAAAAGCCGGTGAGGCCTAAAAAAACCCTGAGTGTCGTGAGTGATCGTGGTTTTGGCCAATCCAAAACATCTTGAATCTTTGATGGATCTGGGGTTACACCTTTAGCAGATATAACATGACCTAAATAAGCAACACTTTTGACAGCAAAAACACATTTTGATAATTTAGCAAAAAATTGATTAGTAGAACAGTCACGAATAGCTCATCAATGGTTGGGATGGGAAAACAGTCACGAATAGTTAGCGCATTGAGTGCACGATAGTCTACACAAAATCTCCAAGTACCGTCTTTTTTTCGCACCAGTAACACAGGGGAGGAATAGGGGTTGTTGCTGGGTTTAATAATGCCCTGTTTAAGCATGTCATTTATGATGGTAGTCATGGCCTCTTTTTGGGAATGGGGATAGCGATAGGGTTTAACATTAACTGGTTTGGAATTTGGCTCAAGGGGAATGCGGTGGTCATGTGGTCTGTATGGTAGTAAACCTTTGGGTGGTTGAAAAATTAAGGCATGGGAGTACAGGATGGTTGTAATTTCTGGTTGTAGTGTCGGGGAAATATTTTCCATTGCCTTGAGGATTTCAACAGTCAGTTCGGTTTGAACTTCCTGCGAATGTTGGTATATTAAGAGGTGAATGGAGGCTATTGAGTCAGTATGAAGGAGGTGGAAGAACTGGTGAAAAGTGGATTGGGTGGGACATATGGTGGGCTCACCCGTGAGAGTGATATCCTTATTGTTATGGGTAAAAGAAAGTTTAGGAATTGAGAAATCCGCAAGGATAGGGCCCAAAGTTCGCAGCCATTCCATCCCTAAAACCACGTCGGCCCCTTCAATTGGCAACAAGTAGAGTGGGATGTAAAACAAATGGTTTTGTAAGTGGATTGGGACTTGAGGGCATAAACCACTGCAACTCAGTTGTGACCCGTTACCAACCATAACAGAGAAATTTGGGATCGGTTTAGTGGGTATTTTAAGATGTTGGGCTATTCGAGGCTGAAGGATGTTGTGAGTACTGCCGGTGTCAATTAGGATAGTGACTTGTAAACCATCCAAAATGCCTTTAAATTTCAGAGTTTTAGGGGAAAATTGCCCACTCACCGCTTGGGGTGAAATCTGAAAATAAGTGTCTTCCGCAGCTGGAATTTCTTCTATTGTATCAGTTGACTCGACTGATATAGTAGAAACATTAGTGACTTCTTCATCATCCATAAGTAGTAAAAAATTTCCTGCAGTGCAACGGTGCCCTGGAATAAATTTTTCATCACAGTTGAAACAAAGGCCTTTGGCTCTGCGTTCTTCGCGTTGAGCCGCGGTGATTCTGCGAATGGGCAAACGGTGTGTGGAATTTGGGTTGGGGTGATTGGTTGGGGTAGGGGTGGTAATTGCTGTAGTGGACGGGAATTTTGGAGAAGTACCGTTTGTGCCAGCAGCGGAAAATTGATAATTGTTGTTAGGTCTAGAAAATTTTGGTTTAGAATCCTTTATTTTGGATTCAATTAATTTGGCTAAACCCACTGCCTGAGATAGAGAATACGGTTGATGGATGGCAATCTCGTTACGGATATCTGGAATTAATCCTAAAATAAAACAATTGAGCATTGCCTCAGGTGGTAGGCCAAGGACCTGGTTAGCTATTTTTTCAAAACTTGCTTGGTAATCTGTCACAGATCCTTGTTGCCGCAATTTGAAAAGTTGTGCCTGGTGATTTTCGTAGGTAGATGGGCCAAAACACAGCTCTAAGGCTCTTGCAAATGTGGGCTAATCTGTTAGTTGGTGGCTTTGAAACATCCATTTGTACCATCCTAGGGCTTCACCCTTCATGTAAAATGCAGCCATAGGGAGTCTTTGCTCCATTGGGACATTATAGAAACCAAAAAATTGTTCAGATTGGAATAGCCAGTCGAGAGCATTAGTACCATCAAAGCCATTAAGTTCTATTTTCGGGGTACGGGGGCCATGAAAATTTTGGGGCTGGTGTTGGACAAAAGCAGGGAAAGTGTGATGATTTTGTGTGATTGGGGATTGGAAGGGGGTTGTGTAGTAAGGTGTGAAAGCTGATTGAAATAGTGGAACAGTAGATTGGGGTGGGGTTGAAAAACGCACTTGGGAGGAAGATGTCTACTGTAGGGGTTGTGTCATAGGAAAAGGAACATGTAGAAATGGAAGGGTAGTGCTGATAGTCACACTTTCGGCACCAGTGGGGTTGGGCAAAGGGGTTGAAATTGTGGAAGTGGTAAGTCTAGTGTTTTGCTGGAAAGGGGCTGATGGGTTGTGAACAGTACTAGCATAGTGGGTTTGATTAGAAAGAGGGCTAGAGTTACCTTGAGGTGTAGATCTGTTTTGCTGGGCAGCTACTGTCATGGCGGCAAATTGTTGTTGTAGTTGTTGTGTCAAGAGTGTGCTGAATTCCGTAAACCCAGCCTTTATCCTTGCATCGATGCTGCTGTCCAGCTGTCCCAGTTGTAAAGCAATATTTTCATTGTTGTGTTCCATGGTAGACTCCATAGCTTTGTTGGAGAGGATGAGATCATCCAAACGAAGGTTAGTGTGTTGGATGGATTCATCGAGGTCTTTAGGGGTTGGGTTTGTTATTTTTGGAGGCATTGAGGAAAGAAATGAAAGCACCAATGATAGAGTTAAGAATCTGCAGCTATCATCCAATAAGAGCAAACACCATTGGACAAGAGAGAAACATTAAAACCTAAGACAATAAATTTAGAGATAAAATTTCCTCCTTTCATTCTCTAAAACCACATCATAAATACTAGGGTTTTTCTTACAAAGGTAATACTTAATGGGCCTGATATTCAGAATCTAAGACAAGTGGGCTTAAGCCCTTTTTAACAAAATAACAAATACTAACTAATAAAGTATATTATCATTCATCCATGTTGGTTGGATCAACTTCCGCTTAGGCCTTGCATCAGATGATAACAAATGGAAGGAACAGAATTAAAACAACTTCCTTCCTAGTTTGCATATGACGTTCAAATGTCTCCAAACACAACCACGAGTTCAGGATTATCAGACATACATGTTTGTGTTTTTTATTTGTTTGGTTTCAGATTTATTAATATTTTCAAGGTTTAAAAGGAGTATCTTGTTATTTAGATTATTCGGATTTTAAGTTACTCCCACACTCCCACTATGAATAATTTAATTAACCATTCACATACATTATTAAGAAAAGTGTAGAAATAAAAGAGAAAATGATGGTTTTTTTTAGAGAGAATAAATTTTATTTTTAAAAAACAGTTAATACAAGTTGATTTTATTGTATCTAGGTAGAGTTAAACTCAACTCAAGACAACAAACAAACCAAGATCTTAAACAATAATCGAAGTCCCTATCTTAGCATGTTTACTAAGTTTTTTTTTCCATCCTACATCTCATCACAATGTTCATCATAATAGTTGTTGTGATGTTAGCATCCATTTGCACTTGTGAAAAAACTAAGTCGTTTATTGCCTTCTAAAGAGAGTAAATGGTTTATGCTACAGCCAACTTTAAAATTTGTCTATGTCAACCTTTCTTCGCCGATTCACACAAGCCAATTTTTTTCCTTGCCTAGTTTTTACTTTTTCTATTAAATCCAATTCTGCACAGAATTTCATTTCAGATTTTGCTTGTAACCTTGCAATCAAAGAAAAGATGGTTGATTGTTTCAGTTTCATGACAAAACTACAACCTTATCGGTCCTCACCCCAAACTTGCAAAGTCAGTCCTTCGTAGGTAGTCTCTCCATGAGTGTCAACCACAAAATAACCATTGGTCTGACACAGTTAGTAAACATGATTCTTCTCCAGTTAACTCGTTCCAAATCCCCTCTTATCTTATTGTATATAATAGTTGTTATGTATTTTCCTTTCTTTACAAAATCCTCAAGTCATAATTTTGGCTAACCAGGTCCCTACACTTCAAGATCCTCTTGGGCATCCAAAAGAAGTTGTTTGGAACTGTCACTACTCGAAAAAATGCAACGATGGAGAGGCGAAAATGGAAGAACAGAAGAGTCGTCATCGAACTTTATTTATCCCAAAAGGGAAAGGGAAAACATCGAGAAAACCCCAAGAAGGAAATGGATAAGATGGTCTCGCAGCCAAGAGAAAGGGTTCGGAAGCCGGTTATACAAATGGAAGGTATTAGCACCCCTCGCATCCATCGTACTCGATGGGAACCATTTGCTTGTCTATGTGTGAGGATATTTGCTAAAAGATATTGCTTTTTAAGGATGTTTTAAGGGGAGAGAGAAGGGTACGACAAAAATGAGAGAAAAGAAGAGGAGAAAAGGGGGAGGAGACTCGGTAGGACCTCGCAGTCCTATGCCTACGTATTCTCAACAAGTATGAGAAAGTCAGAGTCAACGTAGTTCGAAGGACTAAAAATAGAAGAAGGGAATGCGCTCGCCAAGGATTGGGGCCCTTGTGCCTACGTATCTTCAATTAAAAGAAGTGAAGAATCAGAGCGTCTGTAGTTCGGACTACGGTTTGTTGGTGTTTTTTATAGATGATACCGACATGCGCATTCTAACAGTTAGGTGTATTGCAGCTCGTTTGTGGAGTCTTAGGTGTTACTTGTTTGTGATAGAATGGACGTAACATGTCCCTTTTGAAAAGAATTAGTTTTCGCCATCAAGGCAAGATGTCACATTTGATTTGTGGAAGATTGATTTTTAAAGGTGAAATAAGTCCTCAGATAGTAACCCCTTGCGGGTAGCACCCAATTCTTTATCTCAAAAGATTTATTGTGAAAATGGTGTGGTGAATATAGTCACGTCTTCGTATTGAAAGACGAGTATCGAGACCACACACTCTAAAGTGAGTATCCTAATACTCGAAGAGGAAGAAGTCTTCACTCAATCCTCTCTCTTTAGTTCAATACAAAGATAACTTCATTCTCTTATTAAAGATATTTTGATTTTGAATGGTAAGTACTTTATGACATTGAACCCTAAAGGTAATGTCAAGCACTCAGGATAGGACAAGGTTTTCGCCTAACCACATCACAACCATCCAAGTTTATTAAGAAAAGAGGTTTGAAAGTGCACTTCGTACAAGACCAAGATTTTTGGACCCAAAGAGACAAAAGAAATAGAGAAAAAGGTTTGAAATGAAATGGGTGGTGAATAGATCAAGGTAGGTTGATGGCGATGCGCGAAGCAATCGACTTACAAGGGTATAATGCATACAAGGTTAGTGTGGGGTCAATAGAAATATAAGAAAAGAGAATGAGATGAGAGAAACCCTAAGGTGTGAACCAAGTTAATGGATATTAAAAAATGACTTGACATTGGATCAAGTTTTATCTGTTCTTTATTTTGAAAATATGTTCTAATCCTAAGTTCATTTTATCTTTTTTAACAAGCAAAAACAAGCATAAAAGCAAAGGAACTAAACTATTACTTTGCAAGTGGGGAAATGGATACATAATTTCCATTATGAGGGGAGATGACATATGGAATATGAGAAGAATGTGATTAGGAATGAATGGAGGAAATCATCAAGAAATCAATTCAAACTACCCCAAAAAGAAATACATAGTTAAATCAAATTAGGATGAAGCAAGCAAGTATGTAAGATGATATGCTTCAAGCTTGAATCATAGACAATAAGAGACATACTATTGTACCCCAAAATTTGACCAACCTTTTCTTGTACTTGGCTTATGTTTCATTTCATCTTTAGCATTTGTATTTGCATAGATTGTTCTTAGTAGGGGATCAATAGTTGTTGTGCCATTCAAGAGGAGGATCTTATTGGCTTCAAGCTCTAGAAAAGGTATTTGTGCAAGCCATCAAGTGTTTATCATCACCATGGAAGGTTCAAAGCTCTGTGAAAGGAGAGATTGGTGTGTGGATGTTATCTCCAATCTTGGGGATCATCAGAGGATCATCAGGGATTCATGAGGTCTTTATCTTGGAGAAGACATGGTCTACAAGCTCATTGATTACCCTAGGGGTCATTGTAGAGTTTGTTTGGTCATTCAAATTATCTATAAGGAGGCACAGCCAAAAGATATGGAACTAGGGTTTCATCTGGCCAACTTAAGGTCAATTGTTGACTTGAGAAGGTTCAAGACTTGATTATAAGTCACTTGAGTCATGGGGAGTCATCTCAAAGCATTTGGGATGTCATGTTAAGATCAAATTAAGAGGAATCAAGGGTTCAAGAAGTTACTAAATTAGGGTTTCAGAGGTTTTCAGTGTAAAATTCCCTCCTTTGGTGCCCAATTTCAAGGACAATTTACCCCATGATGTAAGCTCAATCTCATTTTCATGAAAACATGAGACTTGTATAGCATCCTTTAATATTTATTTTGAGTACAAGAAATCATCGATTGAGTTTGTACATCTCAAGTTATGATGCTAACAAGTTAGGATCCTCAGATGAATAGAATTTTGGTCAACTAAAAGTCAACCCACTTCCAAGGCATTTTTGACCTAGAATCAAGTTTCTCCTCAAATTCAAGTGAACATGAAAGTTTTTCCTCATGATCTTAGATTACCAAAAAGTCCTAGAAGTCTCCTTTATCATTTATACATCTCAAGTTATGGACCTCACAAGGCAAGGGCATTTTTGGAAAGTTCATTATAGGTCATTTGTTTCAATGGTCTTTTTCATGAACTTATGAACCTCTAATGCATTTCCAACCAACATGAAACTTATTCCTAATTGTATTAACTCCACATTAAACTCAAAATTCATGAAGATTGGTGGATTATATGGCCATATGAACCATGTTAAGGTGAAATTTTGGCTTTTGTTCATAGATTGAATATCTTACATTGCAAGTTACCTTTTGGTCTCATTTTTGAACTTTTCCACACCAATACATGATCATAAAGAAGTTTACCACATTTGGACTAACATGTTTAAGTCATCATGTGCCATTTTTTTCTCAAAATCACTTAAAAAGTAATGAATTCAAACCTTGTGAAAACTTTGTCCACATGAGCCAAAATTAATCCAATTCATTTCTACACCATGTGCTTGATTGATTGCTGACCCAAATCGATGTGTACATGGCCAAATAGTGTGTGTGCATGGAAAGTAATTTTTGAAGGCAAATTTTGAAATCACATGTCTCCCCCATTATGGGCCTGCATGACTATCAGAAACCCACCATATAAAAGGATTACAGTTGCCTTAATTGCAGAGATTGGATGGCTTGCGTGAAAGGAGAGAGGATAGCTCAAAAATTTCTTCATTCTTTCCATTTTTCGAATCTCATTTTTCTCTGCAAATCAACTTCAATTGGAGCTTTTTTCTTCTTCATCAAAGTCTAAGGAACAAATTGGAATCAAGAAAGTGAAGCTTGCGTGCCTTAGAAGAGCCAACGGAGCTTCTCCGTTCAGTAAGCTTCCACTTCTAATTTCTCTCATTCTAGGCATATTTTAGGGACATTCTGGGTTGCATCTGAAGCCCTACCTATGATAGGCCATGTTTGAACCGTTGTTGTGCTTGTTTGATGAAGTTTCAGATCATGCTTTCATTTATTCAAGCTTTCGATTCTCCTTATTTATGAACCTTTTCAAAATCCATTGGTAGATTTGAGGTCCTTGTGAGTAGAGCTTTCGAACCATACCAGAATTGTTCATTTTTATGAAGTTTTGGTGACTGGTCTCCGGCGAGATGGCCGGAGAAGACGACCGGAGCCCTAGTTCCGGCGTTCAGTCACCAGCCTGGTCTGAGCTGACTCATTGCGCGTGGACCATTTGACTTGCTTGTTTGGCTTGATTCCATTGGTTTGACCAGGTGACACGCACGCGTTGAAATCCTACTTGGATTAATGAAACGATGTGTTTCATGTTTTAAAATGAGTCTGGGTCAATTGGGCTCAAAGTGTTATTCACGCCTCCCTTTGTTTTGAGCCCATTACGCTTTTGACTTGTTTTAGTTCATTCTGAAGTTTACTACTACACCCCCTTGGTTATTTCATTTTATTTTATTTCTTTTGCTGTTTTCATTTTAATTAATTAAAAATGGTTCCAACTATCAAAAAAAATTCACAAAAATTATTTTCTTGTATTTTAAGATGTCATTTAATTTTCTATTATTTTATTTCTGTTTTTATTTTAATTTTCCATTTTATTTTAATTTTACAATTAGAAGTGTTTTTTGGTGTTGTCTTTGTGTGATCCTAATCATTTGAACCCTTATTGCAAATATCCTATGATCAAGATTTCTTCTCCCTTTAGAGGATAAATTGAAGTATCTTTGAGGGTGGATTGGTTCATGTTTGATCATTTCTTGGTTGATTTTGAATTGACTTTTGTGGCTCCTCGGTTCATGCTCGATAAGGTGGAGCACCATAAATTCTTGAATTGTTTGGTGATGCCTTGAGATGAATTTGACTTTGATACTTTGAATTAGCTACTTTGTGATTTTTATTTGGAATTTATTGAACAACCTTCCTATTTTTGATGAAGCTTGCAAGTCAAGTCATCTCAAAAGATGTTCATACAAACTAGTTTGACCTAGTTCCTTTGGGAAATGACTTATATGATCCCATATGCACCCTATGAGTCTTGATGATTTTTTATGACATGATTGAGGTGTTGGTTCTCTGATTTTAGGTCATACACTTGTGTAACTTGTTTTACAAGTTACTTGAAAATTAGGCATTTCCACTTGTTTCTAAGTGTTGAATTAGTGATTGAATCTTGTTTCTTTCACTTGCCATGACTTGGTTGATGTTTGTGCTTTGTTTCCAATCTTATTTTGAGCTTTCTTCTTGTGCTTTGATCATCATTCAAGGTGATTTGGTGTTCATGTTTATGCTTTGAGTTTTCCTTGAATGATATATCACTTTTAGCATTTGTTTGTGCTTTTCTTTTGCATGATCAATTTGAATTGTTTGGTTGAGATAACTTACATTGTGCTTGCTACCCAAGCCTCTTTCTCCCATCCACACTTTGATCATGGCTTTTTGCATTTGCTTTGTGTTTAGCTTTTGTGTAAGTGATTGATGTTTGAATGGTTGAAGGAGTTGTTACTTCTCCCATTTCATCTCACTCTTTTTGACTTGTTTATGTCAACTTGTTTTGATCATTTGTCTTTGTTGCATAATTTGATTCTCACATCTCATATTTGCATCTTTGCATACCTTGTTTGCATTGCTTTTTACTTGTTTAAGTCAACTTCTTCTCATCCTTCATTTCATCTGTGATTGGATTATCTGTTGCTTACTTGGTTTTGTCATGACCCCTTAGGATTCCTAGTCCCTCTGTTTAAGATGGGAGTAGGAGAGACATTAGGTGCTCAATCCTTTGCATGGTAACACTAGGATAGTTTCTTCCTTCTTAATCCCAACTTTAGGAGCATTGTGCATGATAACATTAGGGTTCAGTTCCCCTTAGAGTTTGTGTCTTCTCTTCTCATCTCCTAAAAATCTTAAGACACTTAACAAAGGATAATAAATGTTGTACGCTACGAGCCTTAAGTACTTGAGGAATGATAGTTGGGGGGCCTCCTCTCAATCTGTCTAGAGTGTTTGACGTATGCCCTTTGGGCGATATGCAACGCATTCCCTCTCAAGTCATAGTCTTTAGTGCAATATGAGTTACAAACTTAATTCAATTCACTTCTTCATAAAAAACACAAAACAAAACATCAAACCTTTTTATCCCTCGGGATTGTTTAAAAAACATTTTCAGAAAGAGTGTGTTAAGTCTTGGTTCTATCGCAAACAGGTAACGCTTAAGTCTCCAATGGTCGAGCAGTAATACACCTAACTGCTAGAACGAAGGTTTAACCCTACTCAGTTAAAACACTTGAACCAATTTGTGGTCGTGTCAGCCTGAACTATGTTTGCTCTGATTTCTCATACCAGATGAGGATATGTAGGCACAAGACGACGATGTCTTGGCGAGCAACCTTCTCCCCTTTCACCCGTAGTTTTCTGAACTACGTTGACTCTGACTTTCCCATTGCACGAGGAAATATGTAGGCATAGAGCGGCGATGCTCTATCGAGTCTCTTTTCTTTTGTCCTTGTGAGCCAGCCTTTTGATAGATTAACACCCTTTTAGATTAGACGACAAGCATGGATCTCGTTGAGTACAATGGACGTGAGGGGTGCTCATACCTTCCCCTTGCGTAACCGACTCCCGAACCCAAGATTTGGTTGCGATGACCTGTCTTTACCCATACAACTAGACAAAGCCAAAAGAGTCAAGGTACAAGCACCTATACTTTAAAGGATCAACCTCTCATACAAGAGCGAACAAACCAAAGCAATGTGAGTCAATTAAGTTGAAAGAAAAATGAGGTCATAAGTAAACCCAAGAATTTCAAGGTGTATTCAATCATCAAGACATCAAAGAAAATCAATGGGAATCACCCTCAAAACATGAGCAAAGAACTAGGTCAAGAACAACAAGGAAGCATAGTCAAAATATCATCAACTCGATATAGCATCCAAAAATAGAAAAATGATCAAATAAATTCCAATAAAAGAATCAAACTCATGTTAACATACTTAAATGTGTGTGTGCAAAAGGTAGTTAAAAGTTAGGCAAAAGAACTTGCACAAAAGCAACCAACAAGCTAGGGTACTCCACAAGTTGAACATAAATCGAAGGTCACAAATTATCAAGTGAAAAGCATACCAAACTAAATTATCAAATCTCAACAAAAGCATACAAACATCCTCTCATTATATTTCAAAACATAGCAAAAAGTTAGCTCAAGCAAAAGTGTTTAAGGTATCAAAGTTCAAAACCCTAATCTAGGGGAAAATATGGACACAACCACCACAAATAAATTCAAATAAAATAGTAAAAATAAATAGAAAATAAAATAAAAAATATGAAAAATAACTTAACATGTTAAAGCAACTGAAAAATATTTTTTGGTAATTTTAAAATAAAGGGAACATCAAAAATAAGATCAAAATGAAAAGAGAATGAAAATGAAATAAAATAAAAAGAGAAATGGAAATGGGGGTGCATTAGTAAAAATGGAATGAACTGAAATCAGTTGAATAACAAAATGGGCCCCAACGAGGGTGGTGCAGATATCAAAAGGACCAGGCCCATGGTCCAAATACGACAAGTCAAAAAATAAAATGGCACGCGTGTCCTGCCATGTCATCTCATTAATTGAAGTGGCGGCCACGCAGCGCCACATAGCATGATAACTCAACATAGGTCAACATGTCAACTTTCAAACACAGTCAGACACTAGAGCTAGGGCTTCGGTCGTCTTGTCCGGTGACTCTCGCCGGAGCTCACTGGAAAACTCACCAAAACACCAAAGAAAAGACATTAACTTGCTCTATTTTTCACGTAGAATCCAAATATGGCATCAAAAACAATTAAGAACAATGTATCATGAAGAAATCACACCACGAAAGTTTTATGCATAAACTGAAACTTTCTAAAACAAGAACAACAAGCATCCAAGCATCATCTATGCTAGTTCAGGATTCCAAACATGTAGGAAATACATCTAAAACACGTGTAGCATGCAAGAAATAAGAAGGAGAAAGTTACCTCCAACAAGAAAGATCCATAGCTTTTGTTCTTGCCTCAAGCTTTGAGCAACCCTTCTCTTTTGCTTCTTCAAACTCTGAGGATGATAATGGTGACGAAATAATGGAAGAAAAAGCCTTGTCTTAGTTCCATGATTCTATGATTGTCCATGGTTCTATGATTGGCTAAATTTTGGTAAAACATGATTTGGCACTAATGTTAAGCAAGATTTTATAACATCTCCATCTGCTGTGGTGACAGAACTGCTGTCATGTGTTTTAATCAAGATGTCAAGATAGATGTCATGACATCTTTGTCTGGTACAGCAGAAGCTGCTATTTTATATCTTTTGATAGAGGTGGTTTGGTTTGACGAGATCATGTTGGATATATCTCATCAGTGTGTGCAGGTCAAAGAGATTTATTATGAATAAAATGCAGATTTAACTGGTGTTCGTAAAAAGGATCTTTGAGACTTTTTTAGAAAACTATAATATATTTGTTTCTACTGTTTGAAGAAGATTCTGCAGGAGTGTACTACAGGGTAAGTTTGGTTAGCTAGAACAGAGTGTATTGGATGTCATACTGAATGTTATGACATCAGGTAGCTGACATCAAGGGCGTGTGTTTGTTTTTCTGTTATGGTTCCTGAGATATCTCAAGCTAGATTTCAGGAAACCTGCTAGGGTTCCTTAGTTATCTCAGGCGAGACTCTATGCAGTGCTAAGCATAACATGAAACGCCTATGACCTATTGGATAGCACCATGAATTGTGGAGATTGGATTAACTTGGTTAAACCTAATTTCTATTTCAATTTATGAACATTGAAATCTTCTCTCCCTGCTATTACTTTTGGTCAACCCAAGCCCAGACTGCATTACTATTTAAGGAGGCGCAGAAGCAAGGAAAATCAAGCACTCACAACAAGAAAAACTTGAGTGTAAACTAAGGGTTTAGGGTTTTAAGAGTCTTTTGTATGTGACTTTGTAAGTCACCCTTTGTATCTTTGGATGCATAGTGGTAGACATGTTTAGGCTGTTATGTGTTAATTGTTAAGTGTTCACTCGAAGCCGTTAAGCAAGAGTGTATTGTTCTTGATTGAAGTTGTTAAGAAAAATCAAGTATTGTGACTTTGAAGAGTGTCTTCTAAAGTCTTTCTTTTTGTATTGAATTGTTTATCACTGTTGTGATTGTGGGGAGTGAGAGGTGTCTGTTGTCTAGTGTGTCCTAGGCAGAAATTGTAGGTGATGTTGCACCGAACTGGATTATGTGATTGTGGGGAGTGAGAGGTGTCTGTTGTCTAGTGTGTGCTAACTTATCATATGGGAGAATGATGAGGAAAGAATGTCTTGGATTATGGGGTGTCTATCTTGTTCTCTGACTCAAGCCAGAAGTCTTGTGGAGAAGTGGTAACTCTAGTAAGAAGTGGAGCAGTTTTGTACCTTTTCACTGTATGAGCATGAGGTTGGTCTTGAGATATTGTGGTGATCCTGGAGCATCTTTTATAAAAGATAAGGGAGAGCTTATGTCTTATGGGTGTACTAGTTGCTTGTGGTTTAAGTAGTAAGTGAATGCGTTCAGCAGGTGTGTTGAACAAAGAGTGAGCTCTTGAAGACATGAAGATGAGTCTTATGTTTTCCATTCACGTGCTTCTGGAAAAAGATAACTAGTTATCCTTGATATGGGGAGTTATACTTCTAGGATCTCTTGCTGCAATAGTATAATTATTGTTCAAGATTATTTGTGGTTTCAAGTAGTTTGTGATTGTATGCCTCTATAAGGATGGAATGTCAGACAAGATGTTGTGCCATTACGTTACTGCCTAACTCATGGTGAACCTGACAGTATATTTTTTTTGGTTCTGTCATTGGGTATCAATAGATTAAATCAGGTTTTTGGGCCTCTATATAAGTGTTTTGTCTTGTATGACTGGTGAAGATGAAGATCAAGACACCATCAGCCTTGATCTTGTGCATAAGGAAGGACATTCACCCTGACATCTTGGAGATTTCTCTAGTCTTTCAAAGCTGAATTTGAGATAGTTATGTCTATTCTGCAACTACTTCTGCTATTTGCTCTAGTGCGGTTTGTGAATCAAGGGGTGTACGGGTGCATGTGCTACCAGTGTGTGAATATGAAGATGATGAAGTGAGTCTTCATGTGTTTGGATTCTCTATTTTAGGGGGAGTGCTGATTATGCATGATAGGGGGAGTTGTGTACCTGTCTGATGTGTAGCTACATTGCTGTAGCCTGTACAAAGTTTGCTGATTCTCAGACAAGCTTGTGTTCTTTGACCACTGGTGAGGTCGTAATGTCAGACAAGATGTCTTGACATTATGCTGTCTGGTGTACCCTTCTACCTTGACAAGGTGACTATGGGTCTGACTATGTTAGACTGTTGCTTTGAACTAGGACTGTGCTTGCTTCTTATAAATGATCTAGGAAACAACATTAGTTATTGTCTGGGAGAATTTATTTTTCTCTGCAGAATATTTGTGTGTCTCAAATTGGGGATTTAAAATCAATTGTTACTTGGCAAGTATTTAATTGATTATCCTTTAATTTGTAATGTCAAAAGTGTCACTCCTGAAGGTGCAGCTTCAGACAAGGCAAGAACTCAAGATTCAATAACAATGGCCATAGGTTAAAGTCATGTGGAATTGACATTGTGGAGGTTGTTTCTCATCATTATGAATCATGGTGTAAAATAGTCAGTGTGCTAGTTCATATGCATAAGTTGGACATAAAACTTAGTGCTCTGATTTATGTTGAGCAGAGGGGTTTAAATCCTTGTCCATGAATTGCTGCTGAAGTGGTGCAGTCTTTATGTTGATTAGAGATCAAGCAGCTTGTGTATCTGATTCACATTATGTTTATCTCCTGGGAGGTTGTGAGATGTCATTCAGTTTATATGTGTGCACATTTACTCCATTTTTTTTTTCAATTTTTGGCTAAACAAAGGGGGAGTAAAGTGTTAATGAGTGTTAGTGCTACTGCTAAGGGAAGAGTAGTGCTTTGTTGTTGCTTGCTGGATGCAACTATTAAGTGCTACTGCTAAGGGAAGAGTAGTGTTTTACTGTTGCTTGCTGGATGCAACTATTAAAGGGGAGCATGATAGTTTGTGAGGCTAGATGTAATTGAGAAAAATACTGTTGTTTCTGCCCTGATAAGTTTTGTTGGTTATTTTAGCCAAAATTTGCCAAAAGGGGAGATTGTTAGTTCCATGATTCTATGATTGTCCATGGTTCTATGATTGGCTAAATTTTGGTAAAACATGATTTTGCACTGATGTTAAGCAAGATGTTATAACATCTCCATTTGCTGTGGTGACAGAACTGTTGTCATGTGTTTTAATCAAGATGTCAAGATAGATGTCATGACATCTTTGTCTGGTACAACAGAAGCTGTTATTTTATATCTTTTGACAGCGGTGGTTTGGTTTGATAAGATCATGTTCGATATATATCATCAGTGTGTGCATGTCAAAGAGATTTATTAGGAACAAAGTGCAGATTTAATTGGTGTTCGTAAAAAGGATTTTGAGACTTTTTTAGGAAACTATAATATATTTGTTTCTACTGTTTTGAAGAAGATTTTGCAGGAGTGTACTACAGGATAAGTTTGGTTAGCTAGAACAGAGTGTATTGGATGTCATGCTGAATGTTATGACATCAGGTAGCTGACATCAAAGGCGCGTGTTTGTTTTTCTGTTATGGTTCCTGAGTTATCTCAAGCTAGATTTCAGGAAACCTGCTAGGGTTCCTTAGTTAACTCAAGCGAGACTCTATGCAGTGCTAAGCATAACATGAAACGCCTATGACCTATTGGATAGCACCATGAATTGTGGAGATTGGATTAACTTGGTTAAACCTAATTTCTATTTCTATTTATGAACATTGAAATCTTCTCTCCCTGCTATTACTTTTGATCAGCCCAAGCCCAGACTGCATTACTATTTAAGGAGTCGCAGAAGCAAGGAAAATCAAGCACTCATAACAAGAAAAACTTGAGTGTAAACTAAGGGTTTAGGGTTTTGAGAGTCTTTTGAATGTGACTTTGTAAGTCACCCTTTGTATCTTTGGATGCATAGTGGTAGACATGTTTAGGCTGTTATGTGTTAATTGTTAAGTGTTCACTCGAAGCTTTTAAGCAAGAGTGTATTGTTCTTGATTGAAGCTGTTAAGCAAAATCAAGTATTGTGACTTTGAAGAGTGTCTTCTAAAGTCTTTCTTTTTGTATTGAATTGTTTATCCCTGTTGTGATTGTGGGGAGTGAGAGGTGTCTCTTGTCTAGTGTGTTCTAGGCAGAAATTGCATTGGGTAAATATTAACTGAGGAGTTGTAAACTGGGAGTTTAGCTCTGAATTAATTCTGCTAATAGTGGATTTCCTTCCTGGCTTGGTAGCCCCCAGATGTAGGTGATGTTGCACCAAACTGGGTTAACAATTCATTGTGTTATTTATCTTTCAGCATTTACAATTCTGCATAATTTAAATGGTTAGATAAATAGTTCTGTCAGTCTGCAGATGTTACAATAGATGTCATGACATTGTTAATTTTAAAGGAATTTTAAAATGGTCATGTTCTGTCCTTGTTCTGTTTTAGCAGAGATCAATGTTCTTTGCATCTCTTAGGACATTTGTCTCTTCTGGTATCGAAGCAGGCATCCTGTCTCTTCTGGATGAGATCCTGGGACATACTTTTTAGTGTTTTGAACAAGGAGAAGTTGTAGCTGATTTGCTAATCTTGCTAAGTGTTTGATCTGTTGATTATTTTTCCAAAAGAGGAGTGGCTACTTCTGTATGGTTTCCTATAAGATGTTCTGACATCTTGTTCACGGCATGTTGAAGAGGTTCTTTTGGTGGTTCCGCTGCATATTTTTCTGATGGAAGAACTCTGATATCAACGTTTCTGAAAGCTCTAGTCATTCCAACATCGGGAGCAATGGAATGAAGAGAGTTATTTGTTGATATATGTTATTGCTGACTTCATACTTGGAAGATTGGTTTTGTTTCATGTACCTTGAGGTCAATTTGAAGAGAAGAGCTCTTTCAGGGAGATAATCTGGTTCTCATGCTGAAAAAGGATTTCTGAAGGTCTCTGGTGCTGATAAATGATATAATGGGATGTGATTTATTTTCCCCATTCATGTTTTGCAAGAGCTCTATTAGCAAGAGGAAGTCATAGGCAGGTTGAGTCAAGGGTGGCAGCCTTGTTATTTCAACATTAAAGATACTTATACTAAAGAATACTTTTGGTATTAGTGAAGTGTAAACATCTATCAGATGGTCTTCTCAACAAGTTGTGTGGATCTAAGATCAGTTTTTATTTATGGACTACACACGCATTTAATTGGTTAGCCATGAAGTTCAGAGAAGGATTTATTATAAGGATTTAAGATTCATTGCTATTTGAGATATTCTCAAATATTTAATGGATTATCCTTAGTTAATGATCAAGTTCTCTCATCAGTTGTAGCACAAGTATCAGGCCCTTGATCTGTTTGAGGATCTGATGTTCAACCAGATGTTAAGATATTCCATCAGCAGAGATTATGAATAATTATGTTGATTCAAGGAGTGAATCATTATATAAATGAGATATAGCTGATGATCTTGGTACCATACACATGTGTGGTAGGATCTGTCTTTATTCTAGTAAGTTTCTTAGCAAGAATCTAAGGCTAGAAGGTAGTGCTGATGGAAGTGAAGATGAAGACATTTTCTTGGATCAGTTTATTGGAGTGCAACAGGTGTGTTCTAGTCTCTACTAGAAGCATATGGTATTTATCTAGAAAGTTTCCTGGCAAGAAACTTGTCTAGAATATGGTGCTGGTGATAGCACTGCTTGGGTCAGTTTATTTCTGATCTAAGTACATAAGAGCATGTGACCTTGCTCATCTTAGAGGTCAAGGATAAGTGGCAGTTATCTCTGACTTTCTGAAGAAGTCTCTACTTAAGGAAAGCAGGATTCCTTATGTAAAGATCTCTTGTGACTAATCTTCTCTGAAGAATCAATCTTTGGCATGTTTGGTTTCTCTAAAGAGGTGTTTTCTGGAGCAAATGCATTTCAAAGGTAGCTATTGCAGAATAGAGGTTGTCTACTCAAACCTGATATCATTAATCAAGTCTATGAGAACATGGAACATTTTTTTTCTGTTATATGGAGAAGGTTGTTCTAAGTGGCAGAATGAAAGCCTGAACTTTCCAGCAGGATGTCTGATCAGATGTTGTGACATCAAGCAGAAACTTCAGTTTGCAGGTGTTGCACCCCAAAATTTGCCCAACCTTTTTCTAACCTAGGTTTATGTTTCAGTTGCATTGTCATTTGCATTGTCATCATGTACATAGTACATTCATCTGCATAGCATAGCATAAGCAAGCTATCTTAATCAGGGGATCAAGTGCCATTCTTGTCTTAAGAGGCATATTCAGAGGGTTTCATTCATATTCAAGACTATTCATGTCATCAGGGAAGAATTTGAGTCTTGAAGAGTTGACAGATCAATCATGGGGTTCTCTCCTATCTTGAGGTTGTTTGGGGATCATCAGAAGGTATATGAGCTATGAGCCAAGAGCATGGAGTGTGTATGGATATCATGGAAAGTCTAGATGATCATTTTAAAGAGCCAAGTCATTGGAATGATTACAAGAGCCTCAGTTGAAGACAATCAACTAGGGTTTTATCTAGGTCAATCCTAGGTCAAAGGCTCATTTGAAGAAGGTGGGATTCATTATTTGATATGTGGATATGGATGTTGTGTTGTGCCAAAGAAAAATCAACAGGAGTCAAGGAGAAGAGGAGTTACCAAATTAGGGTTTCAGTGTAAAATCCCCTGATTTAGGTCAAACTTCCAAGCAGTGTAACTCAAAATGAAAGCTTCATATGAATTTCTGGTCCACATGAGACTTGTAGAGTATCTTCATAGCTTTAATTTGAGTGGTGGAAGTCATCAAGGTGATTTATAGAACTCAAGTTATAGCTCGTGCAAGTTACAGGTCATCTGAGGACACTAAAATTTGTCTGTGAAAGTTGCCTGTCTTCCAAGCAACTTTTGACCTTCAAGGAGTTTTCAAATGAATTATTGGAAAACATAAGGGTTGTTCCTAATGATCTCCCCTTTCCAAAAAGGTATGGTATGCCTTCATCTTATTTGTGAAGCTCAAGTTATAGTTTGTGCAAGTCAGGGGTATTTTGGGAAAGTGGAATTATAGGTCATTCTTAGCATATGCCTAAAACTCATACAAGGAAGCTTCAAATGAAAAACTTCACAACATAAAAGTTGCTCAAAATGGCATTTTGAATCTAGATAAGAGGTCATGGAAGTTTGGAAATGCATGGAATAAGAATTGACTAAAGGTGGTAAAAATGACCTAAAAATGGCATATAACTTGAAAAAGTTGAGATTGAAAATTGGTATGGGCAATCTATACATCCAAAATGGGTCATGTAATATATCAAATTGAGTCTAAACAACATTTTAAAGACTTTGGTTCAGCCACAATTTTGATTTGAGGCTTTAAAAATGGACTTGCTTTGTAATTCTATTGCTTGCATAATAAGGCAACTATGGGAAACTCAACATAAGGCAAAGGAATCCCTTGTTTTTCACTCATACTCCTCCATATTGTCATGTAATGAGATTTTCAAAGGGTTGTAAGTTGGTTTGAGGTGAGATGTCATGAGATGTGAGATTACTTCAAAATACCATATCATGAGAAATTCTTGAAGTTTCTAGAATCATCCTAGACTGATCTAGAATGCTCTAGATTCTTCCATGCTCTTCTATATATAGGATTGAGTTCATTAAGAGAAAAGGTTGGTGAGAAGAGAGAGATGAGAGAGAGGATTCCATTATTGCTTCAATTGCAAGAAAGAGTGAAACTCTATATTCAGCATCAATTCAATTCATTCTTTCCATTCATTGATACTCCATTGATCTTATTGGTTGCATACAAGTTGATTCAGAGGCTCATCCATGGAGGATTGAAGATCTAAGGTTGAAGTTGCAAGAATACAAACCAGATTCGAATCTCATATTACAAGCTCTCTCCATCTAGTTTGTTGCAAACAGAAACAAGATCATCACTTGAGGAGCATTTGTGAGGGATTATAGGGCTTGAAGTGTCCATTATCTCATCTGTTCCAACAAGAATTCCAGGTATGCGTTTTGATCTCTACACCATTATTTATGTGTGCATAGTTGAGTTTATTAGCTTAGAATTGTTAGGGATAGATAGAGGATGGTTTTCAGAGACTTAGGGCTCCATTGATGAAGGTTGAACCTAGGGCAGTGAAACTTTGATGAACAAGAACATGAGGTATAATGAATTACAATCCATGAGCATTAGCTTAGAATAACCAGGGAGAGGTGATGATCATCCTAGTACAAAGAGGCTCAAGAATTGTGAAGGTGCATCATGAGTGCAGTTTGTGTACCATGGAGGTTATAACTATCGGGTTTCACATTAGGGGAAGTTTCAGTTGAAAATAAGGGCATGGCTGTGATCAGGGGAGAGAGTAGAGTGGTTTTGCTTTTTATATTTTTGATTTTCATGGAGAGATGAGGGAGAATGAGAGGGGAGAAGATTAGTGCATGGGGTCTGTTTTTTGGATGAAACCCTAACCCAAGGTAGGAGGCGATGGGATAACCGTGAGATCAGGCTGAGACTCTTGACCGAAGACTTAATCTAACGGTTGAAATTCAAACAGAAATTAGAGAGGGAAATCTGGATGCGCGAAACACATCGTTTCATTTATTCAGCATCTTGGGCCTAGGACATACTGCTAGTCACACCACCCTTGCAAGCCCAATTGGATTTTGAACTAAAAATGCCTACTATTTGCACCGTTCTCTTTTCTTTTTCTTTTTGATTTTCCATTATTTTCTGATGGACCCTGGGCCTGCGCGTCTCAATAATTGCACCCCTGGTTTCTGGCCCATCTCATAGTTTGCACTAGGCGCCTTACTAGTTGCACCTCCCTCTCCTTTTCTTTTATTTTAATTTCTTTTATTTTCTTTTAATATTAGAAATTGCATATAAAATTGAAAATAGGTGATTTTTGACTGCTTGTTTTTTATACTATTTTGTATTTCTGTTAAGAAAAATATCCATAAATAAAATTAGCATTTTATTTTTCTTTAGTATTTTTGGTGTATTTTTATTTTAATAGCTTTTTTTAATGATTTTAGGTTACTACATAATTTTGTCCATTTTAGTTTAATTAGCTCCCTTTAGATTTTGGACCCATTCTTTTTAGGTTGATTAGCTTAGGACATTAACTTCCCTATAGGATTTAATTCTTGATTTTTAGGATTAATCTTGGATAATTTGATTAGGTGAGATTAGAGTGATCAAAATTAGGGTTTAGGCTTAACATAGGTGAAGTAAATCATTTCTTTTAGGAGTTTTAATTTGATTTTGGGTATGGGACTATAGGGATATTATGGGTAAGTATAATAGACCCTTGTGAATAAATATTAGATTTTTTCCTTTGACTTTAGTATTTTTAGGGTATTTTCTGATTTGATTGATTGTATTGAATGCTTTATGATGATTGTCTGTCTTTGGGGGTTTCATTTGGGAGATTTGTTTTGGGGGCTTTGCTTGTTGAAGACCTTGTTGAAGGAGCATGATGAAGGAGAAGATTGAAGATCAAGACCCAGAGGTTGAGAGGTTTGAGGCTTGCTGGTAGCTGTTGAAGACTTTAGGGTTTAGGAGCTAGGTAGAGCTCTAGATTAGAGATTTGATTCATGAAACATGGAATGCTTCCTGTGCTTCCATTCTTTCCCAGTGACTAAAAGTCCCTCTAAGAACTCACCTCCCTCCTTTGGAAGGATAAGTGATTGGTCTTAGGGGTAGAACTTTGAGGGAACCAGTCCCACTATGCTAATCCCTTGTGAGCTTCCTTTGGTTGTTCATGAGCTGCTTAGCATGCCAAACTAGATCTCTTGATTCTTTTCTGTTATCCTGGAGTGCTTGCCCTTGAAGATGGAGATCATTGAAGATGAAGATTGTCAAAGCAAGAAGCTAGCTAGAGCTTGGGGGTCTAATGAAGAAAGAGCTTGGAGGTTCATTTAGAGGATGTGCTGTGCATCAACTTGGGAGTTTGCTGTCAGAACTTGGGGTTTTTTCTGTATTGTGTGTATTAATTCCCCTAGGTTTAAAGTGAAATGTGCTTCACTTTTACCTATTGTGTTCAGGTTCGAGGAAGAGTTTGGCTCCCTTGCCTAGCTTGTTTGCTGTATTCCTCGTATTTTACTGTTTACTGTGTATTTGTTTTTGTTTTCCGTTTATTCCCTTAGGTGCTCTGTTTCTCTCCGTGCAAGAGAGTAACATGACAGACATTAGGAGCTAACCCATGTATGATAACATTAGGGTAGATTTTATTCCCTTTTTAACCCTAGGATTTTAGAGTGTCATCTCTTCTTTCTTCAAGCAACAGAAAAACATTAATAAAGGTTATAACAGAGATCAATTCATTTCTTCCGTCAAAAGATTTGAACAAACATCAACCTTTTTGCAATAAGAAAACCCTTGTTTAAAGGTGATATTTTTCATAAAAGACACTTGAACAGCTTGTGTCGTGCGTAGCCCGAACTACGTTTGCTCTGATCTTCCATGCTGTGTGGAAGTACTTAGGCATAGGATGCAGTATCCTAGCGAGCAACCTTCCCCACCTTCACCCGTAGTTAGGCGAACTACGTTGACTCTGATTTCTCGTTCCAGACGGGAATACGTAGGCATAAAGTGTGATGCTTTGCCGAGTCATGTTTTCTTTTGTTTTCAGACCTCATCATTTAGTTTAGATAGAAGTGTAATCCGTACAAACAAGCAAGCGTGGATCCCATCGAGTACGATGAACGTTTGGGGTGCTAATACCTTCCCCTTGCGTAACCGACTCCCGAATCCAGGTTTTGGTTGCGATGACCATACCTTTTCCCGTCTTTGCGTTAGGTTTACTTCGAGCGTTTCCTTTCCCCCCTTTGGGATAAATAACGCACGGTGGCGACTCTTCTGTATTGCCGGCGCCGATTTTCGCAGTAGCGACAGCTGGCGACTCTGCTGGGGAAAAATTCGGTTCCCTACGCGAGTCAATCCTAGCGCTTGTTTTCCCGTCGTGGGCTTTGTATGGATTTACATTTCTGTATTTACATTTCAGCATTTTATTATCATTATTATTGTTGTATTGTGGGTTTGATGGGGGTTCTATGATTGAGAGATAAGCCGGACCTGGGCTTGAGTGCACCTAGAATTAGAGTAGAGATTAGTGGGGGTGTGCATGCTTTGCATGTACTAGCTTCCCGCGAAATCTACGCTCGGACGAGGTCCTTCTGGTTGACTTCCTGTTTCACCCTTTGGGTGCAGTGGGCTGTTGGTTAGTTGGATTGTCGACTCCGGGGACCGATCTTTGGAAGTTGGCTAAGTGAGACCTCTTCAGGATTTGATGATGCCACACCTTCTGGGTATCGTATCCTCAACCCTGAAAGTCTGTGACGCCGACGACCGCATAGGATGCCGTACCTTTTGCCAGTTATAGGGACATCTACCTGTGAGAGGGACTTGGGGAATGCAGGTAACTTGACCTTCAGACTACCAGTTTATTTATTACGAGATTCAGGATTGTGGATATTTTGTGGACAGTTACCGGGTCGGTCAGAGACCAGGATGGTTATATTATTGGGTCTGTCAGAGACCAGGCTGGAGTTCATTGAGAGGTCTGTCTAAGACCATAGTTTAAGCAAGTATTATGGGTCTGTCTAAGACCAGTATTGCAGATGTGGCTTCTCAGTAGCAACTTGATCCCTTGTGTGTGCATTTGCATCTTTGCATTTCTGTTTGCATTTGCATCTCATGTGCATATCCATCATCAACCGGAACTGGGAGCTTACCCGTCTTTTGTCCGCTTCGTCAGTTGATTTCCCGACATTCGTATTGGGCTTGGGTTAGCTTTTGGGAGGATCATGGCTTCAGGGGGGCAGAATTTGGTTGTTACTCGGGCAGAGTTTGAAGTGTTGAAAAACCAGCTGAGTCAGCTCATGGAATCCATAACGGCTATGAACAAAGGAGAAACTAATATTCAGAGAGCTCCAGTGGACGATGTTGCTCAGCCTGTGCAAACCCCTGTCAGAGGTCCACCTTCTCTCAATGATACAGAGTATCAAGGTTCCACCTTCTCTACGCCAGATTCTCCAAGAGCTGTTCCACAGGTTAATGTTCAGAACCCAAGGACTGTTGAGTATACGAGAAGACTTCAGTTGTTGGAAGATCAGATTGATGCCTTGATGAATAAGAATACTCTTGATCTGAATGCTGCGAGCATGTGTTTAGTGCCAGGCCTTGTGTTGCCTCCGAAGTTCAAGACGCCTAATTTTGAGAGGTACAAAGGCGATAGTTGTCCGAAGTTACATTTGGTTATGTTCTGCAGAAGAATGACTTCGCATGTCACCAATGACAGGCTCATGATTCACTGTTTCCAAGATAGTTTGATTGGAGCGTCTTTGGATTGGTATATGCAGCTGAAAAGTGATAGCATCAAATCATGGTCAGATTTAGCCAATGCCTTTGTGAAGCAATACGACTATAAACTGGATATGGCTCCTAGTCTCGCACATTTGCAAGAATTATCTCAGGCAGAGAATGAATCCTTTAGAGGGTATGTGCAAAGAGGGAAAGAATTGGCTGCTCGTGTCCAACCACCGCTTCAGGAAAGAGAAATGGTTGACCTCTTCTGGGGTGCTCCGAAAGGCCACTATTATGAAAAATTGTTCAGTTGTACAAGCTTTGCGAGCCTGATGAGAATGGGAGAGCTTGTTGAGAGAGGACTCAAGAGTGGAAAGCGTCAAGATGCTCCTTATATCCCAGGTGATAAGTACGAGTCAGTTGTTGGTTCACAAGAGGAGTGGGAAGAAAGAAATGATGTCGTCTCCGAATCTCTAGCATCTCAGGATCAGTTTTCAAACGCTTCGAGTCAACGGTCGTCCTATCGTCGATCGCGTCAACACGCCCAACAAAGACCAAGGAAACCGGAAAGGCAGTTTACGCAACTACCGGTGTTGTACAGTCAGTTGTTGCCAGATCTAGTCAGAAGTGGATTGATAGTGCCGAAAGAGACTAATGCGGTGATTCCGCCGCATCCACCGGGTATTGATGCCAGCGCCCGCTGTGAGTACTATGTTGGGACACAGGGGCATTCAACAAATGATTGTAAGGTGCTTAGAAGTCAGGTTCAAGATCTGTTAGACTCTAACCAGATTTTCATCACGCCTCGGGGTTTTGTTCAGATTAACGATTCTCCGTCACATCCGACTCAACGAAGGATTCAAGAGGGGAGGCCAAAGAAGGTATTTGAGGCGCCACCTTCAACATATGCTGAGCTCTTTCAGACTTTATCGAGGTTTAAACTGGTTGAAAAAAGAACAATGGAATCACCCAAGGGAACGATATCGCCTCATGGGTACGATACCAGTAAGCAGTGTGAATTTCACTCTGGGACACTCGGACATGTCATCGAGAGTTGTCATGCTTTTAAGCACAATGTTCAAGACCTGATTGACTCAAAAGATATTAAATTCACACCGAGCGGTGTAGCTGTACGTTTTGGTCCTACCCCAGTTGATGCTAAAAGGATGGACGTTCCTGTAGCTGCAGTAGGTCAGAAACGTATCTTGGACTCCATGGTGCCAGAATCTCCGTGCCCGCAACTGTTGCCTATTCCTGGGGCAGATCTGAGAAAGAAAGTGGCTGAGCATAAGGAGTACCTCCGTCAGCGCGGTGGAAATCAAGAAACCGATGTTGTATTTGCTACGAAAGTTGTTCAACAGTCAACCCGGTACCAACAACAACAACAACGACCTCAACAGCAGCAAAGACAACAGCATCCCAATCAGCGAAGAGCTCAGAATCAGAGGCCGATGAGGGTATTTAAAGTGCCTCCGATGTCTTACGCCGAACTTCTTCAAACGTTACTACGACTACAGTTGGTTGAAAAGAGGAAGTTAGCCCCGCTGACAGGCACGCCACCAGCGGAGTACGATACCAATGAGTACTGTGACTTCCATTCAGGAGCACCGGGGCACAACATTGAAGATTGTCTGGCCTTCAAGCACAAGGTGCAGGACCTGCTCGATAATACAACTATTAACTTCGGGCAGGAAGGGCCCGGAATCATCTGAATGAGGAGTATTCCCTAGTTTGGTGGAGTCATTGAAAGCAGATCAGGACAACGTCAGGTTGCCTCCAACCACTGACAGTGAAGATGGCTGGGTTCAGCAGCAAGACAGATGTGAAAGCCTGGTTCCAGGAAGCTGGCATTTTTCTTTGTTTTATCTTGTCATTTCTTTACGTTTGTAGTCTCTTTCCTGTTTAAAATGCAATCTTGTTTGTAAAACTCGTTGTGTTCATTCGATTGATGATAATGAAATAAATATGCATGTTTTGATTAAATCCATTCGTGTTCACTAATTGTTTTTATAAATGTCCAACACCTGGTTAAGAGGAATCTGGGGAGGATGACGAAAATGAACGACATGCAACTTCCGATTGTATGCTTTTGAAATAAAACCTGCTGATGATGTACAGGCATTGTTTCAAATCCCTAAACACCGGAGATATAAGGAAGATAATCCCTTGTCTACCCTTTTGAGCCTTGTAGTAGGAGTTTCTTTCTGCGAATGAAAAACCCTCAATCTTAACCTGGGGCAGGGTAGGTGTTAGCTAATTTGACCGAGCGTTCAAGTTGCAAAAGGAGTGTCCGTTCGAGGATCAATCACACCTCTAGAGGTCGTGCCTAAGAAACCACAATGGTTCAGCATTAGGAGTGAAACTGTCACATCATTCCCCAAAGAGCCAGACAACCAGCGTCACACGACTTGTTCGAAATAAAAAAGAGAAAAAAATCAAAAGCCCGCTAAGTCAAGAAAAGAAAACAATTGACTTAGGCAAAAATGAGGGCATCCCGCTGGACTCAAAAGCCAAAAGAACTCAAAAGAGTCAGTCCAGGCAAAAGTTAGGGATATGAAAAGAAAAAAGATGAAAGGATGGAAAAATCCTCAAATGAAATACGAGTCGTGTGACCTCAAGTGTCAAAGACGGAAGGTGAGTGGTTGTCACTCCCAACAATCATAATTTCTCGAACTATCACTCCTATCTTTCAGCCTCTGAGAGGTGAGTGCTAAGGTCGAATTAGCTGAACATAGGATCGGAGAACATCAAGGAGAATGGGTGGGTTAAAATAAACTTTGAGCCTTTATCCTTTCCTTCAAAACCGTGAACCCGACCACGTTACAACCTTCAAAAGTCCTAATTGAAGCAGGTTTGTTTTAAGAGCATACTTCGGTAAAGATCGCGTCGAAACTGACTCCTGAAAGGGTTCCTCATGCCATGTTGGTACTGATATTGATATCCTTGACAAATGTTTTGTGCATTACATGCCATGAAATGTTTTTCCTTTTCCCGGTGAACAGATTGGATGTCAAAACTGTCATATGCGTTGCATTATTATATCTTTTATGCATAACAACTTGTTTTACTTGCGAGTAAGCGCTTGACAGCAGGGAAGTTTCCCACAGTGGAAAGTATGGTCGAGATAGAATACAGGACGCCCGAATGTTCCGTAAGCCGGGGCAAGCCATTAAGTGACTCCCCAGTCAGGTCAGCCATTCGAAGTCAGTTATTCTGGGGCAATCAGGTCGAGATTCGGTAAATCTCTCGTAATCGGAGGTACTGCTCTAAATCAGCTAACCAGGGGCAACGTCATTGCAATCAGGGGCAGGCCATCTTAAGAGCGCAGAAGTTTTTCTTTATTCGAGGTTCAGAATGTCGGGGCATCTTATACCAGACCAACAAGATACAAATTTTCAGATTTCCTTTTGAGGAGTATCCCCACAGAGGTCCCGCAGGCTGGGGCATGTCAGAAGCAAAGGGATTGTTCTTCTCAGTATCATCAGGGTTATTTAGAGTTATTCGAGCAGATTTAGTCAATCTTAAAGTGTGAGACAAATGTCGGGAAGTCATGTTACTATTGAAGGTGAGAAAATTACTTAGAAGGGGGGGGGGTTGAATAAGTAAGACCAAAAATCAAAGATTTGAACACAGATATTTTTATCCTGGTTCGTTGAATACAACTACTCCAGTCCACCCTCTCAAGAGTGATTTGCCTTTCTCTGTCAAGGACTTAATCCACTATTTAAATCAAACAGATTACAAATAGAAACACCTAAGAACAACTGTTCTTAGTCTTCTCAAGAGCAACTGATCCCAACTGGATCCTCTTAAGGAAACCTTTTACAAACAATGTAAAACTTTTACAAGAGTAAGAATGCTTCTAATAAGTTGTTATCACAACTGTGATATTTCTCTTAAGTTAAGAACAACGTTATAGCAACAATAAAATAAAAGAGCTTTGAGAGTTTTGCTGTGGTGAGAGATTTTGCTAGAAGTTCGATACTGAAGAAGATGGAGTGGACTTCTTTATATAGGCACTAAGATCCAAGAAGTCTTGTTACGTTGAAGGCTGTGCAGAAAAGCCTGAAGCCTTTTGTCTTTACTTGCAGAAAACTTTCCTCAGAATGGAATGCACAGATAAAACCTTTTTGTCTGTGTCCTTGTGTCTAGCACAAAATAGGAAAGAGCTGTTGAGATAAGCCAACGTACATATTTAAATCTTCTTCAAAGTAAGTTCAGCTTTCAACAATAGAATCTGAATCTTCAGAGTCTTTGATGTTCTTCAGATTGAGCTGAATCAGAGTATGTGCAGCTTGTGTGCTTGAGCGTGTAAATCTATCAGAGCAGAGTCTTCTATGCTTTAGAGGCTCCTACTTCAGAATCTTCAAGAGACAGTAAATCAGATTCTTCTGGTAGCAGCGTTCAGATCTTCACTAAGATGCTCTTGAACTTATGAAGCCCTTCATAATAACATTGTTCAGATCCAAATTTGCTTTCTTAAGATAATTTTCTTTAGTGCCTGTAGCAAACAGTCTAGAACACGTTTAGAGTATATAATTCTTGAATACAAAATTCATAAGTGTTATCATCAAAACATAGAGATATAACTAAGACACAATCTGTGTTCTTACAATCTCCCCCTTTTTGATGATGACAAAACATGAGAAATTTTGTTCAATAAAGAGTAAGAATTAGAAACTCCCCCTGAGATTAACAATCTCCCCCTGAAATAAATACTTCAATAGAATAGAATACTTCCCTTTCTGATTAAGTATATTTCAGATTCAGAGCCTGATGAAAGAGTTCAGAGTCAAATCTTGATGCCAGATACATATGACTTCCTTTAGTCAGAGCGTCTGGTTATCATCTTGCATGAATTCTCTTTCAGAATAAATGTATCAGAGTAAGATATCAGAGTTATCAGAGTTGATTGAATACTCAGATTTTCTTTAGAGGTTCAGGTTCTGGTTGACACAGTCTCAGGGTAACTTCAAAGAATTATGTCAGATATATCAATGTAATCTGAAAGACTTAAATTCAAAGTAAGTTAATAGAATGTCTGAATTTCAGTTTTAGTAATTGCTTAAAGGTTGAACACTCAGTTTCTCTTTTTCTCCCCCTTTTTGTCATAATCAAAAAGATTTTCAAAGGCAGAAAGATATAGAAGAAAAGAGGCATATAGGAGCAAACATATTATCATGCAATTAAAACAAACCAAAGTTCACAGTCAAACAGGCAGAAGCCAAAACACATAACACAACAAAAACAAACAGACAGCAAAAGCAGTTCATGTGCAAAACAACAAATAAGACTAAGTCTGGCGAGAGGCAATAAGGGTCAGAAGCTCTGTCATCTTGGCAGCTGACTCTTCTTGCTTAGACATCCAGGTCTTGATTTCATCAGTTGTCTTCTCTTGCTTGATCATCCAGTCCTTTATATCCTTCACATCATTCACAAGTTCTGCAACCACAGATGAAGACGGAGCAGATGCAGTAGCAGCAGGGTTCCCTTCAGATTGGTTTTCAACAGAATCTTGTTCAACCATTTCAGATTCAGGAACTACTGGAGGAGCAGCTTCCAAGAGTAATACAGGAGGAGGAGGAGGCATGTTCATCAGAGTTACCTTGATTAATTCTGCAAATTTAGTCTTAGCAAGCTTAGAGCATTTAGCTCTAACTTTTAAGGCAGCTTTGTTGAACATCCAGATGAAGCGCTTCCAAGCAGTATTCGAAACAGTTGGATCCAAACTAGACATGCATACAGCCTTAACACGATCATATTCAGAATCTAACTCCTTTTTGAAAATATCAAACATAGTATTAACACATGATCCTAGATCTGACTGTTCAGACTGTTCATAGGGAAAAGGATTAGGGGTGTTAACAGGAGTAGGTTCAGATGGTTGTGGTTGAGGTGTGGGTGGTTGAGATGTGTGGAAGTCAGATTGAGGGAGTTCAGATGGTTGAGGAAAAGTCTGATTTTCAGATGGATTGGTTTCAGGTGGTTGAGGAATGGTTTGGTTTCCAGATGTTTGAGTGTCAGAAGGTTGAGTTTCAGATGGTTGTTGATGAGATGGAGAGTTTGGTGGGGTATGAAACAAGGCAATGTTAAGATGTTTCTTCATAACACTTTCAGAGCGAGCTTGTTTGAGTGACTCTGAATCACAATCAGATGAATCAGATGAATCAGAAGAGTCATCTGAGTGAACAGATGTTGAAGAAATTATAATTGATTGATTGAGGGGTTGAATATCAAGAATATTGTCAGAAAGATTTGGATCTTCTGAGGGAATTGTTTGTTCAGAGTGTTCAGTTTGAACAGTCTCTGGTTGGTTTTATTCTGAAATAATTGTTTCTGGTTGGATAGTCTCTAATTGGGGATCCTCTGGTTGTGACAAAGTTGGTTGTGGTGTTACTGTTGGAGAGTTTTCTGATTGAGTTGGTTCTGGTGGTGGAATTTCTGATTAAATTGATTGAGGTTGTGGTTCAGATGGAATTGGTACAGGAGATGATTGTAAATTTACTGGTTCAGAGGAGAGTGGTTCAGATGAAGTATTGACAGACTGTTTGGATTTTGAAGTTCTTTGTCTAAGGTTTGGAGAGAGTTGTGGTGATGAAAGGGGTGAATGAACAGTAGGTGTAGGATCAGATGCTAATACCTGTTGAATGGTGTCTCTGATCTCTTCCAGAGTAGCTTCTCTAGGACTGATTCTGGCTTTCTTTCCTTCTTTCTTCTTCTTTCTTAAAGCTTCAGATGCTTTTCTCTTCTTCTGAACTGATCCTTCTTCAGCTTTCCTCTTACTTCGCCTTTCCTTCATCAGATTTGGCAATTCTTCTCCTGGTTTCTGAACAAGATTAGCAGGTAGAGGAATTCCTTCCTTTAGACATTCAGTAATGTACATCCAGACAAATTCCTTTGGTTCATCTGCACTGAAAAATGGAAAGTCTTCCACAGGAATTCTTCTGCCTTGAACCTCTTCAGAGTTGATCTTCCTTAGTTGTCCTTTCAATTCTGAAATGATTTTCATCCTTTTCAGATTGAGTCCATTTATTTCAGAGCCAATGATGTAAGTCAGATCTTCTGTAATCTTCGCATCTGTCAGATGCTGTACCAACTTGTTCTCAATAAGGATGTCTGAAATCAATCTTCCCAGGGGTATCCACGTCCTAACTTTACCAGCTTTAGCTCTTACCTCCTCTCTGGTTTCTTTGACATGAGTTAGTAGATGACTGAAGATAAGATATGGTAGATCCACTTTGACATTCTTGCTAATGCAGTACATGAAATACAGATGTTCCGAACTCACATAGTCTGGTGAGTTGGATGGTTTTCTGTGAAAAAATGTACTCATAAAGATTTTTGCCCAGATCCTATAAATGGGTTTCAGATCTTTGACCTTACTTGATGGCATTCCAGCTATAGTAACTTCTTCATAAACCCTAGCCATATCAATGCGAGAAGAAGCAAGGTTTGAAACTCCATCAGATTCAGTATAACTGAACAGTTGCCTGATCAGTTTTTCAGTAATAACTATCTCCATTCCAAGAACCGAGGAATGAATAAACTTGGGACCAGCGCTTGCATGAATCCAAAATTCCTTTACCAGTGATGGAAATACAGGACCCATTAATCTTTCAAAGTATTTCTCCCAACCTTGAGCTTTAATGGCAGGAGTTAGGTCGAACCCATTTTCCTTTAACGAATCAAGATCAATGAAGCTTTCACAGAGAACCTCCAGATCTGCCACTGGAGTGAATAATGTTCGTTCTGGTTCTTTGTACATTATAGTCTTGTTGGGTTTTGCAGCAGTGTTTGAAGTAGACGCCATTGAAAAAGAAGAGGATCTTGGTTTAGGTTTAGGGTTTTGGTAGAGTTTGAAAAGAGAACAGAAACGCATGAATGTATTGAATGTGGAAAGTGTGAAAATAGTGTGATATGTGATATTTATAGATAACCAAAAATCAAGCATAGGGCACACAAAAGACACTTACGCACGTTTGGACAGCATTTAATGAAAAATAATCATTTCACTTTAAATTTATGACAGCTGGGGGAAAACCAAGAAAAGTGAGATTTTCAAAGCAATACCTCAAACGTCAATTCAGTTGAGCACTCCATCTTTTCAGATACTGAGTGACACGTGTTTGCTTTGCATGCGCATCTGATGTCTCTCAAGAAATGAAACGTTTCCAACTTTCAGATCTTCTGAGCTCGTTAGTTCAGAGTTTCTCCCAAAAAAATAATTGAATATATATAATTGAACGAATAGACAGATGAAATACTTCAGATTATTAAACATTTTGCATCTGAGAGGTTGCCTCTGAGAAATATTACTCTGGACACAAATCTATACAAATATTTTTCAGAATGAACTTAAATCTATCTTCAGCAAGGGGTTTTGTGAAAATATCAGCCCATTGATGATCTGTATCAACAAAAGCCAAATTAATTACACCCTTCTGAACATAGTCTCTGATGAAGTGATGTTTAATTTCTATATGTTTTGCCTTAGAATGCAAGATTGGATTTTTTGACAAACATATAGCAGAAGTATTATCACAGAAGATAGAAAGATTACTCTCATAGATTTGATAATCTTCTAATTGACTCTTCATCCAGAGCATCTGAGTACAACATCCAGCAGCAGCAATGTATTCTGCCTCTGTAGTTGATAGTGCAATGGTAGGTTGCTTCTTGCTGTACCATGAGATCAGATGACTTCCAAGAAACTGACAGCTTCCAGAAGTGCTTTTACGTTCAACTCTGTCTCCAGCATAGTCAGCATCACAGAATCCAACTAATGAAAATTCATCAGATCTTCTGTAACACAAACCCATATTAGCAGTACCTTTCAGATACCTTAGAATCCTCTTAACATCTGTTAAGTGTGATTCTCTAGGATCTGATTGGAATCTAGCACATAAGCAGACACTAAACAGAATATCTGGTCTAGAAGCAGTCAAGTATAGAAGAGATCCTATCATACCTCTGTAGAGTTTTTGATCTACCTTCTTACTTACCTCTTCCTTACCTAGAGTGCTTGTAGGATGCATTGGAGTCTTTGCCATTTTGCTATCAACCATGTTGAACTTCTTCAGAAGCTCTTTAACATATTTGGTTTGATGTATGTAGGTGCACTCTGGAGTCTGATTGACTTGGATTCCCAAGAAGAATCGCAATTCTCCCATCATGCTCATTTCAAATTCTTCCAGCATACATTTAGCAAACTCCTTTCCAAGCGTAATATTTGTTGATCCAAAAATAATGTCATCTACATAAATTTGACAAATTAACAGATCTTTCTTGACAGTTTTACAGAATAAAGTTGTATCCACTTTTCCTCTGATAAAGTTTTTCTTCAGAAGGAAGTTGCTCAACCTCTCATACCAAGCTCTGGGAGCTTGTTTTAATCCATAAAGGGATTTCTTTAATTTGAAAACATGATCTGGAAAGTTTTCACTTTCAAAACCAGGAGGTTGGTGGACATATACTTCTTCTTCTATAATACCATTAAGAAAAGCACTTTTAACATCCATCTGATACAGAGTGATGTTATTCTGTGCAGCAAATGAAATAAGAAGACGAATAGATTCTAACCTTGCCACTGGAGCATATGTCTCAGTGTAATCAATACCTTCTTGTTGACTGTATCCTTGAGCAACCAGCCTTGCCTTATTCCTTTCTACTTCTCCCTTTTCATTCAGCTTATTCCTGAAGACCCATTTTGTTCCAATAACATTGAATCCTTTAGGTCTAGGAACCAGATCCCAAACTTCATTTCTGGTGAATTGGTTCAGCTCTTCTTGCATAGCTATAATCCATTCATTATCTTCCAGAGCCTCATCTACAGATGTTGGTTCTATCATTGACACTAGGCCAAATAAAGAAGATTTAGAAGTTCTGAGAAATGATCTTGTCCTTATAGGATCATCTTTCTTTCCAATTATCACATCCTCAGGATGAGAAGCTTTGATTCTGGAAGAAGATCCTCTGACAGTTGGTCTTTCAGAAATATGCAAGTTGTTTAGTTGGGAGGTCAAAGGTGTAGCATCTGGGGTTGCGTCAGATTCTTTGTTCTTTGCCTTTTCTGCCTCTGAGCCTTCAGAGTCTGTGAGAATCACTTCTCTATCTGCAGAACTTTCAAACTGCTTTGGCTTTTCAGAGCCAAGCTTATCATCAAATCTGACATGAATAGATTCTTCCACAATCTGTGTTTCAGTATTGAATACTCTGTAGCCTTTAGAGCGTTCAGAATAACCAAGCATGAAACACTTCTGTGCTTTGGAATCAAACTTGTTCAGATTATCTTTAGTATTAAGCATATAACAAATACATCCAAAAGGATGAAAATAAGCAATGTTAGGATTTCTGTTTCTCCACAATTCATAGGGAGTCTTTTCCAGAAGAGGTCTTACAGACACTCTGTTCTGAATATAACAAGCTGTGTTAATTGCTTCTGCCCAGAAATATTTTGCCAGATTTGTCTCGTTGATCATGGTTCTGGCCATTTCTTGCAATGTTCTATTTTTCCTCTCTACAACCCCATTTTGTTGTGGAGTTCTAGGGCAGGAGAAATCATGTGCAATGCCTTTTTCAGAAAAATATTTTTCAAAATGTTTATTTTCAAATTCTCCACCATGATCACTTCTGACTTTAATAATTTTACAATCTTTTTCAGTCTGGACTTGATTGCAGAAGTCAAAGAACACAGAATGAGACTCATCCTTGTGTTTTAGAAACTTTACCCATGTCCATCTGCTGTAATCATCTACAATGACTAACCCATACTTCTTGCCTCTGATGGATGCAGTTTTCACTGGTCCAAACAGATCAATGTGAAGTAATTCCAATGGTCTGGAGGTAGACACAACATTTTTTAATTTAAAATGTGATTTTGAAAATTTACCTCTTTGACATGCTTCACACAGAGCATCTGAGTTGAACTTCAACTTAGGAAGTCCTCTGACCAGATTGAGTTTATTAATCTGAGATATACGTCTCATATTAATATGCCCCAATCTTCTATGCCAGACCCATTGCTCATCATTCACAGATAAGAGGCATTTTACATTTTGAACTTTAAGTTCTGAAAGGTTAATTTTATAAATGTTGTGTTTCCTCTTTCCACTGAATAGGATAGAGCCATCCTTTTGACATACAGCTTTGCAACATTTTTGATTAAAGATTATATCATAACCATTGTCACTTAATTGACTTATGGACAATAGATTATGTTTCAATCCTTCAACCAACAGAACATTAGTAATAGAGGGAAGTTTACCATTTCCAATAGTGCCAGATCCAATGATCTTGCCCTTCTGGTTCCCTCCAAACTTCACGTCCCCTCCAGATCTAAGTTCCAGGCTTTGGAACATAGACCTTTCTCCTGTCATGTGTCGTGAGCATCCAGAGTCCAGGTACCATGATTGGTGTCCTGACCTTGCTGCTAAGAACATCTGCAACAAGAATTATTTTGTTTTTAGGTACCCAGATCTTCTTGGGTCCTTTGGGGTTAGTTGGTTTGCAGGTTTGTCTAAACTTCTGTTTTGCAACATAATGTTTATTCTGACTTGCCTTTGGTTTAAACACATAAATACTCTTCTCAGAGCTTGTGTGTTTAATGTCATTCAGATGACCAAATTTGAATTGAGAATACAGAGGTGTCTTCCTGATGAAAAGTTTGTCAACAGGTTTTGGATTGCTTCCAGATGAAGACTCATATCCAATGCCTCTTCTGTTGTTTCCACTAACACCATAGATCATGGAAGCCATCTTGCGTCTGTCTATGCTCTTAGTGAGAAATCTCTGAAAACTAGAGTCATATTTTTCTAAAATATTTTCACAAGACTTAGTTTCAGATTCAGATTCTTGTTGAGTTCTATCAAAGTCATTTTTGATTTTTAAATTTATTTCTTTCTGCTCAACAAGTTCTGTTTTCAGAAGATCAATCTCAGATTCAAGATTGCTTTTCAGCTTCTTGTATTTGAGTTTGATGTTGTTATAACTTTTAAGAACTTCTGTAACAACTTTAATGAGTTCTTCTTTGGTAAGTTTAGCCATTACCTCTTCTGCATCATCATCAGATTCTGATTCTGATTCATATCCAGATGTACCTTCCTCTTGATCCTCTGTCCTGGCCATCAGTGCAACATTTGCACATTCTTCTTCTGATTCAGAAGATGACTCACACTCATCAGAGTCATCCCATGTTGCCATCAGAACCTTCTTCTTCTTGTTGAACTTCTTCTTAGGTTTTTCTTTCAGAAGTTTAGGACAGTCATTCTTGTAGTGCCCAGGTTCTTTGCACTCATAGCACACCACTTCTTTCTTGGCAGATCTTCTGTGACTAGAAGATTCCTTTCTGTTGTCAGATCTTCTGAAGTTATTAAACTTCTTTCCCTTGTGCTTCCAGAGTTTGTTAATCCTTCTGGATAGCATGGATAGCTCATCTTCTTCTTCAGAAGAAGATTCTTCAGAGCTTTCTTGAATGACCTGCAAAGCTTTAGCAGTTTTGTTAGATTTTAAAGCTATGGATTTACCTTTATCTTTCTTCTGGGGTTCATCTTCCTCCAGCTCAATTTCATGGCTTCTCAAAGAACTGATAAGTTCTTCTAGAGAGATCTTGTTCAGATCTTTTGCCATCTTTAATGCGGTCCCATTGGTCTCCATCTGGTGGGAAGACTTCTGATGATCTTCTTGACATGATCTGACGTTGAGTAGCCCTTATCCAGAACTTTCAGACCAGCTGTAAGAATCTGAAATCTAGAAAACATAGTTTCTACATTTTCAGACTCTTCCATTTTAAATGCCTCATACTTCTGTATGAGCGCCAGAGCCTTGGTCTCTTTAACCTGAGAGTTTCCCTCATGAGTCATTTTGAGTGACTCAAACATGTCATGAGCAGTATCTCTGTTAGTAATCTTCTCATACTCAGTATGAGAGATTGCATTAAGCAATATAGTTCTGGCTTTGTGGTGATTCTTGAAATCTCTTTTCTGTACTTCAGTCATTGATTTTCTATCAATCTTTTTGCCATCCTCATCAGTAGGATGTTCATATCCATCAATGACCATATCCCAAAGATCAGCATCATACCCAAGAAAGAAACTTTCTATTCTATCTTTCCAATAGTCAAAATTTTCCCCATCAAACATGGGTGGCTTAGTACTGATCCTATCTCCTTCATATTTATTGTTGTAAGTTGATGTAGAAGTATTATCCATATTGACAACCAAATAAATATCAAAGTATCTTTCTCACTAGATCTTTAACTGTCACGGTTAAGTGGAGCACACGCAGAACCGGAGCTCTGATGCCAACTGAAGGTGAGAAAATTACTTAGAAGGGGGGGGGGGGGGTTGAATAAGTAAGACCAAAAATCAAAGATTTGAACACAGATATTTTTATCCTGGTTCGTTGAATACAACTACTCCAGTCCACCCTCTCAAGAGTGATTTGCCTTTCTCTGTCAAGGACTTAATCCACTATTTAAATCAAACAGATTACAAATAACAACACCTAAGAACAACTGTTCTTAGTCTTCTCAAGAGCAACTGATCCCAACTGGATCCTCTTAAGGAAACCTTTTACAAACAATGTAAAACTTTTACAAGAGTAAGAATGCTTCTAATAAGCTGTTATCACAACTGTGATATTTCTCTTAAGTTAAGAACAACGTTATAGCAACAATAAAATAAAAGAGCTTTGAGAGTTTTGCTGTGGTGAGAGATTTTGCTAGAAGTTCGATACTGAAGAAGATGGAGTGGACTTCTTTATATAGGCACTAAGATCCAAGAAGTCTTGTTACGTTGAAGGCTGTGCAGAAAAGCCTGAAGCCTTTTGTCTTTACTTGCAGAAAACTTTCCTCAGAATGGAATGCACAGATAAAACCTTTTTGTCTGTGTCCTTGTGTCTAGCACAAAATAGGAAAGAGTTGTTGAGATAAGCCAACGTACATATTTAAATCTTCTTCAAAATAAGTTCAGCTTTCAACAATAGAATCTGAATCTTCAGAGTCTTTGATGTTCTTCAGATTGAGCTGAATCAGAGTATGTGCAGCTTGTGTGCTTGAGCGTGTAAATCTATCAGAGCAGAGTCTTCTATGCTTTAGAGGCTCCTGCTTCAGAATCTTCAAGAGACAGTAAATCAGATTCTTCTGGTAGCAGCGTTCAGATCTTCACTAAGATGCTCTTGAACTTATGAAGCCCTTCATAATAACATTGTTCAGATCCAAATTTGCTTTCTTAAGATAATTTTCTTTAGTGCCTGTAGCAAACAGTCTAGAACACGTTTAGAGTATATAATTCTTGAATACAAAATTCATAAGTGTTATCATCAAAACATAGAGATATAACTAAGACACAATCTGTGTTCTTACAACTATCTTCTGATCCGTCGACCAGGGACTGTGAATTCAGACAGAATGTTGTTCAGCGTCAGTTGTACCTGACCCATCGCAGATAGCCTAAAAGTCCAATTCTTATTGGCGATCACTGTGAGGCCCGTCCATGTTGGCACATCAGTTTCAAAATCCAATCTTCATTAGTACGCAGGAAGATTCCGTTCGTTTTCCCCAGCAAAAGCCCGATTTTCATTGGCACGGGTTAGCTATCCCCAGAGAAGGTCAATCATACTCGGCACATATGTTCTTCCTCAGCGGAGTTGATTTCACTCTTCCAGCATTTATTTTGCTTAAATAATTCTGTGATGTCCGATTATCCCCAGCGGATCCAGGTTTGTCTTCAGCATTTATTTTGCTGAAGCGACTTTTTGCATAAGCATGCATCATCATACTTGCATTTTACCCAAAATACGTAGCATTTCCATGCTGTATGGAAGCATTACATCATTCGCGAACGTGCATTTTTGAAACATAAGCCAGGTTGGTTACCTCTTCCGTTTCAGACATGTTGTTCCTTGCCGATAAGAGAAGTCGTGGTTCAGGAAGATGTTGATTTGTGGTCAAAGTACGCAGTGATCGTATTTGTCCCGACCTTTGGGGGTTCATGCTGTAAGGCACGCAGTGATCGTGTTGATCTTGGTGTGTGAATTCCGTGGCCCAAGTACGCAGTGATCGTATTTGTATCTTTTATGGGGTTCATGTTGTAAGGCACGCAGTGATCGTGTTGATCCTGGTATGTGTGTTTGTGGTCGAATTGCGCAGTGATCGTATTCGTCCCGATCTAAGAGGATTGTGTTGTACGGCACGCAGTGATCGTGTTGGCATTATCTCGGGGGTTCATTGTGCGAGACACGCAGTGATCGTGTTCAAGATACGCAGTGATCGTATTCGTATGGCACGCAGTGATCGTGTTGGTAGTACCATGTGAACTTGTGATGCGGAGCACGCAGTGATCGTGTCTATTGCATCAGGTGGATTTGTTGGTCGATATACGCAGTGATCGTGTTCGTCCGTTATATGGTTTGGTTATAGTATGAAATACGCGGTGATCGTATTTGTATCATCTACGGGGTTCATGTTGTAAGGCACGCAGTGATCGTGTTGATCTTGACGTTGTTTTGTGGTCCAAATACGCAGTGATCGTATTCGTACCGTCTATGGGGTTCATGTTGTAGGACACGCAGTGATCGTGTTGATCTTGGTATGTGTATCTGTGGTCGAATGGCGCAGTGATCGTGTTCGTCCCGATCTAAGAAGATTGTTTTGTAAGGCACGCAGTGATCGTGTTGGTATCGTCTCGGGGGTTTATTGGGCCGGACATATAGTGATCGTGTTCACTCTATTGGTGGTGCGAAACACGCAGTGATCGTGTTTACCGTATCATGTGATGTTTGTTGGTCGATATGCGCAGTGATCGTATTCGTCCGTTATACAGTGGTTATAGATTGACACGCAGTGATCGTGTTCATCCAGTTTTTGTTGGTCGGTATACGCAGTGATCGTATTCGTCTGTTATACGGTTTGGTTATAGGGTGAGGCACGCAGTGATCGTGTTCATCTGGTTGTTTGTGGCCGAAGTACACAGTGATCGTGTTCGTCCCATGTTTGAAGTTGTGTCACAAGGCACGCATTGATCGTGTTTCCTCCAGTCAAGAGGGCCGTGACATGAAACGCGCAGTGATCGCGTTCACCCTATGTATGGTTAGGATATGCAGTGATCGTATTCGTCCAGTTATGTGGGTTAGTTGAGACATACAACACGCAGTGATCATGTTTCCTCCAGTCAAGAGGATCGTGGCTCAAAACACGCAGTGATCGTGTTCAAGATACGCAGTGATCGTGTTGGTAGTACCATGTGAACTTGTGATGCACGCAGTGATCGTGTCTATTGTATCAGGTGGTTTTGTTGGTCGGCATACGCAGTGATCGTATTCGTCCTATTACATGGGTTGGTTTTGTGACACACGCAGTGATCGTGTCGATATCATCTTAGGGGTTTGTTGGTCGAGATGCGCAGTGATCGTATTCGTCCTATTGCAAAACACGCAGTGATCGTGTTCATCGTGTTTGTGGTCGAAGCACGCAGTGAACGTGTTAGCCTCATCTATGTGAGTTTATTTCGTCTGGTACGCCGTGATCGTGTTTTCTCCAGTCAAGAGGATCGTGGCTCAGAACACGCAGTGATCGTGTTCAAACACGCAGTGATCGTGTTCAAGATACGCGGTGATCGTATTCGTATGGCACGCAGTGATCGTGTTGATAGAAACATTTAAACTTGTGGTGCGAAGCACGCAGTGATCGTGTTGACATCATTTTGGGGGTTTGTCGGTCAATACACGCAGTGATCATGTTTGTCCTATTACAGCACACACAGTGATCGTGTTCATCATATTGGTGGTTGAAGTATGCAGTGAACGTGTTCGCCTCTTCTATGTGGATTTATTCCGTCTGGCACGCAGTGATCGTGTTTACCTCATCCGGTTGGATTTATGGTCGATGTGATTTTGGTTGTAACGCAACATGCAGTGATCGTGTTTGTCCCATTATGCGGTTTTGTCTGTGACATCGAAGCACGCAGTGATCGTGTTTCTCCTGTCATGAGGATTTGGGGTGTAAAACGTGCAGTGATCGTGTTTATCGTGTTTGTAACACAACACGCAGTGATCGTGTTCGTCGTGTTTGTCCCTTTAGTTGATGTTGTTTGTGATACACGCAGTGGTCGTGTTCGTCTCATTTTTATGGATTTGTGGTGTAAGACATGCAGTGATCGTGTTCGTTATGCCATACGTTCCTCTAGCAGAGTTTGCTTGGTCAAGCACCTTTTTCCCCAGCTGAGTCTTTCTCAGGATGCTGTGGTGTCAGCATTAGAAGATGGTAATGCAGATTTTTGGGTGGTTACCCGTAGTTCCCCCAGCAGAGTTATGTTTCTCCAGCAGGGTGTTACTTCAATGAGTTACTGGGTTTAAGTCCCTCATAGTCCCCAACAGGGTATTCGCCACAGGAGTTGTTTGGTTAAATTCCTCTTATTTTTCAACAAGGTTATTCTCGTCAGGGTGCTTGGTTAAGTTCCCAATTTCCCCAGCAGGTGTTTGACGGCAGTCGTCAGAATTGTCCTCTCAGAGTTGCTTGGTTAAGTTTCTCGTACCCCCGCAGGGATGCTCGTTCAGGTACGAACGGAAGGTTGGTAAGTGAAATCAACATGTTCCCGCAGTTTAGTGGATGCTCGTTCAGGTGCGAACGGAAGGTTGGTAAGTGAAATCAACATTTTCCCGCAGTTTAGTGGATGCTCGTTCGGATACGAATGGAAGGTTGGTAAGTGAAATCAACATGTTCCCGCAGTTTAGTGGATGCTCGTTCAGATACGAATGGAAGGTTGGTAAGTGAAATCAACATGTTCCCGCAGTTTAGTGGATGCTCGTTCAGGTGCGAACGGAAGGTTGGTAAGTGAAATCAACATGTTCCTGCAGTTTAGTGGATGCTCGTTCGGATACGAATGGAAGGTTGGTAAGTGAAATCAACATGTTCCCGCAGTTTAGTGGATGCTCGTTCAGGTGCGAACGGAAGGTTGGTAAGTGAAATCAACATGTTCCCGCAGTTTAGTGGATGCTCGTTCGGATACGAATGGAAGGTTGGTAAGTGAAATCAACATGTTCCCGCAGTTTAGTGGATGCTCGTTCGGATACGAATGGAAGGTTGGTAAGTGAAATCAACATGTTCCCGCAGTTTAGTGGATGCTCGTTCAGGTACGAACGGAAGGTTGGTAAGTGAAATCAACATTTTCCCGCAGTTTAGTGGATGCTCGTTCGGATACGAATGGAAGGTTGGTAAGTGAAATCAACATGTTCCCGCAGTTTAGTGGATGCTCGTTCGGATACGAATGGAAGGTTGGTAAGTGAAATCAACATGTTCCCGCAGTTTAGTGGATGCTCGTTCGGATACGAATGGAAGGTTGGTAAGTGAAATCAACATGTTCCCGCAGTTTAGTGGATGCTCGTTCAGGTGCGAACGGAAGGTTGGTAAGTGAAATCAACATTTTCCCGCAGTTTAGTGGATGCTCGTTCAGGTGCGAACGGAAGGTTGGTAAGTGAAATCAACATTTTCTCGCTGTTTAGTGAATGCTCGTTCAGGTACGAACGAAAGGTTGATAAGTGAAATCAGCATTGTCTCGTTTGGTTAAGCGTTTGCTCGTTTCTTCAGGATACGAAAGGTTGATCAGTGAAGTCAACATGACAAGTGAAGTCAATATTCTCCCGCTGGTTAGCGTGTGCTTGGTTGATAAGTGAGATCAACAGAGGTTGATAAGTGATATCAACAATTTCTCGTTGTTTGGTGTATGCCCATTTCTTCGGAATAGAGCGGTCTGCGGACAATACCAGATTATTTTTCAAAAACAGATTGACAGATGGATGGTTAGTTGTTGCCATGGCAACAGAAGCCAGTGCCCTGAGGGGCTCTCCCCAAGCAGTAGTCGTATACGCAATTTAATTTTTGCGGTTGGCAAATTTCCGGGTTCTTTCGTATTCAACCGTCTCGTACCTCGAATGTCTGAAGGCTGCGCGCTCTTTATCCAGTCGGGTCCAAGCCGCTTGAATAGGGGCAGCTGTTGCACCCCAAAATTTGCCCAACCTTTTTCTAACCTAGGTTTATGTTTCAGTTGCATTGTCATTTGCATTGTCATCATGTACATAGTACATTCATCTACATAGCATAGCATAAGCAAGCTATCTTAATCAGGGGATCAAGTGCCATTCTTGTCTCAAGAGGCATATTCAGAGGGTTTCATTCATATTCAAGACTATTCATGTCATCAGGGAAGAATTTGAGTCTTGAAGAGTTGACAGATCAATCATGGGGTTATCTCCTATCTTGAGGTTGTTTGGGGATCATCAGAGGGTATATGAGCTATGAGCCAAGAGCATGGAGTGTGTATGGATATCATGGAAAGTTTAGATGATCATTTTAAAGAGCCAAGTCATTGGAATGATTACAAGAGCCTCAGTTGAAGACAGTCAACTAGGGTTTTATCTAGGTCAATCCTAGGTCAAAGGCTCATTTGAAGAAGGTGGGATTCATTATTTGATATGTGGATATGGATGTGGTGTTGTGCCAAAGAAAAATCAACAGGAGTCAAGGAGAAGAGGAGTTACCAAATTAGGGTTTCAGTGTAAAATCCCCTGATTTAGGTCAAACTTCCAAGCAGTGTAACTCAAAATGCAAGCTTCATATGAATTTCTGGTCCACATGAGACTTGTAGAGTATCTTCATAGATTTAATTTGAGTGGTGGAAGTCATCAAGGTGATTTATAGAACTCAAGTTATAGCTCGTGCAAGTTACAGGTCATCTGAGGACACTAAAATTTGTCTGTGAAAGTTGACTGTCTTCCAAGCAACTTTTGACCTTCAAGGAGTTTTCAAATGAATTCTTGGAAAACATAAGAGTTGTTCCTAATGATCTCCCCTTTCCAAAAAGGTATGGTATGCCTTCATCTGATTTGTGAAGCTCAAGTTATAGTTTGTGCAAGTCAGGGGTATTTTGGGAAAGTGGAATTATAGGTCATTCTTAGCATATGCCTAAAACTCATACAAGGAAGCTTCAAATGAAAAACTTCACAACATCAAAGTTGCTCAAAATGGAATTTTGAATCTAGATAAGAGGTCATGGAAGTTTGGAAATGCATGGAATAAGAATTGACCAAAGGTGGTAAAAATGACCTAAAAATGGCATATAACTTGAAAAAGTTGAGATTGAAAATTGGTATGGGCAATCTATACATCCAAAATGGGTCATGTAATATATCAAATTGAGTCTAAGCAACATTTTAAAGACTTTGGTTCAGCCACAATTTTGAGTTGAGACTTTAAAAATGGACTTGCTTTGTAATTCTATTGCTTGCATAATAAGGCAACTATGTGAAACTCAACATAAGGCAAAGGAATCCCTTGTTTTTCACTCATACTCCTCCATATTGTCATGTAATGAGATTTTCAAAGGGCTGTAAGTAGGTTTGAGGTGAGATGTCATGAGATGTGAGATTACTTCAAAATACCATATCATGAGAAATTCTTGAAGTTTCTAGAATCATCCTAGACTGATCTAGAATGCTCTAGATTCTTCCATGCTCTCCTATATATAGGATTGAGTTCATTAAGAGAAAAGGTTGGTGAGAAGAGAGAGAGGAGAGAGAGGATTCCATTATTGCTTCAATTGCAAGAAAGAGTGAAACTCCATATTCAGCATCAATTCAATTCATTCTTTCCATTCATTGATACTCCATTGATCTTATTGGTTGCATACAAGTTGATTCAGAGGCTCATCCATGGAGGATTGAAGATCTAAGGTTGAAGTTGCAAGAATCCAAACCAGATTCGAATCTCATATTACAAGCTCTCTCCATCTAGTTTGTTGCAAACAGAAACAAGATCATCACTTGAGGAGCATTTGTGAGGGATTATAGGGCTTGAAGTGTCCATTATCTCATCTGTTCCAACAAGAATTGCAGGTATGCGTTTTGATCTCTACACCATTATTTATGTGTGCATAGTTGAGTTTATTATCTTAGAATTGTTAGGGATAGATAGAGGATGGTTTTCAGAGACTTAGGGCTCCATTGATGAAGGTTGAACCTAGGGCAGTGAAACTTTGATGAACAAGAAAATGAGGTATAATGAATTACAATCCACGAGCATTAGCTTAGAATAACCAGGGAGAGGTGATGATCATCCTAGTACAAAGAGGCTCAAGAATTGTGAAGGTGCATCATGAGTGCAGTTTGTGTACCATGGAGGTTATAGCTATCGGGTTTCACATTAGGGCAAGTTTCAGTTGAAAATAAGGGCATGGCTGTGATCAGGGGAGAGAGTAGAGTGGTTTTGCTTTTTATATTTTTGATTTTCATGGAGAGATGAGGGAGAATGAGAGGGGAGAAGATTAGTGCATGGGGTCTGTTTTTTGGATGAAACCCTAACCCAAGGTAGGAGGCGATGGGATAACCGTGAGATCAGGCTGAGACTCTTGACCGAAGACTTAATCTAACTGTTGAAATTCAAACAGAAATTAGAGAGGGAAATCTGGATGCGCGAAACACATCGTTTCATTTATTCAGCATCTTGGGCCTAGGACATACTGCTAGTCACACCACCCTTGCAAGCCCAATTGGATTTTGAACTAAAAACGCCTACTATTTGCACCGTTCTCTTTTCTTTTTCTTTTTGATTTTCCATTATTTTCTGATGGACCCTGGGCCTGCGCGTCTTAATAATTGCACCCCTGGTTTCTGGCCCATCTCATAGTTTGTACTAGGCGCCTTACTAGTTGCACCTCCCTCTCCTTTTCTTTTATTTTAATTTCTTTTATTTTCTTTTAATATTAGAAATTGCATATAAAATTGAAAATAGGTGATTTTTGGCTGCTTGTTTTTTCTACTATTTTGTATTTCTGTTAAGAAAAATATCCATAAATAAAATTAGCATTTTATTTTTCTTTAGTATTTTTGGTGTATTTTTCTTTTAATAGCTTTTTTTAATGATTTTAGGTTACTACATAATTTTGTCCATTTTAGTTTAATTAGCTCCCTTTAGATTTTGGACCCATTCTTTTTAGGTTGATTAGCTTAGGACATTAACTTCCCTATAGGATTTAATTCTTGATTTTTAGGATTAATCTTGGATAATTTGATTAGGTGAGATTAGAGTGATCAAAATTAGGGTTTAGGCTTAACATAGGTGAAGTAAATCATTTCTTTTAGGAGTTTTAATTTGATTTTGGGTATGGGACTATAGGGACATTATGGGTAAGTATAATAGACCCTTGTGAATAAATATTAGATTTTTTCCTTTGACTTTAGTATTTTTAGGGTATTTTCTGATTTGATTGATTGTATTGAATGCTTTATGATGATTGTCTGTCTTTGGGGGTTTCATTTGGGAGATTTGTTTTGGGGGCTTTGCTTGTTGAAGACCTTGTTGAAGGAGCATGATGAAGGAGAAGATTGAAGATTAAGACCCAGAGGTTGAGAGGTTTGAGGCTTGCTGGTAGCTGTTGAAGACTTTAGGGTTTAGGAGCTAGGTAGAGCTCTAGATTAGAGATTTGATTCATGAAACATGGAATGCTTCCTGTGCTTCCATTCTTTCCCAGTGACTAAAAGTCCCTCTAAGAACTCACCTCCCTCCTTTGGAAGGATAAGTGATTGGTCTTAGGGGTAGAACTTTGAGGGAACCTGTCCCACTATGCTAATCCCTTGTGAGCTTCCTTTGGTTGTTCATGAGCTGCTTAGCATGCCAAACTAGATCTCTTGATTCTTTTCTGTTATCCTGGAGTGCTTGCCCTTGAAGATGGAGATCATTGAAGATGAAGATTGTCAAAGCAAGAAGCTAGCTAGAGCTTGGGGGTCTAATGAAGAAAGAGCTTGGAGGTTCATTTAGAGGATGTGCTGTGCATCAACTTGGGAGTTTGCTGTCAGAACTTGGGGTTTTTTCTGTATTGTGTGTATTAATTCCCCTAGGTTTAAAGTGAAGTGTGCTTCACTTTTACCTATTGTGTTCAGGTTCGAGGAAGAGTTTGGCTCCCTTGCCTAGCTTGTTTGCTGTATTCCTCGTATTTTACTATTTACTGTGTATTTGTTTTTGTTTTCCGTTTATTCCCTTAGGTGCTCTGTTTCTCTCCGTGCAAGAGAGTAACATGACAGACATTAGGAGCTAACCCATGTATGATAACATTAGGGTAGATTTTATTCCCTTTTTAACCCTAGGATTTTAGAGTGTCATCTCTTCTTTCTTCAAACAACAGAAAAACATTAATAAAGGTTATAACAGAGATCAATTCATTTCTTCCGTCAAAAGATTTGAACAAACATCAACCTTTTTGCAATAAGAAAACCCTTGTTTAAAGGTGATATTTTTCATAAAAGACACTTGAACAGCTTGTGTCGTGCGTAGCCCGAACTACGTTTGCTCTGATCTTCCATGCCGTGTGGAAGTACGTAGGCATAAGATGCAGTATCCTAGCGAGCAACCTTCCCCACCTTCACCCGTAGTTAGGCGAACTACGTTGACTCTGATTTCTCGTTCCAGACGGGAATACGTAGGCATAAAGTGCGATGCTTTGCCGAGTCATGTTTTCTTTTCTTTTCAGACCTCATCCTTTAGTTTAGATAGAAGTGTAATCCGTACAAATAAGCAAGCATGGATCCCATCGAGTACGATGGACGTGAGGGGTGCTAATACCTTCCCCTTGCGTAACCGACTCCTGAATCCAGGTTTTGGTTGCGATGACCATACCTTTTCCCGTCTTTGCGTTAGGTTTACTTCGAGCGTTTCCTTTCCCCCCTTTGGGATAAATAACACACGGTGGCGAATCTTCTGTATTGCCGGCGCCGATTTTCGCAGTAGCGACAGCAGGAGCTGTGAGAAGAAGTAGATGTTACAGGTATAAATCTTGGTGTATCTAAGATGCCTTGCTATGGAGCAAGTAGGATATGTAACTTGAAGATCAAGTTTGCTTGGTGGGTCATAAGATTTTCTAGAAAGAAGCAGTGTTAACCAAATAGTGGCATTTGGTTATTTAAGAAGTGTGCCTGAAGAAAATTACTCTTGTGCAGAAGGGTAGTTGTTTGAAGACCAAAGGAGGTTCTGGTTCTATTCATATATTGGAGCTTGTGGTAGAAGCCCTAAGTGGATTATGGAAGATTACCTTCTTTTGGAGATGTATTTGATCAAGCTGGTGTAGCTGTGTTCTCTGAAGATCTTCAGTTGGATTACTAGGCAGTAGTAAGTCCAGTTGTGGGCATATAAAGAACCATTGGATGTTGTGTTTGAGATATGTATCATTTGGTTTGTTTTTCCTTGGAGAAGGACTTGAAGATCTATTGTGGAACTTGTGATTCGCATATTGACTAAGAAGTACTCTATCTTGTCATATGGGAGAATGATGAGGTAAAAGGACTGTCTTGGATTATGATGTGAAGGTATTGTACAAGACTGGAGTGGATCATTGGTTCATTGCATGAAAATCTGGATTATGATATGAAAGTGAATATTCACATGTTAAACCAGAAGTGTTCTAACTTACCATATGGGAGAATGATGAGGAAAGAATGTCTTGGATTATGGGGTGTCTATTTTGTTCTCTGACTCAAGCCAGAAGTCTTGTGGAGAAGTGGTAACTCTAGTAAGAAGTGGAGCAGTTTTGTACCTTCTCACTGTATGAGCATGAGGTTGGTCTTGAGATACTGTGGTGATCCTAGAGCATCTTTTATAAAAGATAGGGGAGAGCTTCTGTCTGATGGGTGTACTAGTTGCGTGTGGTTCAAGCAGTAAGTGAATGCGTTCAACATGTGTGTTGAACAAAGAGTGAGCTATGTAGCACATATGTGTGTTTTGTTCTTTGTAGCAATGTCTTGGTATGGAAAATTAGGAGATAGGCATGGGAAAATGATGGGGCAATGTTGCTGCATGACCAAATGTAATTCATGCCAAAGAATTGTGGCAAGTTGAGTCCTTGGAATCATGTTCAAATACCACACTTTCCTTGGTCCAATCTTGATGATTGTTTTATTCAAAATGGGAGTTCTTGTGATCAATGTGAAGTGGGAAGAATGGTGATCAAGACTTGTGTTCAAAAGACTTTGGAATAAAGCTTGGAAGGATGAGAAAACTTAAGTTGAAAACATGACCTCAAAACTGTCCCAAAATAAGTTAGAAAAATTCTAAGTTATGTAACTTTGGAAACTTTGATACCCCATTTTTGAATCCATATAAGTTGAGGAGTTTTGATCCAATGGAGGTGTTATGGTAATGGATGGAAATCTTAAAGAATTATCTTCAACTTTCATGTTGTAGGAAAACTCAATTGAAGTCAAGAACTTGGTGAAAAATGTCTTGGAAGTTGGGTTGAAAAATATGTCTAACCACCCACCACTTTTGACAACTTGAAAACCCTAAGTTGGGAGCATCATAACTTGAGCTCTACACATCCAATGGAGATGATATAGTACTCAAAATAAAGCTTAGAGGATGCTATACAAATTCCATTTTGTAGGGAAATTTAAATGAAGCTTGCATCACCATGAAAAATGGGTTTGAAAGTAGGTATTTCAAACTGAATTTCTATACTTAGAAAAATTTCTAAGTGTAGAAATGTCATAATCTTCTTTTTCTCAACTTTGACTCATCATATCTCCTAAACCATGAGTCTTTTGGACATGCTTACTTCTACAAACTTGTTGTTCATGATGTCTTCTTCAATTTGATAGCTAGTTTGCCTTCATTGGATCAAAAATGAGAAAGTTATGGAAGTTGTAAGATGACTAGAATTAGGGTTTTTCACACTTAGAAAAATTACCATCAAAACCCTAATTTAGTCAAACTCTTGATTTTATGTTTCCCCTTGATTCTTCTTGTTCCAAACTCATGAAATCATTTAAAAACAAGCATCATGACCTTGATTGGCCTTGAAATTCAATATCTTGACCTGATTGAGTCATAGTTGACTTTTGTTGACCAGATGAAAACCTAAAACCAATTTCATTAACTGAGGCTCTTGTGATAGCTTGTGATGACACATAATTCATGTAAGGAACCTTTAGGGTGTGTGTTGAGCTTTGGATTCGTGTCTTGCCCAAGGAACTAGCCACAAGCCTCCTTTGAACAAAAATCTTCACTTGTTATCCATGAGATAGAAGAAGGAGAATCAATGCTTGCATTCTTGATTCAAGTGGTTGAGTGACATGACTTGATGAGATGGAGGATGCTTTGTGACTTGAGATTGCCACAAAGTTGAGATTGATCTCTTGATTAATCTTTTGAAGATGAAACTCTTCCCTTGATTGTTGGGTGAGATTCATTAATCCCTTGCCTAAGACCAATGTTAGGTGCTAATGTCAATGTAAATGATAACGATATGGGGTTAAAGGTTAGGGTGAAAAAGAGGGTGTGACAGGAACCTACCAATGCATTATGTTTCCTACTCTTACATAATACTCATAAACCAATTTGACCCCGAGTTTGTCAGCTTTTTCTTGTAGATTCCAAAGGAGTTTAAACACTGTTTCTTGGTTTCATTCTATCAAGGATATAATTTTCATTCCACTTGCATTTTTGGGATCATGCAGCTTGTCCCATGTCACATGGGCCTTCTTACTACCAGCTTCTTTACCACTCCAAAAGAACATTCTGCACATTGACTCAACTTGCTTGATTACTTTCTTGGGCAAGTGAAAAACTTGCATCTAATAAGTAGTCATTGCAAAAAGCACACTCCTAACCACTTGTCACCTTCCTGCATAGCTTAAAAGCTTTGTTGTCCAATGTTTAATCTTTGCAATAATTTTTTTCTATCAGAGGTTAACATTGTTGGAAGTTGAGCCTTTTACTAGTAAGAGGGACTCCAAGATATTTGAAGAGGAGTTGCCCCTTATCAAACCCATTTGCAGCCCTGGTTTTCCTTTGTTCTTGCAAATTGGTTCCTCCAAAATACACCTTGCACTTAGCAGGGTTTGTTTTTAGCCCAGTTGAGTCTGAAAAGTGTTTGAAAACTCTCATAATGAGCTGCACTGAGGAGACATCCCCTGTAGAAAACATTAATAAGTCATCTAGAAAAGAGATATTTGTTATTTTTAGCTTTTTCGCACTTGGTATGATAGCTGTACTTTGGGGTTTCATGCAACCTTGCTAGAATTTTATGGAGATACTCCATGATCAGCATAAAGAGGAGAGAAGATATAGGGTCTCTGTGTCTGAGGCCTCTCTTTTCCTTTAAGATCCTACTCACTTGACCAAGAGAATTATGTCTTTACTAAAGTATCCATTATCAAATATTGGGAGTGATGAAAGTAGTAATAATAAAGGGTACAATTGGAAAAAAGAAGTGATGAAAGTAGTAATAATAAAGGGTACAATTGGAAAAAAGAAGTTAAATTACATTGTAAATTGGAATGAGTCATTCATCTTAGGACACTTTAATATTCCAAATAGATCACTCAGTGAGGGACGGAGGGAGTACTTTTTTAACCATTTCTCCAGTTGTCATTTAGACTAGTTTTTTTTTGGTACAGTTGGAAAAGAAAAAAATAAAACATGAAATTATCTAGAAAATAAAGTTCCACTAGCATCAGCTAGCATGAAAGTAATTATTCAAACTAGAGGCTTTGAAAAAGATCGACACGCCACATCATTACCAACTCCATATTTTGCTAGGTAGTTAACACAAACATTTTCTCCGTAAGAGTATGAAATATTTGAACTCGCCATACCCTGGAGAGATGTTCTTTAATGTTGTGAATAATCGCGACATAGTGATGTTAAACATTAACAAACTCTGAAATAAGCTTGATAGCAGAGTTGAAGTCAGAATAACACATCAGGTTTTTGATGTCAAACTCTCAAGCCATATTGTCGTACCTCGAAAAATAAGCATGACCTCGTGAAGCGCAATCGCACACTCGCGAGATGGACTTAACATGCCACCGATATTTATTTATTCTCATAGAGGGAAGAGGAAAATATCGAATAAAATCCCAAAAAGAAAGGACAAGGATATGGTCATCGTGACCAATATTTGAGTTCGTGAGTCAGTTACACAATGGGAAGGTATTAGCACCCCTCACATCCATTGTACTCAATGGAAACCATTTAGTTAGGATCGAATGAATGTTAGCTTATGTTAGTTTCTAATCTTCTATTTATTGGGAAATGAGAGGTAAGAGAAATATTTTTGGATTTTTATTAAAGAGAAACGAGACATAAAGGTTTTATTACTAGGGGGCCTTGTTAGAACAAGATTTGTTCTTGACATATTCTCTTTTAGTTTTGATGATAACAAAAGTATTAAAAGAACAATGGTTTATTTGATGTGTGTTTTATTTATGCAGGTTCTTGTTCATGTACATAAATAATCAGAATCTATTTTACTTAAGATACACTTGGAGTTTCTTCATTGCTTGCTTCTGGTGGCAGAGTCTGAAGAATAATTTCTAGTGTGGTTTGACAAAGACTCTGAACTGAAGGCCTTAACATTCAGACAAGTTTCTACGATTGGTAATTGTATATCAGCTTCTGGTACCATTCAAAGTTGGTGATAAAGATGTGGACTATCTGTACTACTGAAAGCATGTTGTATTCTCTTATCAGCCTGTCAGCTCGAGTCTACAAGATTGCAAGGATCAAGAAAAGCTGGTAGTTCTATGGATGTCTGCTCCCAACAGCTCTATTAGTACAGAACTTCTTGAAGACTCAAAGATTAAATGTGTTACACACTGGTTTTTGAAATCTGATGTGAATCCATCTTCAACGTCTCTTGTACTATGGAGCAAAAGTAAAGACACTTAATCAAGTCACCTTCTCAATGACTAATTTCTGGAAAGGCTATATATATGGATGAAGATTCAAGCCTGGATTTTTAACAAGGGTTCTTCTATTGAAGGAGTAGCAAGATCAAACAATTATCAACTCTATGTAGTATGTAGATTCTCTGTTTTAGGTTGTAATAAGCCTTAACATTTCTTACCCCTATATATAATGAGAAATCTTAAGTGCTTTAGGTATTTGTTATGGTGCTCTCCCGTACCTGTGATGCGTGCATCATGTATACCTTGTTCTCTAATCTGCTGAGCCTTCAGTAGTTTAGATTAAGTCTTCTGCTATGTGCTAGAGAAAAAAGTCTTGTCTCATTGGGATTCAAGCAACAAGTCTTGAGCCAAGATGCTTAAGCCATGTAAGTCTCATTGCTTAAGTGCTTGAGCTGTGAAAGTCTTATTTAGCTAGTCTTATTGAGCAAAGGAAGTCTTAGACATGTGCTCTAAGCAAAGGAAAGTCTCAACCAGAAGACAGATGAGTAAGTGGCTCAGTCTAATGGTGTAAGCAAAGGAAGTATTAGACATGTACTCTAAGCAAAGGGAGGTCTCAACCAGAAGGCAGATGAGCAGACGGCTCAATCTGATGGTGTGAGCAAGGGTAAGTCTTAGACATGCGCTCTAAGCAAGGAAAGTCTTAAACAGTTGGTCTGAGCAGTTGTAAAAGTCTTATGCAGAAGCATAAGCGATTGTAATCATTAAGTAGTTATAATGAAAAGCTTTTATGAGACAAAGGGACTGGACTACTCTCAGTTTGGGAAGAAACCAATATAAATATTTTGTGTCTTCTGCTATTATTTTATTTACTTCTGTTGTATCTGTTGTCAACTGAATTAACCCAAAATCTGAACTTTAGTTCTGATTCTGAGACTCTGATAAGAAGCTAAATAAAATGTGAAACACAATTCAAACCCCCTTCTTGTGTACTTTTCACACCTTCAATTGGTATCAGAGCATGGTCTGTGTTTAGCACTTAACAGTAGTGCAGATATTGATCCAATAAGAAAAGTATATTTCTTCTTTAAGAAGGAATCAAGTGCCACACGAAAAATATCATACGGCTTTTCCTACCATATTCAAATGGGTGATTCCATTGAATTTAAATGATGGAAAAGCTAAACATATTTTTAACTCATTGGACTTGATAAAGAATTGTTGAAGGTCTATAGAATATCCTTGAAAAAGGTATTACTATATAAGTTGGTGGTGTTATAGATAATCTCTTGAAAATATCTTTCACCAAATCAGAAGATGTATCTCTAGAGGTAGTTATATTCTGGTAGATGCATTATATCACTTCTAAGTATATCAACATCATTGATATGTCTGATGCTTGGACTATCTTTGAAGTCTTGTGCTTGGGTTTGTGGAATCAGTTTTTGAAGCTTGAAGTAGTTACACTTCATCTAATCTTTTCAAGCAAATTCTAAGAGGACTGGTTCTTGACTTAAATCTAAAGTCACAATTGTTTTGATGTTTACATCCTAAATCTAATGTGTTCTGAAGGTTTGTCTTGCAGTTTTTAAAGAAAATAAATGAAGTTGGATGATGAGAACTATTCAACAGATCACCTTCTCTTTTTAGCTTAAGTTCTTTGGAATGAATAATCATGAGAAACCTAGGTTTCTTGTCAAAAGGACTTTCATACTGGTTAAATGGATTGTGATATATGTTGATAGAAGAGCAAATTCAAGATCTTCTGAAATATTTGTATTTCAACTAATTTCCTAAATCTAAAAACAAGAAGAAAATTCTACCAGAACCTAATATCAGACGCTCTTCATTACTTAATCGTTTAAAGCTGGTATTAGTGTAGGATGCAGATGAAAAGAAGCATTTGTGTTCTGAAATAAAAGTCAAGTATTGAAAAGTAAGAGATGTATTTAAAGCTATCTTGTTTCAAAATATTTGATTATATGGAGTTTGTTCTTTAAGGTGATATCTTAAAAAACTCCATTGCTTCTTGGTTGAGGACAATTATGGAAGTTGTTTTAAAAGACACTTCTATGAGAAATCTTCAACTTCTATTTGAGCTCTTTTAGTCGTACTAAGACAGTATTCTAATCTGCTTTATGTCAATCTCGGATAGCTAACGCCATCTGGTTCTGAGTTTGATAATTTCAAAGTTAAAATATTTAATCATTGCCATTGCTTAGAACAATATTTTGTTCATATCTCATTCTAGACTTACACTCTGGAGTGACTTATGATCTGCTATTAAATTAAGATGTAAGGCACAGAAGAGTCTGTTTGTACTTACATGTATGGTCTTATAGAAATATGAGTGTCATAATGTATCTGCTACATATATCAAGGAAAGAAGAGCCATAAGGTTTTTTAAAACATTGATTGGGAGAAGAGCCAACAGCCCAGATTCGAGTACCGGTGATACTGAATTTGGTGAATGTGGTAGAATCATTGGTTAGACAACCATTGAATCAGAATATACTCAAAGCTATGTTCAGACTCTATTGGTCAAGTCTGAATATTGAATCGAGTTTGATCAAACAATAAAAATATGGTATGCTTGTTCTTGTCTAACTTATCTTTTGATTAAATGAGACATTTGTTTAGATATAAATACAAAATTTCTGTTAGATCTCTAAAGAAGTTTTTTATATAAAAAAAAAAGAACTTCAAAAATCTTTAAGAGGAAACTCTGTTGTATTTGTCTATACTAAATGACTTATCAAGCCAGATGATGATCACATTTATGAAAATAGTTTTCTCACTTTTGTGTTGGTATTTTTTCTTGTTAGCTGTCTAAAGAAGACAATTCAATATTCGTTTATCTCTGAGGGAAAAGTTTCTCATAGTTATCTATACTTGTTTTAATGATGTCAAAACTTACATAGGTAGAAAAATGTACTTTGGACGGTATCATTATGTTGCATATGCATACCTTATTCCTCTTGCATCAAACATTGGTCAAAAACATGTTTAGATACATATAAAATAATACAATATGTGTTCCATATAGGTTTGATCATGTTGGTCTAGCTTGCAATATGGTGGAGTATCTCTAAAGCAGCTAAATGCATGAAAACGAAATGCATTTTTGCTTATTCTGAGTCTTTGAGTCGACTCAAAGAATGTTCCGATCGACTCATACAAAAGTTATTTTGCATGGTCTACTCCCAGGAGTGCTCGCGTCGATCCTCCGGTCGACTCATACTGTGTTCATTTCTGTCTGTCTAAATTTGCATCCTTTGCGTCGATGCATGACCTGTTCTGGTCAACACAAAGTGTTGTTTTATGCACAATCTAAAATTCGGGAGAGCTCAGGTCAACCCTTCCCTTTCTATAGGTTGACCGCTCGCGCGTTTTTCACCAAAATTTTGTTATGTGAAACTGTCAAAGTGTTTGTTAAGTTGGTTAATTGTTTTTTATTTTCATATATATTGAGTTTGCTTATTCTTCTTAAGAGAAAAAGAAAAGTGAAAATATACACTGATTTTGTTCTCATCATCTTCATCCTCTTTCTTGCATTTTTTCAAAAACTACACATAATCATTTTTGTTGTGCATTCTGCATTATTGAGGTGAAAACGTCCAAACATAGGATTGGTGTAATCAGGTTTGGGTTGAGAAATCAGTGGGTTTTTCTTGAATAAAACTGTTAAGGTTTTATCCTCAAAGAATCTTAGATTTTGGGGGGTTTTTGCATAAATCGTTCCATCACAGATTCAGCTGAGTGAAGGTAATCGAAGAACGGGATGTTCTGTCGGTTTAGTAGCGGTAACCGGAGGATTGTGTAAGGAAGATTTGGATTCAAAACATTGGTGTTTGAAATCATTCGGGCAAGATTTGAAGACCAGAGGGTTGTTCAAAGGGTATGTCGTAATCAGAGGTTTATTCATCATGTTCGAAAGACTTGATTCAGCTTGAATAAAGGGAAGAGAAGGAATAGGCTCTGCATCAACAATTGGGTTTTATTGTTTGAATTCTATTGTTTCTCTTATAAACATTTGCAAATAGGTTATATATATATATATATATATATATATATATATATATATATATATATATATATATATATATATATATATATATATATATATATATATATATATATATATATATATATATATATATATATATATATATATATATATATATATATATATATATATATATATATATATATATATATATATATATATATATATATATATATATATATATATATATATATATATATATATATATATATATATATATATATATATATATATATATATATATATATATATATATATATATATATATATATATATATATATATATATATATATATATATATATATATATATATATATATATATATATATATATATATATATATATATATATATATATATATATATATATATATATATATATATATATATATATATATATATATATATATATATATATATATATATATATATATATATATATATATATATATATATATATATATATATATATATATATATATATATATATATATATATATATATATATATATATATATATATATATATATATATATATATATATATATATATATATATATATATATATATATATATATATATATATATATATATATATATATATATATATATATATATATATATATATATATATAGGTCTCAATTCTATTTCTAGAATTGAGGGCAGACGTACCCCGAGCGAGGACGACGGGAGAACTGCCTCAACAAATTGGTGTTCTCTCTTTATTTTTCAATTGCTTAATTTCTGAGTTTGTGTGCAAACAATTTAGTTGATCAAAATTCTGATGTGTGTAGTGCTGAACCATTTTTAGAAACCTTATTACAATCCTTGATTGTAATTGATTACTATAGCACTTCACTCACATATTGAAATTCACTTGTGGTGCCTTGCACACCAAGTGTTCGACGGATTGTGTGAACACAAACACTTGTGTTGTCTTTTCAATTGGGTTATATTGTATACACATTGGAAATAGTCCAATCTGTTCAAATTAGTGATTCTTAATCTCGTCCTTATCGGATTCCATAGGTTTTGCGTATATCCGGTCTTTTCGGTAAAGGTTCGTTTAGACGAATATAGTTCCTTGGCCGCTTCCGCCTAAAATTTTTTAAAAACCAAATATTGGTAAGCGCCGAATTATTTTTTAATAAGTGATCTATTCAACCCCTCACCCTCTAGATCTGTGTTGTCTAACAAGTGGTATCAAGAGTCCCGGTTCATTTCGTGCTTCACATATAACTTCTTAGAAAATGCCAAACTAACCAAAAGGGGCTTACAATAGAGTACATGTTTTCAATGGTGAAAACAATAGTTACTGGAAAGATTATATGCATGTGCATATAAATTCCATTAATAGGAAAGTATGGAACGTTATATTGAACGGTCCTATGGAAATAACCATGACCAATGAAAATAACATGGTTGTGCCTAAGCCTGAAGCACAATGGAATGATGAAGACGAGAAAAAGTACAATTACAATTGGAAAGCTAAAAGTATTATGATCTCCTCCTTGGGAGTTGATGAATACTATAGAGTTTCACATTGTATGACTGCTAAAGCTATGTGGGACTCATTGCAAGTTGCCGATGAGGGGAAAAATGATGTCAAACTAGCTAGAATCAATACTTTGACTCAAGAGTTTTATCTCTTTCACATGGAGCAAGGGGAAACCATTGCTGACGTGCAAAAGAGATTTTCTCACTTAATCAATAGATTGAATTCACTTGGTAGACCAATTTCCAATGATGTTGCTATTAACAAAGTCTTAAGATGTCTTACCAGGGAATGACAACCAAAGGTCACCACCATAAAGGAAGCAAATGATCTTATGACTTTGGACCTTACAACTCTTTTTGGAAAGCTCCAAGAATATGAGCAAGTGCTTCTTTGTCTCGAGAAATTTGAGAAAAAGGAAAAGAAAGAGAAGACCAAAACTACGGAAAAGAAGTCTATAGCTCTAAAAACTTCTTGTTCAAAGTCCTATGCAAAAGAGATGAGTGATTACGACTCGAGTGATGACGAAGATGACGAAACGAATGAGGATATGGGGTTGTTCGTGAAGCGATACAATCGCTATGTAAAGAAAAATGGTATCCAACATTCCGAAAAGAATCTCGTCAATTTTAGAAAACAATCAAGGTCTTCTAAGAATGAAGGAAATAAAGGGAGTAGGGTTAGAGGGTCGTGCTTCAATTGCGGAAAAGCCGGACACTACAAGCCAGATCGTCCATTGATAAAAAAGGACAAAGGAAAGAAAAATAATTGGTCCCATAAGAAACAAGTTAAGCCTAGAAGAACTTACATCACTTGGGAAAGCGATAGCGAGTCATCCGAGGATGATAGTTCAAGTGACGGAGAAGAATCCGTCAACCTTTGTCTTTCCGCTCATCAAAAGAATAAAAACAAAAAGGTACGACATGCTAAATATGAAAACTCTACTAGATTGTCTCATTCTGAATTACAAACTGCCTTTGATACCTTACACAATGAAGCCAAGGAAGCCTTTAAACGGCTGGCCTCAAAAAAATAAAATTTTGCTCATTTGGAGTAAAAGATCCTCGATTCCGAAAGGAAATTGGAGGCTTTAAAGGCATCCATAGTGGAAGGAACAAAGTTGGATTGTGAGGAAGAAAGAAATAGATGGGTAAACTTTGGGTGTGATACTTGTGATATTTGGCAAAAGGAGGTTAGAACTCTCAAGGCCAAACTTGACAAGGCTCTAGAACCTAAAATCACTTTTTCTATTGATAGGGCGTATTTTAGAAAAATTATGATTAATCCTTATCAAAAATATACATATTTGGTCAAAAAGTCAAGATAACAAAAGTGATACAAAAGTTAAACTTACTTGCTTATATTGTTACAAAAATGGTCACACCATTGCTAAGTGTCGCTTTAGGAGATTTTTAGTTCCTAAAGGGGTTTATCAATGGTTGCCTAAATGAAACCAAGATTTCACTCACAACCAAGGACCTAATAAACAATTGGGTACCTATTTTCGTTGATTGTTTTTATAGGTACAAAGTCTTAAGTCTACTGAGAGAGATGGGTTCTCGATAGTGAATGCTCAAGACATATGACAGGAGACATATCTCTCTTCATTGACTTTGTGGAAAAGAAGAAGGGATTTGTAACCTATGGAGACAACAACAAGGGAGCAATACTTGGAAAAGGTAGTGTAGGTAATCCCTCATCTACTACTATCTCTGATGTATTGCTAGTTGATGGCCTTAAACACAATCTCATTAACATTAGTCAATCATGTGACAAGGGATACAAAGTATCTTTTTCAAAATATTGATGCATGATTGAAAATAATGATAAAAAGAAGGATGTGTTTAGTGGCTTGAGGGTAATAATGTCTATATGCTAGATTTGAGTGAAGTATCATTGAGCAGCGACAAATGTCTTGTGACTATGAGTGAGGACTCATGGTTGTGGCATAGACGTTTGGCGCATGTCAATTTTGACTTGCTAAACAAGATAGTTTCTAAGGACCTAGTTATTGGCTTACCCAAAATCAAGTTTACAAAGGATCGCTTATGTGATGCGTGCCAAATAGGGAAGCAAACAAGGATCTCGTTTAAATCTAAAAACATTGTGTCAACTACGAGACCTCTTGAACTTCTTCATATGAACCTCTTTGGACCATCTAGAATTAAGAGTCTAGGTGGTAACTACTATGGTTTTGTTATAGTCGATGGTTTCTCTAGGTTTTGTTGGACTATCTTGGCTAACAAGAGCGATACTTTCTCTGCCTTTGAAAATTTTGCTAAAATTTCTCAAAACAAGTTAAACACAAACATTATATCAATTAGAAGTGATCATGGTGGTGAGTTTGAAAATCATCTTTTTGAAGAATATTGTGGTAGACACAGAATTGATCATAATTTTTCCGCTTCGTGTACCCTTCAACAAAACGGAGTCGTGGAACATAAAAATCGAATTTTGGAAGAGTTAGGAAGAACTATGATCAATGAAAGTGGGCTTCCTAAATATCTTTGAGCTGATGCCATTAGTATGGCTTGTTATGTTTTGAATAGGGTGCTCATCAATCCTATTAACAAGACTCCGAGGGAGGAAACCAAATGTGTCTTACCTTTATGTTTTTGGTTGTAAGTGTTTCGTGTTAAACAATGGAAATAAGAGTCTAGGTAAATTTGACTTCAAGGCAGATGAAGGTATCTTTCTCGGATACTCTCAATCAAGTAAAGCTTATAGAATATACAATAAGAAATTAGTTACTGTTGAGGAGTTTTTTCATTCACATTTGATGAGTCTTATCCAAAAAGTGTCGGAAAAGATATTTCATTTCATGGTGCAAGTGTATCTTCTAAAGACATACTCAAAGATGCTGAGAAAGGAATTGATCAACCTGACCCAGTCAAAGTTGAGGAGGAAAAAGATCACCATCATGAGGGGATTGAGGAAGTTCATCCGACCAACATCGATGGTCTTCCTCCAGCACGGAAGTCTTCTAAAGACCATCCCATCGACAACATTCTCGGTGATATCTCAAAGGGAGTAACAACTTGATCTAAGCTATGTAATTTCTGTTATCACTTTGCTTTCACCTCTCAAGTTGAGCCTAAATGTTAGAACACAGATTGGTTCTTAATTATATCTCTATGTTTTGATGATAACTCTTAAGAAATTTTGTATTGAGAAATTATATACTCTAAAATTTGTTCAAGTATGTTTGCTGCAGATATTAAAGTATATATTATTCTGAAAGCAAATTAGATCTGAACATGGAATTATGCAAGGCTCTGAAGCGTCAGAAGCATCTCTTAGAAGAATCTGAACCCTGCCTACAGAAGATTCTGAGCGCTGCCTACAGAAGGATCTGAAGCAGAAGCTACAGAAGCATCTGAAGCATTGAAGATTTTGTATAAAGAGTTTCAAGCTTAGTTTATTTTAGAAGACTATGATAGTACTATGCTGCCAGTACTGAGGATCTGATTCCAAACTCTGCTCTGAATTATTACACGTTAAAGCACACTTGCTGCAACACTCTGATTCAGCAAACTCTGATGAACATCAAAGACTCTGATCACTCAAGGCTCTGATGCTATCTGCTGAGTATTAGAAACTTGTTGAAGAAGAATTCAAAGTTATATCCGTTGGATAGGCCAAACGACTCTTTCCTCATTTATGCTAGACACTAAAACACAGGCAAAAAGAAATTCTCTGAATGTTCTACTTCTAGGAAAGGTCAAGTGATGTGAACACAAAAAGGTTCCAGCTACTTTGCAGACACGATCTTCAAAGCATGCAACGTCTTGGATCTTCAAGCCTATAAAAGCAAGTCTCCATCTCTCTTCTTCAGTTGACAAAATATTGAAAGAAATTCAAAGAAAAGCTCTCATACAATTTATTCTCATTGCTGAATTTATTTCATAGTTCTTAAAACTTAAGTGTAAATCATAGTTGTGATATAGCTTTATTAGAAGCATTCAAACACTTGTTTAGTTTTACATATTGATTGTAAAAGTTCCTTAAGAAGACCCAGTTGTGGTCAGTAGTTCTTGAGAAGACTAAGAACAGTTGCTCTTAATGCTTGCTATTGTAATCAGTTTGATTAATAGTGGATTAAGTCCTTGTGGAGAAAGGCAAATCACTCTTGATAGGGTGGACTGGAGTAGTTGAGTTCAACGAACCAGGATAAAAATCTTTGAGTTTTTATTGCCATAATTATTTTCAATATACTTATTCAACCCCCCTTCTAAGTATTTTCTCACCTTCACTAAAAACCCAAAAGAGGCATTACTCGATGAACATTGGTTCCTATCAATGCAAGAGGAACTTAATCAGTTTAAAAGAAATGAGGTTTGGGACCTTGTCCCTCCTCCGCGAGACCATCGAGTAATTGGCACCCGATGGGTGTTTAGGAATAAACTAGACGAAAATGGAGTTATAACTCACAATAAGGTGAAATTGGTCGCGCAGGGGTATAACCAAGAGGAAGGAATCGACTATGAGGAAACTTATGTGTCGGTTGTCCGAATCGAGGCTATACGCCTTCTACTTGCCTTCCCTTGTGCGAAAAATTTTAAACTATTTCAAATGGATGTAAAAAGTGCGTTCCTTAATGGTTATATAAATGAAAAGGTTTATGTTGCCCAACAAAATCAAAGGTTTAACAAAATCACATCACACCATAATATGCATATATTGTCATGTCGCATTTGTCTACTTGTGGTTTGAGTTAACAGATCGTATTTTGGAGATTCATCTCCGTAAAACACACTAAATTTTGAAATTAAAGTAATTGCGAAGATGCATCTTCTAACACATTTTTGGACAACATGGGGTGACTCACTCACTAAAGCGTTGAGTGTGTGTAATATGAGTGCGTCTGGAGATGTATCTCTGGAATTTAGGAGTATTTATGATTTCTTACCATGATGAACTAATACCTCATAGAATGTAGAAATAGCCTCTCCTATGAGATTTTAAAATTGGAATGAGCCTATTAACCAAACAAGTTCTTAATAGCTACAAGATCAAAGTGGAAATTTTTTGGGAGCCTATTTTATCAAAATGGGAATTATTGTAGTCCCCAATTAGATTTTGATTTTTCATGCCAATAATCCCCTTCAAATTTCAAAGATAGATTTAACTAAGCCTGATCAACTCTTTCTGAATCTTTAATATTTTTCATATAACCATCAAATCTATACTCTTCAGAATGAGATCAATAATATGTTGGAATTACACCCAAAACTTGGATAATTATGAATCAATCTTGACGAACAAGAATCTATTCTTCTTCTTGATTTTGCCTCTTGTTCTTCACTCTTCACTCGAGTTAATCAACTACACATTAGTTTTAAGATGATTCTCCTGCACAATAATTATTAAAGAAGAAAGAAAAGATGAATTGGGAAGAAAAGAGAAATTAGGGTTTGACAGGAAATGGGAAGAAGAAGAACATTTCTGTGAGGTTTCTCTCTGCCTTCACACTAAAGTTTTATTCTATCTTTTCTCTATGAAACTACATTATTACAATGATAAGGTATTGTAAGAATAAGACATGGTTCTTCATCTGGCCTTATGTTTTGATGATAACTTCACATGTTATCCTAGAGAACAATTTTATACTCTAATGGTTTCTGCCTAGTGTGTAGCTTTTTGCTAAATAGGTTCTGACTCTAAAAGAAAGGTGTGTGACATCATCAGGCTCTGAACTCAACACTTTGAAGAAAACATATGATGTTTACAAGTCCAAGTCATGATTCTAGAATGCCTCTAATGAAATGGTTCTAAAAGAACGTTAGTACTAGAGCTTCTAGTCTAGTAAGTAAGCTTTTGAGGCTCTATAAAGTTTTGCTTATGAGTACTAAGTTTTGAAGACTCTGAAGACAATGTTCTATTGAACACATTCTAAAGATTCTGAAGACATAATTTCTAATGACTAAGTTCTGAAGACAAGGTTCTGTTGAGCAAGTTCTGAAGATTATGAAGACATCATTTCTAAGGACTAAGTTCTGAAGACTCTGAAGATAAGGTTCTGTTGAACAAGTTCTAAAGATTATGAAGACATCACTTCTAGTGACCTAGGTTCTAAAGAACTCAAGTTTTTATCCTTCTACAATATGCTTCATCAACATACATCAAAAGCCTTTGAAGAATAGAAGATAACAATCAAAAGTGTTTTTCCTGGGTTGATAAGTTTAAAAGTATAAATTACATTATGACCACTGCACAAGGACAATCTTTTAATATGATATTGTCTAAAACTTCCAAAATGACCGTTGGAAACAAAACAGCTGGATTTTTGTCCTCCAACGGATCTATTTTCAGCTATAAAAGGAAGACTTAGAAGAACTAGAAAGTCAGCAATCTGCTCTACAAAACTTACGTTGAAACATTGCACTAATCTCTTTTGAGATATATTTTATATAGTTTTGTAAATTAGCAAGGAACTTTTGTTCATATCTTGCTATTAACACTTTTGTGTTACTGTGCTTAAACTTTGTGCAATTTTCTTATATAGAAGCATTTGTGTATACACACTTGTAATCAACAGTTGTTAATAACTCTTTGAGAGACTAGATTTCAGTCAGAAGTCTCAAGAAGATAGCAACGGTTGTTCATTATGGTTTGCAACAAGGTCAATTAGTCTTGTTGTAATTTATGCAATTCCTTGATACCATTTCTCCTCAAGTGACTAAGTGTCGGTCTGTATACTTGAGAGGGATAAGGTGTTTTTCTAAACACTTGGACAAACTGTTTGTAATCTTTCAAGATTAGCGGATTAAGTCCTTATTAAAGGCAAAATCACCTTGACGGGTGGACTGGAGTAACTTAGTTAACAGTGAACCAGGATAAAAAATACTTGTGTTTATTTATTTTTATTCACTTGTTAACTTTGGTGTAGAAAAATTGAAAAAGATCACATTTGGTGAAACCCAATTCAAACCCCCCTTTCTTGTGTTTTATTCACCTTCGATTGGTATTAGAGCTCCAGTTCTGTTACTGATAGTTATCAAGCACTTAATCGTGTCAGATAAAGATCCATATAAGATTTTAGAAACATTATGGTAGATCCTACACCATATCATGTTGCTCCAGTTTTAAATGATAAGAGACACCCACAATTCTAAACCTCTCATTTCTGATGATGTTGCTAGAGAGAAGTTTGAAAGAAGAACTATGAATGGTCAGTAGAAAAAGGATTGTAAGAATCACCTTATACTGAGTTGAGAATATCACAAATAGATATTCAATCATATTTATAGTTGATTTTCTCATAATGACTCTTAAAGAAAAATAATCAAGTTAAGAAGACCAAGGCTCAAGCCTTAATTCAGAAATATGAAGTCTTCAAGATGGAGGATGATGAAACGTTTGAGACCATGTTATCAAGATTTAAACCTTTGGTTGCAAGACATAGGGTTCTGAACAAAGATTACTCAACATCATATCATGTGAAGAAGATCTGAATAAAACTTCTCTCAAGGTTGAAAAAGTTATGAATGGAAGCCTATGGTAACTTCTAAAACTTCCACTTAAACGTCATATTTTCAGTTACCTAGAAGCTTGCCATTCAAATGGAAGCCTATGGTAACTGCTCTCAAAGTTGAAAAAGATCTGAATAAAACTTCTCTAGAGGAACCGATGAGTTCTTTGAGAAGTCATGAGACTAAGCTAGAACAAGATGAACCTCAGAAGAGAGGTAAATTTATTACGCTAAAATCTGATAGAAAATTGAGAAAATCAAACTTTTCTAGCTGATGAAATTAAGAATTCAAAAGAAGATTCTGATGAAGATGAAGACGCATTATCGCTATTGTCCAGAAGATTTGATCGTCTCTGGAAGAAGAATCAAAGAAAAAAATTCAAATAGGCTAGAAGGATTGATGGTAGCTTCGAGTTTACTTCTGGTGGCAAAGAAGTCACATGCTCTGAGTGTAATGAGTCATACTCCTTGCTAAGATCACCTTTGAAGTCTTCCATCTCTTTCTTGCAGTTACCTGTTATTAATAAGTCATCGACATAAAGACATGATATAAGCAATTCACTATTGCTTTTGATTACATATACTTCATGATCAATTATGCACTTCAAAATTTTCTTCTCCCTTAGGAAACTATCTATCTTCTTATTCAAAGCTCTTGGAGCTTGTTTGAGTCCATACAGAGCTTTATGAAGCCTGTATACTTTTCTTTCTTAGACTTTTTCACAAATCCAACTGGTTATGAAACATAAACTTCTTCATCTAATGGGTCATTTAGCAATTCACATTTCACATCCATTTGACATATATTCCAGTTGTTCATGTTTGCTAGACCAACAACCAACCTGATTGTAGATCCTAGTAACAGGTGCAAAGTCGAAGTCGATTACTTCTTTCTAAAGAAATAAATTCACCACAAGTCTTTCCTTGTGTCAAGTTACTTCCACTACTATAAAAAGCGTTGTTTATATCGGATGCGAAATGCATAATACCTTGGCTAAAGAAGCAAGGTAACGACGGGCGACATGAAAACTTACCACTTATCACCTCGGTGAAATTAAAACCGAGAGGAAAATTATTATTTTTGAGCCCCAGTAGCTACACTTTTATTATTTTCAAAATTATTTTATCTTACCTTTTGGTTTACAAATAAAACCAAAGGGTAAGATAATTGCTTTTTTTTAAAACAAAATAGTTATATGGTTTACCCAGAATATTACATTATTTACGGAAAATATTAAAATAAAAATATAATTCCCTATAGATCTAGATAAAAATCAAATTCTCTAGGTGGGTGAAGATCAAATGTTTGTGCAAATATATTCTCCAAGGCTTTGCATACATTTGATTCTGAAGCAAAACAAAATAAGGGTTAGATAAATAAATTCAATATTCAAATATATGGTTTTATGCTCAAATAAATATTTAAGAAAACAAACCTTAAACCCAAGTAATTTTCTACTACTGCAATCCATGTTAGAGAACTTTTCCAAGCGTCTTTATGTTTCAAGCGCTTCATGTTCCATTTAGGTTAGATTTTCAATAATCAGCATAACTTTATAATGGATATCCCTTAGGTTTCACGCGGAGCACTAATGGAAGATTCTTGAGTGTTGATAAATATTAAATGGACGACAAAGATTTGTTTAAGGGTGTTGAATATAGTAAGAAAAATGCTTAACTATCCCCTCGGTCGTGAAGAAAACTTGTGAGGGCAATCCTCGTAGGTATTTGCACTTGTTTCATGATGTCAAAACTGAGATTGATAGAAAAATGTACCTTGGACGGTATCATCATGTCACATTTGCATGTTGTGTCCCTCATAAGTCAAACACTCGTCAAATACATGATTTATGCATATAGAAATAGCTAAATCCATGTTCCATGTAGGCTTGATCAAGGTAGTCAAGCTTACCATGTTATAGAGTTCATCAAAATGTCTTGATACATGAAAATAGGTATTTTTTTCCTATTTCAGGGCATTGAGTCGACTCAAATATAGCTTTGGTCGACTCATACAGATAGTTATTTTGATGAACTACTCTCAGGAGGGCTCGCGTCGACCCTCCGGTCGACTCATACTGTAACCATTTGCATTTACCTAAATTTGCATGCTTGGCGTCGACGCATGACCTGCTCTGGTCGATGCAAGGTCCTGTCTTTTGCACAATCAGGTATACGGGTAAGCTTAGGTCGACCCCCTACTGCATAGGTCGACCGCTCGTTGTGTTAAGTCAAAATTATGTTATGTAAAACAATTTTGGGTGTTTGTTATATTTGTTATGTCAGTTATGTCTTGTATATAAGTTGAGTTGTGCTCTTCTTTTCACATCAACTAAGAAGATAAGAAAAGTGAAATTTACGTGTTGATTCGTTCTCATCATATTCATCTTCTTCATAGCATTTCACAACAACTACACATAATCATTTTTGTTGTGCATTATGCATGTTTGAGGTGATAATGTACAAAGCCTAGGATTGGTGTAATATGGTTTGGGTTGTGTAATCAGCAGGGTTTTCTTGAATAAAACCGTTAGGGTTTTGTCCTCCAAGAATCTTGTATTTTGGGGGTTTTTGCACGAATCGATCCATCACAAATACAGCTGAGCGAAGGTAATCGAAGAGCGGGAGGTTCTGTCGGTTTAGTAGTGGTAAACGGAGGATTGTGAGTGGAAGATTCGGGTTCGACACGTGGGTGACTGAAATCAGTCGGGCCAGATTTGAAGACCGTGAGTTGTTCAAAGGGAGTGTCATAGTCGGAGGTTTACTCACCGTGTTCGAAGGACTTGATTCAACTTGAATCAAGGGCCAAGAAGAAATAGGTTCTACGTCAACAAATTGTGTTCGATTGTTTGATCGTTATTTGCTTCTTTATAAACATTGACCAACAGGTTATATATATCTATATATAGGTCTCAATTCTATGGTTAGAATTGAGGGCAGACGTACCCCGAGCGAGGACGACGAGGGAACTGCCTCAACAAATTGTTGTCTCTTTCTTTACGTTTATATTTCTTAAATTCTGAGTTCTTAGTGCAAACAATTGTATCAATCAAATTTTGATTTGAGTAGTGCTGAATTATATTTAAGCTTGTTACAATCCTTGATTGTAATAGAAAACTTGAGCAATCTACTATCAAAATAGAATTCACTTGTAGTGCCTTGCACTCCAAGTGTTTGATCAATTGTGTGAACTAAAAACAATTGTGTTGTCTTTTCAAATTGTCTATATTTTAAAGGCATTGCAACTAGACACACCTTATAGTGAACAAAATCTAATTGAAGTGTGATTAAAGTAGTGATTCTCAAATCTCATTTTATCGAATTCCATAGGCTTTACGCATATCCACTTTTTTCGGTAAAGGTTCATTTTAGACGAATATAGTTCCTCGGCCGCTTCCGCCTTAAACATTTTTAAAAACCAATTTTTGGTAGCGCCGACTCTGTTTTAAACAAGCGATCTATTCAACCCCCCTTCTAGATCTGCACCATCGTCTAACAAGTGGTATCAGGAGTACCGGTTGATTATGTGCTTCAAGTATAACTTAGTAGAAAATGGCTAATGAACCTAAATGGGCTTATAATAGAGCACCTGTTTTCAATGGAGAAAACTATAGTTACTGGAAAGACTGTATGTGTGTGCATATAAATTCCATTGACAGGAAGGTATGGAATGTTATTTTAAATGGTCCTATGGAAATAACCATGACCGATGAAAATAACAGAATTGTGCCTAAGCCTGAAGCACAATGGAATGGTGATGACGAGAAAAAGTATAATTAGGATTGGAAAGCTAAAAATATTCTGATCTCCTCCTTGGGAGTTGATGAATACTATAAAGTTTCCTATTGTTTGACTGCTAAGGCTATGTGGGACTCATTGCAAGTTTCCCATGAGTGAACCGATGATGTCAAACTAGCTAGAATCAATTCTTTGACATAAGAGTTCGATCTCTTTCACATGGAGCAAGGGGAAACCAATGCTAACATGCAAAAGAGATTTTCTCATCTTATCAATAGACTAAATTCCTTGGTAGGCTAGTTGCCAATGATGTTGCTACTAACAAAATCTTAAAATGTCTTACCAGGGAATGGCAACCAAAAGTAACCACTATAAAGGAAGCGAATGATCTTATGACCTTGGACCTTACAACACTCTTTGGAAAACTTCAACAACGCGAGCAAGTGCTTCTTAGTCTCAAGCAATTTGTGAAAAGGAAAAAGAAGGAGAAAACCAAAAATGCGGAAAAGAAGTCCATAGCTCTAAAGGCTTCTTGTTCAAAGTCCTATGCAAAAGAGCTGAGTGATTGCGATTCGAGTGATGACGAAGATGACGAAAAGAATGAGGATATGGGGCTGTTTGTGAAGCAATACAATCACTATATCAGGAAAAATGGTATCCAACATTCTGAAAAGAATCTAGTCAATTTCAGAAAACAATCAAGATCTTCTAAGAATGACGACAACAAAGAAAGTAGAGCTAGAGGGTCGTGCTTCAATTGCGGAAAAGTCAGACATTACAAGCTGGATTGTCCCTTGATGAAAAAGGATAAAGGAAAGGAGACTAATCGGTCACATAAGAAGAAAGTTAAGTCGAGAAGAGCTTACATCACATGGGAAAGCGATAGCGAGTCATCTGAGGATGATAGTTCTAGTGACGAAGAAGAACTCGTCAACTTTTGTCTCTCCGCTCATTAAAAGAAGAAAAACAAAAAGGTACATCATGAAAAATATAAAAATTCTACTAGATTGTATCATTCCGAATTACAAACTGCCTTTGATACCTTACACCATGAAGCCAAAGAAGCCTTTAAACGGCTGGCCTCAAACAAACAAATTTTTGTTCACTTAGAGCAAAAGATACTCGATTCCGAAAGGGAACTAGAAGCTCAAAAGGCTTCCATAGTGGAAGGAACAAAGGTGGATTGTGAGGATATTAGAAAAAGAGTAGTTAACTTCGGGTGTGATACTTGTTACATTTGGCAAAATAAGGTTAGAAATCTCAAGGCCAAACTTAACAAGGCTCTAGAATCCAAAATCATGTTTGCTACTGATAAAGCCCATTTTAGAAAGAGTATGGTTAATCCCTATCAAAAATATACATATGTGGTTAAAAATCAAGATAGAAAAAGTGATACAAGAGTTAACTTTACTTGTTTTTATTGTTGCAAGAAGGGTCACACCATTGCTAAATGTCGCTTTAGGAGATTTCTAGTTCCTAAAGGGGTTTATCAATGGTTGCCTAAATGCGACCATGTTTTCACTCACAACCAAGGAACCAATAAATAATTGGGTATCTATTCTCATTAATTGTGTTCATAGGTACAACATCTTGAGACTACCGAGAGAAGATGGGTTCTCGATAGTGGATGCTAAAGACATATGACAGGAGAAATGTCTCTCTTCATTGACTTTGTGGAAAAGAAGAAGAGATTTGTAACCTATAGAGACAACAACAAGGAAGCAATACTTGGAAAAGGTAGTGTAAGTAATCCCTCTACTACTATCTATGATGTATTGCTTGTCGAGGGCCTTAAACACAATCTCATTAGCATTAGTCAATTATGCGACAAGGGATACAAAGTATCATTTTCAAAAGATTGTTGCTCAATTGAACACAATGATAAAATGAAGGATGTGTTTAATGGTATGAGGGTAAATAATGTATATCTGCTAGATTTGAGTGAAGTGTCATTGACTAGCGATAAATGTCTCATGACAATGAGTGAGGACTCATGGTTGTGGCATAGACGTTTAGTGCATGTCCATTTTGACTTGCTAAACAAGATAGTTTCAAAAGATCTAGTTATTGGCTTGCCCAAAATCAAGTTTACCAAGGATCACTTATGTGATGAATGGCAAATAGGGAAGCAAACAAGGATCTCGTTTAAATCTAAAAACATTGTTTCAACTATGAGACCTCTTGAACTTCTTCATATGGATCTATTTGGGCCATCTAGAATTAAAAGTCTAGGTGTTAACTACTATGGTTTTGTTATAGTCGATGATTTTTCTAGATATTGCTGGACTGTCTTCTTGGCTAGCAAGAGCGATACATTCTCCGCCTTTGAAAAATTTGCTAAACTTTCTCAAAAGAAGTTAAACACAAACATCATATCAATTAGAAGTGATCATGGGAGTGAGTTCGAGAATTATCTTTTTGAGGAATATTATGGTAGACATGGAATTGATCATAACTTCTCTGCTCCGTGTACCCCTCAACAAAACGGGGTCGTGGAGCGTAAAAATCGAATTTTGGAAGAGTTAGGGAGAACTGTGATCAACGAAAGTGGGCTTCCTAAATATTTCTGGGCTGACGCCATTAGTACGGTTTGATATGTTTTAAATAGGGTGCTCATTAGCCCTATTCTAAACAAGACACTGTATGAACTTTTAAAAAGGTGGAAGCCGAATGTGTCTCACTTACATGTCTTCGGTTGTAAGTGTTTCGTGTTAAACAATGGAAAAGAAAGTCTAGGTAAATTTGACTCCAAGGCAGACAAAGGTATATTCCTCGGATACTCTCAGTCAATTAAAGCCTATAGAATATACAACAAGAGATTACTTATTGTTGAAGAGTCTGTTCGTGTCATATATGATGAGTCTTATCTGAAAAGTGTCGAAAAAGGTAGTTCATTTCATGGTGCATGTGTATCTTCTGAAGACATACTCAAAGATGATGAGACGGGAATTGATCAACCTGACCTAGCCAAAATTGAGGAGGAAAAAGATCACCACCATGAGGGGATTGAGGAAGTTCATCCGTCCAACAATGATGATCTCCCTCCAGCATGGAAGTCTTCCAAAGACTATCCCTCGACAATATTCTCGGTGATATCTCAAAGGGAGTGACAACTCGATCAAAGCTAATCAATTTCTGTTATCACTTGGCTTTCGTTTCTCAAGTAGAATCTAAAAACCCAAAAGAGTCTTTGCTCGATGTATATTGGTTCCTATCAATGCAAGAGGAACTCAATCAATTTAAAAGAAATAAGGTATGGGACCTTGTCCCTCCAACGTGAGATCATCGAGTAATTGGCACCTGTTGGGTGTTTAGGAATAAACTAGACAAGAACGGAGTAATAACTCGAAATAAGGTGCATTTGGGCGTGCAGGGGTGTAACCAAGAGGAAGGCATCGACTATGAGGAGACTTGTGCGTCGATTTCCCGACTCGAGGTTATACGCCTTTTACTTGCCTTCGCTTGTGCTAAAAATTTTAAATTATTTCAAATGGACGTAAAAAGTGTGTTCCTTAATGGTTATATAAATGAAGAGGTTTATGTTGCCCAACCTTCGGGGTTTGAATCCCATGAGTATCCTGATCATGTATACAAATCAAAACGTGCCTTGTATGGACTCAAGCAAGCCCCTAGGGCTTGGTATGATCGTCTAAGCAAGTTTCTCCTTGATCAAGGGTACTCAAGAGGAAAGGTTCACACAACTCTTTTCATTAAGCATCAAGGAAAACACCTAATTTTGGTGCAAATTTATGTTGATGATATCATTTTTGGGTCAACTAACATGAATCTGGTAAGGGAGTTTTCTACTTTGTTGCAGGGAGAATTCGAAATGAGCTTGATGGGAGAGCTTACATATTTCCTTGGATTGCAAATCAAGCAACTACAGGAGGGTACCTTTGTGAGCCAGAAAAAATATTTCCTTAAGCTTCTCAAGCATTTGACATGGCAAACTCCAAGGCTATTGACACTCGAATGCCTACGTGTGTGAATCTTAACCGAGACGAGAATGGTAAGGATGTAGAGGTGAAAAAGTATCGAGGTATGATTGGATCTCTCCTCTATCTTACTGCTTCTAGACCCGACATTATATTTAGCGTCTGTATGTGTGCGAGGTACCAGTCATCTCTTAAACAATCCACTTAAAAGCAGTAAAACGCATACTTAGATACCTCTCGGGTACTCCAAAATCTGGGCTTTGGTATTCTAAGGGAAATGGTTGCTCCTTGATTGGCTTTTCTGATTCTGATTTTGCGGGTTGCAAATCAGATAGGAAATGTATGAGTGGCACATGTCATCTGTTTTCAAACTCTTTGGTAAGTTGGCATAGCAAAAAGTATGTTTACGTCGCTTTGTTAACCGCCGAAGCGGAATATGTTGCGGCCGGTAGTCATTGTGCTCAAGTATTATGGCTTAAGCAGCAATTGCTCGACTTTAACCTAAAACTTGAGCGTGTTCCAATTTTTGGTGATAACACGAGTGCTATTAACCTAACCAAGAATCCTGTGCTACACTCACACACCAATCATATCGAAATACGACACCACTTCCTTAGGGATCACATGGAGAATGGCACTGTGGTGTTTGAGCATGTTGACACTAAAAATCAACTTGTGGATATCTTTATAAAACCCCTCGCTATAGAGTCTTTCTTTCACATCCGGAAGGAATTCGGTGTTGACATTTCGGATCGTGTTTAGGAAATATCTTTCGCATGCTATATATATATATATATATATATATATATATATATATATATATATATATATATATATATATATATATATATATATATATATATATATATATATATATATATATATATATATATATATATATCTGTGTGTGTGTGTGTGTGTGTGTGCTTTATTCATCTTTTATCTAACAAATGAAGATGTTTAGAGCCATATGTGAGGCCATTAGCTAACAATTGGAGCTGAGGTAATATCCTTCATATAATGTAATGTATCAAATTAATTGGTCTTATTGGCGTGTATTCCATGATTACGCTTATTTCATCCCTTTGTATGTTTGAAATATGATTAGGCTTGGTATTTATGTATCCTTGTATGCTAAATTGAACAAATTTGATGATTTTTGTTGTTTTTGTTTGCATGAGTCGACCTATACAGGGTTGCGGTCGACTCACAAAAGTGACATTTTTCATGTCTGAAAAGCGGGTATGCTCAGGTCGGCCCTACGGTCGACGCGTACCCCTCTTATTTCCAACATGCAAGTTTTCACACAGTACACGTCGACGCATGACCCTTCCATTCGACCCATCACGCAAAATTTCTGAAAAATTTCTGCTAAATTGTTCATTTTCCACCATCTTCAATGCATTTAAATCATTTTGTCTATTCAAAGTCATCATCATTAAACATTTGCATTAAGCATTGCAACCTACATCAAGGCTATCTATATTCCTCTCCTCTTCCCAAAACCACATTCAAAACCTAGCCTCTACATAAAAGGGTAAAGTCATTATCTTCTCTCCATCTCCAAGAGTAACTTTCTACATCAAAAATTATTTATCTTCACACTAGAAATCAACAATGTCTACCAGAAGGATTACCGACAAGAGAACCACCAGAGCATCATCTTCTCAAGCAGGTCCATCAACAGGAAACTTACCGGTAACTGTTTTATCTCTATTACCCCCTGAGTTTTTGAAAATTTATGAAAGGAATTCTAGCAAACGATCCGTGGTTAAGCAACATGCTTACTACCGAAAGGTTTCTAAACGTATGCACATTCTAGAAGTGCTTGATCTTCTGGATGCTCAAGGTTTCAACAACTTTTTAGAGTGTGATATTAAGTACAATGAAGATCTTGTGAGGATCTTCTACACAGGCATTCAAGGGAAATTTCAAGGGTTTGAGTTCAACACAAACTGGGAAATACCAAGGTCTGTGTGAACGACTTGGTCTGGAAAACTCTGTTTGACATGTCACCGATACCCGTTGAGCCCATTATTAAGGCTACGGATGCTCGTCCTATCATAGGCTACGAGTTCAAAGAAGCTTTGAACTCCATGTTGAAGAAACCATAGGCTGAAATAGGTGAATTTTTCACATGTCCAATCGATTGCATTAGCTGAAATTTGGAAAAGACATGTACTAGAAGTTTGATTACACAGAGTCATTATTTAATTAAATCGTAACTAAAACATGGATTAATTGAGATGATTATTGATTATTTACTTGAGTATTGATTGATTATCAACCTTTGGTTGGTTATTGAGATATTAATTGTTGTTTAACAAGCTGATTGTGTATTGAATATTGAATTCAGTTGTTGGTGATGGATTGATTGTCCTATGCGTAATCATTGAACTGTGTTGTGAATTATGATTGAATCTAATTGATTCTTGTGCATTACTTGATAAATATAGTGATGATGTTAAAAGTATTAATACTTTGATTATTATGAAATGTGTTGTGTGTGCAATCACGTTATAATTCTTGTGTGATGAATTATTTGAGAATGCATGGGATTAAGATGCGAGAACGGTCTTAAGTGCATATGGTTGTTGATTGCATACACATCATTTGTTGTCAAGAGGCAATGATTGCTGGTTTCATGGAGACTAGTGACTTGTCCCAAACCTAGAGTGGGGTTTAAAAGCCTAGGGGACGGGCTTTTGTTTGTTATTGGTCTAGGGGACAGACCCAGTTTAAATGTAAAAACCGAAAAATAATAACAAGTGTTGGTACCATATGGCATGAGTTGCATTGAGTTTACATCGAGTCGCATGGCATATATAATTGTTGTATGAAAGTATGCGTATGTGTATGACTTGTTGAATTAAGGGTTGTGAATGTATGGTTGTTGAATGATATTGGCAGAGAAAAATTGAAGTGTGAGAATATTGGTGTCGGCGTTGACATGCTTTACATTATTCATTATCTTATGATTTCAATATTGATGTGAATTCTCACCCTTCTGTTGAAATGATGTTTTATACGACATCGCGCAGGTATCAAGGAGTAGAACTGTTCGTAGTTACGAGGTTGCTGTTGGTGCAGCTGTTTAGTATTTTAATTATGTTGGGTCAAGTTGTGCTATGGTCATGTAACACTGGGATCGCTTGTTTTATGTCTTAGAGATACATTATGTACTCTACGCTATGTTTTTATATTCATCAGAATATTATGATGTTGGCCTTAGTGCCTAAGTAATGTTGATTTATGTGATGAACATGAGTGTTTCCGTTACGAGAATTATGATGTAAATTGAATCCGCTGCTACATACGGAGTGAAACCTTGAAAAGCATGATTATTTATTAAAGTGTTAATGAGCATGAAAAGTGGTTTTTGATGTTTTAAAAATCATGTGTGATACACTTTTATGAATGCATGATGATTTACTCTGATTATTTATATATATTCCACGGGGTTTTGAAGGGTGTTACATTAGTGGTATCAGAGCAGATCGGTCAGTTGACCAGGTTGGTTATTGTGTTTATTCCCCTATATATTTGATATGGGTGTATGAAACTATCGATATTGTTAGTTCTTATGAATTTTTGCTAATGGAATCCAGAACAATGGTCGCCGGTAGGAACGATGAAGCGAGTGCCGAAGCTTTGGCGAAGTTGGCTGGGGCGATTGGACAGAATCCACAAGCCAACATGAATGCTGGAAACAACGCCGATGACGAGTTTCGTGCTTTGGGAAGGTTCCAAAGGAACAATCCGCCAATTTTCAAGGGAACCCATGAAACTGACAAAGCACAGGTATGGCTGAAAGTGATCGAGAAGATCTTTCGAGTCATGAACTGTTCGGATGCGTAGAAGGTGCAGTTTGGTACTCATATGCTAGAAGAGGAAGCCGAGGACTGGTGGGGTAACACTCGTCAGAGGTTTGAAGAAGATGAAGTTGAGGTTACGTGGGATGTTTTTAGGGAAACATTCCTGGATAAGTATTTTCCAGAAGATGTACGAGGGAAGAAGGAAATTGAGTTCCTCGAGCTGAAACAAGGTAACTCAACTGTGGCTGAGAGATCAAATGTTGAGAGATCCAAGTGTCTCAAGTTCGTGAATGGTTTGAGGCCTGAAATCAAGCAAGCCATTGGTTATCAGGAAATTAGGAGATTTTATGAGTTGTTGAACAAAAGCAGGATTTATGATGAAGATAGTAGAGCTAGATCTGCCCACTATAAGAGTTTAAATGACAAGAAGGGAAAAGGACAATTCAGAGAAAAGCCGTATGTGACTCCTGCTGATAAGGGGAAACAGAAAGCTGGTAACAGCAAGAAGCTGAGTGGGGGAGGAGTTTCCACTCTCGTGAGATGTTATAGATGCAGTGATGAAGGACATCGTGCTCCTGAGTACAAAAGCATTGAGCATAAATGTTTCAAGTGTGGCAAGCCAGGCCACAAAGCTATGGAGTGCAAGAGCGGTGCGAATGGGACTTGCTACAACTGTGGTGAGCAAGGGCATATTAGTACCAGGTGTGATAAACCCAAGAAGACTAAGCGAATGGGAAAGTGTTTGCTCTATCAGGATCGGAGACTGCTAGCGAAGATCGGTTGATCTGAGGTACATGCTTCATTAATGGTATACCTTTGGTTGCTATAATTGATACTGGAGCTACACATTCTTTTATTTCCTTCGATTGTGTTAAGAGATTGAATCTTGAGTTATCAGTTATGAGTGGTGGTATGGTTATTGATACTCCTGCCATGGGTTCAGTAACTACCCCATATGTGTGTTTGAATTGTCCGTTGAGTATTTTTGGTAAAGACTTTGGAGTTGATTTAGTGTGTCTTCACTTAGATCAACTTGATGTTATTCTTGGGATGAATTGGTTTGAATTCAATCATGTCTATATTAACTATTTTGACAAAATGGTTATTTTCCCTGAACCTGATGATGAAGGAGACTTGTTTATGTCTGTTAAGCAAGTGAACGAGTCAGTGCAAGATGGTGCGAAGGTGTTTATGTTGATGGTAACTTTGAGCATTGGTGAAAGTGGAGCAATTGATGCTTTCCTAATTGTTTGTGATTTTCCAAAAGTTTTTCCTGATGAGATAAGAGAATTACCGCCAGAACGAGAAGTGGAGTTTGCGATCGACTTAATTCCTAGAACTAGTCTGATATCGATGGCTCCATATCATATGTCCGCATAGGAATTGAAAGAGTTGAAGAGTCAACTTGAAGATCTACTTGAGAAGAGGTTTATTCGTCCAAGTGTGTCACCGTGGGGTGCACCGGTTTTGTTGGTTAAGAAGAAAGAAGGTTCTATGAGACTTTGCGTGAACTACAGATAATTGAACAAGATGACTATCAAGAATAAGTATCCACTTCTGAGGATTGATGATTTGATGGATCAGTTGATTGTGCGAGTGTCTTTATTAAGATATACTGAGATCTGGGTATCATCATATTCGTGTGAAGGCTAAAGATATTCAGAAGACTGCTTTTAGAACGAGGTATGGACATTATGAGTATTCTGTGATGCTATTTGGTGTGACTAATGCACCAGGTGTATTTATTGAGTACATGAATAGGATTTTCCATCCTTATTTGGACAAGTTTGTGGTGGTGTTCATCGATGATATTTTGATCTATTCAAAGAGTGAAGAAGAACATGTCGAGCATTTGAGGATTGTGTTATCTGTGTTAAAAGAGAAGCAGTTTTATGATAAACTTTCTAAGTGTCAGTTTTGGTTGAAGGAAGTGACTTTCCTTGGTCATGTGATTTCGAATAGAGGTATTGTAGTTGATCCGTCGAAGGTTAAAGCGGTATCGCAATGGGAGACTCTGAAATCAGTTTTTGAGATTAGAAGTTTTCTTGGTTTGGCAGGTTATTATCGAAAATTCGTTGAAGGATTTGCCAAGTTATCGTTGCCATTGACGCAGTTGACTAGGAAGGGTCAAGCTTTTGTTTGGGATGCAAAGTGTGAAGAAATTTTTCAAGAGCTTAAGAGAAGATTGACGACAACTCCTATTTTGATTTTACCGAATCCGGCAGAACCATTGGTTGTGTATTGTGATGCTTCCTTGATGGGTTTAGGAGGTGCGTTGATGCAAAATCAACAAGTTGTAGCTTATGCTTCAAGGAAACTCAAAGTGCATGAGAGGAATTATTCGACGCATGACTTAGAGTTGGTCGCCGTTGTATTTGTGTTGAAGCTTTTGAGGCATTATTTGTTTGGTACGAGATTTGATGTGTATAGTGATCATAAACGTTTGAGGTATCTCTTTGATCAGAAAGAATTAAATGTGAGGCAAAGGAGATGGTTAGAAATTTTGAAATATTATGATTTTGGTTTGAATTACCATCCGGGTAAAGCAAATGTGGTAGCTGATGCATTGAGTAGGAAATCTTTGCATATGTCGATGATGATGGTAAAAGAGTTGGAAATGATTGAGCAATTTCGTGAATTGAGTGTGGTGTGTGAGAAGATTTCTTACGGAGTTAAGATTGGTATGTTGAAGCTTACTAGTGGTATTCTTGATGAGATTCGAGAAGAACAGAAATCTGATTTGGGTTTAGTTGATCGGTTGACTTTGATTAATCAAGGTCAAGGTGGTGATTTTTGGATTGATGAAAATGGTATCATGACAGGTCGTGATAGAGTTTGTGTTCTAGATATTGTTGAGCTAAAGAAGAGTATTCTTGAAGAAGAGCATCGTAGTGGATTGAGTATTCATCCGGGTGCTACTAAGATGTATCAAGATTTGAGGAAAGTTTTGTGGTGGCCTCGTATGAAGAAGGATATTGCCGAGTTTGTATATTCTTGTTTGACTTGTCAAAAGTCAAACATTGAGCATCAGAAACCGTCGGGCTTGATGCAACCGTTGTCTATTCCTGAGTGGAAATGGGATAGCATATTTGTGGATTTTGTGTCTGGTTTACCTAGAACACCGAGTAACTTTGAAGTTATTTGGGTTATTATGGATAGATTGACTAAATTTGCTCACTTTATTCCTATGCGAATGGATTATCCGTTGGAGAGATTGGAAAAGTTGTACATTGAAAGGATTGTCAGTTTGCATGGTATTCCGTCTAGCATTGTGTCAGATAGAGATCCGAGGTTTACTTCGAGATTTTGGGAGAGTTTGCAAAGTACTTTGGGTACGAAGTTACGTTTGAGTTCTTCTTATCATCCGCAGACCGATGGTCAGACTGAGAGGACGATTCAGAAACTTGAGGATCTTTTGAGAGCTTGTGTGTTATAAAAGGGAGGAGCTTGGGATAGCTACTTACCTTTGATTGAGTTTACTTACAACAACGGTTTTCATTCGAGTATTGGAATGGCACCATTTAAGGCATTGTATGGTAGGCGGTGTAGAACGCTATTGTGTTGGTATGAGTCGGGAGAGAGTGTCGTGGTTGGACCCGAGATATAGCAGACTACTGATAAGATTAAGATTATTCAAGAGAAGATGACGATTTCTCAGAGTCGTCAAAAGAGTTATCATGACAAGAGGATAAAGCACTTGAATTTCAAGAGGGAGATCATGTGTTTCTTCGAGTTACTCCGATAACTGGTGTTGGTAGAGCGTTGAAGTCGCGTAAGTTGACGCCACGTTTTATTGGTCCTTATCAGATTTTGTAGAGGATATGAGAGGTAGCCTATCGTGTTGCTTTTTCGTCGTCGCTTGCTAATCTCCATGACGTGTTCCATGTATCTCAGTTGAAGAAATACATTGTGGATCCGTCTCATGTAGTCCAAGTAGATGATGTGCAGGTTAGAGATAACCTGACTGTGGAGACATCACCTATGCGGATAAAGGATCGGAAGTTAAAGCAACTTCGAGGTAAAGAGATTGCTTTGGTGAAGGTCGCATGGGGAGGACCAGCTGGCAGAAACGTGACTTGGGAGCTTGAGAGTCAGATAAGGGAGTCTTATCCTGAGTTATTCGTTTGAGGTAATTTTCAAGGGCGAAAATCTTTTAAATGGGGGAGGGTTGTAACACCCTAATTTTTAGTAATTATTTATTTAATTAAATTAATTGATTAATTGTGTGAATTTGTGCCTAATTGAATTAACTAATTTATGTAATTTATTTGAAGATTTACTTGATATATTTGAATTAGTTCATTTGTTGAATTTATATGAAGTGTTTGATTTATATAAATTAATTGATTTATTTAATTTATATGAGTTAATTTATTTAATTGATATATGTGATTTATTGAATTAAATTAATTTATGTGATTTATTTTATTGGTATAATAAAATGTAGAATTGTTAGAATTAATAATGGGGCTTAATGGAGGGTGTGAATAGAAATTATGATGGTGAGTTAGTAAACCCAATAGAATTATAAGAGTAATTGTGAGATTTATAAAATAAGAGAAAGAGATAGAATTAGGGATTTAGAGAAGAGAAGTTAGTAAGAGAAGAGAAAAAGAGAATAGAGAACGTAAAAGAGAAGAAGAGAAAGAGGCAAGAGGAAAAGAAGAGTGGAAGAGAGAAACTCAGAATTCAAGCATTCAAGGAATCAAGGATTCTTCCCAAAGAAAAACCTAAGGTAAGGGTGGGTATTCTCTCATTGTTGAGATTGTGGGTTAATGATTAACGGGTAGAAGTTTGTGTAGGGAAAAACCCTTAGATTTCCCATGATTTAGTGAATTTTTGATTTTTATGAATGCTCTAATATGAGAGGATCGATTACTGTAGCAAAGAAGGGAATGGTTGGTGAAAATACAATTTTCTGAACAATTCTTTATAAATGCACAGTGAGCAATCAATTGCACACATAACAAAGCTGCTGGAAATTGAATTTTCGAACTGAGCAATCGATTGCACTAAGATGCCAATCGATTGCACAGGAAAACAGTAGCTAAAATGATGAAATTTTCAAAGGTACAATCGATTGCACTAAGATGTCAATCGATTGCACTTAAAAACAGTAGCTAAAAAATATGAAAAATTGAGTCATACAATCGATTGCACAATAACTCCAATCGATTGTATGTTGTATAAAGGCTGAAATAAGTGAATTTTTCACATGTCCAATTGATTGCATGTTCACTACAATCAATTGCATTAGCTGAAATTTGGAAAAGTCATGTACTGGAAGTTTGATTACACAGAGTCATTGTTTAATTAAATCTAACTAAAACATGGATTAATTGAGATGATTATTGATTATTTACTTGAGTATTGATTGATTATCAACCTTTGGTTGGTTATTGAGATATCAATTGTTGTTTAACAAGCTGATTGTGTATTGAATATTGAATTCAATTATTGGTGATGGATTGATTGTCCTATGTGTAATAATTGAACTGTGTTGTGAATTGTGATTGAATCTAATTGATTCTTGTGCATTACTTGATAAATGTAGTGATGATATTGAAAGTATGAATACTTTGATTATTATGAAATGTGTTTTGTGTGCAATCATGTTATAATTCTTGTGTGATGAATTATTTGAGAATGCATGGGATTAAGATGCGAGATGTAACATCCATTTTAATTATTTAGTCTTTTTGGTCTTATTTTATTTTGGTGTGTCCTTATGTGGGGGGAGGGGGGGTGTCTGAGTGTGTTGGTGGGTGTCCTTGATTTATAGGGGATTGGTTAATAAAAGGTAGACTCTAATATTAATATAATATGATTAATGGTGGTGATAATTTAATAATTAATAGTAGTAATATTATTATTATTATTATTATTATTATTATTATTATTATTATTATTATTATTATTATTATTATTGGAATAAATAAAATAAGGATTTAGAAATATAAGAGGGGTTTTGGGGTAGAAAGGAGAAGAGAACACGATAAACAGTTTTAGAGCAAGGTTAAGAAGGAAGAACAAAGAGGAAGAGGAAGAAGGCTAAGGCTGTCAAATTCTTGGGGATTCTTCATCAATCAAAGCAATTAATCGAGGTAAGGGGGGAGAAACTGATAGGGATTGGTATTTTACATGAATTGGGTAGAGGGGATTCCTTAACCCCATAGGGATTTGATGAACAAGACGAGTATATTGTTATGATTATGATTGTTGCTACTATTGATGAGTTTGTGCATATATTGTTGTGATTTTGGTGAGTTTCTGCGTAACGTAACAGAGTTGTGGTTTTGGTGGGGTTCTGTGTAACTTCTGTGGTTTTGGTAATGACCATGAGTTTTGGTTCTGGAGAGAAAGTTTGAGGAACAATTAATTAGAGTAGGGTATAATAGTTGTAGTAATAATAGGATAGAAGATGGATGAAGGGTAATAGGCTGGAATTGAGCAAGGTAATATTTTTGGACAGTGAGGGTTTTGAGTATCGCAGACGCTCGCTAGCAGGTTCGCTAGGCGAGCAGGTAGCGAGCACTCGCTAGGGACTCGCTAGGCGAGCTAGGTAGCGAACACTTCCAGTAGCCACTGTCTGCCTTCGCTAGCATATTCACTAAGCGAGCAAGTAACGAACTTTCGCTAGAGCTTCGCTAAGCGAGCAGGGTGGTGAGCGTGACAGAACTTGTTTCATTTTGTGGTTCCATCCAATGTTGATGTTTGGTAGGACCCCTTTTGGTCATGATGAGTATAGGGATGGTGTTCAATGGTGAAGAGTGTATACTTAGTGTGGGATGTGAATGCCCCATAATATTTTATTTAATTAATTGGTGTCGGGTGCACTTAGTGTGCTTGAGTTATTTATTGTGCATTGGGTGAGTTATTTGTTGTGCAATTGGTGTCGTGCATATCATGGTGTTTTGGTGGGACGGATCGTTGCTCAAGAGGAGTGTATGCGATTCATCCGTACTCCTTTGTGGAGAATGGTGGGATGAATCGTTGCTCGGGAGGAGTGTATGCGATTCATCCGTACTCCTTTGTGGAGAATGGTTAGGATAGATCATTGCCAAGGAGGGGTGTATGTGATTTATCCTGGGTTCGATTGAATGAACTAATGAGTCGGTACCGCATGCATGGTGTTGAGTTGCATATTTGCATTATTGTGTGTTGTGTTTGATGATTGGACAGTAGGTCATGGTTGGTGTATGTTGGGTGATATTTGATATGATTGCTACCTTTATTTCATGTATCTTATTACCGATAATTTTGATCATGTTTTCTCACCCCTTTGTTGTTGTTGTGGTCTGTTCTTCTTCGGAGGTACAGATAATCCAGGTACTTAGCTAGCTTGGATAGTGGTGTGCGAGTCGAGTCTTAGGATGCTCTGATACGTAGCACGGGACTTGGGTGTTCATCTATTTTTATGTTGCATCTGTTTTATTCCTGTGACGCATCATACTTGGTGAACTTATTAATGAATGTTTTTATGTAAATTGGGCGGATGGCCGAGAATATTGGATTAATAACAATTTCCACTATTTTAATGTGAAAACATCTAATGAAGTGTTTTGTTGAATTTTACAAATGTGATATCCCACTTTTGGGGAGGAACTCTGATGTTTATGTGAAATAATTGTGGTTATGGGGAAGTGGGGTGTTACAATTGGTATCAGAGCAGGTCGGTCCGTCCGGCCAGTGTAGTAGTTGAGTTTGTCCTTAGGATAGCGATTGTGTACCTTTGAATCTGGTGTTGTTTTGTTAAGCAGTATGGCAGGAAGGAATGATGATGCTTTTCCTGCAACTATGCAAGTGATGGCGCAGGTGGTTGCTAATCAGAACTAAGCTGCGGGTGCGCAATTCCGAGATTTGGCACAGTTTCGGAGTAACAAGCCACCGACGTTTGAAGGAAGAATTTTGGACCCTGAAGCTGCACAGAAGTGGCTGAAGACAATTGAGAAAATTTTCAGAATGATGGGTTGTAGTGATGAGCAAAAAGTGAAGTTTGGTACTCACATGCTGGAAGGTGAAGCTGAGGCTTGGTGGGATAACAGTCGCAAAAGATTGGAAACTGCTGGAACTGCAATTACTTAGGATGTGGTTCGAACTGGTTTTCTGGAAAAGTATTTTTCGGAAGATATACGAAGTGCTAAGGAGATAGAGTTTCTGGAGCTGAAGCAGGGTAACCTGACTGTAGCAGAGTATGCTGCTAAGTTTGAAGAGCTGGTGCAGTATTGTCCTCATTACAATACTGAGGCGGAAATGACTTCCAAGTGTTTAAAGTTTGAAAATGGGTTGCTGTTGCACCCCAAAATTTGCCCAACATTTCTTTACCTAGCTTATGTTTCATTTCATTCACATTAGCATTATCATTTGCATTTCATTGACATGTATGCAGGAGATCAAGAGGTATGATTACCAATCAAGAGCTACACAATACTTTGAACCTAGCTAAGAAGGTTATTCAGATGTTCAAGGGTTGATATCCTTGTTAGAGAAGTTAAAAGATCCTCAGAGAGAGTGATTGAAGCCAAGTGTGTAGGTCTCCTAACTTGAGAGTTGTGGGAAGCCATCAGATGATTCTGAGGCCATGAAGATGGACTTGAGGTCTTGAGAGAGCTCATGAGAAGTGTTGAAGATCACTTTGAGGCCTAGACAGGTCATTGTGCAAGATTAAGAAGGCTTAGCCATGAGTGGTGCAGCTAGGGTTTGACGGGTCAACCCTAAGTCAACTAAGGATTTGAAGGAGGTTAAGACATAATTCAAGAGCCATGTGATCATGTATTGATACATTAGGATGTTATAAGGATGATTCCAAGGTTAACTCATCATGATTGAAGAGTTTGAGAAGTTTCAAGCTAGGGTTTCTAAGACTTGACAGTGTAAAATCCCCTAGTTTGACCCATATCTTCAAGGCAATTTAGATCAAGATGTGATTGTCATCTCATCTTGCCCCCAACATGATTGTTGTAGAGCATGTTATTAGATTTAATTTGAGGGCTATAAGTCCTTGATAGGATTAGTAGAACTCAACTTATGGCTTTGGCAAGTTACAAGTCATTTGAGGTATGTGAATTTGGGGCTTGAAAGTTACCCAACTTGTATGACACTTTTGCCCAATAAGGATGATTTCTATGAACTTTTGGTCAACATTAATGCTGTTCCTTATCCTCTTATATTTCCATAGAGTACTAGAAGTCCTTGATAGGATTTGTAGAACTCAAGTTATGGCTTTGACAAGTCAAGGGTATTTTGGGTATTTGTGATTATAGGTCATTTGTGATCATAGGTCATTTTCACCAACTTAGATGCCTCAAATGAAATTTTGTTCAACTAGAAAGTTGTTTAAAATGGGGTTTTAACCTTGACCATGCATCAAGGAGGCATTGAAATGGCTCAAGGAAGGATGTGGTTTGAGGAATTTTGAAAAAAGAAGAATTAAAGGCCTTTAATGACCAAAAAATTGAAATAATTCATTTTGTGTCCAAATAAGGCAAAATAATAGGTCATTTTGAATGGAAAAGTCATTTTAAGAACTTTGGCAATATTGGAATTTTGGTTTGAGGCCATTTTCATACCATTTCATGTTGTTTCTTCATGATGAAGCAACATATCAAACTCACACCATTGGCTTGTAAACAAGGAAATTAACATAACCAACTAATCCAATATCTCATGAGATGATGATTGCAAGCATTTTCATGCCCAAAGGGAGCAAATACACGATTTTGGCACATGGTATTTTGAAGGAGAAAGTGAAATTGCAAAATCTCCTATGGAAGGTTACAGAACTTTCTAGACATTTCCAATGAGTTCTATATAAGCATTAGAGTGTGTTCAACCATTTTTTTGGTGAAGATTGATCCCTGAAGCAGAGAGAGCCATTGAAAATTCAGAGGTGCAAGTTGAAATGGTATTCTGAGTTCAAGGCCAATCCAAGAGAAATTGAAGATTGCATTAGCTTGGGAAGGTGATTTGGAGTGAATCTGCATCATCTTGAAGGTTGAATCGAGCAAGAAGTGCATCTGGTACAAGCTCAAATACAAGTTTTAAATTCTTGAAATTGCTCTCTAATTATGTGTTTTCAGTGAACTAGAAGCATGTGGTTAGGTTCCCCTATTGATATAGATGGATTTAGGATGGTTAATTACACGGTTAGAGGCAATTCTAGGTGTTGTGCAACTTCTGTTGAGATGGATTTCTCATGATTCTTGGAGTGTTATTCATGATTGGATAGTGGAAATTGATCAGGGAAGAGTGAGGATTACATTAGTGTCATTAATTTTAAGAATCATGATGATCAAGATTTGGTGGATTTCTGAAATTGCTATCGTGTTTGGAGATAGAGAAAGAATTAGGGAATTTAGATGATGGATTCGTGATCAGGATGAAAAATTGAGCAAGATGATGATTTGTTTTGTCATTTTTGATGACCTGAGAAGAGCACCTCACCGGAGAAGACGGTGGCGCTGCAACTCAGGCCACCGTCTGAGAACTCCCTCCATTTCAGTTCAAATTTGGGACGATAAGCCATAGCCATTGGATGAAGAGTGGACCTTTGACTCAGGCAAGGAACGGATGGCCACGATTGCATCTCAAAACCTGAAGGGAGACTTCTGAATGAAACGCACCGTTTCATTAATTGGCTTGGTTTGGGCTTAGTACACAGATTTTTATCCACACCCCGCTCCTGGCCCAATTCCTGAATTGAACTTGAATTAATTGCTATTCAGCACGCACCTTTTATTATTTTCTTCTTTATTTCTTTTATTTTCCTCATTTCATGTAGTTTTGAAAATAATTCAGAAAAAATAGAAAAATGACTCAATTAATTCCAGGTTTTTTTTCCTTGGTTCATGAATGGATCTAGAATTTTTTTAAATTGAAATATTAGGAATTCATGCATTTGTGATTTTATGTGCATTTTTTGTATTTTAATTGACATTAAATCCATTATGGTTGATACCTTGTATTGCTGAATTTTGTGTGATCATTTGATGATGATTTTTGAGTTGATTTTTTGTGTGTAGCTAGTTTAGATATGTATGCTCCCCTTAGATTTTTCTCACATTTTTTTGATGAAATTAGGTAGTGATTTTAGGTTGAAACTTTAGGTGCTCTAGTTTTAGGTGATCCTAACTTGCTAATTCACCTAGAATGATTTCTCTAGTTCCCTTAGATTAGGGTTTTGCCTCTCTTGCTCTTGGGTGATGATGAAGACATGTGTGGGCTACTGAGAAATGCATGAAGAAGCTTGAATGTGAAGATTTCCCTTCTTTTGGTGTAGTTTTGTTTAGGTGTTAAGATTAGGGTTTGTAAGTAGAGCTTCTAGATAGATTCTCTTCTTTCATAAACATGGAAGGTGTTGATCACTTCCATTATTCCCTATGATGTAAGGTCCCCTTGTGAAGGCCTCATACCTCCTTTGGTAGGATGTGTGGCTCTTCCCAAGTTGGTAGAACCTTTGAGGGTTCCTTTCTCTGATGATGGAGTGCTTAGTGGTGACCTTTGGTCTTCACTTTGCTTTCCACTATCCAAACCTTGCTCTTGTTAGATGAATCTTTCTCCCTTGCTAGAGGATGGAGTTCCTTGCTAGAAGATTGAAGATGCTAGAAGTTGATACTTCTCTGTATTTGAAGACTGCCATTGGAGCTAAAGCTTGAAGACCAAGAGGAACAAGTTGACACTTGTGAAGAAAAGCCAATTGGGATCAAATGGAGAGCTGAAGCTTGAAGTTGGAGAACAAGTTGATACTTGAGATTAATGTGTTGAAAGCTTGAAGAAGCAAGTTGATACTTGCTATTGAAGATGGTAGCCTTGAAGAGCAGTTACAGACTGAGGACTGAACTGCTGTCAGAGGAGAGCTTTGCTATGAAGCTGTGGGAGTGGTTGATCTAATTTATTTTCTTGTCTGTTTGCTTGCTGCGCAACTGTATGGATGTGACTTGTTTGATTTTCTTGATGCATTAGAATAAGTTCATATTTAGATTGATTTACTCTAGGAGCATGATTGCACTAGAGGTTGAGTTGCTCCCTCTGCTTGTATTTTTACTGTATGGCTTTGCTTGCGGGTATTCGGTAGAGCTCTCCTCCCTTGCCTATGTGGTTTGTTTTGCTTGAGGGCATCTTATTTCATTTCCTCTGTATGATTATAGTTACTCATATTTTGCTTGATAGCATGTTATTTCTGCTGTATGGTTACAGTTATTCATATCTGGCTTGAGGTCGAGACGAGCTTGTGGAGGCTGCTGCCCCACACACATTTCCTCCCTCACTTGCATTGCATGCATTTTACAGTTGTTTACTATTTACTGTTTAGCTGATGCTTTATCTGTTTCTGTTCACCCTGGCATGATCCCCTAGGAATCTCACTTCCTTTGACAAGGAAGTGATGATTAGAACTTTAGGTTGATACATATGCATGATAACATCTAGGATATCCTTGTTTCAAACCTCAACCATAGGATGAATCCTTGGCATGACAACATTAGGACTTGATAGTCTCCCCTTAGTTGAACCTGTTCGTTCTCTCTTCTCATCTCAAAACAAATTAAAATACAGTAATAAAGGTTAACTGACGTCGTACGTTACGAGCCTTAAGCTATCTGAGAAAGGATTGTTGGAGAGTTTATTTTCAACAGTCTGGATGTTTAGTATGGCACCCTTTGGGTGAAATGCGACGCATTCACTCTCAGGTCATAGTCTCTAGTGCGATATTGGTTGCAAACATCCATAAAAAATAGTTCTTCCGTAAAAGACAGAAAACAAACTTCAAACCTTTTTGCCCCGTGGGCCCATAATTCAAAGGAAGCTTTTCTGAAGAAAAGAGTGTCGTTAACTCCCAGTTCTACCGCAAACGGTAACGCCTAAGTCTCCAAGGGTCGAGCTGCGTACGCCAAACTGCTGGAACTGTTTGTTAACCCTACTCGAAAAAATAGATGAATCTGAATTCCCGTAATCCGTATTATCCCGAACTATGTAAGCTCTGATCTCTCATACCTGTTGAGAGTACGTAGGCACAATACTGACGTATTGGCGAGCCACCTTCCCTGTAACCTGTAGTTGGTCGAACTACGTTAACTCTGATTTCTCATTTTCTGATGGGAATACGTAGGCATAAAGCGCGACGCTTTGCCGAGTCATTTTCTTTTCTTTTTCAGACCAGCCTTGATAGGTAGATAGTAAACAAACCCATCAGATAAACACAACAAACGTGGATCCCATCGAGTACGATGGACGTGAGGGATGCTAATACCTTCCCCTTGTGTAACCGATTCCCGAACCCAGACAATGGTTGCGATGACCTTGTCTTATACCTTTTCGTCAGGTTTTTCCGATCGTTTCCTTTCCCATTCTGAGGGATAAATAACGAAAGGTGGTGACTCTTCTGTTTTGCCGGCACCTTATTTTCGCGGTAGCGACAGCTGGCGACTCTGCTGGGGGCTTGATAGTTTCCTAGGATCCAACGTCCCTTATGCGAGTAAGTTTGGGGATCCAACGTCCCCTGCGAGAGTCAATCCTAGCGCTTGTATGATTACTTGTTGGGTTGTGTTTGTTTATCGCATTTTATTTCCTGCATTTTATTTTCAGTATGATATGATTATCTGTGTTGTTGTGGGAGGGGCATTCTGATGAGTGAGAAGCCAGACCCAGGCTTGAGTGTACCTAGCATTAGTTGTGGAAATTAATGGGCGCGTGCTTGCTTTGCAGGCACTAGTGTCTCATGAAATCCATGCTCAGACAAGGTTCTCCCGGTTGACTTCTTTTCCGGCCCTTTGGGCCTGAGGGGTTGTTGGTTTGGAGGATTGTCGACTCTGGGGACCGATCATTTGGAATTCAGCTGAGTGAGGCCGCTTCAGGAGAAGGTGATGCCACACCTTCCGGGTATCGTATCACCCCTGTTGAATGTCTGTGACGCTGATGACCGCATAGGATGCCAAACTCGTGTCAGTTTAGGTCCATACCTGTGAGCAGGGTCGGGTTTGTTGCAGGAAACCTTAACCTTCAGACTACCTGGTTTTCTTGATAGTGAATCAGTTTTGTCGGTATCAGAGGTTCTCATCATCAGATATATGTGTGTTCTTGACATAGCAGATTTATGGTCCGATATCAGGGTTTTCTTCTCATCAGAGATATGGTTGTTCTTGACAGAGCAGTATTATGGTTTTGTTGATACAGAATCTTCACCTTCATCTCCTCAACAGCACAGTCGTCTTGATCTCCTGCTGCATGATTGCATTTTGCATTGTTTTTCATACTCATTTGCATTTCATTAACGTGTGTTTGTGTTTCAGGTACCGTTTCCCCCGGTTCATGTTTTGTTGCTTTCTATTGTGTTATCATGGGTTCTCTGAGGAAGACTGTGGCCTACAAGCTCCCCACTCCTAATGTTGTTCAGCTGTCTAGTTTGATTGCTTTGGCAGATGATTCTGTAAGAGGTGAATTCAGAAAGTCTTATGGGAAACTGCTCAGCTTAGTTTGTAAACCTTCTGTGTTTGAGTTGAATGGGTTGCACGCTTTGCTGCAGTTCTATGATCCTCCTTTGAGATGCTTTACTTTCCCGGACTTTATTCTCGCACCTACACTAGAGGAGTATGCTGATTTGTTAGGTGTGCCTATCAAGAGTCAGATGCCCTTTGTTCATATGAATGTTGAGCCTAATCTGGCTAGTCTAGCTCTTTCACTTCATCTGGATGCCTCCTAGTTGGTCTTGTCTAGTTGGAACAGGGTTCCCGGTTTCTCCTTGCAGTTCTTAGTGGGAAGGGCCCAGCAGTGTGCCAAAGACGGTTGTTGGATCGTTTTCAACGCTATTCTTGCTCTTTGCATATACGGCATCATTCTGTTCCCTAATATGCCTGACTTTGTAGACTTCGACGCCTTTCACAGCTTTGCAGCAGGGAATCCAGTCCCTACATTGATTGGAGATGTTTACCATTCCGTCCACTAAAAAAACGAGAACAGAAGGGGCAAGAATGTCTCGTGTTGTGTGCCCCTATTCTATAGATGGCTTGATAGTCACCTACCCAAGAAGGGTCCCTTTGCTTCCTCTGCAGCCACAGCTGAGTGGTCTGAGCGTTTGATGAGTCTATCAGCGGAGGATATTGCCTGGTTTGATAGAAATAGGTTGGGTACTGAGATTATCTTCACCTGCAGCGGGTTTCCAAATGTGCCTTTGATAGGCAGGAAGGGATGTATCAACTATAATCCATCCCTGCTGGTCCGACAGTTTGCTTATGCTTTGAGAGCTCTGCCAAAGGATGAAGAGGTGCAGGAATCTCTGTACCTCACTGGTCTTCTAGAGGAGGATATGTTATCTAAGCTTCAGCACGCTTGGAATGGTATCAGTAAGCGGGGAAAACCGTTGCTGGGAAAGAGTAATAGCCAAGCCTACGCTCCATATGTGACCTGGATCAGAGCCAGAGCAGATATCATAGGGATGCCGTTTCCTCCTGCCAAGCTAGAAAGCCCCCAAGTGATTGAAGAGCCTACCACTGTGCCTATTCAGCAGCACAATTAGGTGTTAGTTGAGCGAGATGAGCTGAAGAAGGCAAATGAAGAACTGGAGAAAGAATTGGCTCAGCTCAGAAGCGAGAGAAGCGAAGTTGTCCATTCCTTCAAGAGGCAAACGGAGCTGGTAAACAAGTTGGGTACAGATTTAACTAAGCAGTTGGCTGAGCGTGAGCGCTTGGGTCGGGACTTCAAATCTGTCAACGACGTATTGGCCACTAAGAAGCAGCACTTGGATGAAGCGTACCGGAGAATATCCAAGTTTAATCAGCATTGGAAGGCCACTCTAGCCAACGGCAAAGAACGGGAGGATAAACTGAAGCAGCAGATCTCCAAGTTGAAAGCCCAGGTGAAGGCTAGTGAGAAGAGGTTTGATGAAGAAACCGCTCGCCGATATGCCACTGAGGGCCTGCTTAACAAGACTCTTGCTAACCTGAAGGAGCACAAACTAACGTTCGAATCCAAGAAGCGGAAGTTAGAAGATTATTTCGGCGAAGGAGCATGGGAAGACTCAGTTGAAGGTCTTCAATACACTACTGTGTAGAGGGAGTTACTCGTCGAAAGGTTGCTCACTCAGCCTGATCATCCAGAAACGAGGGATCTGTTAGAAGAGTTTCGAGCCCGTGACCGTGCTTGACTATATTTGTAATCCTTTTGTTTTGATCATTGTTGTATGCTGACCATCACCAGGCTTGTTGGTCGAGGTTATGCTATTGATTCTGCTTGTACTCAGTGACGTTGTGTACTTCCTTGATGGGCTTTCTTTATATATGAGATGTTATTTCCATGACTAGATTCAGACTTTTTATTATCGGCACTGGCACTCGGGCACTAGGATCGGGGGGGAAATCTCTCTAATGCACAAAAACACGTTTGCATTTGCATGAAGCATTTGCATAACGAGCACGTTGTCGTTTTTCTAACCCTTTGTGCATACAGGTTATTCCAAGATTGATCGAAGGCCAGTCCACCGCTATCCGACCAGAGCAAATCAGGCTAGAGCAATGGAGCAAGTGCAGACTGACGTTCAGGAACTCCGAGAGAGGATGGACCGCTTCATGGAGCTCATGCAAGTGGTTGCCAACGGCCAAGACCAGCTCAGAACCTTGGTCCAGCCTCTGATCTCAAGGGTAGATAGCAACGGTGTACTCCATGGTGGGAATGTTCCAACCCCTCCACCTGTTGAAACTCCTCAGAATGGCATCCCCGTGACTGGGGGGAATGACAGTGGTAACGGGAATGTAATCACTAACATGGGGCTCAATGGTAATACGACTGGCGTCGGTAATGGAAATTTTGAAGCTAACGTCAATGTTGGACTGGGCAACGGCAACACAGGTGTTGGGAATCTGTATGGGCCTCAGCCATGGTTAAAAGAATGTCAAGAAGATTTGTTCTCACAGAAGGGTGCTGAAGGAGAGCTGACTGCTAAAGCACGTCTGAGGTTTAAGGCACTCGAGGACAAGATGAGGAATTTCGAGAACCAGGAAACTATGGGTGTCGACATGAGTAAATTGGGACTGATTGTTGATTTCAAGGTGCCTCCCAAATTCAAGGTGCCCAACTTTGATAAGTACAAGGGCACCACTTGCCCTCGTGTCCACTTAAGGTCATACTACTGAAAGATGTCTGCTCACTCTGAAGACGAGAAGCTGCTGATGCACTTCTTTCAGGATAGCTTGTCCGGGCCATCCTTGGAATGGTACATGAGTTTGGAACCTACCAGTGTGCGCACGTGGAAGGAACTTGCTGAGGAATTCGTGCACCATTACCAATATAACAGTGACTTGGCTCCGAACCGGGTTCAACTACAGAACTTGTTGCAGAGGAACAACGAAGGGTTCAAAGAATACGCCCAGCGGTGGCGTGAATTGGCAGCCAGGGTTCAGCCGCCGATGGTTGAACGGGAGCTCGTTGAGATGTTTGTTGCCACTCTCCCAGGGGTTTATTACGAGAAATTGGTCAGTGGTATGTCTGGAAGTTTCTCTGATCTCATCATCACTGGCGAGCACGTTGAAAATGGGATCAAACTGGGGAAAATTCAAGGTGTTGATCTATCCTCAGCTGGAGGAGGAAAGAAACCATATGGTGGTAAAAAGCGTGAAGGGGAAACGAGCGCCGTGTCCAACGCTCGCAGGAAAGGTAAAGGCCCGCGCCAGCAGGTGGCTAGCATAACCATCCCTGCTGTCCAACAACCCCAGCCACAGCAGCAGCCGCAACAGCAGCAACCGAATCAGCAAGGGTGCAGAAAGTATCAGAACAGGGCACCTCTGTCGAGCCGTCACCTTGAGACACCGCCCATGTCTTATGCTCAGCTGTTACAAACTCTGCTTCAGTTACAGCTAGTCCAAAAGATAACCCTGGCTCCCTTGACAGTGGCACCTCCTCCAGGTTACGACGCGAATGCAACATGTGACTTTCACTCAGGGGCACCCGGCCACACGATAGAAAACTGCAAAGCCTTCAAGCACAAGGTGCAGGATATGATGGATGCCAAGATCATCAATTTCTCAGATAATGTGTCGAATGTCACACAAAACCCTATGCCGAATCATAGGGGAGGTGGGATGAATGCCATTATTGAAGACGAGAATTTGGATTTATTGACTGACGTCAAGGATCTGAAGACACCGCTTAGCTTTGTTAAAGCTAAGTTGATGAAGAGAGGCTTCTTCCCAGGCTGTGGAGAACTGTGTATGGGCTGTGCGACTCGTCCTGATGGATGCGAACAGTTGACGGAGGGGATTCAGAGTCTGATGACCGAACGAATCTTGCAGTTTAGCCGAAGGGCCGAGTGTGGATTTGGAGAGGTAATGCTGAAGCAAGATGACGAGGTTGCCACCATCACCATCCCTCGCCAGACGATAACCATTTCTGCACCTAGGCCGCCCACCATTACCATCACGAAGGATGGGCCGATACCTTTTGAAAGCACCAATGTTGTCCCGTGGCATTATGGGGCAGACGTCTACTGCGACGGACAGAAGTTAGAATTAGAACCATCTGGGCGGTCTGTGGATAACCTAGTGGGAATTGGCGGAATCACGCGCAGCGGAAGAATGTTTGCTCCACCTGAGATTGTGGCGGACAAAGCGGGCAAAGCTGAAGAAACAGATAAGGGAAAGAGTAAAGTCGTTGAGGAAACCCCTCGTGGGGTAGAGAAGGACTTACTTGTTAAGGACGCTGAAGAGTTCATGAGGTTGATCAAGAAGAGTGACTACAAGATCGTGGATCACCTCCATCAAACACCCTCGAAAATTTCCATCCTGAATCTGTTGCTGTGTTCGGAGTCACATCGCAACGCACTATTAAAGGTTTTGAATGCCACGTATGTACCGCAGGAAATCTCGGTCAACCAGTTGGAAGGGGTAGTAGCCCACGTGAACGCTGGAAATGGGTTAGGGTTCACTGACCTGAAGCTGACGCCGAAGGGAAGAAATCACAACAGCGCCCTGCACATCTCGATAGAGTGTAGGGGAACGATTATGTCTCATGTGTTGGTGGACACAGGGTCGTCGCTCAACGTTCTTCCGAAGAAGGCATTGATGAAGTTAGACACTCGCGGATTGATTTGCACACCCAGTGATCTGGTTGTGAAAGCATTCGATGGAACCAAGCATCATGTCTTCGGAGAGGTAACACTACCAATCCAAGTTAGGCCGGAAACTTTCAACGCAGTCTTCTACATCATGGACATCATGCCTGCCTACAGCTGTCTCTTAGGCCGGCCATGGATCCATTCTGCTGGCACCGTGACCTCCACGTTGCACCAGAAACTCAAGTATGTTGTCGGAGACAACATCATGACCGTATGTGGCGAGGAAGACATAATGGTGAGCCATTTGTCGTCCTTTCAAGTATGTTGAGATGGATGGGGAAATCCACGAAACCCTATGTCAGGCGTTCGAAGCCGTTAAGGTCAAGGACGTGGCTCCAGTAATGACCGAGAAACCAGAGATGACTCTCTCTTCCTTCAAGGAAGCCCAGGCCGTTGTTCAAGTCGGATCTACCCCAGGCTGGGGGCAGGTTCTAGAAATACCTAACAAACAGGACAGGTTTGGGTTAGGATACTCTCCTGCAGCTGAAGCCTCCTCTTCTCACAGTGTGTCCCGGGGTAAAGGGCCAATCCAGTTTACCAGTGGCGGGGTCATATTTGAGAGTGTCAACGCAGTGTCTGAAGACGGCGAAGACAGCGATTGCGACCTAGACTCTTGGATCCAGCCAAGCAAACCAGGAGAGAGCCTCAACAACTGGTCCATCAGGGATACCATCCAAGTGACAGGCAAAGAGTAATGATTTACTTTCTCCAATTATTTTACAACCCTATGTCCTACCCGGGGCATAGTGGTTTTATTGTCAGGGCCTTGTTTGATTATGTACATGCATTTTACCAATAAATCAAAAGGCGTTTTTCTTCGCATTCAAATATTGAGATCTTTGTTATTCCTGTTTTATATTTGCTTTGAAAAACAACAAAATGGAAATGAGGTTTGTGCTAACCTGCATATCCTTATTTTAAGCTTAACCCTTGTTATTGCAGGATCCACATAGCAGATGACATCGACTCTGGACCTTCTACGACTCACTTCGACTTCGATTGCCCGATCTATCAAGCCGAAGAAGAGATTGATGAAGACGAAGACCTTCTCGAAGAGTTGGCCCGCTTGTTGAAACAAGAAGAGAAAGTTATTCTGCCTCATGAGGAAGAGATTGAGATTGTGAATCTAGGTTCTGAAGAGTTGGTCAGGAACGTCAGGATAGGGGCTGCATTGCAGAGTGATGTCAAGCAGAGATTAGTCGAGATGCTGAGAGAGTATAGTGACATCTTTGCTTGGTCATACGAAGATATGCCCGAACTTGATACTGACATCGTGGTCCATCACTTGCCGCTACGAGAAGATTATCCTCCCGTTAAGCAGAAGCTTAGGAGGACACGACTAGATATGGCCGTTAAGATCAAAGAAGAAGTGCATAAGCAGCTTGATGCTGGCTTCTTAGCGGTCACTACTTACCCTCTGTGGGTCGCCAACATAGTGCCTGTACCGAAGAAGGACGGTAAGGTACGAATGTGCGTCGATTATCGGGATTTGAATAGGGCGAGCCCTAAAGATGATTTCCCGCTCCCTCATATTAATGTGTTGGTCTACAATACAGCTCAGTTCTCCGTATTTTTGTTCATGGATGGCTTCTCCGGCTACAATCAGATTAAGATGGCGCCGGAGGACATGGAGAAAACTACGTTTATTACACCTTGGGGAACGTTTTGCTAAAAGGTAATGCCTTTCGGTCTGAAGAACGCAGGGGCCACTTACCAATGAGCAATGGTTACTTTGTTTCATGATATGATTCATCATGAGATTGAAGTCTATGTTGATGACATGATTGTAAAGTCCCAAACGGAGGAGGGACATCTGGTCAATTTGCTGAAGCTTTTTGAGAGGCTTAGGAAGTTCAGGTTGAGGCTGAATCCTAACAAGTGTACTTTCGGAGTACGGTCTAGAAAACTACTGGGGTTTATCGTGAGTGAAAGGGGCATTGAGGTTGATCCTGCGAAGATAAAAGCAATACAAGAAATGCCAGCGCCAAAAACCGAGAAAGAATTTCGTGGTTTCCTGGGCAGAATAAACTACATTGCAAGGTTTATTTCTCAGCTCACGGCCACGTGTGAACCGATGTTCAAACTGCTAAAGAAAGATCAGGTGATTATCTGGAACGAGGATTGCCAGAGGGCATTTGATAAGATAAAACAGTATCTACAGGAACCTCCGATCTTGATACCCCCAGTGGCCGGAAGACCCTTAATCATGTACTTGACAGTTCTTAAGAATAGTATGGGGTGTGTTCTCGGTCAGCACGACGAGACGGGCAGAAAGGAGCATGCCATTTACTATTTGAGTAAAAAATTCACAGACTGTGAATCCCGTTACTAGATGCTGGAGAAGACGTCTTGTGCACTAGCCTGGGCTGCCAAACGTTTACGACAGTACATGCTCAATCACACAACCATGCTAATTTCAAAGATGGATCCGATCAAGTACGTCTTCGAGAAGCAAGTGCTTTCGGGCAGGATCGCCAGATGGCAAATGGTGTTGACAGAATTGACATTCAGTACGTTTCCCAGAAGGCCATCAAGGGAAGCGTATTGTCTGAATACCTTGCCGAACAACCGATCAAAGACTATCAGCCGATGAAATTTGAATTCCCTGATGAGGACATCATGTTTCTCAAGGAAAAGGATTGCGATGAATCGTTGCCCGACGAGGGTCCAGATAGGAAATCCCAATGGAAATTGTTATTTGACGGGGCGGTTAATTCTTACAAAAGTGGCATTGGGGCAATCATCACGACTCCCCATGGATCCCACATCTCGTTCACTGCTAGACTGACGTTTCCGGTCACCAATAACGAGGCAGAGTACGAAGCATGCATCAAGAACCTAGATGTATATGGTGACTCGGCGCTTGTGATCAACCAGATTAAAGGGGAGTGGGAGACTCGTCAATCGAATTTGGTGTCGTACATGAACTATGCTAGAAGGCTGCTTCCGTTCTTTGATCGAGTGGAACTCCATCATGTGCCCAGGGATGAAAACCAGATGGCTGATGCCTTAGCCACGTTGGCTTCGATGTATAAAGTCAATTTTTGGAATGAAGCTCCAAGGATTGTCCTTTCTCGTCTTGATAGACCTGCATTCGTCTTTGCGATCGAGGAAGCCTCTGATGGCAAACCATGGTTCCATGACATCCAGACTTTCCTTATGACTAAGGAGTATCCTGCGGGAGCGTCAACCCAGGATAAGAAGACTTTGAGGAGGCTGTCTGGAAATTTTTATCTCAATCCTGATGGAGTTCTGTATAAAAGAAACCATGATCTCGTGCTACTCAGATGTGTAGATGAGAAAGAGGCGAGTATGCTCATGGAAGAAGTCCATGAAGGCACATTTGGTACGCACGCCGGCGGGCATGCTATGACAAGAAAGATCCTGAGAGCAGGATACTACTGGCTGACGATGGAATCAGATTGCTTTAAATTCGCGAGGAGATGTCATAAATGCCAAATTTATGCTGATAAGATTCACGTGCCGCCGTGCCCGTTAAATGTCATGTCCTCCCCGTGGCCGTTCTCCATGTGGGGCATCGACATGATAGGCAAGATCGAGCCCACCGCTTCTAACGGTCATCGCTTCATTTTAGTAGCCATCGACTACTTCACCAAGTGGGTGGAGGCAGCCTCGTATGCTAACGTGACCAAGCAGGTGGTGGCTAAATTCATAAATAGGGACATCATCTGTCGATACGGAATTCCCGAGCGAATCATTACTAATAATGGTTCAAATTTGAATAACAAGATGATGAAGGAGTTGTGCCAAAGTTTCAAGATTGAACACCACAACTCATCTCCTAACCGGCCGAAGATGAATGGCGTCGTTGAAACGGCTAACAAGAACATTAAGAGGATTGTGCAGAAGATGGTTGTGACCTATAAAGACTGGCACGAGATATTTCCATTTGCACTGCACGGTTATCATACAACGGTACGTACATCAACCGGGGCAACTCCTTTCTCACTAGTGTACGGTATGGAAGCCGTCCTACCGTTAGAAGTTGAGATTCCTTCTTTACGAGTTTTGGTTGATGTGAAACTCGATGAGGCAGAATGGATTAAGAACCGACTAAACCAACTCAGCCTGATGGATGAAAAGAGGTTGGCATCAATTGCATATGGTCGCTTGTACCAAAGCCAGATGAAGAAAGCTTATGATAAGAAGGTGCGTCCTAGAAGCTTTCAGACGGGTGATCTCGTCCTGAAGAAGATTCTTCCTCCACACTCCGATCACCAGGGCAAGTGGACTCCCAATTACGAAGGTCCGTACATCATCAGCAAGGTCTTCTTGGGAGGAGCCTTGTTGTTATCCACGATGGATGGCGAAGATTTTGCATCCCCGGTGAACGCGGATGCAGTTAAAAAATACTTTGCTTAAAAAATGACCCGCTGGAAAGAAAAAGAATATCCAGGCAAAAATGGGGCATCCCGACGAACCATAAAAAAGGAAAAAGGTTCGGGCAAAAATTAGGGATATAAAGGAAAAAATGTACACCCGCAAAGTCGAAAACCTGGAAGGGCGACTTTGGCAAAAAGGGTATCCCGGTGAATCGAAAACCCGAAAGGGCGATTCAGGCAAAAGTTAGGGATTCGAAAAAGCAAATGAATGTGTTCCGCGTATGGACTTTCATTGTTTAGTGGTTTGGAAGACCTGAGGGCCGTTTATATGAATCAATCTCTTTTGAAGCTGAAGCATCGGAGAAGTATCAAAGTCGAGTGGGTCATAGAGGGATCAACTCATGGTGTTCGTCTACGCCTCATTGTCGACATTTGTGTATATACTGATGTATATTTATGTTTTTATTTGCGCGGCTTCCTCATTCCAGGAGCTTGCATCTGTTGTAAAACATTTTCACCCATTCAGGGGTTCGTTATCAATAAAATGTATACTATTCAGCAATTATATTTGTTTGCTTAGCATCTATCTGTTGTGTTTGCGAAAAAGAACGCGGATGTTTTTGATAAAATGTGCATACATAAACTTACTGGCCTAGGCCACTGATTGTTGAAACAATGAATTACTTGAGCATTGCCACAAGATGATAACCTTGATAGGTCCCTTTGAGAAGGGTATCTTGTCTGTTTGTTTGTGTTGTTGCAGGTATAGCATATTTCAGGTAGTACGCCGTATGCGTTCTCGAGCAGGATGATTCCTTCTTCTCCAGCAAGTTCAGCAGCATCTCCCCACAGAGTCCGAACATGAGATCGTAAGCATTGATATGTCTCCCCCAAACAGAGAAGATTCTCTCCCCAATCAGATGTATCCTGAAGGATCGTCGTCTCCCCAGCTGAGTCATATACTGAAGTGTACATCACTCGATAGTACAGACTGAAGTCTCCAGGAGAATTGAAATTCCCCACAAAGTTGTACTCTCCCCTGTAAGCAGGATGATTCCTCCTTCCCCAGCCGAGTTTGCAGATCCCCAAGAGAGCCGAGTTCTTGGAAAGCAGTTGGGGCCATGATTGGTTTTCCCTAGTAGAGTGTTGAACACCTGATGCTAGATTTCCCCACCGGAGTCGGTATCTCCAGGAAAGTTTGATGCGAAGACCGTGCAGTTCATTTTTGCGATTGATATCGTTTCCTCAGCAGTTGTGGTTCGTACACCTAGATAGAACTTTGTTCCCCTACAGCAGTCGACTGAAGTTCGTTTCCCCAGGCGGAGTCCAATTGAGATTGGTGTGATTTCTTCTCCTCGTCAAGATGATTCCTTCTTCCACCAGAGTGGTTCTTTCTCCTTGACAGGAGGCTTTTCCCTTCAGCATTTATTTTGCTGATGGGGTCGTAGCATTTTGCATGATTGCATAGCATTTACCCTAAACGCGTAGCATTCCCACCGGGTGGAGCATTGCGCCAGAGTCAAACATATGCATATGAAACATGAGCTAGGTCGTTACCATCCTTGATTTGCAGGTATTCCCCAGCAAAGTCGCTTGCCCAAGATGATTCTTGAATTCTCCAGCGAAGGTGCTTGCTTAAGATGATTCTTAAAATCCCCGGTGAAGTCGCAAGAGAGGGTTGCTCAAGTTGATGCTTAGAGTCTCCGGTAGAGTGTTTGCGCAGGATGATTCCTGAAATCTCCCGCAGAGTTATTGGTTCAAGATGATTCTTGAAGTCCCCGGCGGAGTTATTTGTCCAAGATGATTCTTGCAGTCCTCAGCAGAGTTGATTCACCCAGAATGATTTTTGGATCCCCGAAGCAAAGTTACTTGATAGTTCTCTAGAATCCCCAGCGGAGATGTGTCATCCCCGGCAGGTTTTTGAACAGCGAAGTTGAAATTTCCTTGAAGACTTGATGATTGAAGTCCGGCCGCGGTGCCGAAACCCCAGACTTATTGACGAAGTCTAACTGCGATGTCAAAGCAGTTCTCCCAGCTGACGCGGAATGTCTGACGGTAAAAGAATGCGTATCCTTAGTGGTTCCTGATTGATTAAGGATTCCATTTGAAGACTTACTGATGAAGTCCAACTGTGAAGTCGACGCAGTTCTCTCAGCTGATGCAGAGTGCCTGATGGCAGAAGTTTGGATATACCTATTTGGTTCATGATTGACCCAGGATTCTATTCCCGACTTACTAACGAAGTCCGGCTGACGCCCAAGATGTTCTGGGAATGCCTGACGGCATAACCGACCATCCATTACCAGTTACCGTGTAACTGGTGACCCCTTGATGACTTGAGGACGAATATCTACAGCAAAATCAGATGATTATCCTGACTGAGATTTGAGGTTAGACCTTTCACCAGTTACCGTGTGACCAATTCCCCAGCAGAGTTGTCGTGCAACTGGCATGCTCAGTTTTGAAGATGTTCCTACCAATCCCAGTATTGTTTATGTAACACCCATTTTAATTATTTAGTCATTTTATTACTATTTTAATTATTATATGTTGGTGTGCCCTTTGGTGGGGGTGTGTTTGGTGATGATTGGTGGGTATCCCTGATATGGGAGGATTATTGGTGGTGAATTGGTGTGAATATAATAATAAAACAAATAGTAGTAATATGGTGGTATTATTATTATTATTATTATTATTATTATTATTATTATTGTTATTATTATTATTAATTGTAGTAATATTATTAATATTGGAGAATATTATTATTATTAATATTATTACTATTATTATAACTATTAGTGGGAGAATATTATTATGATTAGTATTATTATTATTAATAATATTATTGGTGGAGTATTATTACTATTATTATTAATATTATTATTGTGGGTGAAATAATATTATTAATATTGCTATGTGTATTATTATTATTATAATGATTATTATAATTATTTATATTAGTAATATTATATTAGTATTACCATTAAGATTATTATTATTATATTATTTTATTAAGTTATTATTATTATTAAGAGTAGATAATTAAAATAGGGAATGTGAGGGGTTAGTGGGTTTTTTTACGATACATTTGGAGAGTTGGGAGAAAGAACGAGAGAAGTGAGAAGAGCGTAGAACGAGCAAAGGAACGAGGAACGGAAGAGAAAGGAGAAAGCCAAGAGACCAAATCTAGGAGGATTTCCATCGATCAAACCGATTAACAAGGTAAGGGGGGAGAAACTTGATTGGGATGGTATTTACATGTATAGGGTAGTGGAGATTCCTTAACCCCGTAGGAATGTATCGGTGTATGAAGTTTTATGTTGTCATGCCTATAATTGTTTATTGATGTTGAGAATTGGTATTTGATAAACCAATGAGGAATTGATATATGTCGATGTTGATGAATTGTTGTTTTTGGTGAGTTTGGGGTATTGGTTGGGTTTACGGTTTTAGGGAAGTTCCTGTATAACCTCTGTGGTTTGGATAATGACCATGAGTATTGGTGAGATTTTGTGTAACCTCTGTGGCTTGGGTAATGATCATGATATAGGTTCTGAGATGTAGTTTAAGGAACAATTGATTAGAGTAGTGTGTGATAGTTGTAGTAATGATAGGGCAGAGGATGGATGAAGAGTGATAAGTTTGGAATTGAGCAAGATGACAGTGTTGGACAGTAAGGGTGGGTTTTCGTATGATCATTGTGATGGTGTAATAGTGCATGATGGGTAGGATCACATTTAGGATAGAAACCCCTAAATGCCATGGTTTTGAAAAGTATGGTTATATGATATATGATGACATGATCTTTAAAAATATGTTGTTGGCTGTTATAATTGTCATATTATGGTAGGATTCCGAATTCTGAAACCGGTGCTTTTTACGGAATTGAAATCGGAGATCCGGAAGGCCTCCAACGATGGAAAACATAGAATTTTCTGCATTCTGCGCTGTTTGCGTCGACTCAAAGCTGTATATTGGTGAATTTTCTGTTTTGACGATTTTGGCCATAACTTTTGATCCGTAAGTCGGATTTAGTCCCCGTTCGATGCGTTGGAAATCTCTTGAATAGATCTATAACATGGTATAAATAATATAGTTATTTGCCAAATATTTTTATATCCAATATTTTTGGGGAGTCATTGTTTAATTAAATAGTAACTAAACCATGGATCGATTGAAATGATTTATTGATTATTCACTTGAGTTTAATTGTTGTGCACTTATTGTGCTTGTGTTTATTGGTGGTGTAATATATATAATGTGTGGTGATGTGATCAGGAGGATCGTGTGCATTTAGTGTGCTTGAGTTTGTTTGTCGTGCATTGTTGTCGTGCATTGGTGTCGTACATATCATGGTGTTTGGTGGGATGAATCATTGCTCAGGAGGAGTGTATGTGATTCATCCGTACTCCTTTGTGGAGAATGGTGGGGATAAATCATATCTCAGTAGGAGCGTAAGTGATCTGTCGGGGATAGATCATATCTCAGTAGGAGCGTGAGTGATCTGTCCAAGATTCGATTGAATGAACCAATGAGTCGGTACCGCATGCATGGTGTTGAGTTGCATATTTGCATTATAATATGTTATATTGTAATTTGAACAATAGGTTCGTGATTGGTGTTGTGGGGTGAATATTGGTGTGTTGGTGTTTTACTACCTTGTTTACATGTATTATATTACCAATATATTTTTGATCATGTTTTCTCACCCCTTTGTTGTTGTTGTGGTTTGTGCTTCCTCGGAAGTACAGATAATTCAGGTACATAGATAGCTTGGATAGTGGTGTGCAAGTCGAGTCTTAGGATGCTCTGATACGTAACACGGGATATGGGTGTTTTATTTGTTTATGTTAAACTTGTTGAAAATCTTGTGACGTATCACATTTTGGTGAATTATAATAATAGAGATTTTATGTAAATCTGGCGGATGGCCGAGAATGTTGGAATAATAATTTCCGCTGTATTATTTTGAAAATAATGAATAAAGTATTTTTGATAACTATTGGTGATGTGATATCCCACTATTTTTGTGAAACTCTGATGTTTATTTATAATATTTATAATTTATTCAATTTGGGAAGTGGGGTGTTACAATTGGTATCAGAGCAGGTCGGTTCGTCCGGCCAATGTTGTCTAGTGTTGTTGTTCCCTGGTATGCGATATGTGTGTAAAAACACTGTCGGTACATGTTGTTGTTTAAACTTTGTCGGTAGAAGTGAAATGATTCTAGTGGGGGAGAAGTTGGTATTTCTCCGGAATGCTGCAGTGTTGTGGCTTAGTGTGTTACGCTCTTATAGTTTGGTAAAGATAATTTATACCCCATCATGATTTTCAGCTGTCTATTGACAAATTGAGAAACTGATCACCCTCAATCTCTTGTTAATAGTAGACGGGATTGTGTTGGATGGGATAGACGTGTCTTGCAAGCTTAGGTGGTGTGAGCAATGAATTTTCTGGAGTTAAGCTAAGTGCTTAAGGGATTATTTTGAGGAGTTGGCGTAAGACGGTGTTGAGGTGTGTATTTTGACGGAAACTTTAAATGTTAAGGAAAGTGAGAAATTGGGGTTTATCACTTAATTGTGATTGTCCGGAAGTTTTCCTGAGGAGGTAAATGGTTTACTATCGGAATGTGAAGTAAAGCTTACACATTGACTTCGTTCTTGGAACTAGTCCGATATGGGTGACTCCATATTGTGTGTTTGCATTGGGATTGAGAAAGTTAAAGAGTCAACTTGAAGACCTGCTGGAACAGAGGTTCTTTTGTTTGAGTGTGTTACCATAAGGTGCACCAATTTTGTTGGTTAGACAGACGAAAGGTTTTGTGAAGCTTTGGATGAACTATGGATAAGTGAACAAGGTGACTATAAAGGATAAGCGTTCGCTTCCAAGAGTTGATGAGTTGATGGATCAACGGGCTGAAGGATGTGAGTTTTCCTTGGTCGTGTGAGCTCGGGTAGAGCTATCATGGTTGTGGTATCAAAGGTCGAAGTTGTATAGCAATGGGAGGCTCCAAGATCTGCTGTTGAGATTGGGAGTAATTGGGTTTTAAAATATTTAAAGATTGAAAGTGTGTTGGATGGTCTCCTAGGTATGAAATTGTTGTTGTACGCTGAATTCCGATATCGCAGCTTTTTTTACGGAATCGAAATCGGACGTCGTAGAAATCATGTTTAATGGTTCTAATTCGAGGCTATATGTTAGGTGAGTATGAGTATGTGTTTGTTTCGAAGAAAGGAATTGAATCGGTCGAATTTTCGGACAAGAATGCAAAATCCCGTAGTAGTTTTTCGGCAAAATTCTGGTTTTTCGGAAAACTTCGAAAATTCATAACTCGTGAACCGTATGTCCGTTTTGACCCCCGTTTGAAGCGTTGGAGAGCTAACGAGATGCTCTTTCCGGGGAAAATTGTTTTTATGTCAGTAGATGATCCAATTATAGCATAATATTCGAAACGTGTAATTTGGTCAACTTTTACCGTCGTGATCGGGTGCGTTTGATGTGTTATCTTACTGTATGTTTTCGGTATATACTGTGGTAGCTGATGCTTCGATTTGGAAACCTTGTTTGTACCGAGGAAAATGGCGAAAAGAGTTGGAACCGGTTGGGAAATTTTGTGATGCGAGTCTGGTCTGTGAAGAGACTTCTTATGGAGTTAAGCCTTGTATGTTAGACCGTACTAGTAGTATTCTTGAGGAGATTCGAGGAGGTCAGAAATCTGGGTTGAGTTGGTGAATTAGTTGGAATTGATAAATCAGAGTCGAAGAGTGGATTGTCGGGTTTGTGGAAATAGTACCATGATATGTTGTGATGGGGTATGTGGACCGGATGTTGTTGAGGGGAGTAGGAGTACTCGTGAAGAAATACATTGAGGTGGATGGAGTGTCCATCCCAGTGCTATGAAGAAGTAACCGAATTTGATTAGATTGTTTTGGTGACCATAGATAAGGAGAGGAGTGGTTGAGGTTGAATATACTGGTTAGAATTGTTGGAATTCGAAGAGTGAACATCAGAGACTGTTGAGTCTGATGCAGTCGTTGAATATTCCAGAGTGGAAATCAGGTAGTATTTTCACGGATTTGGTGTTGAGATTTCTAAAGAATTGGAAAGACATAATTTTAATTTGGATTGTTGTGAGTGGATGAACTATTCCGTGTTAAGGATATATGAGATACATATTAAGGAAGTAGTGAAGTTGGATGAGATACTGTCGAATGTTGTGTTAGATTGAAATTTGAGGTTTATATTGAGATGTTGGAGGGGCTTACAGGAAGCTTCAGGTACTAAGTTGAAGTTGAGTTCGACTTACTATCTGCAAACTGATGGTCAGTCAGAGAGGACTATTGAGTCTGTAGAGAATTGGTGAGAGCTTGGGTGTTGGATCAAGGTGGATCGTGGGATGAGTAATTACCGTTGATTGAGTTACCTATAATAACGATTACCATCCTAGTGTCAGAATGGCACTATATATGGCTTGGTGAGATAGGGAGTGTAGGACTCTTCTGTGTTGGAATAAGTCGAGTGGGAGTGTTGTGCTCAAACCTAGAATTATGCTTGAGATGGCTGAGAAGATCAAGAGGATATAAGGAAATATGTGTTTTGAGAGTCACGTCGGTGACTGGTGCTGGTCGGGCTTCGAAATCTCGGAAGTTCGCACTGGGTTCTGTGGTTGTATCAGAGTAGCGCAGCGGAGGCATGGGAGGAGTAACATGTTAGATTGTTTTGCCGTTGTCGCTGTGAATTGGCATGACGTGTTTCATGTGTCTTCGTTGAGGAATTACATTGAATCAGGTGGGTGATGTACCAGTGAAAAATAATTCGATTGCGGAGGCATTGCTAGTTCGTTTGATGAACGAGAAACAACTCCGAGGGGAGGAGATAACTTTGGTGAAAGTGGCTTGAGGGGGGTGCTGCAGAAGGCAATGTGACCTGAGAATTGGAATGAAGGATGCGGGAAGCGTATCCGGAACTATTTCCATCAGGTAATTTTCGAGGACAAAAATAATTAAAGTGGGGGAGAGTTGTAACACCCATTTTAATTATTTAGTCATTTTATTACTATTTTAATTATTATATGTTGGTGTGCCCTTTGGTGGGGGTGTGTTTGGTGATGATTGGTGGGTGTCCCTGATATGGGAGGATTATTGGTGGTGAATTGGTGTGAATATAATAATAAAATAAATAGTAGTAATATGGTGGTATTATTATTATTATTATTATTGTTGTTATTATTATTATTAATTGTAGTAATATTATTAATATTGGAGAATATTATTATTATTAATATTATTACTATTATTATAACTATTAGTGGGAGAATATTATTATGATTAGTACTATTATTATTAATAATATTATTGGTGGAGTATTATTACTATTATTATTAATATTATTATTATGGGTGAAATAATATTATTAATATTGCTATGTGTATTATTATTATTATAATAATTATTATAATTATTTATATTAGTAATATTATATTAGTATTACTATTAAGATTATTATTATTATATTATTTTATTGAGTTATTAATATTATTAAGAGTAGATAATTAAAATAGGGAATGTGAGGGGTTAGTGGGTTTTTTTACGATACATTTGGAGAGTTGGGAGAAAGAACGAGAGAAGTGAGAAGAGCGTAGTACGACCAAAGGAACGAGGAACGGAAGAGAAAGGAGAAAGCCAAGAGACCAAATCTAGGAGGATTTCCATCGATCAAACCGATTAACAAGGTAAGGGGGGAGAAACTTGATTGGGATGGTATTTACATGTATAGGGTAGTGGGGATTCCTTAACCCCGTAGGAATGTATCGGTGTATGAAGTTTTATGTTGTCATGCCTATAATTGTTGATTGATGTTGAGAATTGGTAATTGATAAACCAATGAGGAATTGATATATGTCGATGTTGATGAATTGTTATTTTTGGTGAGTTTGGGGTATTGGTTGGGTTTACGGTTTTAGGGAAGTTCCTGTATAACCTCTGTGGTTTGGATAATGACCATGAGTATTGGTGAGATTTTGTGTAACCTCTGTGGCTTGGGTAATGACCATGATATAGATTATGAGATGTAGTTTAAGGAACAATTGATTAGAGTAGTGTGTGATAGTTGTAGTAATGATAGGGCAGAGGATGGATGAAGAGTGATAAGCTTGGAATTGAGCAAGATGACAGTGTTGGACAGTAAGAGTGGGTTTTCGTATGATCATTGTGATGGTGTAATAGTGTATGATGGGTAGGATCACATTTAGGATAGAAATCCCTAAATGTCATGGTTTTGAAAAGTATGGTTATATGATATATGATGACATGATCTTTAAAAATATGTTGTTGGCTGTTATAATTGTCATATTATGGTAAGATTTCGAATTCTGAAACCGGAGCTTTTTACGGAATTGAAATCGGAGGTCCGGAAAGCCTCCAACAATGGAAAACACAGAATTTTCTGCATTCTGCGCTGTTTGCGTCGACTCAAAGCTGTATATTGGTGAATTTTCTGTTTTGACGATTTTGGCCATAACTTTTGATCCGTAAGTCGAATTTAGTCCCCGTTCGAAGCGTTGGAAAGCTCTTGAATAGATCTATAACATGGTATAAATAATATAGTTATTTGCCAAATATTTTTATATCCAATATTTTTGGGGAGTCATTGTTTAATTAAATAGTAACTAAACCATGGATCGATTGAAATGATTTATTGATTATTTACTTGAGTTTAATTATTGTGCACTTAGTGTGCTTGTGTTTATTGGTGGTGTAATATATATAATGTGTGGTGATGTGATCAGGAGGATCGTGTGTGTAACACCCCCTTTCTATACCCCCAAATAATACAATTAATCATTTAAGCATAATTCAAATTTTTATCAGAGTACATATAAGTCATGGCATAAAAGGGGTATGTCACATTATCACAAAAGAATTCAACGCATACAACACCTGCTCAATCAGATATGCAACAGCGGGTCAACACCCACAAGAAAATATTTAGAACAAGGCGGAAACATCTAAATATTCCATATTTCCAAGACATGTATTCACATATACAATTGTCATCCAACATGTTAACAAAACATAACATCAGCAGATACATACACAGATGTATCACAAAAGAATCAAAATAACTCCTATCTACCCGGTGCTACATATCAGAGCCGACCGACCAAAAAGAATGAAGTCACGCTTCACAAAAATGTCTCCAGCCATCTAATCTGCAATGCCTCATAGAGCATTATCAAACAGCAGAAGGGTGAGAAACAATATCATAATAAATAATGCATAAAGGCATGAATATATATATCGTATCAAGAATTATGCATCTTACGCATTCTCACCACAACTCACCTCGTTTATTGCAATGTATCTATATACAAATAGGACCCAAGCGTGCTCAATATGTATCATCAATGTGTATATCATTTCATAAACATACACACACATATATGTATATATTGTCCAACATCTACATTGTGCCAAATCATACATTTCACATTAATTCAACAAACGTACATAACATATTTATTTCACCATACATCATGCACAGAAGGTAAATGCAAATCATAGAGGCCAACTCGCTACTCTATGCAAATGCAACACAATATCGACCTAATCGTCCATCAGATTCTCCTAAGAATCAATTTACTCTCACCCCTCACGGGTATCCTATAACTCATTAGATCTTCCTAGAAATCACATCACTCATCAGACTCTCCTAGGAATCACACCATTCGTCAGATTCTCCTAGGAATCACATCGTTCGTCAGATTCTCCTAGGAATCACATCGTTCGTCAGATTCTCCTAGGAATCACATCGTTCGTCAGATTCTCCGAGGAATCACACCATTCATCAGATTCTCCTAGGAATCAGGTCATTCAGCAGATTCTCCGAGGAATCACATCTCTCATCAGATCCTCCTAGGAATCAGGTCACTCAGCAGATTCTCCGAGGAATCACATCTCTCATCAGATCCTCCTAGGAATCAATTCACCCTTCAGACTCTCCTAAAAGTCATATCACTCATCAGACTCTCCTAAGAGTCAATCAGCACAAGAATGTACTTCCTACACTTCTTGAAATGCATACATGCTTACAAACATACTCATGCATTCTTCACATTCATCGCATATATATATATTATGCACTCAACATATATGTATCAAAAAGAAAACATATATATATTCATCATCCATTCAAACCAATCACACATGGTTCACATTCACAAACAATTCCTTCATGCATTTCTAATCAATTTAAGCAAATGCACAAAATTGCCAAACGGCTACACCTCGCACCTCACAAATCATAAACTAGGATTCACGCCATACGGCTATCCACAACACATATGACAACACATAATCAGTCATTTCTGACAAGGAATGATCGCAACCAAACCACACAACCAATCCTCCATTAGAAAGCACAGGAAGATAAAATATGTTGCTGCATTCGCCAACCTTCGCCTGGCGAAGCCACGCAGCGAATGCTCGCTGGCCTTCGCCTGGCGAACTTCCCAGCGAAGTCCACTGGGAGTAATTCTGGAATTACTCGCTGAGGCTCGCTACACACTCGCCTGGCGAACCTTCGCCAACTAACCTCGCCTGGCGAACTTGCCAGCGAATACAGGGTGTTAGCTTCTGACTTGCTTCGCTACAGCTCGCTGGGCTTCGCCTGGCGAAGCTTCGCTGCCATTCGCCTGGCGAGCCTGTGAAGACAGAACTTCCATGGCTGTCTCAAGAGCCCAAACTCCACAAAATCAACCGATTAAATCCAAACCAGTCTCAGTGGCACAACCCAATCATCACCCGACTAAACTACATCGTCTAATCCGAGTTCTAACCGATTAAAACCTCATTCTACTCACAAAACCAACTTCTAACCTAAGTGGAAAAAAGAGTAGAAACCCTACACAATCCAAACACATACACATACAATCATACACATTAAAGAGATGATAGAGTTTCACACCCTTACCTAATTAATCGCAAGCTTTGGTTGATCTTGGTGAATCTAGGTTTTCTCCTCTTTCTCTTCTCTTTCTCCTCTTCTCCTTTCTTTCTCTTTTCTTTCTTTCTTCCTACTATCCTTTTTCTTTCCCTTCTATTTCCTCTTTAATATCTTTTCCCTTATTTTTCCAAAACATCCACTAATTCAATATCTCATAAATATCTCACTTATTATTAAAAATAGGAAATGTCCAAAATACCCTCCAAACTATTTCCTCCGAAACCTCTCAAAACCGGTTAAAATAGGATAATATGTAAATATAACATATTTCCGCACAATTTCTACATTCAAATAATATTCTCCCAATTAAATTAATTAGGGACCCAATAAAAGGGGATAATCGAAATCGGGGCGTTACAACTCTCCCCCACTCAGAAATTTTCGTCCTCGAAAATATCACCTGATTCAAACATACTGAACACGACTTTCGCGTCCTCTCCTTAATGCCCAAGTTACACACGATCACCCACACGCATACTTCCATATCACAATCACAGATATGCCATGTGACTCCTAAAAGACTGTCAACCCTCATCAATCTCCATTGGAGATTACGGGTACACCTCTTGTACCTCACCAGGAACAATATCTAGGCCATTCTACCCCGGTGATCTCTCCACTAGGAACGACACATAGTCATTCTACCCTAGAGAATACAACCATAACACTTACACCTCATCAGGAATGACATACTAGTCATTCTACCCCAATGAGCTCGAATCTCAGACACATACGTTGTCCAACGTCATCACCTTAAAGTCTTTATTCTCAATCACCGTCAAACCAACGGAATTCAAATCCCAAACACTAAGCGCACTCAAAAGAAACGAACGAATGAGTCGCTCCGATATCAATCATGACAACTAAAGGTGCAACATAAATAAAGCACATACCTCAAATCAAACGATCCGCATTGGTAGTGTCTGACCCTGCCAATGTAAACACTTTCCCACTTGCTGAAGCTTGTTTCGGTTTAGGACACTTCGCACTGATGTGACCCACTTCTCCACAATTGTAGCACTTCACTACATCCATTCTACAATCCTTAACATCATGCCCAAGAACTCCACAGTTAGAGCATTTGATCTTGGGCTTTCCACACATAAAAGACTTATGACCCATCTCGCCACACTTGTAGCATTTAATGGATCCAGAACTCCCTCCTCCAGATCTCTTAACAAAGTTTTCCCTATGCTTTCCCTTATCAGCTGGCGTCTCATAAGGTTCGCTCCTTACTTGTCGCTTTTCTTTCTCCTCCTTCAAACTCTTGTAGTCAGTAGAACGAGCTTTGCGATCTTCTTCAAAAATTCGGCAACATTCGGTCAAGTCCGAAAATCTCCTTATCCTCTGATAACCCACCGCTTGCTTGATCTCGGGACGCAAGCCGTTCTCATACTTAACGCACTTAGAAAATTCCGCCGTCACCGCGTCATAGTGAGGATGAAATTTTACTAACTCCATAAACTTAGCCGTGTAATCCACCACGGACATATTGCCTTGTTTCAACTCAAGGAATTCCATTTCTTTCCTTCCCTTCACACTCTCAGGATAATACTTCCTCAAAAATTCAGAACGAAATAAATCCCAAGTTATATCCTCGTCATCTACTTCAAGCACTTGTCTCATACCGATCCACCAGTCATCGGCTTCTTCCCGTAACATGTGAGATCCAAGTCTCACCTTATTGCCTTCAGCATAGTTCATAACTCTAAAGATCCTCTCGATCTCCTTCAACCAAATCTGGGAACCGTCTGGGTCAAACCTTCCTTTGAATACCGGCGGCTGGTTCTTTCTAAACTCATCATTAGCGTTCACATTCGGCGCACCCTGCACCGCTCTAGCCATCGCCTCCAATGCCGCAGCCATAGCATTGTCATTACGACCTGCCATATTCTGATTACTCACAAAATAACAGCAAGGTTAAACAACCGTTAACCAATCAAAACAACGAGACAGACACAACTGACTCAACACTGGCTCTGATACCACTTAATGTAACACCCCCTTTCTATACCCCCAAATAATACAATTAATCATTTAAGCATAATTCAAATTTTTATCAGAGTACATATAAGTCATGGCATAAAAGGGGTATGTCACATTATCACAAAAGAATTCAACGCATACAACACCTGCTCAATCAGATATGCAACAACGGGTCAACACCCACAAGAAAATATTTAGAACAAGGCGGAAACATCTAAATATTCCATATTTCCAAGACATGTATTCACATATACAATTGTCATCCAACATGTTAACAAAACATAACATCAGCAGATACATACACAGATGTATCACAAAAGAATCAAAATAACTCCTATCTACCCGGTGCTACATATCAGAGCCGACCGACCAAAAAGAATGAAGTCACGCTTCACAAAAATGTCTCCAGCCATCTAATCTGCAATGCCTCATAGAGCATTATCAAACAGCAGAAGGGTGAGAAACAATATCATAATAAATAATGCATAAAGGCATGAATATATATATCGTATCAAGAATTATGCATCTTACGCATTCTCACCACAACTCACCTCGTTTATTGCAATGTATCTATATACAAATAGGACCCAAGCGTGCTCAATATGTATCATCAATGTGTATATCATTTCATAAAAATACACACACATATATGTATATATTGTCCAACATCTACATTGTTCCAAATCATACATTTCACATTAATTCAACAAACGTACATAACATATTTATTTCACCATACATCATGCACAGAAGGTAAATGCAAATCATAGAGGCCAACTCGCTACTCTATGCAAATGCAACACAATATCGACCTAATCGTCCATCAGATTCTCCTAAGAATCAATTTACTCTCACCCCTCACGGGTATCCTATAACTCATTAGATCTTCCTAGAAATCACATCACTCATCAGACTCTCCTAGGAATCACACCATTCGTCAGATTCTCCTAGGAATCACATCGTTCGTCAGATTCTCCTAGGAATCACATCGTTCGTCAGATTCTCCTAGGAATCACATCGTTCGTCAGATTCTTCGAGGAATCACACCATTCATCAGATTCTCCTAGGAATCAGGTCATTCAGCAGATTCTCCGAGGAATCACATCTCTCATCAGATTCTCCTAGGAATTAGGTCACTCAGAAGATTCTCCGAGGAATCACATCTCTCATCAGATCCTCCTAGGAATCAATTCACCCTTCAGACTCTCCTAAAAGTCATATCACTCATCAGACTCTCCTAAGAGTCAATCAGCACAAGAATGTACTTCCTACACTTCTTGAAATGCATACATGCTTACAAACATACTCATGCATTCTTCACATTCATCGCATATATATATTATGCACTCAACATATATGTATCAAAAAGAAAACATATATATATTCATCATCCATTCAAACCAATCACACATGGTTCACATTCACAAACAATTCCTTCATGCATTTCTAATCAATTTAAGCAAATGCACAAAATTGCCAAACGGCTACACCTCGCACCTCACAAATCATAAACTAGGATTCACGCCATACGGCTATCCACAACACATATGACAACACATAATCAGTCATTTCTGACAAGGAATGATCGCAACCAAACCACACAACCAATCCTCCATTGGAAAGCACAGGAAGATAAAATATGTTGCTGCATTCGCCAACCTTCGTCTGGCGAAGCCACGCAGCGAATGCTCGCTGGCCTTCGCCTGGCGAACTTCCCAGCGAAGTCCACTGGGAGTAATTCTGGAATTACTCGCTGAGGCTCGCTATACACTCGCCTGGCGAACCTTCGCCAACTAACCTCGCCTGGCGAACTTGCCAGCGAATACAGGGTGTTAGCTTCTGACTTGCTTCGCTACAGCTCGCTGGGCTTCGCCTGGCGAGCCTGCGAAGACAGAACTTCCATGGCTGTCTCAAGAGCCCAAACTCCACAAAATCAACCGATTAAATCCAAACCAGTCTCAGTGGCACAACCCAATCATCACCCGACTAAACTACATCGTCTAATCCGAGTTCTAACCGATTAAAACCTCATTCTACTCACAAAACCAACTTCTAACCTAAGTGGAAAAAAGAGTAGAAACCCTACACAATCCAAACACATACACATACAATCATACACATTAAAGAGATGATAGAGTTTCACACCCTTACCTGATTAATCGCAAGCTTTGGTTGATCTTGGTGAATCTAGGTTTTCTCCTCTTTCTCTTCTCTTTCTCCTCTTCTCCTTTCTTTCTCTTTTCTTTCTTTCTTCCTACTATCCTTTTTCTTTCCCTTCTATTTCCTCTTTAATATCTTTTCCCTTATTTTTCCAAAACATCCACTAATTCAATATCTCATAAATATCTCACTTATTATTAAAAATAGGAAATGTCCAAAATACCCTCCAAACTATTTCCTCTGAAACCTCTCAAAACCGGTTAAAATAGGATAATATGTAAATATAACATATTTCCATACAATTTCTACATTCAAATAATATTCTCCCAATTAAATTAATTAGGGACCCAATAAAAGGGGATAATCGAAATCGGGGCGTTACAGTGTGCACTTAGTGTGCTTGTGTTTATTGGTGGTGTAATATATATAATGTATGGTGATGTGATCAGGAGGATCGTGTGCACTTAGTGTGCTTGAGTTTGTTTGTCGTGCATTGTTGTCGTGCCTTAGTGTCGTACATATCATGGTGTTTGGTGGGATGAATCATTGCTCAGGAGGAGTGTATGTGATTCATCCGTACTCCTTTGCGGAGAATGGTGGGGATAGATCATATCTCAGTAGGAGCGTAAGTGATCTGTCGGGGATAGATCATATCTCAGTAAGAGCGTAAGTGATCTGTCGGGGATAGATCATATCTCAGTAGGAGCGTAAGTGATCTGTCCAAGGTTCGATTGAATGAACCAATGAGTTGGTACCGCATGCATGGTGTTGAGTTGCATATTTGCATTATAATATGTTATATTGTAATTTAAACAGTAGGTTCGTGATTGGTGTTGTGGGGTGAATATTGGTGTGTTGGTGTTTTACTACCTTGTTTACATGTATTATATTACCAATATATTTTTGATCATGTTTTCTCACCCCTTTGTTATTGTTGTGGTATGTGCTTCCTCGAAAGTACAGATAATCCAGGTACATAGATAGCTTGGATAGCGGTGTGCAAGTCGAGTCTTAGGATGCTCTGATACGTAACACGGGATATGGGTGTTTTATTTGTTTATGTTAAACTTGTTGAAAATCCTGTGACGTATCACATTTTGGTGAATTATAATAATAAAGATTTTATGTAAATCTGGCGGATGGCCGAGAATGTTGGAATAATAATTTCCGCTGTATTATTTTGAAAATAATGAATAAAGTATTTTTGATAACTATTGGTGATGTGATATCCCACTGTTTTTGTGAAACTCTGATGTTTATTTATAATGTTTATATTTTATTTAATTTGGGAAGTGGGGTGTTACAGTTTACCTGTGCGGTTGGCAGATTGCCAGTTACCGCGTAACCAGTGATCCCTTGATGATTCAAGGATACAATGATATCAGATAAATTAGAGAATCATCCTGACGGAGGTTCAGATCAGTATTTCTCCAGCTAGTTGTTGTGCAGCTATTGTTTCGGTTTCCGAAGATTTGTCTCCATCAGAGTACCGTGTACTTGGGCAGTTGGCAAATTTCCGGGTTTGTTGGTATTCAACCGTCTCGTACCTTGATTGTTTGAGAACCGTTTGCTTCTCACCCAGTCAGGTCCAAGCCCTTTGAATAGAGGCAGTTGTTGCACCCCAAAATTTGCCCAACATTTCTTTACATAGCTTATGTTTCATTTCATTCACATTAGCATTATCATTTGCATTTCATTGACATGTATGCAGGAGATCAAGAGGTATGATTATCAATCAAGAGCTACACAAGACTTTGAAGCTAGTTAAGAAGGTTATTCAGATTTTCAAGGGTTGATATCCTTGTTAGAGAAGTTAAAAGATCCTCAGAGAGAGTGATTGAAGCCAAGTGTGTAGGTCTCCTAACTTGAGAGTTGTGGGAAGCCATCAGATGATTCTGAGGCCATGAAGATGGACTTGAGGTATTGAGAGAGCTCATGCGAAGTGTTAAAGATCACTTTGAGGCCTAGACAGGTCATTGTGCAAGATTAAGAAGGCTCAGCCATGAGTGGTGCAGCTAGGGTTTGACTGGGTCAACCCTAAGTCAACTGAGGATTTGAAGGAGGTTGAGACCTAATTCAAGATCCATGTGATCATGGATTGATACATTAAGATGTTATAAGGATGATTCTAAGGTTAACTCATCATGATTGAAGAGTTTGAGAAGTTTTAAGCTAGGGTTTCTAAGACTTGACAGTGTAAAATCCCCTAGTTTGACCCCTATCTTCAAGGCAATTTAGCTCAAGATGTGATTGTCATCTCATCTTGCCCCCAACATGATTTTTGTATAGCATGGTCTTAGCTTTAATTTGAGTGCTATAAGTCCTTGATAGGATTTGTAGAACTCAATGTATGGCTTTGGCAAGTTACAAGTCATCTGAGGTATGTGAATTTGGGACTTGAAAGTTACCCAACTTCCATGACACTTTTTCCCAAGAAGGATGATTCCTATGAACTTTTGGTCAACATGAATGTTGTTCCTTATCCTCTTAGCTTTCCATATAGTACTAGAAGTCCTTGATAGGATTTGTAGAACTCAAGTTATGGTTTTGACAAGTCAAGGGTATTTTGGGTATTTGTGATTATAGGTCATTTGTGATTATAGGTCATTTTCACCAACTTAGAGGCCTCAAATGAAATTTTGTTCAACTAGAAAGTTGTTCAAATGGAGTTTTAACCTTGACCATGCATCAAGGAGGCATTGAAATGGCTCAAGGAAGGATGTGGTTTGAGGAATTTTGAAAAAAGAAGAATTAAAGGCCTTTAATGACCAAAAAATTGAAATAATTCATTTTGTGTCCAAACAAGGCAAAATAATAGGTCATTTTGAATGGAAAAGTCATTTTAAGAACTTTGGCAATATTGGAATTTTGGTTTGAGGCCATTTTCATACCATTTCATGTTGTTTCTTCATGATGAAGCAACATATCAAACTCACACCATTGGCTTGTAAACAAGGAAATTAACATAACCAACTAATCCAATATCTCATGAGATGATGATTGCAAGCATTTTCATGCCCAAAGGGAGCAAATACACGATTTTGGCACATGGTATTTTGAAGGAGAAAGTGAAATTGCAAAATCTCCTATGGAAGGTTACAGAACTTTCTAGACATTTCCAATGAGTTCTATATAAGCATTAGAGTGTGTTCAGCCATTTTTTTGATGAAAATTGATCCCTGAAGCAGAGAGAGCCATTGAAAATTCAAGGGTGCAAGTTGAAATCGTATTCTGAGTTCAAGGCCAATCCAAGAGAAATTGAAGATTGCATTAGCTTGGGAAGGTGATTTGGAGTGAATCTGCGTCATCTTGAAGGTTGAATCGAGCAAGAAGTGCATCTGGTACAAGCTCAAATACAGGTTTTAACTTCTTGAAATTGCTCTCTAATTATGTGTTTTCAGTGAACTAGAAGCATGTGGTTAGGTTACCCTATTGATATAGATGGATTTAGGATGGTTAATTACACGGTTAGAGGCAATGCTAGGTGTTGTGCAACTTCTGTTGAGATGGATTTCTCATGATTCTTGGAGTGTTATTCATGATTGGATAGTGGAAATTGATCAGGAAAGAGTGAGGATTACATTAGTGTCATTAATTTTAAGAATCATGATGATCAAGATTTGGTGGATTTATGAAATTGCTATCGTGTTTGGAGATAGAGAAAGAATTAGGGAATTTAGATGATGGATTCGTGATCAGGATGAAAAATTGAGCAAGATGATGATTTGTTTTGTCATTTTTGATGACCTGAGAAGAGCACCTCATCGGAGAAGACGGTGGCGCTGCAACTCAGGCCACCGTCTGAGAACTCCCTCCATTTCAGTTCAAATTTGGGACGATAAGCCATAGCCATTGGATGAAGAGTGGACCTTTGACTCAGGCAAGGAACGGATGGCCACGATTGCATCTCAAAACCTGAAGGGAGACTTCTGAATGAAACGCACTGTTTCATTAATTGGCTTGGTTTGGGCTTAGTGCACAGATTGTTATCCACACCCCCTCCTGGCCAAATTCCTGAATTGAACTTGAATTAATTGCTATTCAGCACACACCTTTTATTATTTTTTTCTTTATTTCTTTTATTTTCCTCATTTCATGTAGTTTTGAAAATAATTCAAAAAAAATAGAAAAATGACTCAATTAATTCCAGGTTTTTTTTCCTTGATTCATGAATGGATCTAGAATTTTATTAAATAGAAATATTAGGAATTCATGCATTTTTGATTTTATGTGCATTTTTTGTATTTTAATTGACATTAAATCCATTATGGTTGATACCTTGTATTGCTGAATTTTGTGTGATCATTTGATGAAGATTTTTGAGTTGATTTTTTATGTGTAGCTAGTTTAGATATGTATTCTCCCGTTAGATTTTTCTCACATTTTTGTGATGAAATTAGGTAGTGATTTTAGGTTGAAACTTTAGGTGCTCTAGTTTTAGGGTTTAAGCTTAGTACCTTGTGATTTAGGATTTATTTCTAGGAGTTTGTTGATGATTCAACCCCTGGATTTTGTATGGTAGATTCATGATTGAATTAGGTTCCCATACTTATTTTTGTAGGATTTTACAATTGGTTTTAGTATTTTAGTTAGGATTAACTTTAGTACTAGGTTTTAGGTGATCCTAGCTTGCTAATTCACCTAGAATGATTTCTCTAGTTCCCTTAGATTAGGGTTTTGCCTCTCTTTCTCTTGGGTGATGATGAAGACATGTGTGGGCTGCTGAGAAATGCATGAAGAAGCTTGGATGTGAAGATTTTTCCCTTCTTTTGGTGTAGTTTTGTTTAGGTGTTAAGATTAGAGTTTGTAAGTAGAGCTTCTAGATAGATTCTCTTCTTTCATAAACATGGAAGGTGTTGATCACTTCCATTATTCTCTATGATGTAAGGTCCCCTTGTGAAGGCCTCATCCCTCCTTTGGTAGGATGTGTGGCTCTTCCCAAGTTGGTAGAACCTTTGAGGGTTCCTTTCTCTGATGATGGAGTGCTTAGTGGTGACCTTTGGTATTCACTTTGCTTTCCACTATCCAAACCTTGCTCTTGTTAGATGAATCTTTATCCCTTGCTAGAGGATGGAGTTCCTTGCTAGAAGATTAAAGATGCTAGAAGTTGATACTTCTCTGTATTTGAAGACTGTCATTGGAGCTGAAGCTTGAAGACCAAGAGGAACAAGTTGACACTTGTGAAGAAAAGCCAATTGGGATCAAATGGAGAGCTGAAGCTTGAAGTTGGAGAACAAGTTGATACTTGAGATTGATGTGTTGAAAGCTTGAAGAAGCAAGTTGATACTTGCCATTGAAGATGGTAGCCTTGAAGAGCAGTTACAGACTGAGGACTGAACTGCTGTCAGAGGAGAGCTTTGCTATGAAGCTGTGGGAGTGGTTGATCTGTTTTCTTTTCTTGTCTGTTTGCTTGTTGTGCAACTGTATGGATGTGACTTGTTTGATTTGCTTGATGCATTAGAATAAGTTCATATTTAGATTGATTTACTCTAGGAGCATGATTGCACTAGAGGTTGAGTTGCTCCCTCTGCTTGTATTTTTACTGTATGGCTTTGCTTGCGGGTATTCGGTAGAGCTCTGCTCCCTTGCCTATGTGGTTTGTTTTGCTTAAGGGCATCTTATTTCATTTCCTCTGTATGATTACAGTTACTCATATTTTGCTTGATAGCATGTTATTTCTGCTGTATGGTTACAGTTATTCATATCTGGCTTGAGGTCGAGACGAGCTTGTGGAGGCTGCTGCCCCACACACATTTCCTCCCTCACTTGCATTGCATGCATTTTACAGTTGTTTACTGTTTACTGTTTAGCTGATGCTTTATCTGTTTCTATTCACCCTGGCATGATCCCCTAGGAATCTCACTTCCTTTGACAAGGAAGTGATGATTAGAACTTTAGGTTGATACCTATGCATGATAACATCTAGGAGATCCTTGTTTCAAACCTCAACCATAGGATGAATCCTTGGCATGACAACATTAGGACTTGATAGTCTCCCCTTAGTTGAACATGTTCATTCTCTCTTCTCATCTCAAAAAAAAATAAAATACAGTAATAAAGGTTAACTGACATCGTACGTTACGAGCCTTAAGCTATCTGAGAAAGGATTGTTAGAGAGTTTCTTTTCAACAGTCTGGATGTTTAGTATGGCACCCTTTGGGTGACATGCGACGCATTCACTCTCAGGTCATAGTCTCTAGTGCGACATTGGTTGCAAACATCCATAAAAAATAGTTCTTCCGTAAAAGACAGAAAACAAACTTCAAACCTTTTTGCCCCGTGGGCCCATAATTCAATGGAAGCTTTTCTGAAGAAAAGAGTGTCGTTAACTCCCAGTTCTACCGCAAACGGTAATGCCTAAGTCTCCAAGGGTCAAGCTGCGTACACCAAACTGCTGGAACTGTTTGTTAACCCTACTCGAAAAAACAGATGAATCTGAATTCCCGTAATCCGTATTATCCCGAACTACGTAAGCTCTGATCTCTCATACCTGTTGAGAGTATGTAGGCACAATACTGACGTATTGGCGAGCCACCTTACCTGTAACCTGTAGTTGGTCAAACTACGTTGACTCTGATTTCTCATTTTCTGATGGGAATACGTAGGCATAAAGCGCGACGCTTTGCCGAGTCATTTTCTTTTCTTTTTCAGACCAGCCTTGATAGGTAGATAGTAAACAAACCCGTCAGATAAACACAACAAGCGTGGATCCCATCGAGTACGATGGACGTGAGGGGTGCTAATACCTTCCCCTTGCGTAACCGACTCCTGAACCTAGACAATGGTTGCGATGACCTTGTCTTATACCTTTTCGTCAGGTTTTTCCGATCGTTTCTTTTCCCGTTCTGAGGGATAAATAACGAAAGGTGGCGACTCTTCTGTTTTGCCAGCACCTTATTTTCGCGGTAGCGACAGCTGCGTCCGGAAGTCAAGCTGGGGATCGCTTATCAGAAGATCAGGAATTATCCGGAGCTGGTAAGCAGAAGCAGGATTTATGATAGTGATAATCGGGCCAGGATTGCACATTATAAGACTGTGAATGACCGTAAAGGTAAGCAAAGATTTGGTGGTACTCCTTACAGTATTCCTGCTGGTAAGGGAAAACATAAGGCCGCTACTGATAAGAAGTCCAGAGAAGGGAAGACATCTGCTGATTTGAAATGTTTTCGGTGTGGTGGTGCGGGTCATCGTGCTAATGAGTGTCCTAATGAGGTGAAGAAGTGTTTCAAGTGTGGTAAGCCAGGCCATGTGATAGCGGATTGCAGGGCCACTATGCTTACCTGTTATAACTATGGTGAGAAAGGTCATATCAGTACGCATTGTGAGAAGCCGAAGAAGTCTCAGGCGTCTCATTCCAGCGGTAAGGTATTTGTTGTGGTAGGAACTCAATCTGCCAGTGAAGAGCGTTCCATCAAAGGTACTTGTTTTATCAGTAATATTCCTTTGACTGCTATGATTGACACGGGTGTAACCCACTCGTTCATTTCTGTTGAGTGTGTAAAGAGAGTAGGATTGGTGTCGTCTACTCTTGAGCGACGGATGACTATTGAAACTCCCTCTATTGGTTCAGTGACTACTTCTTTGGTGTGTTTGAAGTGTCCACTGACTATTTTCGGTAGAGACCTTGGGGTAGATCTGATTTGTCTGCCACTTGGTAATTTGGATGTTATTCTGGGTATGAACTGGTTGGAGTTCAACCGAGTCTACATGGATTGTTTTTGAAAGGTGTTGTTGTTTCTTACTCCAGAAGAGGAAGCATTGGCGAATTCCTTGTCTAATAAGGAATTAAGGACCTTGTTGGAGGATGGAGCTAAAATGTTTGCTTTATTTGCATCATTATCTGTTGACAGCAAGACGTCAATGAAAGAGTTGGCGGTGGTGAATGAATTTCCCGAAGTGTTCCCTGATGATATTACAGAATTACCTCCGACGAGAGAAGTTGAATTTAGCATTGATCTTGTTCCTTGTATGAGACTTATATCTATGGCTCCGTACAGGATGTCAACAGTGGAATTGGCTGAATTGAAATCTCAGATTTGAGAATTGTTGGATAGAAAGTTTATCAGACTGAGTGTGTCGCCGTGGGGAGCTCCAGTGCTGTTGGTAAAGAAGAAGGATGGTAGTATGCGTATGTGCATCGATTACCGTCAGTTGAATAAAGTAACCATTAAGAATAAATATCCTCTTCCAAGGATTGATGATTTGATGGATCAATTGGTGGGAGCTTGTGTGTTCAGCAAAATTGACTTGAGGTCAGGTTACCATCAAATTAGAGTGAAAGAAGGTGATATTCAGAAGACGGCATTTAGAACCAGATATGGACATTACGAATATGCTGTAATGCCTTTTAGAGTGACTAATGCGCCGGGAGTATTTATGGAGTATATGAACTGAATCTTCCATTCTTATTTGGATCAGTTTATTGTTATGTTTATTAACGATATACTGATTTATTCTAAGTCTGATGAAGAGCATGCAGGACATTTGAGAATTGCTTTGCAGGTGTTGAAAGATAATAAGTTGTTTGCTAAACTATCTAAGTGTGAGTTCTGGTTGAAGACAGTGAGTTTCTTGGGGCATGTAATATCCGGTGATGGTGTAGTGGTGGACCCATCGAAAGTGAGTGCAGTGTTGCGGTGGGAACCGCCAAAGATAGCGACAAAGATTAGAAGCTTTTTGGGTTTGGCAGGATATTACCGAAGGTTTATTGAGGGGATTTCTAATTTGGTGTTGCCCTTGACTCACTTGACGAGAAAGGATCAAGTTTTTGTGTGGGATGTTGCTTGTGAAGAAAGCTTTGAAAAACTGAAGAAGAAGTTGACTACGACACCGGTGTTAGTGTTGCCGACTCCGAGTGAACCTTTTATGGTGTACTGTGATGCGTCTAAAATGGGATTAGGCGGAGTTCTTATGCAGAATGGTAAGGTGGTGGCATATGCTTCGCGGCAGTTGAGGGTGCACTAAAGGAATTACCCTACTCATGACCTTGAATTGGCTGCGATAGTTTTCGTGTTAAAGATCTGGAGGCACTATTTGTATGGTTCGAGATTTGAGGTGTTCAGTGATCATAAAAGTTTGAAATATCTGTTCGATCAGAAAGAGCTAAATATGAGACAGAGAAGATGGTTGGAATTCTTGAAGGATTATGATTTCAGCTTAAATTATCATCCAGGAAAGGCAAATGTAGTAGTCGATGCTTTGAGCAGAAAAAAAATCCATGTGTCGGCTTTGATGGTGAAAGAAATGGAACTAATTGAGAAGTTTAGAGATTTGAGCATGGTTTGTGAAATTACGGCAGGTGGTGTGATGTTGGGAAAGTTGCAAGTGAACAATGATTTCTTGGATATGATTAGAGAAAACCAAAAGCTAGATGTGAAGTTAGTGGATTTGGTGCCTAGAGTAGGAAGTGACTCCGATAGTGATTTTAAGTTGGATAGTGGTGTGCTGAGATTCAGAGGCAGGATTTATGTGTCGGATAATGACGAACTGAAAAGGTCAATTCTGAATGAAGGACATCGTAGTAGTTTGAGTATCCATCCGGGAGCTACGAAGATGTACCACGATTTAAAGAAGTTAGTTTGGTGGTCCGGTATGAAAAGAGATATAGCTCAATTTGTTTACGCCTGTTTGACATGTTAGAAATCAAAGGTGGGACATCAGAGACCCTCTGGAATGATGCAACCTTTGGAAATTCTGGTTTGGAAATGGGATTGTATAACCATGGATTTTATTACGGGTTTGCCGAATAAGGCGAGAGGATTTGATGCTATTTGGGTAATTGTGGATCGACTTACGAAGTCTGCATATTTTGTGCCGATTAATACCAGCTTTCCGTTGGTGAAGCTGGCAGAGATTTATATTTGGGTAATTGTGAAGCTACATGGTGTTCCGTCGAGTATCGTGTCGGATAGAGATCTGAGGTTTACTTCAGAACTTTGGAGGAGTTTACAGGAAGCTTTGGGTACTAAGTTGAAGCTGAGTTCAGCTTACCATCCACAAACCAATGGTCAGTCAGAGAGGACTATTCAGTCGCTGGAGGATTTTCTGAGAGCTTGTGTGTTGGAAAAGGGTGGTGCATGGGATACTCATTTACCATTGATGGAGTTCACGTACAATAACAGTTACCATTCTAGTATCGGGATGGCGCCATTTGAAGCTTTATATGGTAGAAGATGCAGAACTCCTCTGTGTTGGTATGAAACAGGTGAGAATGTGGTATTGGGACCAGAAATTATGCAGCAAACTACTAAGACAATTCAGATGATCCGTGAGAAGATGAAAGTGTCTCAGAGTAGGCAGAAAAGTTATCATGATAACCGAAGAAAAGAACTGGAATTCAGTGAAGGTGATCACGTGTTCCTAAGAGTTAACCCAGTGACCGGTGTGGGTCGTGCGTTGAAGTCCTAGAAGCTGGATCCTAAGTTTATTGGACCATATCAGATTTTGCAGAGAATTGGTGTTGTAGCTTAAAAGGTGGTGTTGCCGCCTGAACTGTCGAATTTGCATGACGTGTTTCACGTGTCACAACTTTGAAAGTATGTCTCGGATCCATCTCATGTGATTCAGAGAGATGAAGTTCAAGTCTTGGAGAATATTACCGTTGAGACGATGCCGTTGAGGATCGAAGATCGTAAGATGAAACAACTCCGAGGGAAGGAGATATCTTTGGTGAAAGTGGTTTGGGGAGGTGCTGCAAGAGGCAGTGTGACCTGGGAATTGGAAAGAAGGATGCGGGAAGCGTATTCGGAATTGTTTGCATCAGGTAATTTTTTAGGACGAAAATAATTAAAGTGAGGGAGAGTTGTAACACCCATTTTAATTATTTAATTATTTAGTCTTTTTGGTGTTATTTTATTTTGGTGTGTCCTTATGTGGGGGTGTGTCTGAGTGCGTTGGTGGGTGTCCTTGATTTATAGGGGATTGGTTAATAAAAGGTAGACTCTAATATTAATATAATATGATTAATGGTGGTGATAATTTAATAATTAATAGTAATATTATTATTATTATTATTATTGGAATAAATAAAGTAAGGATTTAGAAATATAAGAGGGGTTTTGGGGTAGAAAGGAGAAGAGAACACGATAAACAGTTTTAGAGCAAGGTTAAGGAGGAAAAACAAAGAGGAAGAGGAAGAAGGATAAGGCTGTCAAATTCTTGGGGATTCTTCATCAATCGAAGCAATTAATCGAGATAAGGGGGAAGAAACTGATTGGGATTGGTATTTTACATGAATTGGGTAGAGGGGATTCCTTAACCCCATAGGGATTTGATGAACAAGACGAGTATATTGTTATGATTATGATTGTTGTTGCTATTGATGAATTTGTGCATATAATGTTGTGATTTTGGTGAGTTTCTGCGTAACGTAGCAGAGTTGTGATTTTGGTGGGGTTCTGTGTAACTTCTGTGGTTTTGGTAATGACCATGAGTTTTGGTTCTGTAGAGAAAGTTTGAGGAACAATTGATTAGAGTAGGGTATAATAGTTGTAGTAATAATAGGATAGAAGATGGATGAAGGGTAATAGGCTGGAATTGAGCAAGGTAGCATTTTTGGACAGTGAGGGTTTTGAGTATCGCAGACGCTAGCTAGCAGGTTCGCTAGGCGAGCAGGTAGCGAGCACTCGCTAGGCGAGCTAGGTAGCAAACACTTCCAGTAGCCACTGTCTGCCTTCGCTAGCATATTCGCTAAGCGAGCAGGTAACGAACGTTCGCTAGAGCTTCGCTAAGCGAGCAGGGTGGCGAGCGTGACATAACTTATTTTATTTTGTGGTTCCATCCAATGTTGATGTTTGGTAGGACCCCTTTTGGTCATGATGAGTATAGGGATGGTGTTTAATGGTGAAGAGTGTATACTTAGTGTGGAATGTGAATGCCCCATAATATTTAATTTAATTAATTGGTTATATATATATATATATATATATATATATATATATATATATATATATATATATATATATATATATATATATATATATATATATATATATATATATATATATATATATATATATATATATATATATATATATATATATATATATATATATATATATATATATATATATATATATATATATATATATATATATATATATATATATATATATAATGTATGGCAATGTGATCAGGAGGATCGGGTGCACTTAGTGTGCTTGAGTTATTTATTGTGCATTGGGTGAGTTATTTGTTGTGCAATTGGTGTCGTGCATATCATGGTGTTTTGGTGGGACGGATCGTTGCTCAGGAGGAGTGTATGCGATTCATCCGTACTCCTTTGTGGAGAATGGTGGGATAAATCGTTGCTCGGGAGGAGTGTATGTGATTCATCCGTACTCCTTTGTGGAGAATGGTGAGGATAGATTATTGCCAAGTAAGGGTGTAAGTGATCTATCCTGGGTTCGATTGAATGAACCAATGAGTCGGTACCGCATACATGGTGTTGAGTTGCATATTTGCATTATTATGTGTTGTGTTTGATGATTGGACAGTAGGTCGTGGTTGGTGTATGTTGGGTGATATTTGATATGATTGCTACCTTTATTTCTTGTATCTTATTACCAAAAATTTTGATCATGTTTTCTCACCCCTTTGTTGTTGTTGTGGTATGTACTTCTTCGGAGGTACAAATAATCCAGGTACTTAGCTAGCTTGGATATTGGTGTGCGAGTCGAGTCTTAGGATGCTCTGATACATAGCACGGGACTTGGGTGTTCATCTATTTTTATGTTGCATCTGTTTTATTCCTGTGACGTATCATAATTAGTGAACTTATTAATGAATGTTTTTATGTAAATTGGGCGGATGGCCGAGAATATTGGATTAATAACAATTTCCGCTGCTTTAATGTGAAAACATCTAATGAAGTGTGTTGTTGAATTTTATGAATGTGATATACCACTTTTTGGGAGGAACTCTGATATTTATGTGAAATAATTGTGTTTATTTGAATTTTGGGGAAGTGGGGTGTTACACGAGAACGGTCTTAAGTGCATATGATTGTTGATTGGATACGCAAGATTTTTTGTCAAGAGGCAATGCTTGCTAGTTTCGTGGAGACTAGTGACTTGTCCCGAACCTAGAGTGGAGTTTGAAAGCCTAGGGGACGGGCTTTTGTTTGTTATTGGTCTAGGGGACGGACCCAGTTTAAATGTAAAAACCAAAAAATAATAACAAGTGTTGGTACCACATGGCATGAGTTGCATTGAGTTTACATCAAGTCGCATGGCATATATAATTGTTGTATGAAAGTATGCGTATGTGTATGACTTGTTGAATTGAGGGTTATGAATGTGTGGTTGTTGAATGATAATGGCTGAGAAAAACTGAAGTGTGAGAATATTGGTGTCGGTGTTGACATGCTTTAAATTATTCATTATCTTATGATTTCAATATTGATGTGAACTTTCACCCTTCTGTTGAAATGATCTTTTATACGACATCGCGCAGGTATCAAGGAGTAGAACTGTTCGTAGTTACGAGGTCGTTGTTGGTGCAGCTGTTTAGTATTTTAATTATGTTGGGTTGAGTCGTGCGCTGGTCATGTAACACTGGGATTGCTTGGTTTATGTCTTAGAGATACATTATGTACTCTACGCTATGTTTTTATATTCATCGGAATATTATGATGTTGGCCTTAGTGCCTAAGTAATGTTGATTTATGTGATGAACATGAATGTTTCCGTTACGAGAATTATGAGATAAATTGAATCCACTGCTACATGCGAAGTGAAACCTTGAAAAGCATGATTATTTATTAAAGTGTTAATGAGCATGACAGGTGGTTTTTGATGTTTTGAAAATTATGTGTGACACCCTTTTGTGAATGCATGATGATTTACTCTGATTATTTATATATATTCTGCGGGGTTTAGAAGGGTGTTACACTTACCATGTTATAGAGTTCATCAAAATGTCTTGATACATGAAAATAGGTATTTTTGCCTATTTCAGGGCTTTGAGTCGATTCAAAGATAGCTCCGGTCAACTCATACAGATAGTTGTTTTGATGAACTACTCTCAAGAGGGCTCGCGTCGACCCTCCGGTCGACTCATACTGTGACCATGTGTATTTACCTAAATTTGCATGCTTTGCATCGACGCATGACCTGCTTCGTCGATGCAAGGTCCTGTTTTTTTGCACAATCTGGTATACGGGTAAGCTCAGGTCGACCCCCTACTGCATATGTCAACCGCTCACTGTGTTAAGTTAAAATTTTGTTATGTAAAACGGTTTTGGGTGTTTGTTATGTTTGTTATGTCAGTTATGTCTTGTATATAAGTTGAGTCGTGCTCTTCTTTTCACATCAACTAAGAAAACAAGAAAAGTGAAATTTACGTGCTGATTCGTTCTCATCATCTTCATATTCTTCATAGCATTTCACAACAACTACACATAATCATTTTTGTTGTGCATTGTGCATGTTTGAGGTGATAACGTCCAGAGCCTAGGATTGGTGTAATCTAGTTTGGGTTGTGTAATTAGCAGGTTTTTCTTGAATAAAATCGTTAGGGTTTTGTCGTTCAAGAATCTTAGATTTTGGGGTTTTTTGCATGAATCGATCCATCACAGATTCAGCCGAGCGAAAGTAATCGAAGAGCGGGAGGTTCTGTCAGTTTAGTAGCGGTAAATGGATATTATGAGTGGAAGATTCGGGTTCGACATGTGGGTGACTGAAATCAGCTGGGCCAGATTTAAAGGCCGCGGGTTGTTCAAAGGGAGTGTCGTAGACGAAGGTTTACTCACCGCGTTCGAAGGACTTGATTCAACTTGAATCAAGGGGGAAGAAGAAATAGGCTCTACGTCAACAAATTATGTTCGATTGTTTGGTCGCTATTTGCTTCTTGTATAAATATTGACTAACAGGTTATATCTATCTATATACAGATCTCAATTCTATTGTTAGAATTGAGGGCAGACATACTCCGAGCGAGTACAACTGGGGAACCGCCTCAACAAATCGTTGTCTCTTTCTTTACGTTTATATTGCTTAAATTCTGAGTTCTTAGTACAAACAATTGTATCAATCAAATTCTGATTTGAGTAGTGCTGAATTATTTTTAAGCTTGTTACAATCCTTGATTGTAATAGAAAAATTGAGCACTCTACTATCAAAATAGAATTCACTTGTAGTACCTTGCACTCCAAGTGTTTGATCAATTGTGTGAGCTAAAAACAATTGTGTTGTCTTTTCAAATTGTATATATTTTAAAGGCATTGGAACTAGTCACACCTTTTAGTGAATAAAATCTAATTGAAGTGTGATTAAAGTAGTGATTCTCAAATCTCGTTTTATCGAATTCGATAGGCTTTACGCATATCCGATTTTTCCGGTAAAGGTTCATTTTAGACGAATATAGTTCCTCGACCTCTACCACTTTAAACATTTTTAAAAACCAATTTTTGATAGTGTCGGCTCTGTTTTAAACAAGCGATCTATTCAAACCCCCTTCTAGATCTGCACAATCGTCTAACAAAACTGAGGTGAATAACCTATTTTTTTAAAATTATATTGTTTACATCGAATATTAAAAATATATTATAAAATATGCTTCTCAATGAGAATTTTTATTTTTTATGTCCAGGGCCCATGCAAGATGCTAGAGATCTGTTTCCCAATGAGAATTTTTATTTTTTGCACTTGCAATCCATCTCAGAGATCTGTAGAAGCAACTCATGATCAAATGGACGGTGGTGAATATTTCTTCTCTTTGGGGAGGCTACATATAAGTTAGTCTTAGAGTAAAATCTATTTAGCGAGTATTTTTATAGTAAAATACGATTATTAAACACCTCTGTTTTATTATAAAAATGAGGTTTTTTATCTTCTCTATTTAACTATCACCTTGGTGATAAGGAAACCCGAGGTGAATAATTTTTTTTTTTGAAATTACATTGTTTATACAGAATATTAAAATAATTTTTTTACACAAGAATGATTTTCTGGACTTGCAATCTATCAACTGAGTACTCTTCAAAGGTTGAGCTTCCTTTTCTAACTGAGGGTTATTCCAAAAATACAACAACGACAACATTAACACCATTATGTCAGATAGATTTCAAGGGAAAAATAAATGTTTTGTTCAAGATAGAAGAACATTGAATATTTTTCTGTCTTACAATCCATCCCAAAGAATGATGCTTACGAGTTTGAGGCGGCTTCATATTAGTAACGATTAGGGTAAAATTTGTTTAATGAGTGGTTTTTTAGTAAAATATTATTATTTTATACCTCGGTTAAATAGATAACTTAATGGTTAGAACAATTTGTTTACACTTATAAACAAATAAAATCATAAACTGCGATAGCTGGGAATCGAAGCTTGTACTGAGTTGTTTTTTGACCTCGAAATGTATGTTTTTTTTTTTAAATAATAAAAAATAGTTTGCCTTGGCTTTATACTTCGATTTTCTATTGTTTAAGGTGAAAGCTTCGTCATGAAAAGCATTATTTGTTGTAGTGTTCTCCTTTGGGATTTAACTTCACCTTGTATGCCCAATTCACATCGGTTGCCTTCTTTCCTTGAGGCAATTCGACAAGTGACCAAGTTTTGTTGACTTCAATAGACTTCAGTTCCTCATTCATCACTTTCATCCACTTCAAATCCTTCAATGCCTCAGCTGCATTGACTGGTTTGACATCTGCATAGAAAGCATAATGTACCAACTCACCTTCATCATTGATCACATCATCTGATGTAATCACACATTCCTGCAACCTTGCAGGCATGTACCTTATTCTTTGAAGCCTACTTGTGTTGGCTTGACCTCTAAATTCTTCTTGTCGAAATTCTCTTTTGAATTCACTTGCTAGTTCTTCATATAAGATTCTCACTGAATCCTTTTTTGCATTTTTAGTCCAATCTCATTCCCTAAGCTCATCTATGATCATGTCTATGTTGATCACTACTTTCTTGTTCATTGGGACGAATAACTTGTATCCACCAGTCGAATGATATCCTATTAGGATCATTTGACTCGACTTGTCATCAAATTTTCTTCCCAATTGATCATGCACATGTTTATGTGTTATAGGTCTAAATACTTTTAGATGACTTAAGTTAGGCTTGACACCAGACCAACATTCTTCTGCCGTGATTTGTTCTAACTTTTTCGTCTGATATCTGTTCAAAATGTATGTTGCAGTCGACACAACTTCTCATAATTCTTTGGGTAGATGCTTTCCTTTCAACATACTTCTCACCATATTCATGATGGTTTCATTCTTCCTTTCAGCAGTTCCATTTTGTTGTGGAGGGTAGGGTGGCACCACCTCATGCATAATCCCTTCTTTCTCACATAATGTGTCGAAGTCTTTCGACACATATTTTCCATCACCATCATTCACCAGAATCTTGAGCTTTCGACCACTTTTCATTTTGACCATAGATTTAAACTTGGAAAATGCCTCAATCACTTCACTTTTCTTCTTGATCAGGTAAGTCCATGGTTTTCGACTAAAATCATCTACGAATGTTACAAAGTATATGTTACCTCCAATCAAATCCACCTGGATAGGACCACATACATCAAAGTATATGATTTCAAGATTTGCCTTCAACTTGCTTCCTACATTCTTGCTGAAGTTGTTCTTGTGGTGCTTTGCCTACACACATTCCTCACACACTTCATTTGGAATGTCGATTTCTGGTAACCCTGAAACCATATTTCTTGTTTTCATATCTCTGATGTCTTTGAAGTTGAAATGGCCAAGTCTATAGTGCCATATTGATTCATCCCTGCTAGTTGCAGTTGCAAGGCACCTAGATCCATCACATTAAGTTTAACCTTGAAGGTTCAATTATGAGACATGGGAGCCTTCAAGGTTAACCTTCCACCTAAGTCGAGAACTCTCATCTTATCTTCAATCGACACTTTATAGTTATTTTCGATCAATTGCCCTATGTTGAGCAAATTACTTTTCATGCCTGGTATATACAATACATTGGAAATTATTGATCTTTTTCCATCTTTCCTCATAATCAGAACATCGCCAATACCTTCAGCTGCTAGAGTATTGTCATTTTCAAATTTCACCATGTTCTTCATTGAGAATTTTATGTTGACAAACCAATCTTTGTTACCAATCATGTTTGATGAGCATCTTGAGTCCAAGTACCATTAGCCCTTGAATCTTTCTTCATCTTTTGTTGTGACCATCATCAACATCTCTTCTTCTTCATGCTTTGCAAGCTTTGCATCATTTTCTTGATTCTTTTCTTTTTCAGAATAATCACTAGATTAATGACCGTACTTCTTACAATTGAAACACTGAATATGACTTTTGTCAGATTTTTTTACCACCACCTTTTCCTCTACTTGCAACACCACCTCTGTGGTTGCTTTGGTATGAGGGTCTTCTTTGATTTAACGAATTTCTTCTTGCTTATTTCCTCTACCAATCGAATTACTGTAACCTCTTCTACCTTTGTTGTCAAAGCATTTTTCTTTGTCTTTCTTTTCTCTTGTTGATTGCGTCTGCAGCGCCACATCACTCTTCGACTTGCTTGCAGCTCTTTCAGTCATTCTTTGTTCATGAGATTCAAGCATCCCTTGAAGCTTTTCCTTTGTCAATGTTGACAAGTCTTTCGGTTCTTATATGGCTACTACCAATTGATCGAATTTTTGAGTCAATGAGTTCAAGATCTTTGCAACAACTGATCTTGATGTTAACACTTCTCCACATACCTTGATTTGATTCACCAGTTTCGTAACCCTAGTGAAAAAATCACTTACGCTTTCACTTTCTTCCATCTGAAGCAATTCATACGTTCCTTTGTAAGTTTGTAACCTCACCTTTTTCACCTTCTCAACGCCTCCAAACAATTTCTCCAAAGTTTTCCATGCTTCTTTTGTTGATTCAACATTACTCAGATTTTCAAAATTGTCTAGATCAACTCATTGGTGAATTGTAAAGAGAATTTTATAATTTTTCTTCTTCAATTATTTATGTGTGCCCTTTTCTTCGTCTATCGCGTTTTCTGCAAGTGGTGTTACTCCTTACTTCACAAGATCCCACATGTCTTGATAACATAAGACAATCTTCATCTGCTTACACCAATTGTCATAATTAATTTTTACCATTTAGAATCAGAAGACTTGTTGGAAAATGTTCGTTCAGATGATTCATCATGCTATGCTTCCCAAGAATCACGCAATCAATGCACTAGATACCAGATGTTGGAATTACACCCAAAACATGAATAACTTCAAATCAATCTTGAAGAGCAATAATCAATTCTTCTAACTGATTTCGCCTTTTGGTCTTCACTCTTCACTCGAGTGAATCAACCACACCTTGGTTGCAAGATGATTTTGTTGCGCAATGATTATTAAAAAAGAAAAGAAAAGACGAATTGGGAAGAAAAGAGAAATTAAAAGGGGAAGAAGAAGAATATTTCTGCAGAGTTTCTCTTTGCCTTCAAACTGAAGTTTTATTCTATCTTTTCTCTATGCATATGCATTATTATAATGATAGGGTACCTTCCTATTTATAAGTTGAGATTGCTTGCACACCAAACAATCTCCAACTAACCTAACTCATCTAAAAATACAAAATAAAGCTAAATCTAAATTTCAATCAAAATGCATTTCTTCAACATTTCGACATTTATACTATTTCTACATAGTGTATTTTGACAATAACAAAATTTATCAAAATGATGCTTTGACACAATATATATATATATATATATATATATATATATATATATATATATATATATATATATATATATATATATATATATATATATATATATATATATATATATATATATATATATATATATATATATATATATATATATATATATATATATATATATATATATATATTCTCTCAACATAATATTGGTTGTAGATTGCATCCTAAGATGAACCTCTCCAAAAATATTTTTCTTCCAATCCTTAAGACTCAATTTAATAGATTTCAACTTTTAACTAAGACCAAACAAAAGACAGCCAATAATGTTTTCTTTCCGAACATGCTTCACAACATTGACACAATCATGATGACATACCCACATTTTCATAAATTTAAAAGAAGACAAACGTCTACCATTAACCGTTTGAAACACCTGTTAATTTGGAGGTACAACACCTGTTGTGCTTGAATTTGTCACTAATATGTTACAAGCCTGGACATGTTAGTAATTATTAATGCAAACTCAAATGCAATTTTTGCCCCAATGGCATACTAAAAGTAATTACATTTTTGTCCAAATGAAGTCACATTGCACCCCTAAAAGTATATTTTTTTTAAAGTAAATATATCATAATGTAACACACTAAATGCTATTTTAGACATTTTCATCGTAACAAGATACACTTTTTTTCTTCACAGATATATCATTATAAGGTATTTGTCAAATGAATGACAGGAAGTAACAAAATTTAGCAACATACTTACGGATGTTGCGATGAGATTATCTTAATTGATATTAACTAAGTTACTAATGTCCCGTTCTCTCTTTGGCTGTATTTACTTGACTAAGGGGAGAACGAGGTATTAGTGACGGTTTCAACTCCTTTATATCAAGTGATTCATATGAATTGTTTTCTCGAAATTCCTCTATAAGGGTTTCCATTGGCAAGGATTGTAGAGACTCTATTGTCCCCTTACTTGGAACTTCAAGTTCACATCTTGTTGGAGTGGTCCCACGTGGCTCATAGTCCTGAAAAAAATACAAAACAGCAAGCCATAAACATAACTTCATTAACATCAATGTCATATATAAAGCATGCAAAATTCATCTTATGATCATTAAACAGAAGATTGAATCGGAAAAACCTACTCTATACTGCTGCTGACAAATTTCATGCGACTTTTCTTCAATCGAAGTTGCTAGGCCAGAGTGATCCTCTCTAAAGGTCTCGAGTGTATTCGCGTGAGTTTTGACAACGTTCAAAACATCAGATATGGAATCCCGCTCTTGTACAGACATGTCTGCAAAATATATCACAAGAACAAACCACATAAATGCAACATACAAATTACAAAAGAACTTCGAAATTCATGCAAAATTGGGAATCACATTGCGTGAAAGAATTTAAAAAATAAACATGTATATAACTCATCAATACGATATTGCTAAATCAAATGACAAATATCATGAACACGACACTCACCATCCAACCGCTGAAAGGTCTCATCATTGTTCTTTTCCACATCTTCAACAGCTGTAACCCGAACAGAATTAATCTCAATATCATGTTGCGTGTTGGAATCGGTAGCATCCCTGTACCAAATTAATCAATATCAAATGGAAGCCCAGTAATGAGATGATTAATATTTGAAAAATACAGTTAGATGGTTATTTTCAATCAATTTACCACACACCTGATAAGTGACATTGCTGCCGAAATATGTTTGACTCCGATCTCATTTATAACTTCGTGTGTCTTCTTTGTATTTCGGGAAGCTGATTGAGCAGTATTGATACTAAAAGAGATGAATTTAAAAGATATTGTTAGAATGTAAAGCAACAGAAAAGGCGTGAATCTAAAAGAAACAACACTCACCTCCGTTGTATGAGCTCCTCAATATAACCATGTTTGGCGGTAGAAAATTCTGCGGTGCCTTTTGCATCTTTTTCCGCTTGTGTGCATATGCCCTGCCACTTTCTCTTTGAAACAGACAGAATATCTCCCATTGATGATACATGTTCATCCAAAAATGACTTGCCAGCAATGCCATTTTTTCTAAGATCCCCGAGTTTTGTATCTACCTGCAAGTTCAATAACCGATCCGTTTTCATTTTTCAGTATTAATTGACGTGCATAAACACATGTCATCCCATCAACATTTGTCTCCCAAAAGAGAAAATTAAAAAAAAAAGAGAGAGAAGAAAATGGAATATATTAAAAGAAACACTTGGAACAGACCAGATCAATTTGACGACAAATGTGATTTGATACTAAACTAGTCATATCAGCTATAAGTTTCTCTGCATCAGATCTTGATTGCTCCTGCACAGAATAAGTGTTGCAGTTTGCAATCAGTATCAACAACAAACTATTTTAAAAAGGAATAAACTAACAATGCCGTGTTATCACCTCATAAGCTTTTCTAAACTCAGCGATACTCTTCGTTTGAATTTCATCAGCTGCAGACGCAAAGTTTTCAAGCTTTTTTACTTCTCTTAAAAGTTTATCTTCAAATTCGTGAGTGCATTCGGATATATCCTTTATTTGCTCGGCATTGACACTTAATCTCTTTTTTACGAAGCCAAAAAACAACCCAAGAAACAGATCAATTGGACAGTCAAAGTAAATGATACAATATACAGTGCAAAAATGTAAGCAAATATATAATTGCCAGAGAAAAAGCACTAATGTGAATAAGTGTTGGATATAAACAACGAGAAATAAGCACTTACATGGCGTAGTTCACTTGCAAAAAGTGTCAATTCGCCTTGCTGAGATGAAAGAGAAGTCTGAAGATCATCAAGTATTGAATTTGCTTTGGTGGCCTCAGATGCAAGAAACTGATTCACGAGATAAAAGTTACTGATTATTATTGTTGAACGAGATATGTTAGTAAGACATCATTACTAAATAAATGTAAGTAATTTCAAAAGTTGTAGCATAGCGTACTTCTTCAACAGAGTGACCATTAGAAGAAATAAGAGATGATAGTTTCTGAAAGGTTTCATCAGAACTCGACTTATGCAAACACACAACATTTTGCATCGCTTCGAGATGAGATGTATACAAAGCCCTTAGAGTTGTAACTTTTTGCTTCAAATCAACAACTGCCTACAAGCAACAAAAAGAAGGATGCATGAATAAGTACAAGAATACAATAAGTAGAAATGTAAAATCATGACCGGAGTTTCTACTTTCTAAACATAGGAAAATGAATCAACAAATTTAGTAAAAAACATGAAGGGATGTCATAAACGAATAACCGTGACAAAAGATTATTTTATGCGCACCTTATCATGAATGCCCAAAAATGAATGACAAAGGTTCTCTACACATTCAAGGTGCTCGTTCTGTCGAGACAAAGATGTTGCCACAGTATTACAAAGAGAACCAACTTGCTGGGTCAGCTCAACTTGAAAATTATTCAACGTAGCTTTGTTATCTATGTTCAATTTTTCTTCTCTACCTAATAAATGCAATAACATATACATTATTAGGTTCTTATAATCAGAGCAATGAAAATAATAAGAACACTCACCAATTTTCGAAAACAACGAAGCATTATCTTGAACAGCTTTCTCCAAATCAGCTCGTAAAACGAATGCTTGATGAGTAAGAGCATTTTCTATTGCAAGTAGTAAATATCATTAGCACAACAAAGTAAAGAAGTAACTTACAAAAAAAATATAAAAGCAACAAAAAAAATGATGATAAAATTAAAACATACAATCAATCATACCCGCTTTCCTCTGCTCAGAAATGATAAAATCTTTTTCTTTCAGAATATACTGACATTTCTTTAACTCTTCCTCTGTGTTATCAAGCAATATGCTGGTCTGCTTCAAGTTTTTCTGTATGGAAATAGTTGTTTCTTTTATAAGTATGCATATAGAACTTTGCAACAAAAATAACAAATACTCAGATAACTTACCTCAGTTGTAACAAGTTTTAAGCTCAAGTGCGAGCACTGCAAAACTTGATCATCGTATTTTCTTTGCAATTCCTCAAGTTGCTAATTGAAATAGACAAAAACAAAACAAAAAAACTAAGCATAACATGAAAAAGGACCACGCCAATGTATCGTCAAATATAATATAGCTGACAAGAAAAGAAACCTTCTTATGACTGTCTAATGCACCATTCATCTGCTTGATCTGATCTGACATGGCCTGACCATTCCAATAAATGAACAAAAACAAAGTAAGAAAATTGGAAAAAAGGAATTTTCAAACAACACAAAACCGTACATAACATTCTCAGTGGTTGAAACTTACATGGAATAAAATACATTTCCTGATAAACATGTCGAAATATTTGTATTGCAACAATACAGGAAACAAGTATAAAATAAAATATAAGAAAACAACCTTCTTTTCATTCTCCTGTTGAATGTATCTGTCTTTTGGTATGTAGATGCCATTTTTCTCACGAGCAGCATAAACCTCTTATCAAAATCACAAATTCCATCACCCTCAGAAACTCTCAAAAGAGAGAAAGCTAAAAACCTTAAATAACTTGCTTTATCAACAATGAGATAAACACAACTAACCTCCCTTAAGGCGTTCGATTTCACCATAGAGATCCTTGATTAGAGTTGTTTTCATCAGTTTTTGGTTAACCTGGTTAAATTAAAAAAGACGCATTAGAAGGAAAAAAGAAACTCAAGCTTTAATAATGAATCATATCAGAGCAGAATGAGACAAGATGTCGCATGGACACATGGTAAATAAAAAGGAAAATATCCACATATCTAGAATGTCTTATCATCAGTTTAGTATAAGCTCGTTTGACAACAAACTTGAAACACTAATATATAAGTAAAACGCAAGTTCTCTCAGGAATTGGAATAAGAGAATATTACAGCTTTCATTAATCACCAACAAGCACTAATTTTCTGCATATCAAAATTTGAATTGAAACTGATGCATTCATAAGATAATGGCCCAAAAAAATTACTTCATATTAGATATGCACAGTTTAACAAAGCTCTTAGGAACAATAACAAACCTCGGGTTTATTTCTTATGTTCTTCGCCCTGTGTGCATAATCCAATGTGCTCAAGGTCTCCTCTAAGCAATGAACTGCAGGAGAGACGGTCGCTATGATACATGTTTTTGTCCTTCCGCCAAGTGAATCGCGCAATAAACGTGTCAACTTGCTATCCCTAAATTCCAACTATTTTATATAAGCAAACAGGAAATAAGATACATACAAAATATGTAAGTGTAGATATCTAAACACAATGACTCAAACAAAAACTTAATATAATGATGCCTAGAAGTGAAGGGTGTTAACAAATCAAATGAAGCATAATCCAGGCATAAACAGAAGAGGGAAAAACCTGTAAGGGATATGGCCAAGGTGCTCCACAAGTGCAGAGATCACACGCCCTAAAGTAAGTAAACTTTTATTGATTTCTCCCGCTTCTCTTGCACGACCCTTAAATATCACAAAAATACAATTCATTGGGAAATTCCAAGAGTGTTTACCAAGTAAGATGTATGCTTAAAGTGCATGTAATACCTCTCTAGCACCAGAACGGGAGATATTTTCTGAACCGGCTAGATCAACCAAATTCAGTTTCCCGCATTTTATAAGTTCTTCACCTTCTCGGGTTGCTTCCTTGATGTGGATTGTAATGGAAAACAATGAATGTGACCTACTTGATTGTTTGTTCAATAAAGTCTCTGCAGTACGCCGTTTGGCAGACCCCCTTTCCAGTAGTGTAAAAATTTCACTTGCACTTGTTACGATCTCTTCTTCGAGACCTCTTACAAGAACACCACCTTTACCATCCTCCATAAGAGGAAGCTGCTTTTTTTGCTTCTCCTCTAAAGAAACTTTTGAAATTTCCTCTGGGGCAAGAAAATCAGTGATTTCCTCATTATACAATTCTAAAAAAGTAACCTTCACACTATATTCAGCATTCTGGCCTTCAAGAGTATCAAAAATCTGCTTAACAGCCCTAGGTATGACTCCTGCTTCTGCAGGCAACTCTCCATTAGGCCCGCTCTGTATAATAATCAAATAACTTCATCAAAGACGGTCAATGACCAGGCATGCAGGACATCCATTTCATTAATGATTGACACTAGATTGTACCTTTGTCTTTTTGGAATCGCCTTCCATTGTGTATGTCTTCCCTGTACCAGTCTGACCATAGGCAAATATAGTGCAATTAAAGCCCTCTAGAACTTCATTTACTATTGGAACTACAGCTTGATCATAAAGATCTTTTTGCTTTGCGGAAGGACCAAAGACCTGCAGCATATACATGAAAAAATTTCAAACTCTAGCCAGTCATTATTACACTTCCCCTAATTATATTGGCTTGTCAAAAAATTTAAGTGTAACCATTATGCATTATTGTGGATTAAAAAATGTGATACAATGAAGATGGTTGAAGATTACTGTATGATTTGGAAAATATTAGAAATTTTAAATTTTCCTTGTTATTCAAGCAATCTTTTATCATTTATAAATTTTAGCATTTATTAGCAAGCCGAAAGCAGAATTTGTGCTCTATAGGAAACGGTCCTTGGCTATGTTGTTAATCTCGGATAGCGTTGTTAGCATCAACCCCCTAAAATGCTAACAGATAGCAGGGTAATCCCTAATGCAAAGACTAAAAACTAATGTACAAAGTAAACATAAATACTCAAAAATAGACTAATACTCAAAATTAAAGAAATCGGCATACTTAATAGTAAAAGAAGCTAAAGTATAGACTAATAAAACTTATGCGGAGAAGCAAAATAAAACGGAACTAAACTAAAAGTAGGAAGATAAGCACAACGATTATTTTGAACAACAACATAACATTACCCTTTAAAAGATGACAGCAATTTCAAAAAAAAAATTGAGGAATTTTATCCCCAAAAGTCTACTAGCAAACACAATAGCGGCGGCTACTACATCTAATGTTGACATCGGCTTGAGGACCAAGAGTGTCACGTTGAATCCTACCGCTTGTACGCTATTCCGCTAGAGCAGTGCTATAATATGCTGACTATAGTGTGCTATTGACAACTAGGTCTGGGTACTCTTTCTGATGTGCAACCGGCATTGGTGTCCGACATAGACACCGACACATAGTGGTTAAATTCAATAATTCCATGTTTCAAATTACCAAGAGTATTCTTTAAGGTATTATTCTTCATTCCAATTACTGAATCTCCGTCTAACTAAGCAAGCAAACAAACAAGTAAATGAATTGTGTGATCAGAGTCCAAAAAGTTAACGATGAACACTTAGGTTTGCATAACACAATCAGACAATAAAATCATGAAGAATTTGGGGGCGAAAAAGACCTTATCGAATGTGAAAACTCTGTCGAAATGCTTGCCAGCGATGTTCTGAGAGACGGAAACCTCTCGGTTGTAGTCGTTGCATGTTACAACTTGAGGAGCATTGGCACGCAATTCCTCTTCACTGAAAGGTCTGAAGAAGAACAGAAAATAATAAATTGAAAATTAATCCATTATTTGAAGATGAAAAAGTGCGATGATAATGAAATTGATGGAAACAAATAATGAATACCTGCACCGAAGTAGGACTTGAACATTGACGCCTTTTTCTTTCGAAGACATATTTGAATTGAATTGAAGAGAGAAAAATTAGTAGATGAAGAAGAAGAGAAATGAGAGAAATGGATTAAGAGTTCTGGACGAAAGGTAATCTTATTTCTCGTTTCTAGCGGGAGGTTTTCTTTTTCATTTGAATTTATTTAACAAGCCTCGAATATCAGACAATACAGACTTCCGCTCTCTTTCTGTTCATGAATGATACTACTAACTATTAGTATTATTTAATTTTGGCTTAAATAATATCTTAATCCCGAGTTTTTAGTTTCAACTCTCTAATTTTTTTTTTATCTAACTTCTTATATTTTGCTATTTGCATGTAATTTACGGGAATTAAACTCGATAATTTATCGAGATCAAAAATCCATTTAAATAATAACTTTTTATAAAATTTTATAAATTGATTATTAATTAAAAAAATGTTTTGAAACAATTCAGATTTACTCAATTTTTTTATTATTAATTTTATAAAATATTATAATTAATTTTACGGAATTTTCTTTTATTAATGAATATTGATGACATGAGAAAAAGTTATTAGAAAAAGAAGAAAATAATAAATAGTAGAAGATAGAATAAAAAATCAATAATATTGAATTGGTAATGTGGCTTACAATTGAGATTTTTTTTAATTGATTTATAATTTTGGACATAAAGAGTAATGTTGATTTAATAATGTATTTACTATTAATTTTATAGTTTATTTATTATTGGTCAAATAAAAATAATATTTTATATATATATATATATATATATATATATATATATATATATATATATATATATATATATATATATATATATATATATATATATATATATATATATATATATATATATAATTTGATGTTAATATAATATTATTTAAATCTTTTTATTATGACACAAAATTGTTTATTATATGTAGTCAATAACATAATTTTTTATAATATATAAAAAAGTTATATTTTAAAATATAAAATTGATAAAAATATTAATAAAAATGTACATTGAATAAATTCAAGGTATTAAAAAAGTATTAGTATGAAATATTTTGTATATGATGGAATAAATTATGTGATAGTAAAATTAAATAGGTGAAAATTAATTATCTAAATTTCAATATCTTATAATAATATTTATGTATTAATGCAAATAAATTGTTAATATTTATAAATCGTATATCTATAATTTATATATAGTACGAATAAAAACTAATACATGGAAATCATTTATAATTATTAAATTTTAAATAAAATAATTAAATAAAAATCGTGATAATGAGAAGTTATTCATTATTTCATGATGTGGAAACTACATACTTCTTATTTTTTTAGATATATGTACACTTTACTTTTCTAACATTGGATGACGCAATTGTTTAGCATGAACGTTGATAGAACTAGTTACGAAAATTTATTCAAATTTATTGGTAGAAGTTGGAGTTCGTAAATTCAGAATCTGATCATGACGCTCATCATAATAATTCTTTGAAAAACATGACACAAGAGAAATGATATCAAATTTTAAAATTGTAATGTTGACTTTGATAAAGACATTTTTCATGTTAAACAATTGGTTTATATTTTTCTTATAGGCAAAGCATGTATTCAAAGGGAGCACAATGGGTGCTCTAACCCAAAATACAATCAAAACCAAAAAAATCCTACAAAAAATCAAGAGGGCATTCAAACCACTCATAGGGATTACAACGATACGATCCATTAGGCCTAAGAACCAACCAAGTCCATGAAATAGCTATGATTATTTCGAATAACACTTCTACATTATCTATTACATCATCGAAAATAATTTGATTGTGCATCTTCCATAAACACTGAAATTCTGGCAAGCACACGATGGATGTTATTGCCAAAGTTACATCCACTGTGACATTGACTATTGTACTAACTAATTAAACTGTCAGTAAAAGCAGTAAATAACACAGCAATTGTTCACCCAGTTCAGTGTCAACAACACCTACATCTGGGGGCTACCAAGCCAGGGAGGAAATTCACTATTAGCATAATCAATTCAAAGTCAAACAACCAGTTTGCACTTCTCACTTAATCTCTACCCAATGACACTTCAACCTAGAGACACTCTAGACCTGAGTATTCCCACTTACTCCCCCTCAAATGTCTTCTGTCTTTCAGCTTGAGCTCCTGATTTCTAGATACCAGAAAAGCTAACCTGCCCGCTGGATGTCATACAGTCAGTGTCATGACATTCTGTATGACATTCAGCTTAACTTATAGTTAACTTACCCTGCACACACATCATTAAGTATGTCCTAACATTTAGTATGACATACATGCAAACTCTAAAGTCTTGCCACAAAATGCAACCAATCAAGAGCACTTACAAACTCCCCCTTTGGCAAATTTTTGGCTAAAACACACTGTTTAACATATCAGAGTTTACACACAGCAGAAGACTTATCATGTGCCCTGTCATGCAGGAAAGTTACTAGCTCAACACACTCTCAGAGTCCTCACAGTTAGCTCTTACTGTTATAACTCACCTTGTTAACCATCTGCTAGTTATCACTACAGATGTCACACTTTGTTGAGTAACACACTGGGTTACTCCCCCTCAACTGATGCACCTTGCCAGCTGAGCACTTAAACTGCACACTCTGCAGTCACACATATTCATCTAGTCTGCTCTGGATGTTATGACATTCAGGATGACATATATCCTGAAGCACACACACACCTGTGCTACTCCCCTTGAAGAGATGCATAACACACTCTGCTACAACTCCTAAACACCTTCTAGGATCACACAGGGTTAACAACATACATAATCAACCAATCAATTCTAACAAACATTCCTATACACCATAGGAATTCACATACATAGCACATTACTAACAGCACTAGACAGCTGTTATCGCATATCTCCTCAGCAGCACCTGTGTTCACACCTGCAAGCATGATTATACCATGTGTGCCATGTGCACACAATAGCACATATGCTCTTCTTCAAGCTATCCACCTGTTTTGCACCTCCTGTTATTATCACTTTATCATTCTCTCCCCCTTTTTAGCCATAAATTAAGATCCAACTAAGGACTTAGCACAGATCAAAAATTGTACCATTACAATTGTTAGGGGCTGATGCGTCCGTAAGTGCACGGAAATATCGAAGTAATATAAAAGATTGTCGAACCCACAGAGACCAATGTCAACCTACCGTTATCTATTGTTACGATGTAAAGCTAAGGCTAATGGAATTTGGAAAGTTAAACGCGAACGAAATTAAAAACAAAAGAAATAAAGATTTTTAGTTTTAGAAATATATTAACAAGGGATATCGGTATGCAATGCCTTAGTTATCGGGGATTCGACAGGTCGCCGATGCTTTACAGTTTTTGCAAATGATTTTCAGGAGAAAATACTCGTTTAAAGACCTTTGCCTCACGATGGTTGTTGACTCCGGTCATAATTCTAAGGCGGAATGTACGCTCTCGCAGTCTCATTCGGGGTTAAAATTACTCTTTGAAAATAAGTAAGTTCTGATTTCTTTTAAAGCGCTTTTGCTGTATTTAAAAAAAATGCCTAGTTTTTACTATCCGGTTTGAACCCCAGCTTTCGTGTGCCGGTTCGTGCCTTAATGAATTTCCCACTGTCATGGCGAAACTACTGTAAATAATTTCTCGCTTTCGCGACGAAGGTTTATTTAGAAGATTTTAATTAAAAACTATGGCCAGAAAGATTGTTTGTAAAAAGGTAAGGTGCACTGGATATTATCGAATCCCATCCTACTAATTCGAGCACATACCGATAAAACTAATTTAGCTAGACATGATAACTAATGCAAACGAAAATAAACATAAACCGCAAAATAATAAAACATGCATTATGACAGAAAATAAAATAATAATTCAATTAATAAGAACCTGGAAAGTAGTACTGAGATTGAAGAGTAGTCCTCCACAATGTCGGCAGGATTCTACTTTGGCGAAATAAAATTGCAGAAAGAAATTACAATGTTCTGAACTAAAGAAAAAAAAAGGAAAAGAAATAAAAGAAACAAGAAAAATGGCTTCAATATAAATTTTGGCAGCACTTCGATACGTCGAAGCCCCCCCCCCCCCTCAATGTTGTGAATCTCAGGGTTATTTATAGGAGATATTTCGTTTCTCAACTTCCAGAGATCATGCATGAGTTATGGGGAAAGTGGGAGTAACTTTCAGTAGTGGGCAGTTAGTGGAGAAAGTGTAGGAGGAGATTAAGTTGAACATGCTCGTGGCCACTTCTGTGTTTGACGTTATTCTGTTTTTGAGAGCATGGCAATCGTGATGAATCTGTGACGGGCGTGACGACCGTGTTGCTCTGTTGCACCCCAAAATTTACCCAACATTTCTTCACCTAGCTTATGTTTCATTTCATTCATATTAGCATTATCATTTGCATTTCATTGATATGTATGCAGGAGATCAAGAGGTATGATTACCAATCAAGAGATATACAAGACAATGAAGCTATCTAAGAAGGTTATTCAAGTGTTCAAGGGTTAATATCCTTGTCAGAGAAGTTAAAAGATCCTCAGAGAGAGTGGTTGAAGCCAAGTGTGTAGGTCTCCTAACTTGAGAGTTGTGGGAAGCCATCAGATGATTCTGAGGTCATGGATATGGACTTGAGGTCTTGATAGAGCTCATGAGAAGTGTTGAAGATCACTTTGAGGCCTAGACAAGTCATTGTGTAAGAACAAGAAGCCTCAGCCAGGATTGATGCAGTTAGGGTTTGACTAGGTCAACCCTAAGTCAACTGAGGATTTGAAGAAGGTTGAGACTTAATTCAAGAGCCATGTGATCATGGATTGATACATTGATATGTTCTAAGAATGATTTCAAGATTAACTCATCATGATTGAAGAGTTTGAGAAGTTTCAAGCTAGGGCTTCTAAGACTTGATAGTGTAAAATCTCCTAGTTTGACCCCTGTCTTCAAGGCAATTTAACTCAAGATATGATTGTCATCTCATCTTGACCCCAACATGATTGTTGTAGAGCATGAGCTTAGCTTTAATTTGAGTACTAGAAGTCCTTGATAGGATCCATAAAACTCAAGTTATGAGCCAGACAAGTTACAAGTCATTTGAGGTATGTGAATTTGGAGCTTGAAAGTTACCCATATTGCATGACACTTTTGCCCTAGAAGGATAATTCCTATGAACTTTTGGTCAACATGAATGTTGTTCCTTATTCTCTTAGATTTCTAGAGAGTACTAGAAGTCCTTGATAGGATTTGTAGAACTCAAGTTATGGCTTTGACAAGTCAAGGGTATTTTGGGAAGTTGTGATTATGGGTCATTTTTGGTTATAGGTCATTTTCACCAACTTAGACACCTCAAATGAAATTTTGTTCAACTTGAAAGTTGCTCAAAATGGGATTTTAACCTTTACCATTTATTAAGGAGACATTGAAATGGCTCAAGGAGAGACTTGGTTCAAGAAGTTGTGAAAAAGGAAGGATTAAAATGAATTAAATGACCAAAAATTCAAATAAATCATTTTGTGCGCAAATGAAGCAAAGTAATATCTTTTTTTGAATGGAAAAAGCATTTTAGAAACTTTGGCAATATTAGAATTTTGATTTGAGTCCAATATCATGCCCTTTTTCTTTGTTTCTTCATGATGAAGTAACATATCAAACATGGGCCATTGGATGGAAACAAGGAGTGAAACACCACCATTCAGATTCAATATCTCATGAGGAGTGCAAAGCAAGCATTTTGAAGCCAAAACAGAGTGCATATCGTGACTGGTGTGGAGGAGATTTTGGTGAGAATTTGAAAATCCAATTTCTCATTCTGAAGCTTTAAGAAAGTTCTAGATGATTCTAATGAGTTCTATATAAGTTGGTAAGTGTGTTCAGCCATTTTTTTGGAAGAGTTTGAAGCTGGTAGCAGAGAGAGCCATTGAAAATTCAGAGCTGCAAGTAGAAATCGAATTCTGAGTTTCAGGCCAAATCAAGGGAAATTGAAGATTGCATTAGCTTTAGAAGGAGTTTTGGAGTGTATCTGCATCATCTTGGAGGCTGAAGTGATCAAGAACCTCTTTTGTTACACCTCTGAACACAGGTTGGTACATTTCGTTTTTTTGCATAATCTAGGAGGAGATAGATAGAAATCTATAGGTGGTTAGGATCTGGATGATGTATAGATGGATTTGAGATGATCAATTTGGGAATTAGAGACAAGTTAGGATGTGGATCATTTTCTGTTGAAGCTGAATTCTTGCAATTCTTGGATTGATAATCAAGATTGGATAGGGTAAGATGATCACCATGAGATAAGGATCATTTCTGTGCATTTAATTGAGTTCTGATGAGATTCAAGATTGAGGTGTATTTTGGAATAGCTATCGGGTTTGAAAATCCATGGAGATTTAGATGATTCTAAGGTTGGATTCATGATCAGCATGAAAAATTGGACAAGATGATGTATCATTTTGTAATTTTTGATGAAATGTGTGTTGGTCTTCACCGGAGAAGATGGTGGCGCCACTGCTCAGGCCACCGTCTATAAATTCCTTCCATCTGAATGTTTGAATGAAGAAGATGCACTGCAGGCGTTGGATCATCCCTGAAGCTTGACCAAGTCCATGGAATAGATGGCCACGATTGCTTTGAAAAGTCAGCCTTGGACCCTGAAGCCAATACGCACCGTTTCACTTAACTGAATTGAATGGGCCTAGCGCTTGGATTGATATCCACACCCCCCATCTGGCCCAACCCAGGATTTGAACTGATTTTAATTGCTATTTGGCACACAAGTTTATTAATTTCTTTTGTTTTTCTTTTAATTTCATCATTTCATGTTAGTTTGACAATAATTCATAAAAAATAGGAAAATAGGTCAATTAATTCCATATTTTTTCCCCCTAATTCATGATTGAATCTAGATTTTTATTGAATAAAAATATTAGGAAAATCATGCATTTTTATTTTATGTGCATTTTTTACATTTTATTTGATAATAAAATTACCATGGTTGATACCTCTGTTTGATGATTTTAGTGTGAGCATTTGGTGATGAGTTTTGGCTTGATTTTTTGTGTGTGATTAGCTTAGACATGTATGCTCCAATAGTATTTTTATCACATTTTTGTGATGAAATTAGGTGCTGTTTTTAGGTTGAACTTTAGGTGCTTCCTTTTAGGGTTTAAGTTTAGTACCTTGTAGTGTAGAAGTTATTTCTAGGTCTTATTTGAGGATTTGATCTCTGGAATTAACATGGTAGAGTCATGATTGACATAGGTTCCCATAGTTATTTTTGTAGGATTTTATAATTGATTTTAGTATTTTAGGTAGAATTAACTTTAACACTAGGTTTTAGGTGATCCTAACTTGCTAACTCAACTAGAATGACTTCATTAGTTCCCTTAGACTAGGGTTTTAGATTCTCTTGCTTTTGGATGATGATGAAGACTTGTGTGGGCTGCTGTGGAATGCATGGTGGAGCTTGGACTTGAAGATTTCTCTCCCTTTGGTGTAGTTTGTTTAGGGTTAAGGATTAGGGTTTTTAGGGAGATCCTTTAGAATAGACTTTCTTCCTTTATGAAACATGGAAGGTGTTGATCACTTCCATTCTTCCCTATGATGCAAGGTCCCATTGTGAAGGCCTCATCCCTCCTTTGGTAGTATGTGTGGCTCTTCACAAGTTGGTAGAACTTTTGAGGGTTCCTTTCTTTGATGGTGGAGTGCTTAGAGGTGACCTTTGGTCTTCACTTTGCTTTTCCTTATCCCCACCTTACTCTGGTTAGATGAATCTCTCTCCCTTGTTAGAAGATGGAGTTCCCTGCTAGAAGATTGAAGATGCTAGAGGTTACACTTCCCCTTTGTTTGAAGACTGCCTTTGGAGTTGAAGCTTGAAGATCAAGAAGAACAAGTTGACACTTGTGAAGAAGATCAAATTAAGGATGAAGAAAGAGCTGAAGCTTGAAGAAGAGGGAGAACAAGTTGATGCTTGTGTCTGATGCATTGAAAGCTTGAAGAAGCAAGTTGACACTTACTATTGAAGAGGAAAAGCCTTGAAGAACAGTTACAGACTGAGGACTGAGCTGCTGTCAGAGGATTGCTTTGCTGTGAAGCTGTGGAAGCTGTGGATCTGCTTTCTTTTCTGTCTGTTTGCTTTCTGTGCAACTGTATTGATGTGACTTGTGTGATTTGCTTGATGCATTAGAATAAGTTCATGGTTAGATTGTGTTAAGCTAGGAGCATGATTGCACTAGAGGTTGAGTTGCTCCCTCTGCTTGTATTTTTACTGTATGTCTTTGCTTGCTGGTATTCGGTAGAGCCCTGCTCCCTTGCCTGTGTGGTTTGTGATGTGCTTGATGGCATTTTATTTTCCTATATGATTGCATTTATTCATATCTGGCTTGAGGTCGAGACGAGCTTGTGGAGGCTGATGCCCCACACACATTTCCTCCCTCACTTGCATTGCATGCATTTTACAGTCGTTTACTATTTACTGTTTAAGCTGATGCTTTATCTGTTTCTGTTTATCATTAACATGATCCCTTAGGAATCTCTCTTCCTTTGATAAGGAAGTGATGATCAGAACTTTAGGTTGAAACTTATGCATGATAACTTCTAGGAGTTCCCTGTTTCAAACTTCAACTATAGGATGAATCCTTGGCATGACAACATTAGGACTTGATGGTCTCCCCGTAGTTGTCCCTCTCTCTTCTCATCTTGAAACAACAGTAAAAAATGTAATAAAGGCAAGTTAGTATAAGCGTGTCACGAGCCTTAAGCTACTTGGATAATGATAATTGAGCGGCCTCCTTTCAATCGTCTAGAATGTTTAGTATACGTCCTTTGGACGATATGCGACGCATTCGTTCCCAGGTCATAGTCTCTAGTGCTGTACAAACTACAGACAACTAAAAAACAGTTCTTCCGTAAAAGACAGAAAACAAACTTCAAACCTTTTTGCCCCGTGGGCCCATAATTCAAAGGAAGCTTTTCTGAAGAAAAGAGTGTCGTTAACTCCCAGTTCTACCGAAAACGGTAACGCCTAAGTCTCCAAGGGTCGAGCTGCGTACACCAAACTGCTGGAACTGTTTGTTAACCCTACTCAATAAAACAGATGAATCTGAATCCCCGTAATCCGTATTATCCCGAACTACGTAAGCTCTGATCTCTTAAGCCTGTTGAGAGTACGTAGGCACAATATTGACGTATTGGCGAGCCACCTTCCCCCATCACCCGTGGTTAGTCGAACTACGTAGACTCTGATTTCTCATTCTCTGATGGGAATACGTAGGCATAAAGCGCGACGCTTTGCCGAGTCATTTTCTTTTCTTTTTTAAGCCATCCTTGATAGGTAGATAGATAAAACCAACCCGTCAGATAAACACAACAAGCATGGATCCCATCGAGTACGATGGACGTGAGGGGTGCTAATACCTTCCCCTTGCGTAACCGACTCCCGAATCCAGACAATGGTTGCGATGACCTTGTCTTATACCTTTTCGTCAGGTTTTTCCGATCGTTTCCTTTCCCGTTCTGAGGGATAAATAACAAAAGGTGGCGACTCTTCTATTTTGCCGGTACCCTATTTTCGCGGTAGCGACAGCTGGCGACTCTGCTGGGGACTTGATAGTTTCCTGGGGATCCAACATCCCCTGTGCGAGATTCAATCCTAGCGCTTGAATGTTTACTTGTTGGGTTGTGTTTATTTATCGGATTTATTTTCCGCACTTTATTTTCAGTATGATATGATTATCTATATTGTTGTGGGAGGGGCATTCTGATGAGTGAGAAGCCAGACCCAGGCTTGAGAGCTACATAGTATTAGAGCGGGTTAGTGGAGGACGTGCTTGCTTTGCTTGCAGTTGTTCCCACGTAATCCACACTCAGACGAGGTTCTCTTTGATGGCTTCCTATCTGTCCTTTGGACTTGAGGGGTTGTTGGATCTGAGGATCGTCGACTCTGGGAACCGATCATTTGGAACTCAGCTAAGTGAGGTCGCTTCAAGAGATGATGATGCCACACCTCCTGGGTATCATATCATTGTTTCTTGAAAGTCTGTGACGCTGATGACCGCATAGGATGCCGAACATTTTCCATGATTAGGTCCATACCTGTGAGCAGGGTCGGGTTATTGCAGGAAACCTTAACCTTCAGATCACCTGGTTTTCTTGATAGTGAATCAGTTTTGTTGGTATCAGAGGTTCTCATCATCAGATATGTGTGTTCTTGACAGAGCAGATTTATGGTCTGGTATCAGAGGTTCTCATCGTCAGATATGTGTGTTCTTGACAGAGCAGATTTATGGTCTGGTATCAAGGGTTTCTTTTCATCAGAGATATGGTTGTTCTTGACAGAGCAGTGTTGTGGTTTTGTTGATACAGAGCCTTCATCTCCTCAACAACACAGTCATCTTGATCTCCTGCTGCATGATTGCATTTTGCATTGTTTGCATCCTCATTTGCATGTCATTAACGTGTGTCTGTGTTGCAGGTGCATATTTCTCCCCTAGCTCTAGTGATCTCAATCCTCATGGCAGAGATGGCATCCCTGAAGAAAACTGTGGCTTACAAGCTACCAACACCTGACATCCGAGAGTTACGAGCTTTGATTTCTCTGGCCGATAAGACAGTTATGGAGAGTTTCAGAAAGAGTTATGGGAGACTGCTGAGTATCATGTATAAGCTTCATACATACGAGTTGAATGGCCTTTATGCTCTGCTACAGTTTTACGACCCACAGCTCAGATGCTTTGTGTTTCCAGACTATGTCCTAGCTCCGACCCTGGAGGAATACTCTGGCCTGTTGGGGGTGCCTTTGATGAATCAAATGCCTTACTACTGTGTTGAGGGTGAACCCAGATTGAGTAAGCTGACTGACGCTCTTCATGTAGATTGATCGGTGGATTTCAATTGTGTTTTCAAACGCTGTTTGTCGTTAATTTCGCAATGTTTTTATCTGTTTGTCGAATCTTTAGTTGTTATTATCTGCATTACTCGTAGTTGTGTGTCTTCGAGTCTTATTTTTAAGTTTATATTACTTTTGTCGCTGGTGCGTTTGATTTGGTTTCTTTTAGTGTGTTTTTGGCAGGAATGGATAGCACGACAATCGCACCGCATTCGGAGGCAAAGAAAAGTCGAAAAAGGGAAGTCAGAGCTACAACACGGGTACCCGTGTTGCACAACACGGCCCGTGTCATGGAGGACACGGTTAGCAGACACGGGTAGACCCAAGCAGAAGAAAAGAAGACTCAGACTTACAACACGGGTGCCCGTGTCATGCAACACGGCCCGTGTTGCATCCCTTGAAGATGAGACACGCCCTAAGAAGTCAGCAGCCTGACACGGCCACCCGTATTGCACAACACGGCCCGTTTCAGGGCCACTGGGAGTGAAATTTCTGTGTTTTCTGATTTTTTGCTGTCAGACCTATTTCGAAGGGCATTTGAGACATTTCGCGATGTAATTTGAATTTAGATATAAGAGTCACTTTTTAGAAAGTAGGGGACACTTTTGAACTGATATTAGGATTGACAACTGAGAGGAGATTCGGCTGGAAACAGAGGATCGATCAAAAGCGGAAGCAATTGATGATCCAAGGATTTCAACTTGCATTGTAATGATCTTCTCCTTTTCATTTCTAATTGTTTTTATGTTTACCAAGAACATGAGCAGCTAAACCCCAAGTTGTTAGGGGGTGGTCCTAAGTGCGATGTAATGACTTTTGTTTAATGATTCTATGAGAACTATGTTATTACCTGTATATATTTTATTTTGCATTAATCTTAATCGTATTCATATTGGAAAGTAGAATTCGAATCGTGTTTAGGCTTTAGTCTGGAAAGTCAACCTAACACTTTTGCAAAATAGTATCACGGTCGATATTGCTTAGGAATGAGGATATCCCGTATCACGTATCTTATGGTCGGAACTATTGCTTGATGCTTTTCATGGACACTGAGGAATTAGTGTACAGGAAAATCATCAAAGGGTTTCAATTAAGGAATTAAGGCAACTAAAGTGGCCAACTGATAAATTAAGGTTAATAACTAGTATAGTAGAATAATCATACAGGGTCTTTACTCGCATCGTCTCCACTCCCCTAACACTGTTCTTAGATTGATTCATAAGTCCTTATTTACTTGTTATATTACTCTGCTACCAAACAAACCACTAGACCTTTTGTTCATTTGAATCCTAAAAATTCCGTTAATTACTACGCAGTCCTCGAGATTGATACTTGGGACTTTTCCCTTATTACTACAATTGGTAAAAATAGTACACTTGCTATTTTCCCGATCAAGTTTTTGGCGCCGTTGCCGGGGACTGCCAAATTAACATTGTTTTTAGAATCCAAAAGAAATTTTGTTGCTTTGCGACTAAAATTTTATTATTTACTGCATAACTTTTATCTGCTTGTATTATCTAACGCTTGTCTAATTGTGTATGCGAGGTCAGGCCTAAGCTAAATATTCTTTTGATACAGAACCAGAACGAGCATTACACGAAAGACGGAGATTAGCTAAAGTTAAAAGACTGGAAGAAATAGAGGAAATTATATCTGTGTAGAGCGACTCCGAAGAGAGAGAGACAACACCTGAAACTGTTCAAATGGCTGGAAATCCACCTCAGCCTGAAAGACTGCTAGAAGACTATGGAGGGGCCAATGCTCAACCAAACCGGATGACCATTGTGAATCAACCGGTGAATGTTGCGCATTTTCAGCTACACCCTTCCACCATCCGTCAGTTGGAGAGCAAGCCGTTCGCCGGAAGAATCAACGAAGATGCAAATAAACATCTTCAGAGATTCCTTACAACCACCACCTCGCTGAAGATAGAAGGACATTCTGAAGAGGCCAAGAGATTAGTTATGTTCCCGTTCACACTCACTGATGATGCGGAAGAATGGTTTTACTCGCTTCCCGCTGGGAGTATCATAACATGGCAAGAGATGGAAACTGCGTTCCTGAATGAGTATTTCCCTGCCTCAGTGTTCATTCGAAAAAGATATGACACTGTCAACTTCAAGCAAAAAGAAGGAGAATCTTTAGGGGATGCATATAAGCGGTTTAAGAGGTGTCTTACAACATGTCCTACTCATAACATGGACGCCACTGAGCAGATGCAAAACTTTGTGAATGGATTACGACTCAAAACGAAACAGCTCATAGATACTGCTGCCGGTGGCTCAACCAACTTCTCAACGGCCACAGGTATCAGAAGGATCATAGAAGCAATCGCCGCTAACGAGCACCTTGAGTTGTATGATCGTACGGTTAACCAACCGGAAGGTAAGATTGATCTGAAGCTGGCAGACCAGGTTGTTAAAATGGAGGATCAGATCACTGCTGAGGTAGAGAGAAGGTTAAAGAAAATGAATGTTGAAACTCAGGTAGTGGCACAGGTTGAGCCAGTTCAAGCAGCACCTTGTGAAATATGCGGTGGACCACACTTTACAATGCATTGTGTAGCAACTCAAGAGCAAGTGGAACAGATTAATATGTTGAGGCAGAACAATCCCTACGCCAACACATACAATCCTGGTTGGAAAAATCACCCAAACTTTTCATGGAAAGATCAACAAGGAAATGTACAAAAGCCTGTTCAAAGCCAACAACCGTATCAACCTCAGCAACAGCAGTACCAGCAGCACCGTACCTACCTCAATATCAACCACAAGCGCCTCGAAAAGCTGAGTGGGAAGTAGCCATTGAGAAAATGGCAGCCCAAAGTTATCAATTTCAAGAAGAGACAAGGAGTAACTTCAGGAATGCTGGAGCATCCATAAAGAATCTTGAAGTACAAATGAGTCAAATTGCTCAACAACTAGCGAGTTCACAAGCGTCGGGTACACTTCCAAGTGCCACAGTACCAAATCCGAAGGATCACCACCAAATTAAGGCAGTAGTAACAAGAAGTGGAAAATCCAAGGAAGTAGGAGAAGAGGAAACGGAACTAAATGATCAGATGATTGAAGTGGAGCTGGAAATTAAAGAAAATGAAATAGTCGAGGAAGAAGTGGTGACACCGGTACCGGTAACTAAAGAGAAAATGGTAGAACCGAAACCGGTGATCAAGCTGCCATACCCCTCAAGAAATAAAAAGAAAGGACAGCAAGAGAAGAATTTCGAGAAGTTCCTGGAGCTGTTTAAAAAGTTGGAGCTGAACATTCTATTGTTGGAGGCACTAGAACAAATGCCCACCTATGCAAAATTCATGAAGGACATCATTGCTAAGAAGCGGACTAGTGAGTCCGAACCTGTTATTCTAACGGAAACTTGTAGTGCTATTTTGCAGGGTCTGAAGATTCCGGTCAAGAAGAAAGACAGTGGAGTTGTTACTATCCCATGCACTATTGGCGATATGTCATTCAACAGAGCTTTAATTGATTTGGGAGCAAGTATTAGCCTCATGCCCTTGTCCATCTACAAGAAGTTGGATATCGGTGCAGTTCAAGACACTCGGATGACCCTCCAGTTTGCTGATCATTCAGTTAAGCGGCCATATGGAGTGGTTCAAGATGTACTAGTTAAGGTAGATAAATTTGTGTTTCCGGTTGATTTTGTGATCCTAGAGATGCCGAAAGATGAAGAAATGCCGTTAATTTTGGGCCGGCCATTCTTGGAAACTGGGAGAGTCATGATAGATATGGAAGGCGGCACCCTGACCTTGAAAGTATACGACGAGGAGTTAAAAATTAATGTTAGTAATACCATGAAGCATAAACAAGATCGTGGCACCAGTAGCAACATACAAGTGCTAGAACAAGTCGTAGAGAGCGAACATTTGGAGAGTGTGACCCAACTACCCCTGGAGAGAGTGCTAAGCATGTCAATCTTTAAGGAAGATAAAGAAGTAGATGAGAATGACAGGGAGGTAGTTGAAATGTTGGACACTCGACCATTCCAAAGGGGATCCCGACCACACCGATGGGAGGACTTACGGCAACCTATAGCGCTGGAAGGTAATGACGAAAAGCCTAAAGGTTCGGAATTGAAACAACTGCCGGAAAATCTCAAATATGTTTTTCTAGACATTGAGGAAAAGTGTCCCGCCATTATCAGCTCTAGTTTGAAAAGTGTCCAAGAGAAACAACTGATTGGGGTTCTTAGAAAATTTAAGAGTGCTATTGATTGGAAAATCGAAGACTTAAAGGGTATAAGTCCTACAGTTTGCATGCACAAGATCCTTATGGAGAAGGACCACAAACCGGCTGTGCAACCTCAGCGAAGACTAAACCCCGTTATGAAGGAAGTCGTAAGAAAGGAAGTGGTGAAATTATTGGATGTTGGACTTATCTATCCTATATCGGACAGTTCATGGGTGAGTCCTGTTCATGTGGTGCCCAAGAAAGGAGGTACAACTGTGGTGACTAATGACAAGAATGAGTTGATTCCTACGCGCACCGTCACTGGTTGGAGGGTATGGATTGATTATAGGAGACTTAATTTAGCCACTAGAAAAGATCACTTTCCGTTTCCCTTTATTGATCAGATGTTAGAAAGATTGGCTGGTCACGATTACTATTGCTTTCTAGATGGATACTCCGGATACAACCAAATCGCGATTGCGCCGGAGGATCAAGAGAAGACAGCTTTCACATGCCCGTACGGAGTTTTTGCTTATAGGAGGATGCCATTCGGGTTATGTAATGCTCCAACCACATTTCAAAGATGCATGACTTCCATTTTTGCGGATATGCTCGGGAAACATATGGAAGTCTTCATGGATGATTTTTCGGTTTTCGGGTCATCATTTGATGATTGTTTAACTAACCTGTCACTTATTTTGCAGAGATGTCAGGAAAGTAACTTGATCCTGAATTGGGAAAAATGTCATTTCATGGTGAGAGAGGGCATCGTCCTTGGTCACAAAATCTCACACAAAGGGATCAAAGTCGATCAAGCAAAAGTGGAAGTAATATCCAAGTTACCACCACCCGTAAACGAGAAAGGTATCCGAAGCTTCTTGGGTCATGCAGGGTTCTACCGCAGGTTCATAAGAGACTTCTCCAAGATAGCTAAACCGTTGACGTCCTTGTTAGTCAAGGACACGGCGTTTGCGTTCAATAAGGAATGTGCTGACGCTTTCGAAAACCTGAAAAATAAGTTAGTGTCAGCACCAATTGTGATAGCCCCAGACTGGTCGCTGCCGTTTGAGATCATGTGTGACGCCGGTGACATCGCAGTAGAGGCTGTATTGGGGCAGCGGAAAGAGAAGCTTTTGCATGTTATTTACTATGCGAGTCACGTTTTGAACCCGGCACAGATGAATTACGCAACTACCGAGAAGGAGTTGCTAGCGGTGGTGTATGCCTTTGACAAATTTAGGCAATATCTGTTGGGTTCTAAAGTGATTGTTTATACTGACCATGCTGCGTTAAAATATCTTTTTGCTAAACAGGAGTCGAAGCCCAGGCTGCTGAGATGGATCCTTCTTCTCCAAGAATTCGATGTGGAGATTCGGGATAAGAGAGGATGTGAAAATACTGTAGCTGATCACCTCTCGCGAATGTCATCGATTGAAGAAAACGAGGAAAAGCGCCCGATAAAGGATGAGTTTGCTGATGAACACATCCTAGTTATTCATGGTGTTCCTTGGTTTGCGGATTACGCCAACTACTTAGTCGGGGGTCTCATACCCGACGATTTTGATTCTAACAGACGGAAAAAGTTTGTTCATGACTGCAGGTTCTACTTATGGGATGGCCCGTTTCTTTACAAGAAAGGGGTGGATGGACTGATCAGACGATGCGTTCCGGAAAATGAGCAAAGGAAGGTGCTCGAAGCATGTCATAATTCAGATTATGGAGGGCATTTCAGTGGCGACCGCACCGCAGCCAAAGTCCTCCAATCAGGGTTGTATTGGCCGTCTTTGTTCAAGGATGCCCAGAACGTAGTTAAGGAATGCGACAGATGTCAACGGACTGGAAATATCTCGAAAAGAAACCAGATGCCGCAGAATTCCATGTTAGAAGTAGAGTTGTTTGATGTTTGGGGGATTGATTTTATGGGACCATTCCCACCATCATTTGGAAAACACTATATACTGGTAGCAGTTGATTATGTTTCGAAATGGGTAGAAGTAGTGACACTACCAACAAATGATGCTAAAGTAGTGGTCAGGTTTCTGAAGGAGAACATATTTTCGCGGTTTGGAGTACCAAGGGCCCTTATAAGTGATGAAGGAAATCACTTCCTAAATCATCTCATGGAAAAGTTACTCCTTAAGTATAATGTGAAGCACAAAATATCTACTCCGTACCATCCTCAAACCAACAGGCAAGCCGAGGTGTCAAATCGACAACTCAAACAGATATTAGAGAAAACAGTGCGTGCATCCCGTAAGGACTGGGCAGTAAAGCTGGACGACGCTCTCTGGGCGTATCGCACTGCATACAAAACACCCATTGGTATGTCCCCTTACCAACTGGTCTATGGTAAAGCTTGCCATCTGCCTCTAGAGTTAGAACACAAGACATTATGGGCATCAAAAGTCCATAACCTAGACCTCACCAGAGCAGGAGGGTCCAGAACCCTCCAACTCCATGAGCTAGAGGAATTCAGGAACCGGGCATATGAGAATGCAAAAATGTACAAAGATCAAGCAAAGAAATGGCATGATAGACGTATTCAGAAGAAAGAATTTCGGGAAGGACAATTAGTACTGTTGTACAACTCCCGACTGAAACTATTTCCGAGAAAGCTTAAATCAAAATGGTCGGGACCATTTGTAGTACATAAGACGTTTCCGCACGGAGCAGTCGAGCTGAAAAATCCAGCCAATGGAGACATTTTTAAAGTAAATGGTCAGCGTCTGAAACCTTACTACAAGGGACAGCAGAAAGATCGAAACGATGTCGTTCATCTCAACTGATACGATGACGGACCGTCGAGCCAGGCGACGTAAAACGAAGCGCTTCGTGGGAGGCAACCCACGTATTTCACCTTCACGCTTTCATTTTGTTTTTGTTTTAACAGGTTTTGATTAACTCGTAGTTCATCGGTGAAAGAAGCATGTCGGAAACCAGAGGAGAGAAAAAAAAGTGAAAAACAGCACCCTGACACGGGTGGCCGTGTTACACAACACGGGCTGTGTCAGGCTTAGCATGGCAGGGATGAAAATTTGAGAAAATGTGGAGTCAGTGGAGCAACACGGGTGCCCGTGTTGTGCAACACGGCCCGTGTTGCAGGTTCGTGGCCTTGAAAAAAAATAATAACTTACAAGAGGAGCAACACGGGTGCCCGTGTTGTGCAACACGGCCCGTGTTGCAAGGCACGATCTTGTTTTTTAATTTTTACCATGTGGGGCCCACCACTTTCACCCCCACTTATCATTAGCAACCACACATTTCAAATCATTTTTCATCTTCCTCCTTCTTCTCCCTCACAAAACCCTTAACCTCCATAACCTTCTCCCCACAAAAGCTTCATTATCCACCCCACCCACTCATCGGAAACACCTCCGTCCTTCACAAAAAACGTTCTACTCATCATTGTGCTTATTTCTACGGTCGCGTTTTTCACTAACAGTGATTTCGAAATTTTTCGAACCATCTGTGTTGTTTGTGTTTTGCAGGTTCAAGAATGCCTCCTCGTAAAGACACAGGAAAAGCAGTGGCGGAAACTTCGCGCCCCAGAAAGAGAGCACACCGGATGGCGAATCCTCACGGCATACTCTTTGAAGACCCGGATCATCAGAAGAAGTACTCTAACATCATCAAGCGTAAGCTCGCGCCCACAAGGTATATCTGTAACACTACGCTTGATAATCTAGGGCTGAGAGTAGAGGTCCATAGGATGTTTCATACTCTGGGTATGCTAGAATTCATGCAACTGGAAGCGCCGACTTATGAGCGCATAACTGTTGAATTCTTGAGTACGTTAAAATTTCAGTTGAAGCACAGGTGGACAGGTGTGGAGGAGGAATATTATGGTACACTGAGGTTTAGGTTATTTGATACTGACCATAGCCTGACCATAGCCGAATTGGGAGATATTCTGAAGGTCCCCAATTTTGGACCCGGAGCCCCTCCGGGAAATTTTAGTGCAGGGGACTTCTGGAAGGCTATTACAGGCAGAACTGATTATGTCGCGAAGGCGGCAAAAGCCTCGTGTATCCATAACCCTTGTTTCAGGTACGCTCAAAAGGGATTGGCATATACACTGTTTGGCAGGGGTGACAGCACAGGAGTGGCGACTCAGAGGGAGTTGTACTTCATGTACGGCATGGCAAATCAAGAACTTATTAATGTAGCTGCCTTTGCAGCTGATCACCTGAAGAGGGTTGCGAATGCACCTTCCGGCGAAATAAGTGTAGGCGGTATGATTACTCAAATTGCAAATCAATTTGGCCACGGTGCTCTCTTGAGAGAGGAACCCACTGTTGCAGGTAAGACAAGAATAGATCTTGCCACACTGACTGCCCAAGGTATGATTCGAGTCTTTGATAATTACTACTCCTTGGTAAGCCGAAACAGTCATCTCCTTGCTTTACCTGCCCCTAACTTTATTAGTATTCAAAATGTGAATAACTGGCTATATGAGAGCCCCATGCAGGATGAAGAAGACCAATTTTATGATGGTACAGGTACAAAATTCTTTAAGGATGAAGGAGATCAGGTAGAAGAGGCGCCTATACCGCCTACTCGAGTCTCACCCCATCAGGAATCCGGCTCAGGCTCTTGGAGCTTATCTAAAAAATAATGGGATTGGATGGAGAATGAGATGTGTCATCTCCGAAGTGAGCAGACGAGGCAAGGCGAGGAGCAGACAAGACAAGGGAACGAACAAATCCGACAAGGCAGGTTGATCGGTGAGATGCATGAATGGATGCGGCAGATGATGCTGCGCGACCAACCTCCGCAACCATGAACTCTGTGAGTCCTCTGCTACTAGTGTTCCAACAGTGAGGACACTGTTGAATTCTAGTGTGGGGGTATTTTATTTGTGTTTTTATGTTATTTGTTTATGTTATTTGTGTGTTTTCAATTCTGTTTTAGTTATTTGCTTATTTAATTTCCAGTGTTAGTTTGAGAACATGATAGCACGTCCACAGGAAGACCCCCCTGACATTGAACTAATAAAATTAATAACATTGTTGGTTGGGGAACTGTTTAGTGAAGATGTTGAGTGAGGTGATGAGAAAGTATATAGAATACTTAGAAAAGAACCGTGAGGATGAAATCAGAATAATCTTGAGAGATAGGTAAAAGGCCAACACCCTGGGTTTCCCAAATAGGAACGAGTTCGACGTGTAGATTTGTACCATAGTGCTTTGATCTGAGAAGTACCCCTGAGTAGTTTATTTTGACAATCAGGTTTCATCAAGAATAATCGTGTGTGCAAGGGTAACGAAAAATATTGAGCTAAGGCACAAGGAAAAAAAACAAAAAGGGGCAATTAGGCGACTAATGCTTCTAAGTTGGGTAACCCTCGCCTGGTTATTCAGCCCAACGACGGTCGAACCTGAAAGCCATTCAAAAAGAATAACAGTGCCAGAAAAAGAAAAATGTCATTGATAAATCTTGTGCACACGAGGAAAATCATAAAAGCCGTATAGTGATTGTCCGAATGAAAGGGAGGAAAAATCGAAAAAGAAGACTTAAGTACAAAGCATAGTCGGAGAGGTTACCCATTGGGAGACTGAGGTCTAAGGTTTACTGCAGTCTAGTGTTTGCATGTTACCTGTTTTGAGGGAAAAGCCGAGATTAATCCTAGGGGACTTGGAATGAGAAGTTCAAGTATGAGTATTATCACCGTAACTCACAATTCTATGGACGGTTCCGTTACGAAAAAGATATTAAGTTCGGTTTGGCGAGCTTTTTGCTTGAGGACAAGCAAAAGTTCAAGTTCGGGGGAGTTTGATCGGTGGATTTCAATTGTGTTTTCAAACGCTGTTTATCGTTAATTTCGCAATGTTTTTATCTGTTTGTCGAAGCTTTAGTTGTTATTATCTGCATTACTCGTAGTTGTGTGTCTTCGAGTCTTATTTTTAAGTTTATATTACTTTTTCCGCTGGTGCGTTTGATTTGGTTTCTTTTAGTGTGTTTTTGGCAGGAATGGATAGCACGACAATCGCACCGCATTCGGAGGCAAAGAAAAGTCGAAAAAGGGAAGTCAGAGCTACAACACGGGTACCCGTGTTGCACAACACGGCCCGTGTCATGGAGGACACGGTTGGCAGACACGGGTAGACCCAAGCAGAAGAAAAGAAGACTCAGACTTACAACACGGGTGCCCGTGTCATGCAACACGGCCCGTGTTGCAGCCCTTGAAGATGAGACACGCCCTAAGAAGTCAGCAGCTTGACACAGCCACCCGTGTTGCACAACACGGCCCGTGTCAGGGCCACTGGGAGTGAAATTTCTGTGTTTTCTGATTTTTTGCTGTCAGACCTATTTCGAAGGGCATTTGAGACATTTCGCGATGTAATTTGAATTTAGATATAAGAGTCACTTTTTAGAAAGTAGGGGACACTTTTGAACTGATATTAGGATTGACAACTGAGAGGAGATTCGGCTGGAAACAGAGGATCGATCAAAAGCGGAAGCAATTGATGATCCAAGGATTTCAACTTGCATTGTAATGATCTTCTCCTTTTCATTTCTAATTGTTTTTATGTTTACCAAGAACATGAGCAGCTAAACCCCAAGTTGTTAGGGGGTGGTCCTAAGTGCGATGTAATGACTTTTGTTTAATGATTCTATGAGAACTATGTTATTACCTTTATATATTTTATTTTGCATTAATCTTAATCGTATTCATATTGGAAAGTAGAATTCGAATCGTGTTTAGGCTTTAGTCTGGAAAGTCAACCTAACACTTTTGCAAAATAGTATCACGGTCGATATTGCTTAGGAATGAGGATATCCCGTATCACGTATCTTATGGTCGGAACTATTGCTTGATGCTTTTCATGGACACTGAGGAATTAGTGTACAGGAAAATCATCAAAGGGTTTTCATTAAGGAATTAAGGCAACTAAAGTGGCCAACTGATAAATTAAGGTTAATAACTAGTATAGTAGAATAATCATACAGGGTCTTTACTCGCATCGTCTCCACTCCCCTAACACTGTTCTTAGATTGATTCATAAGTCCTTATTTACTTGTTATATTACTCTGCTACCAAACAAACCACTAGACCTTTTGTTCATTTCAATCCTAAAAATTCCGTTAATTACTACGCAGTCCTCGAGATCGATACTTGGGACTTTTCCCTTATTACTACAATTGGTAAAAATAGTACACTTGCTATTTTCCCGATCATAGATGAGTCTGAGTTGGAAGGGATGGTATCTAGGAAGATTGGAGTTCATGGTTTCCTTTTGCATTTCCTGATAGAAGAAGCCCGAAAATTTGCCGAGAAGGGTCGCTGGGATGTATTCAATGCCTTCTTAGCCCTTTGCATTTATGGGATCGTGCTATTCCCAAGTTATCCGGACTTCATCAGCATGGATGCTTGCCACATATTTGCCTCCGGGAATCCAGTACCCACTCTCCTCGGAGACGTCTACCATTCAGTTCACAGCAAGAATGAAAACAGAAAGGGGAAGAACGTGGCATGTTGTGCTCCTTTACTGTATAAGTGGTTTGCTAGCCATCTTCCCAAGTCAGGGCCGTTCATTGATTCTGCCGAGTCTTCACCTTGGTCCACATGTTTGATGGGGTTGACTGCTGACAATATTATCTGGTTTGATAGAGATCTACTGGGCAAAGATATTGTACATATCTGTTGTGGCTTTCCTAACGTCCCCTTGGTCGGAAGAAATGGATGTATCAACTACAATCCATCTCTGCTGGTACGACAATTTGGGTATGCATTACGAGGTCCTCCTGAAGAGGAAGAGATACAGGAATCTCTGTATCTCACGGGGTTGCTTGAAGGCGACACTTTGGTCAAGGTGCAGAATGCTTGGAGCAAAATTCACCGAAAGGGAAAGGTCCTGCTAGGAAAAAGCAACAACAAGGCCTTTGATCCGTATGTGACTTGGGTTCGAGAGAGAGCCGCCAAGTTTCTAATCTCGTTTCCTGCTGTGGAACCACTGTATCCTCTTGTGCACAAAGAGCCTACTACAGTTGACATTCAGAAATTCAACCAGGTACTCCAAGAGAAGGAAGAGCTCCGAAAGGTCAACGAAGAGTTGGAGAAAGAGATTGCTCAGCTTCAGAAAGAGAAAAGTGAAGCCATTTATACCTGCAAGAAGCAGACATAGATGATCAACCTTCTGGGCTCCAACCTGACCAAAGAAACTGATGTTAGGGAACGTCTGGGGTTGGACCTGAAATCAGTACATGGTGTGTTGACAACCAAGAAACGGGATCTGGACAGAGTGTACCGGAAGTTAACCCAATACGAAAGGGTCTGGAGCAGCACCATAGCCAAGTACAAAGAGCGGGAAGAAAAGCTGAAGCAGCAAGTAGCCGAGTTAGAAGCTCAGATTATGGTGAAAGACGAGAAGACAGAGGCTGAAGCCTCACTGCGACGGGACGTCCAATATAGATTGGCTGAGGCCGACGCGAATTTGCAAGATTTTCAACTCCGAGCTAATGCTAAAAGGAGAAGAGCCGAGAACCGTTCTGAAGAAGGTGTTTCTAGGAGCGTTGCCGAGGACCTCCCAGAGTCCATCAGGCAGAGGGACCTGCTGGCCCAGGATTTGCTTACTCAGTCAGATCATCCCGTTATAAAGAAGTTGTTAGAAGATGCTCGTGCCCGTGGCCGCACCTGATCTTTTGGTATTCTCTTTGTACATTTTATGCATTGATATGCTGATCACTGCCAGGTCTGTTGGTTGGGGTCATGCCTTATTGCTTCAGTTGTATGTGATTACAGTTGTACGCTACCCGAGCGGGCTTTTCAGATGAATATATGAGGATTTCTTTTCCATGATTGGATGATAGACTTTATTTGTCTCGGAAACTAGGATCAGGGGGGAATCTCCCCAAGGCACAGGCACACGTTTGCATTTGCATGAAGCATTTGCATGACGAGCACTTTGTCGTTTTTCTAACCCCTTGTGTATGCAGGTTGCTCCAGGATTGATCGAAGACCGATCCACCGCTATCCGACCAGAGCGAATCAAGCTAGAGCAATGGAACAAGTGCAAACTGACGTTCAGGAACTCCGAGAGAGGATGGACCGTTTCATGGAGCTCATGCAAGTGGTTGCCAACGGCCAAGACCAGCTCAAAACATTGGTCCAGCCTCTGATTTCTAGGGTTGACAGCAACGGTGTACTCAACAGTGGGAGTGTTCCAACCCCTCCTCCTGTTGAAACTCCTCAGGGTGGCATCCCCGTGACCAGGGGGAATGGAAGTGGTAACGGCAATGTGATCACTAATATAGGGCTCAATGGTAATACGACTGGCGTCGGTAATGGAAATTTTGAAGCTAATGGCAACGCTGGACTAGGCAACGGCAACACAGGTGCTGGGAATCTGTATGGGCCTCAACCATGGCTAGAAGATCGTCAAAAAGATTTGTTCTCACAGAGGAGTGCTGAAGGAGAACTGACTGCTGAAGCACGTCTGAGGTTTAAGGCACTCGAGGATAAAATGAGGAATTTCGAGAACCTGAACACTATGGGGATCGACATGACTAAATTGGGATTGATTTCTGATTTCAAGGTGCCTCCTAAACTCAAGGTACCCGACTTTGAAAAATACAAGGGCACCACTTGCCCTCGTGTCCACTTAAGGTCATACTACCGAAAGATGTCCGCTCACTCTGAAGACGAGAAGCTGCTGATGCACTTCTTTCAGGATAGCTTGTTCGGGCCATCCCTGGAATGGTATATGGGTTTGGAACCCACCAGTGTGCGCACATGGAAGGAATTGGCTGAGGCCTTTGTACACCATTATCAGTATAACAGTGACTTGGCTCTGAACCGGGTTCAACTGCAGAACTTGTCATAGAGGAACAATGAGGGGTTCAAAGAATACGCCCAAAGATGGCGTGAATTAGTAGCTAGAGTTCAATCGCCGATGGTTGAACGAGAGCTTGTTGAAATGTTTGTAGCCACTCTCCCGGGCGTCTATTATGAGAAATTGGTCAGCGGTATGTCAGGGAGTTTCTCAGATCTCATCATTACTGGAGAGCACGTTGAAAATGGGATCAAATTGGGGAAAATTCAAGGTGGTGACCTATCCTCAGCTGGGGGAGGAAAGAAACCATATGGTAACAAAAGGCGTGAAGGAGAGACGAGCGCCGTGTCTAATGCTCGAAGGAAAGGTAAGGGCCAACGTCAGCAGGTGGCTAGCATAACCATCCCTGCTGTCCAACAACCCCAGCCGCAGCAGCAACAGCTAAATCAGCAAGGATACAGAAGGTATTAGAACAAGGCACCTCTGTCAAGTCGTCACCTTGAGACACCGCCCATGTCTTATGCTCAGCTATTACAAACTCTGCTTCAGTTACAGCTAGTCCAGAAAAGAACCCTGACTCCTTTGACAGGGGCACCTCCGCAGGGTTATGATGCAAATGCAACGTGTGATTTTCACTCAGGGGCACCTGGCCACACAATAGAAAACTGCAAAGCCTTCAAGCACAAGGTGCAAGATATGGTGGATGCTAAGATCATCAATTTCTCAGATAATGTGCTGAATGTCATAAAGAACCCTATGCCGAATCATAGGGGAGGTGGGGTGAATGCCATTATTGAAGAAGAGGGTTTAGATTTATTGACTGATGTCAAGGATCTGAAGACGCCTCTTAGCTTCGTTAAAGCCAAGCTGATGAAGAGAGGCTTCTTTCCGGGCTGTGGAAAACTGTGTATGGGCTATGCGACTCGTCCTGATGGATGTGAACAGTTGATAGAGGGGATTCGGAGTTTGATGACCAAAGGAATCTCGCAGTTTAGCCGAAGGACCAAATGTGGATCTGGAGAGGTAATACTAAAACAGGATGATGAGGTTGCCACCATCACCATCCCTCACCAGACGATAACCATTTCTGCACTCAGGCCGCCCACAATTACCATCACCAAAGCTGGGCCGATACCTTTTGAAAGCACCAATGCTGTCCCATGGCACTATGGGGCAGACGTCTACTATAATGGACAGAAATTGGAACTAGAACCATCTGGGCAGTCTGTGGATAACCTAGTGGGAATTGGCGGAATCACACGTAGCGGAAGAGTATTTGCTCCACCTGAGATTGTGGCGGACAAAGCAGACAAAGTTGAGGAAACTGATAAGGGAAAGAGTAAAGTCGTCGAGGAAACCCCTTGTGGGGTAGAGAAGGACTTACTTGTAAAGGACGCTGAAGAGTTCATAAGGTTGATCAAAAAGAGTGATTACAAGATCATCGACCATCTTCATCAAACACCCTCGAAAATTTCCATCCTGAATTTGTTGCTGTGTTCGAAGTCACATCGCAACATGCTGTTAAAGGTTTTGAATGCCACGTATGTACCGTAGGAAATCTCGGTCAACCAGTTGGAAGGGGTAGTAACCCACGTAAATGCTGGAAACGGGTTAGGGTTCACAGACCTGGAGCTGACGCCGAAGGGAAGAAACCACAACAGCGCCCTGCACATCTCGATAGAGTGTAGGGGAACAGTTATGTCTCATGTGTTGGTAGACACCGGGTCATCGCTCAATGTTCTTCCGAAGAAGGAATTGATGAAGTTAGATACTCGAGGATTGATTTGCACACCCAGTGATCTGGTTGTGAAGGAGTTCGATGGAACCAAGCGTCATGTCTTTGGAGAGGTAACTCTGCCAATCCAAGTGGGGCCGGAAACTTTCGACGCTGTCTTCTACATCATGGACATCATGCCAGCCTACAGCTGTCTCTTAGGCCAGCCATGGATCCACTCTGCTGGTGCCGTGACCTCCACGTTGCACCAGAAACTCAAGTATGCTGTAGGGGGCAGCATTGTAACTGTATATGGCGAGGAAGATATAATGGTGAGCCATTTTTCATCCTTCAAATATGTTGAGATGGATGGGGAAATCCACGAAACCCTATGTCAGGCGTTCGAAGATGTTAAGGTCAAGGACGTGACTCCTGTAATGATTGAGAAACCAGATATGACTCTCTCTTCCTTCAAGGAACCTCGAGCCGTTGTTCAAGCCGGATCTACCCCAGGCTGGGGGCAAGTTCTAGAAATACCTAACAAACAGGACAAGTTCGGGTTAGGATACTCTCCTACGGCTGAAGCCTCCTCTTCTCACAGTGCATCGCGAGGTAAAGGGCCGATCCAGTTTACCAGTGGCGGGGTGATATTTGAAAGTGTCAACGCAGTGTCTGAAGACGGCGAAGACAGCGATTGCGACCTAGAATCTTGGATCCAGCCAAGCAAACCAGGCGAGAGCCTCACCAACTGGTCCATCAGGGATACCATCCAAGTGACAGGCAAAGAGTAATGATTTACTTCCTCCAATTATTGTACAACCCTATGTCCTACCCGGGGCATAGTGGTTTTATTGTCAGGGCCTTGTTTGATTATGTACATGCATTTTATCAATAAATCAAAATGCATTTTTCTTCACATTCAAATGTTGTGATCTCTGTTATTCCTGTTTTATATTTGTTTTGAAAAATAATAAAATGGCAATAGTGTTTGTTCTAACCTGCGTATCCTTGTTTTAAGCTTAACCCTTGTTATTGCAGGATCCACATCATAGACGACATCGACTCTGGACCTTCTACGACTCACTTTGACTTCGATTGCCCGATCTATCAAGCCGAAGAAGAGATTGATGAAGACGAAGACCTTCCCGAAGAGTTGGCCCGCTTGTTGAAACAAGAAGAGAACGTTATTCTGCCTCACGAGGAAGAGATTGAGATTGTGAATCTGGGTTCTGAAGAACTGGTCAGGAACATCAGGATAGGGGCTGCATTACAGAGTGATGTCAAGCAGAGATTGGTCGGGATGCTGAGAGAGTATAGTGACATCTTTGCTTGGTCATACGAAGATATGCCCGGACTTGATACTGACATTATGGTCCATCACTTGCCGCTGCGAGAAGATTGTCCTCCCGTTAAGCAGAAGCTTAGAAGGACACGACCAGATATAGCCGTTAAGATCAAAGATGAAGTGCAAAAGCAGCTTGATGCTGGCTTCTTAGCGGTCACTACTTACCCTCCGTGGGTCGCCAACATAGTGCCTGTACCGAAGAAGGACGGTAAGGTGCGAATGCGCGTCGATTATCGGGATTTGAATAGGGCGAGCCCTAAGGATGATTTCCCGCTCCCTCATATTGATGTGTTGGTTGATAATACAACCCAGTTCTCCGTGTTTTCGTTCATGGATGGCTTCTCCGGTTACAATCAGATCAAGATGGCGCCGGAGGACATGGAGAAAACTACATTTATTACACCCTGGGGAACATTTTGCTACAAGGTAATGCCTTTCGGTCTGAAGAACGCAGGGGCCACTTACCAAAGAGCGATGGTTACTTTGTTTCATGACATGATTCATCATGAGATTGAAGTCTATGTTGATGACATGATTGCGAAGTCCCAAACGGAGGAGGGACACCTGGTCAATTTGCTGAAGCTTTTTGAGAGGCTTAGGAAGTTCAGGTTGAGGCTGAATCCTAACAAGTGTACTTTCGGAGTACGGTCTGGAAAATTACTGGGGTTTATCGTGAGTGAAAGAGGCATTGAGGTTGATTCTGCGAAGATAAAAGCAATACAAGAAATGCCAACGCCAAAAACCGAAAAAGAAGTTCGTGGTTTCCTGGGCAGAATAAACTACATTGCAAGGTTTATCTCTCAGCTCACGGCCACGTGTGAAACGATGTTCAAACTACTGAAAAAAGATCAGGCGGTTGTTTGGAACGAGGATTGCCAGAGGGCATTTGATAAGATAAAACAGTATTTGCAGGAACCTTCGATCTTGATACCCCCAGTGGCCGGAAGACCCCTAATCATGTACTTGACAGTTCTTGAGAATAGTATGGGGTGTGTTCTCGGTTAGCACGACGAGACGGGCAGAAAGGAGCATGCCATTTATTATTTGAGTAAAAAGTTCACAAACTGTGAATCCCGTTACTCAATGCTGGAGAAAACGTGTTGTGCACTCGCCTAGGCTGCCAAACGTTTACGACAATACATGCTCAATCACACAACCATGCTGATTTCGAAGATGGATCCAATCAAGTACGTCTTCGAGAAGCAAGCGCTTTCGGGCAGGATTGCCAGATGGCAGATGCTGTTGACAGAATATGACATTCAGTACGTTTCCCAGAAGGCCATCAAGGGAAGCGTATTGTCTGAATACCTCGCCGAACAGCCGGTCGAAGATTATCAACCGATGAAATTTGAATTCCCTGATGAGGATATCATGTTTCTCAAGGTGAAAGATTGCGATGAACCGTTGCCCGACGAGGGGCCAGATAGGAAATCCCAATGGAAATTGATATTTGACGGGGTGGTTAATTCTTACGGAAGTGACATTGGGGCGATCATCACGACTCCTCATGGATCCCACATCCCGTTCACGGCTAGACTGACGTTTTCGGTCACCAATAACGAGGCAGAGTACGAAGCATGCATCATGGGTCTAGAAGAAGCAATTGATTTGAGAATCAAGAACCTAGATGTGTATGGTGACTCGACACTTGTGATTAACCAGATTAAAGGGGAGTGGGAGACTCGTCAATCGAATTTGGTGCCGTACGTGAACTACGCCAGAAGGCTGCTTCCGTTCTTTGATAGAGTGGAACTCCATCACGTGCCCAGAGCTGAGAATCAGATGGCTGATGCCTTAGCCACATTGGCTTCGATGTATAAAGTCAATATTTGGAATGAAGCTCCAAGGATTGTCTTTTCTCGTCTTGATAGACCTGCATTCGTCTTTGCGATCGAGGAAGCCTCCGATGGCAAGCCATGGTTCCATGATATCCAGACTTTCCTTATGACTAAGGAGTATCCTGCGGGAGCGTCAACCCAGGATAAGAAGACTCTGAGGAGGCTACCTGGAAATTTTTATCTCAATCCTGATGGAGTTTTGTATAAAAGAAACCACGATCTTGTGCTACTCAGATGTGTAGATGAGAAAGAAGCGAGTATGCTCATGGAAGAAGTCTATGAAGGCACATTTGGTACGCACGCCGACGGACATGTTATGACAAGAAAGATCCTGAGAGCAGGGTATTACTGGATGACGATGGAATCGGATTGCTTTAAATTCGCAAAGAGATGTCATAAATGCCAGATTTATGCTGATAAGATTCATGTGCCGCCGTGCCCGTTAAATGTCATGTCCTCCCCGTGGCCGTTCTCCATGTGGGGCATCAACGTGATAGGCAAGATCGAGCCCACTGCTTCTAACGGTCATCGCTTCATTTTAGTAGCCATTGACTACTTCACCAAGTGGGTGGAGGCAGCCTCATATGCTAACGTGACCAAGCAGGTGGTGGCTAAATTCATAAAGAGGGACATCATCTGTCGTTACGGAATCCCCGAGCGGATCATTACCGATAATGGTTCGAACCTGAATAACAAGATGATGAAGGAGCTGTGCCAGAGTTTCAAGATTGAACACCACAACTCATCTCCTTACCGACCGAAGATGAATGGCGCCGTTGAAGCGGCCAATAAGAACATCAAGAAGATTGTGCAGAAGATGGTTGTGACCTATAAGGATTGGCACGAGATGTTGCCATTTGCACTACTCGGTTATCGTACAACGGTACGTACATCAACCGGGGCAGCTCCTTTCTCACTAGTGTACGGTATGGAAGCTATCCTACCATTAGAAGTTGAGAGTCCTTCTTTACGAGTTTTGGTTGATGTGAAACTCGATGAGGCAGAGGATTAAGAACCGACTAAACCAACTCAGCCTGATGGACGAGAAGAGGTTAGCATCGATTGGATATGGTCGTCTGTACCAAAGCCGAATGAAGAAATCCTATGACAAGAAGGTACGTCCTAGAAGCTTTCAGACGGGTGATCTTGTCCTGAAGAAGATTCTTCCTCCACACTCCGATCACCGGGGAAAGTGGACTCCCAATTACGAAGGTCCGTACATCGTCAGCAAGGTCTTCTTGGGAGGAGCCTTGTTGTTATCCATGATGGATGGCGAATATTTTGCATCCCCGGTGAACGCGGACGCGGTTAAAAAATACTTTGCTTAAAAATGACCCGCTGGAAAGAAAAAGAATATCCAGGCAAAAAGGGGGCATCCCGGCGAACCATAAAAAAGGAAAAAAGGTTCGGGCAAAAATTAGGGATATAAATGAAAAGAATGTACACCCGCAAAGTCGAAAACCCGGAAGGGCGACTTTGGCAAAAAAGGGTATCCCGGTGAGTCGAAAACTCGGAAGGGTGATTCAGGAAAAAGTTAGGGATTTGAAAAAGCAAATGACTGCGTTCTGCGTGTGGACTTTCATTGTTTAGTGGTTTGGAAGACCTGAGGGCCGTTTATCTGAATCAATCTCTTCTGAAGCTGAAGCGTCGGAGAAGTATCGAAGTCGAGTGGGTCATAGAGGGATCAACTCATGATGTTCGTCTATGCCGCATTGCCGACATTTGTGTATATACTAATGTATATTTATGTTTTTATATTTGTGCAGCTTCCTCATTCCAGGAGCTTGCATCTGTTATAAAACATTTTTACCCATTCAGGGGTTCATCATCAATAAAAAATATACTATTCAGCAATTTTGTTTGTTTGTTTAGCATCTATCTGTTTTTTTTTGCGAAAAAGAACGCCGACGTTTTTGATAAAATGCGCATACATAAACTTACTGGCCTAGGCCACCGATTGTTGAAACAATGAATTACTTAAACATTGTCACAAGATGATAACCTTGATATGTCCCTTTGAGAAGGGTATCTTGTCTGTTTGTTTGTGTTGTTGCAGGTATAGCATATTCCAGACAATACGCCGTATGTTTCCCAAGCAGGATGATTCCTTCTACCCCAGCGAGTGCAGCAGCATCTCCCCACGGAGTCTGAACATGAGATTTTAAGCATTGATATGTCTCCCCAACCAGAGAAGATTCTCTCCCCAATCAGATGTATCCTGAAGGGTCGTCATTTCCCCACCTGAGTCATGCGTTGAGGCGTATGTTCTACCCCAGCGCCGAGGCAAAGCGCAGATTCTCATAGAAAACTATCCGCAAGTATGCAGCACTCGATAGTTCAAGACTGAAGTCTCCAGCGGAATTGAGATTCCCCACAGAGTTGTATTCTCCCCAGCAAGCAGGATGATTCCTTCTTCCCCAGCCGAGCTGGCAACTCCCCAAGAGAGTCGAGTCCTTGGAAGCCGTTGAAGCCATGATTGGTGCTCCCCAGTAGAGTGTTGAATAGCTGATGTTGTATTTCCCCATCAGAGTCGTTATCTCCAAGGAAGTTTTGCCGCGAAGGCTGCGCAGTTTATTTCTGCGATTGACATTGTTTCCCTCAGCAATTTGTGGGTCGTATACCTAGCTGAGCAGGTCCAGGTTCTCGTAGAACTTTGTTCCCCTGCAGCAGTCGTCTGGAGTTCATATCCCCAGGTTTAATCCAATTGAGATTGGTGTGCCTTCTTCTCCTCGGCAGGATGATTCCTTCTTTCACCAGAGTGGTTCCTTAGGAGGTTTTTCCCTTCAGCATTTATTTTGCTGATGGGGCCATAGCATTTTGCATGATTGCATAGTATTACACCAGTGTCAAAGCATATGCATACGAAACATGAGCTAGGGCGTTGTCGTTCTTGTTTTGCAGGTGTTCCTCCGCAGAATGGTTTGATCAAGATGATTCTTGAATTCCCCAGCGAAGTTATTTGTCCAAGATGATTCTTAAAATCCCTAGTGAATTCGCTAGAAGTGGTTGCTCAAGTTGATGCTTAGAGTCCCCGCCAGAGTGTTTGCTCAGGATGATTCCTGAAATCTCCAGCAGAGTTATTGGTTCTGGATGATTCTTGAAGTCCCCGGCGGAGTCATTTGTCCAAGATGATTCTGGAAGTCCTTAGCAGAGTTGATTCATCCAGAATGATCTCTGGATCCCTGAAGCAGAGTTACTTGATAGTTCCCCAGGACTCCCCAGCGGAGATGTGTCATCCCCAGCATGTTTTTAACAGAGAAGTTGAAATTTCCTTGAAAGACTTGATGATTGAAGTCCGGCAGCGGTGCCAAAACCCCTGACTTACTGATGAAGTCTAACTGCAAGGTCAAAGCAGTTCTCCCAGCTGACGCGGAGTGCCTGACGGCAAAAGAATGTATATCCTTATCGGTTCGGGATTGATTAAGGATTCCATTTGAAGACTTACTGACAAGGTCCAACGGTGATGTCGAAGCAGTTCTCTCAACTGATGCGGAGTGCCTGATGGCAGAAATTTGGATATCCCTATTTGGTTCATGATTGACCGAGGATTATATTTCAGATTTGCTGACGAAGTCCGGCTGACGCCCGAAAGTTTCTTTGAATGCTCGATGGCGTAATTAACTTGATTGTTAAAAAGTTGCTAATAACCTGATGAGTCCCGAGGAATTCTTCTGCTATGACGCAGAATGCCTGACGGCATGATCAACCATCCATTACCAGTTACCGTGTAACCGGTGACCCCTTGATGACTTGAGGACGAAGATCTACAGCAAAATCAGATGATCATCCTGATGGAGATTTGAGATTAGACCCTTCACCGGTTACCGTGTGACCAATTCCCCAGCAAGTTGCCGCGCAACTATCATGTTCAGTTTTGAAGATGTTCCTACCAATAAAAGTATCGTTTACTTGTGCGGTGGCAGATCACCTGTTGCCGTGTAACCAGTGATCCCTCGATGATTTGAGGACACCATGATATCAGATAAATCAGAGAATCATCCGGGCGGAGATTTAGATCAGTGTTTCTCCAGCTAGTTGCCGTGCAACTATTATTTCAGTTCCGAAGATTTGTCCCATCAGAGTACCGTGTACTTGTGCAGTTGGCAAATTTCCGGGTTTGTTGGTATTCAACCATCTTTTACCTTAATTGTTTGAGAGCCGTTCACTTCTCACCCAGTCATGTCCAAGCCGTTTGAATAGGGGCAGCTGTTGCACCCCAAAATTTGCCCAACATTTCTTCACCTAGCTTATGTTTCATTTCATTCACATTAGCATTATCATTTGCATTTCATTGACATGTATGCAGGAGATCAAGAGGTATGATTATCAATCAAGAGCTATACAAGACTATGAAGCTATCTAAGAAGGTTATTCAAGTGTTCAAGGGTTGATATCCTTGTTAGAGAAGTTAAAAGATCCTCAGAGAGAGTGGTTGAAGCCAAGTGTGTAGGTCTCCTAACTTGAGAGTTGTGGGAAGCCATCAGATGATTATGAGGTCATGGAGATGGACTTGAGGTCTTTAGAGAGCTCATGAGAAGTTTTGAAGATCACTTTGAGGCCTAGACAAGTCATTGTGTAAGAACAAGAAGCCTCAGCCATGATTGATGCAACTAGGGTTTGACTGGGTCAACCCTAAGTCAACTGAGGATTTGAAGAAGGTTGAGACTTAATTCAAGAGTCATGTGATCATGGATTGATACATTGATATGTTCTAAGAATTATTTCAAGGTTAACTCATCATGATTGAAGAGTTTGAGAAGTTTCAAGCTAGGGCTTCTAAGACTTGACAGTATAAAATCCCCTAGTTTGACCCCTGTCTTCAAGGCAATTTAACTCAAGATATGATTGTCATCTCATCTTGACCCCAACATGATTGTTGTAGAGCATGAGCTTAGCTTTAATTTGAGTACTAGAAGTCCTTGATAGGATCCATAAAACTCAAGTTATGAGCCAGACAAGTTACAAGTCATCTGAGGTATGTGAATTTGGAGCTTGAAAGTTACCCAAATTGCATGACTTTTTTGCCCTAGAAGGATGATTCCTATGAACTTTTGGTCAACATGAATGTTGTTCCTTATTCTCTTAGATTTCTAGAGAGTACTAGAAGTCCTTGATAGGATTTGTAGAACTCAAGTTATGGCTTTGACAAGTCAAGGGTATTTTGGGAAGTTGTGATTATGGGTCATTTTTGGTTATAGGTCATTTTCACCAACTTAGACACCTCAAATGAAATTTTGTTCAACTTGAAAGTTGCTCAAAATGGGATTTTAACCTTGACCATGTATCAAGGAGACATTGAAATGGCTCAAGGAGAGACTTGGTTCAAGAAGTTGTGAAAAAGGAAGGATTAAAATGAATTAAATGACCAAAAATTCAAATAAATCATTTTGTGCGCAAATGAAGCAAAGTAATATCTTTTTTTGAATGGAAAAAGCATTTTAGAAACTTTGGCAATATTAGAATTTTGATTTGAGTCCAATATCATGCCCTTTTTCTTTGTTTCTTCATGATGAAGTAACATATCAAACATGGGCCATTGGATGGAAACAAGGAGTGAAACACCACCATTCAGATTCAATATCTCATGAGGAGTGCAAAGAAAGCATTTTGAAGCCAAAACAGAGTGCATATCGTGACTGGTGTGGAGGAGATTTTGGTGAGAATTTGAAAATCCAATTTCTCATTCTGAAGCTTTGAGAAAGTTCTAGATGATTCTAATGAGTTCTATATAAGTTGGTAAGTGTGTTCAGCCATTTTTTTTGGAAGAGTTTGAAGCTGGTAGCAGAGAGAGCCATTGAAAATTCAGAGCTGCAAGTAGAAATTGAATTCTGAGTTTCAGGCTAAATCAAGGGAAATTGAAGATTGCATTAGCTTTAGAAGGAGTTTTGGAGTGTATCTGCATCATCTTGGAGGCTGAAGTGATCAAGAACCTCTTTTGTTACACCTCTGAACACAGGTTGGTACATTTCGTTTTTTTGCATAATCTAGGAGGATATAGATAGAAATCTATAGGTGGTTAGGATCTGGATGATGTATAGATGGATTTGAGATGATCAATTTGGGAATTAGAGACAAGTTAGGATGTGGATCATTTTCTGTTGAAGCTGAATTCTTGCAATTCTTGGATTGATAATCAAGATTGGATAGGGTAAGATGATCACCATGAGATAAGGATCATTTCTGTGCATTTAATTGAAGTTCTGATGAGATTCAAGATTGAGGTGTATTTTGGAATAGCTATCGGGTTTGAAAATCCATGGAGATTTAGATGATTCTAAGGTTGTATTCATGATCAACATGAAAAATTGGACAAGATGATGTATCATTTTGTAATTTTTGATGATCTGTGTGTTGGTCTTCACTGGAGAAGACGGTGGCGTCACTGCTCAGGCCACCGTCTGTAAATTCCCTCCATCTGAATGTTTGAATGAAGAAGATGCACTGCAGGCGTTGGATCATCCCTGAAGCTTGACCAAGTCCATGGAATAGATGGCCACGATTGCTTTGAAAAGTCAGCCTTGGACCCTGAAGCCAATACGCACCGTTTCACTTAACTGATTTGAATGGGCCTAATGCTTGGATTGATATCCACACCCCCATCTGGCCCAACCCAGGATTTGAACTGACTTTAATTTCTATTTGGCACGCAAATTTATTAATTTCTTTTGTTTTTCTTTTAATTTCATCATTTCAAGTTAGTTTGACAATAAGTCATAAAAAATAGGAAAATAGGTCAATTAATTCCAGATTTTTTCCCCCTGATTTATGATTGAATATAGAATTTTATTGAAACAAAAATATTAAGAAAATCATGCATTTTTATTTTATGTGCATTTTTACATTTTATTTGATAATAAAATTACCATGGTTGATACCTCTGTTTGATGATTTTAGTGTGAGCATTTGGTGATGAGTTTTGGCTTGATTTTTTGTGTGTGATTATCTTAGACATGTATGCTCCCATAGTTTTTTTCTCACATTTTTGTGATGAAATTAGTATCTTGTAGTGTAGAATTTATTTCTAGGTCTTATTTGAGGATTTGATCTCTGGAATTAACATGGTAGAGTCATGATTGACATAGGTTCCCATAGTTATTTTTGTAGGATTTTATAATTGATTTTAGTATTTTAGGTAGAATTAACTTTAACACTAGGTTTTAGGTGATCCTAACTTGCTAACTCAACTAGAATGACTTCATTAGTTCCCTTAGACTAGGGTTTTGGCTTCTCTTGCTTTTGGATGATGATGAAGACTTGTGTGGGTTGATGTGGAATGCATGGTGGATCTTGGACTTGAAGATTTCTCTCCCTTTGGTGTAGTTTGTTTAGGGTTAAGGATTAGGGTTTTTAGGGAGATCCTTTAGAATAGACTTTCTTCCTTTATGAAACATGGAAGGTGTTGATCACTTCCATTCTTCCCTATGATGCAAGGTCCCATTGTGAAGGCCTCATCCCTCCTTTGGTAGGATGTGTGGCTCTTCACAAGTTGGTAGAACTTTTGAGGGTTCCTTTCTTTGATGGTGGAATGCTTAGAGGTGACCTTTGGTCTTCACTTTGCTTTTCCCTATCCCCACCTTACTCTGGTTAGATGAATCTCTCTCCCTTGTTAGAGGATGGAGTTCCCTGCTAGAAGATTGAAGATGCTAGAGGTTACACTTCCCCTTTGTTTGAAGACTGCCTTTGGAGCTGAAGCTTGAAGATCAAGAAGAACAAGTTGACACTTGTGAAGAAGATCAAATTAAGGATGAAGAAAGAGCTGAAGCTTGAAGAAGAGGGAGAACAAGTTGATGCTTGTGTCTGATGCATTGAAAGCTTGAAGGAGCAAGTTGACACTTGCTATTGAAGAGGAAAATCCTTGAAGAACAGTTACAGACTGAGGACTGAGCTGCTGTTAGAGGATTGCTTTGCTGTGAAGCTGTGGAAGCTGTGGATCTGCTTTCTTTCCTGTCTGTTTGCTTTCTGTGCAACTGTATTGATGTGACTTGTGTGATTTGCTTGATGCATTAGAATAAGTTCATGGTTAGATTGTGTTAAGCTAGGAGCATGATCGCACTAGAGGTTGAGTTGCTCCCTCTGCTTGTATTTTTACTGTATGGCTTTGCTTGCTGGTATTCGGTAGAGCCCTGCTCCCTTGCCTGTGTGGTTTGTGATGTGCTTGATGGCATTTTATTTTCCTTTATGATTGCAGTTATTCATATCTGGCTTAAGGTTGAGACGAGCTTGTGGAGGCTAATGCCCCACACACATTTCCTCCCTCACTTGCATTGCATGCATTTTACAGTCGTTTACTGTTTACTGTTTAAGCTGATGCTTTATCTGTTTCTGTTTATCATTGACATGATCCCTTAGGAATCTCTCTTCCTTTGATAAGGAAGTGATGATCAGAACTTTAGGTTGAAACCTATGCATGATAACTTCTAGGAGTTCCCTATTTCAAACTTCAACTATAGGATGAATCCTTGGCATGACAACATTAGGACTTGATGGTCTCCCCGTAGTTGTCCCTCTCTCTTCTCATCTTGAAACAACAGTAAAAAACGTAATAAAGGCAAGTTAGTATAAGCGCGTCACGAGCCTTAAGCTACTTGGATAATGATAATTGAGCGGCCTCCTCTCAATCGTCTAGAATGTTTAGTATACGTCCTTTGGACGATATGCGATGCATTCATTCCCAGGTCATAGTCTCTAGTGCTGTACAAACTACAGACAACTAAAAAACAGTTCTTCCGTAAAAGACATAAAACAAACTTCAAACTTTTTTGCCCCGTGGGCCCATAATTCAAAGGAAGCTTTTCTGAAGAAAAGAGTGTCGTTAACTCCCAGTTCTACCGCAAACGGTAACGCCTAAGTCTCCAAGGGTCGAGCTGCGTACACCAAACTGCTGGAACTGTTTGTTAACCCTACTCGATAAAACAGATGAATCTGAATCCCCGTAATCCGTATTATCCCGAACTACGTAAGCTCTGATCTCTCAAGCCTGTTGAGAGTACGTAGGCATAATACTGACGTATTGGCGAGCCACCTTCCCCTATCACCCGTGGTTAGTCAAACTACGTAGACTCTGATTTCTCATTCTCTGATGGGAATACGTAGGCATAAAGCGCGACGCTTTGCTGAGTCATTTTCTTTTCTTTTTTAAGCCAACCTTGATAGGTAGATAGATAAAACCAACCCGTCAGATAAACACAACAAGCGTGGATCCCATCAAGTACGATGGACGTGAGGGGTGCTAATACCTTCCCCTTGCATAACCGACTCCTGAATCCAGACAATGGTTGCGATGACCTTGTCTTATACCTTTTCGTCACGTTTTTCCGATCCTTTCCTTTCCCGTTCTGAGGGATAAATAACGAAAGGTGGCGACTCTTCTATTTTGCCGGCACCTTATTTTCGCGGTAGCGACACATGGAAATCGTGATGAATCTGTGACGGGCATGACGACCGTGTTGCTCTGTGACGACCGTCATGTACGTGACGACCGTGATGATGTTGTGACGAGCGTCACACGCGCAAATTCCATTTCTCTGTTATTTTATATTTTTCTTCTCTTTTCCTTCCTTTAATCTAAATTCTCCACAATCTGCAAAACAAAGTAAATTAACCGTATAATAGAACATAAATCAAGATAAATTAACAATGGTCATAAATAAATGCATGTAAATCAAGCCAAATAAACGATATGATTTCGCGTTATCAAACACCCCCACACTTAAACCATTGCTTTTCCTTAAGCAATCAACCAACACGGTAAAAAGAAATAAGCATAGTTCGAAACAAAGACACGATGAGACTCTAATCATACGTGGCTTCTAGGCTAATGTTAGATCGATAGGTACTAAATATCAATACCAAGGATACCGTAACGACAAAATTTCAAAAACTCCCTACTTATGCAAACCAATCGGAATCATGCCATTATAACTCAACCTATATCTCATGCTCTCTTTCACCCTATTTCATTATAGTGCAATCACATTAAGCCCGTTATCCCATACACATTCATGGAAAGTAAACCTGTTAGTGACTATGATCTCATTGTTATTTCATTTTTTCTGCAAATATGCTTAAGCATCAATTGAACTTAAAGATTTTGTACCGTTGGGCTAAGTGATCGGGTGAGGAGCACCTAACTTAGAAGGAACATGTCTTTTTATTCATAATAATTTTCTTCTTCTTAATTTCTCATTTTAAACCAGAGATCATACACTTATTTGTATCGGTTTCTTACTTAGCGTGTTTAGGATGGTGCTGACTGCTTAATTAAATTACTTAGGGATTACTAAAAAACTGGAGCTTTAAGGTCTCGGCATAATGGGTACTCAAATTGATTTTGCATATTTAGGGGGTTAAGGGTGTCAGGATGATATCAATTTTATCGAAACTTTCCCAAGTTTTTCTAACATAGCATGAACAACCTATATCCTCTTAGAGTACCATGTCATGAAACGAAGCAAATAATTGTTGGAGGTTAAAATTTTGAAATTTTTGAAATTATGGGGAAATAGAATAACAAGTGAAAACCACGAATAAAGACTCGACAACACATGCAAAGACTTTGACATAACGTTAAAAATAGATAAAAACAATAGATCAAACTAAAAAGCGATAAAATGAAAGCGGTAGAGTTCCTCCCCCACACTTAAACCAAACATTGTCCTTAATGTTTTAGTAAAAGATGGAAAAAAGAAAGATAGAACCTGTATGAATGCTACTGCATGCTAAATCCTCTATGATCCTGCTCTTGATGTCCATGTCTTCGTTGATCACTTCTACTTCGGCGGCGGGAATTTTTGAGATACCTTCGTTTGTGTAATTCTCGAACCAGCTCATCATGTTGCCCGCTTCCAGAGGAAGTACTCATCATTAGTGTCCCCACCAGCAGCGACACTCGTAGGAATGTCCATGGGCATAGTTCATCTTCTCGGATCGTCATCTAGAGAGTTTTCACCTAGATATAGCTAAAGCGTAACAAGCGATACAATTCTTTATTTTCTACAAATTTAAACAAACAAGTTAAAATAAAGACCTTGTGGGTTGCCTCCCACACAACGCTTTGTTTAACATCGATAGTTCGACGGTTAAGGAGCGCAAGTACTCATGGTGGCTCTTTCGAGAATGGTTCCTCGATCGAACTTTGAATAGTCTTTGGCTTCCATGGCCACTTATCAAGCCATCGCTCATATCTCTCACCTTTTCTTTTCTTTCTTCTGTAGGGTGGTTCATTATTTTGAACTCGTGGTGGTGGTTCTGGATCTATCCTGAGTATCAGTTTTTCAAACTTGGGCTTAGTTATTTCATCCACCACCTCAAAAGTTAGTCTTACCCTTTTAACAGTAATGATGACCCTGGTTTCTAAAGGTGAGAAAAAACTTAGAAGGGGGGGTTGAATAAGTATGAAGATTAAAATTTAGAAATAAAAACTCAAGTATTTTTATCCTGGTTCGTTGAACTCAACTACTCCAGTCCACCCTTCCTAGAGTGATTTGCCTTTCTCAAACAAGGATTTAATCCACTATTTAATCAACTGATTACAATAGTAAGCACTAAGAACAACTGTTCAAAGTCTTCTCAAGAACTACTGATCCTAACTGGATCTTCTTAAGGTTTACAATCAAATGTAATACAAATACAAGTGTTTAAATTGCTTCTAGAAAGCTTTATCACAACTGTGATTTTTCACTTAAATATTAAGAACAAAGAAATTAATTCTTAGAAAGAATATGAATAGTATGAGAGCTTTGAATGTTGATTTCTTTCAGATAAAAACGTCAAGTGAAGAAGATGGGTGAAGACTTGCTTTTATAGGCAGCTGATCCAAGGTGAGCTTCACGTTGAGAAGAGTGTCCAAAAGGTCTGAGCCTTTTTGTCTTCACATCATGTGACCTTTCCTAGAAGAAGAAAGCACAGATAAATCCTTTTTGTCTGTGTTCTTGTGTCTAGCATAAATAAGGAAAGAGTCGTTTGGATTATTCCAACGGATATAATCTTTGAATAATTCTTCTTCAATTTTCAGGAAGTTCCATCAGAGTCTAAATTAATCAGAGCCTTCTGATGTTGATCAGAGTTTTGCTGAGTCAGAGTCTTCTGCAGCAGGTGTGCTTTTAGCGTGATTAAGATCAGAGCATATTTGAGACAGATCCTCAGTACTGGTAGCTTTAGTACTTTCAGAATCTCTGTAGTAACTATGCTTTGAAAACTCTTCATACATAATTCTTCTTTGGTTCATATGCTTCTGACTTGCTTCAGTTTCTTCTGGAGCTTCTGCTTCAGATCCTTCTGGAGCTTCTGCTTCAGAATCTTCTGGAGGCTACGCTCAGGATCTTCTGTTGGCAGCAATCAGAATCTTCTAATGGATGCATCTGGCGCTTCAGAGTCTAGCAAATTTCTTATGTTCAATTCTGATTTGCTTCTGGAGTGTTAATTCCTTTACTATCTGCAGTAAAAACTCTCAAGCAAATTTTAGAGTATATAATTCTTAATTACAAAATTTCATAATAGTTATCATCAAAACATAGAGATATTATTAAGAACCAATATGTGTTCTAACAATCTCCCCCTTTTTGATGATGACAAAAACATCAGAAATTTTGTTTAATTGAAAATATAATAATTATAACTCCCCCTGAGATGATGAATCTCCCCCTGAATTAAATACAAATAAGGAATAGAAACTTCCCTTTTGTCTTGAGTATTTTTCAGAGTTAGAGCTTGATTGTTCTTTAACATTTGAGAGTCAGACTGTCTTGCAAATTTCAGAGTCAGAGTCTTGCATATTGATAAATGATCTGAGAGTCTCAGAGTTTCTCTTACAGAGTGTACTTATCAAATGTTCTGAAATACTTAGATTTAATGTTAGATAAAATTGATATGTCTGAAGTTTCATTCTGGTGAAGTTTAATTAAACAGTTCAGATCTATATTTTCTCCCCCTTTTTTGTCATAAGCAAAAAGTAAAAAACTTTGAAAAGACAAATAAAAGGTAACAGTAAAAGAGATAAATCATGGAGAAAACTTTGAAACATTCATTCAATTCAGTTCAGAGCAAGAGTACATGCATCAGAAGATATTCAAAATACATAAGCAAACATCAGATGCAAAAACATCAGAATGAAAAAAAAATGAAAAACTAAGAATGTTTTGACAAAAGCATCTTCAACAGATCCGTGATCTCAGAAGAGGACTGTTCTTGCTTTGACATCCACTTAGCCATTGTTTCATTCTTCTGATCCTGTTTGGACATCCACTCAGCCATGTCTTCAGATTTCTTGTCTTGTTTAGCCATCCATGACTTGATCTCTGATTGACCAGCTTCCAGAACAGCAATCTTATCCTCAATTTCTGGATGTTCTTTCTTAATCTCAGATGAGGAAGGTTGAACAGTGTCTGAAGCTTGAACATAATCAATTTCCATAGGATCTTTAGAGCATAGAGCAGTAGATCCAGAAGGATGTTCTATCAGAGTCATGGCCAAAGGGTTGTCTTCAGATGCAGATTCAATAGCTTCTTCTGATGATGGAGGAGCATCTGTAATAAGTAATGGTCCAGATCTCTTGACAGTCCAGAACAGACTTCTTGCAGCTTCAGCAAATCTGAGGTTCGCATCATCAGAACATATGTTCTTCAGATTTGATGCTACAGTGTTGAATCTGTTGATGAAGCCATTCCAAATGACATCAGATTCTGTTGCATCCATTGTTGCTAAACACTTCCTCTGTACAGTACCTAAATACATCTGTATTTCTTGCAAAAAACATTGAAATAAATGATCAACATTTAGTCTAGGTCTGGGGTGTAACAGAGTCTCCAGTGTTATTGGTTTTGGTTGGGGAGTAGGTGGAAATATGGATTTGTGAATGGAAGTCAGAGGAGGAGGGTAGTAAGGTATGAAAGGAATTTCGGGGGATTTGTCAGGTTTAGATCTGTTTAAAGCATTCAACAGATTTGGCTTTGCTTTAGTGTGATAGGAAACCACATCAAAGGGTTTATTAGAGTAAGGTTGGAAAGCAGATTTTGCAGGTTCATCAGAAGCAGCAGGTTTATCAGATGAAACAGGTATAGTTGAAGTAACAGCTTTTGCAGATTTAGTAGAGTATGATATTGTAGCTAATGAACCTACTTCTGATATTGATTGAATATAGGTGAGAAGCACAAATGGTAGGGTGATTGTAAGTTTGGGTTTTAAGGGAGTGATAGGGTCAGATGGTTCAACTCTGTCATAGAAATCTTTGAGTTTGAAACCATAGGAAAGGTTGTGAAAAAGAGATGAGAATTGTGCACATGAGATAGATGTTCTTAGGGTAGATGTTGGGATAGGATTTGGAATGAGGATTTCAGATGATGGTTTAGGTGTGGGAGTAGGATCTGGAATAAGAACTTTGGAGGATACAGGGGGTTCTGGTTGGTTTACCTCAGAATCTCTATGAGAGGGAGATATCATAAAATCTGGGTGAATGTCAGATTCTGAGGAATTGGATGATGTGGTTGGTGTGCAAGAAGTAGAAGATACTTGAAACACAGTTTTAAGTGGTGTAACATCAAGAACTTCTGTCTCAGGGATGTTGGTTCCAGATGGGTTGGTGGATTCTGAAGGATTTTCAGAAGGTTTTGATGTGGGTTCAAATGTAGGTGGTTCTGATGTGATCGGTTCAGAGGTAATTGGTACAGATGCAGTGGGTTCAGATGTTTTGGATGGTGGATTATCTGATTGTGGTTGTTTCTCTTGTTGTTGTGTTTGAGGTTCAGAGTCTTTTTCTTGTAGAGGTTCAGATTGTTTTTCTGGTTGTTTTTCTTGTGGTTGTTGTTGTTGTTCAGATGGCTTTTCTTTGAGTTGTTCAGATGGTTTTTGTTGTGCAGATGATTTTTCTGGTTGTTGTTGTTCTGTGGGTTGTTTTTCTGATGGTTGTTGTTGTGGTATAGATTGTTTGGTTGGAATTTCTGGTTGTGGAGTCTGAAGTTTTGGTTTTGTTGTTGATGGTTTAGGTACAGATGATTTTTTTCCAGGAGAAATGGAAATAGGATTAGAAGATTTTTGTGGAGATGGAGTAGAAACATGAGGTGGAGCAGTAACAGATTGATTTTATGTAGAGGGTGGTTTTGGAATAGACTTAACAGTTGAATCATTTATAACAATAGTATTTGCAGAAGATACAGAAGATTTAGTACGTTTAATTTTGATGCGTTTAGCAGGAACAGAGGGAGTGTCTCCAGATTCTTTCCTCTTTAGCAGCTTCTGTGGCTTCTCAGCAACCTTGGGCTTCTTCTGAATAGGTGCAGCTTCTGCTTCTGATTGAGTCCTCTTTCTTGGTGTCTCTTCTACTACAACAGGCAATGGTTTCCTTGCTCTCTTTATAATATCTGCAGGAATAGGCTTTCCTTCTGCCTTGCAATCATCAATATATCTTACAACAATTTCCCTTGGTTCTTCAGCATAGAATAGAGGGTAGTCATCTACTGGGATTCTCTTCTGACTCAATTCAGTAATGTTCAGCTTCTTGGGTGCTGTTGTGAGTTCTTCTACTACTTTTAGTCTCTGAAGACTTTTGGCATTCAGAGGATTTCCAAGAATGAATTCCAGTTCTTCTGTGACGCCAGCAGCATACAGAGCAGTTACAAGTCCATTTTCTGTTAGAAGATCTAAGATTAACCTTCCAAAAGGAATCCAGGTTCTGATCTTCTGACCTTATTCTTTCACATATTCTCTAGAGGCATTTATATGATTCCATAGATGCATAAACAGAATATATGGAAGATCTACCTTGGTGCTCTGACTTAAGCAATACATAAAGTAGAGCTGTTCATTATTGACATAGTCTGGAGAGTTTGTTGACTTTCTGTGATTAATGCATCCCATGAAAATCTTAGCTCAGATCTTGTAGTCAGGCTTCAGATCTTTGAACTTATTAGAAGCTTGTTCAGCAGTCATCACTTCCTCATATACTTCATCCATATCTACACGCCCAGCTGGCAAGTGTGATACTCCATCTGTTTCCTCATATCCAATGAGTTTTCTAATCAGATCTTCTGTGATGATTATCTCTTTTCCCAAAACAGAAGATAAAATGAACTTAGGGTATACAGAAGCATGTATCCAGAATTCTTTTACCAGAAGGGGGTAGACTGGTCCAAAAAGTCTGTCAAAATACTTCACCCATCCTTGAGCATCTATAATGGAGCGAAACTCAAACTCATTCTCAGCAAGTGAATCAAATTCCACCATTGGTTCACAGAGAACCTTCAGTTTTTCAACAGGTGTTAGCAATGTTCTTTTTGGTGGTGTGTAAGGAGTTACACCCATATTAGCAGAGGTAACTGCAGCCATGGTAGATTGAAATTGTGCAGTAGTTGATGATGAAGTTGCCATTGAAGATGAGTTTGTCACACGCTTAGGGTTTTTGTGAAGAGAGAAGAGAAGACAGAAATGCATAAAGGTTTGAGATGTGAGAAGTGTGAAAATGGTGAGAAGTGTGATATTTATACTAAACACATAGGCATACAAACAGTCAGAAGAAAGCACGTTCACACAAAGCATTTAATGAAAAAGAATAAAATCATTTCAAGCATTAATTGATTCTGACAATTTGGGGGGAAAATCAAGATTTTCACTATTCAAACTTCACCTCAAACATCTCTTCAGTAGTGTACACGCCACCTTTGCAGATTTGGAGTGACACATGTTTGCTTGCATGTGCTTCTGAATTCTCTTGAGAAATGAAACGTTAACCAACGTTTAGATCCTCTAAGGATTGTTAGTTCAGAGTTTCACAAGAAAATAATTAAAGAAAATGAATAAGCAATCAGAAGAAATACTTCAGAGCATTAGGCATTTTTGCATCTGTAAAATTTGCTTCTGACAAATATTATTCTGGACAAAAATCCATACCAATATTTTTCAGAATAAATTTGAATCTATCTTCAACAAGGGGTTTTGTGAAAATGTCTGCCCATTGATGATCTGTATCAACAAAGGCCAAATTTATGATTCCCTTCTGAACATAGTCTCTGATGAAATGATGCTTAATTTCTATATGTTTTGCCTTAGAGTGTAAAATGGGGTTTTTAGACAAACATATAGCAGAAGTATTATCACAGAAGATAGAAATGTTACTTTCAAATATTTGATAATCTTCTAGTTGACTTTTCATCCAGAGCATCTGCGTGCTACATCCAGCAGCAACAATATATTCTACCTCTGTGGTTGAAAGTGCAATTGTGGGTTGCTTCTTGCTGTACCAAGAGATTAGATTTATTCCTAGAAATTGACAACTTCCAGAAGTACTTTTCCTTTCCACTCTATCTCCAGCGTAGTCAGCATCACAGAATCCAACTAATTTGAAATCATCAGATTTTCTGTAACACAAACCCACATTAGAAGTACCTTTCAGATACCTTAGAATCCTCTTGACAGCTGTCAAGTGTGATTCTCTAGGATCTGATTGGAATCTAGCACACAGGCATACACTGAACAATATGTCAGGTCTAGAAGCAGTTAAGTAAAGAAGAGATCCTATCATACCTCTGTAGAGTTTCTGATCTACTTTCTTACTTACCTCTTCCTTGCCAAGTGAGCTAGTTGGATGCATGGGAGTCTTTACCAGCTTACTATCAGTCATGTTAAATTTCTTCAGAAGTTCTTTAACATATTTGGTCTGATGTATGTAAGTGCACTCTGGAGTTTGGTTGACTTGAATTCCTAGAAAGAATCTCAGCTCTCCCATCATGCTCATTTCAAATTCTGCCTGCATACATTGAGAAAACTCCTTTCCCAGCATAGTATTGGTAGATCCAAATATTATATCATCCACATAAATTTGACAAATTAGAAGATCTTTCTTACATGATTTACAAAAGAGTGTTGTGTCCACTTTGCCTCTGATGAAATTTTTCTCCAGAAGAAAATTGCTCAGTCTCTCATACCAAGCTCTGGGAGCTTGTTTTAAACCATACAGAGATTTCTTTAGTTTGAAAACATGATCTGGAAATTTTTCACTCTCAAAACCAGGAGGTTGGTGGACATAAACTTCTTCTTCTATAATACCATTTAGAAAGGCACTTTTAACATCCATCTGATACAGAGTGATGTTATTTTGTGCAGCAAATGAAATAAGAAGGCGTATAGATTCTAACCTTGCCACTGGAGCATAAGTTTCAGTGTAATCAATACCTTCTTGTTGACTGTACCCTTGAGCAACTAGCCTTGCCTTATTTCTTTCAACTTCTCCTTTCTCATTTAGCTTATTTCTGAAGACCCATTTTGTTCCAATTATATTGAATCCTTTTGGTCTTTGAACTAAATCCCACACATCATTTCTGGTAAATTGATTTAACTCTTCTTGCATGGCAATAATCCAATCATTGTCTTGCAGAGCTTCATCTACAGAAGTTGGTTCAATTATTGACACCAGTCCAAATAATGATGCTTCAGATGATCTAAGAAAGGATCTTGTTCTGATGGGATCATCCTTCTTTCCAATAATAACATTCTCTGGATGAGAAGCTTTGATTCTGGAAGATGATCCTCTAAAAGTTGATTCTTCAGAAATGTTTAGATTGTTCATCTGAGAAGTTAAAGGAATAACATCTGGCGTTGCTTCTGGTTCCTTCACTAGAGCTTTGTCTGCCTCTGGGACTTCAGAGTTTGTGAAGACTACTTCTCTATCTGCAGAGTTTTCAGACTGCTTTGGCTTTTTATTGCCAAGCTTATCATCAAATCTAACATGAATAGATTCTTCCACAATCTGTGTCTCAGTGTTGTATACTCTGTAGCCTTTAGAGCGTTCAGAATATCCAAGCATGAAACACTTCTGTGCTTTGGAATCAAACTTGTTCAGATTTTCTTTAGTATTTAACATATAGCAAATACATCCAAAAGGATGAAAATATGAAATGTTGGGCTTTCTGTTCTTCCACAGTTCATATGGAGTCTTCTCCAGAAGAGGTCTTACAGACACTATGTTCTGAATGTAACAGGCTGTGTTGATTGCTTCTGTCCAAAAGTGTTTTGCCAGATTTGTCTCATTGATCATGGTTCTGGCCATTTCTTGCAGAGTTCTATTTTTCCTCTCTACAACCCCATTTTGTTGTGGAGTTCTAGGACAGGAAAAATCATGAGCAATGCCATTTTTATTAAAATATTTTTCAAAACATTTATTTTCAAATTCACCACCATGATCACTTCTGACTTTTATAATTTTGAAATCTTTTTCATTCTGGACTTGTTTACAGAAGTCAAAGAACACAGAATGTGACTCATCCTTGTGTTTTAAGAACTTTACCCATGTCTATCTACTATAGTCATCAACAATGACTAATCCATACTTCTTGCCTCTGATGGATGCAGTTTTCACTGGTCCAAACAGATCAATATGAAGTAATTCTAGTGGTATGGAAGTAGAAACAACATTTTTTGATTTAAAAGATGATTTTGAAAACTTCCCTTTTTGGCATGCTTCACAAAGAGCATCTGAGGTGAACTTCAGATTAGGAAGTCCTCTGACAAGATTAAGTTTATTAATCTGAGATATACGTCTCATATTAATATGCCCCAATCTTCTGTGCCAGACCCATTGCTCTTCATTAACAGACAAGAGACATTTAACATTCTGAACCTTAAGTTCTGAAAGATTTATTTTATAAATGTTGTTTTTCCTCTTACCACTAAATAGGATAGAGCCATCCTTTTGACTAATAGCTTTACAACATTTTTGATTAAAGGTAATATCATAACCATTGTCACTTAATTGACTTATGGACAATAAGTTATGCTTTAACCCTTCAACAAGTAAAACATTAGTAATAGAGGGAAGTTTACCATTTCCAATTGTGCCAGATCCAATGATCTTGCCCTTCTGGTTCCCTCCAAATTTCACATCACCTCCAGATCTAAGCTCCAGGCTTTGGAACATAGACCTTTCTCCTGTCATGTGTCATGAGCATCCAGAGTCCAGGTACCATGATTGGCGTCTTGACCTTGCTGCTAAGAACATCTGCAACAGGAATTATTTTACTTTTAGGTACCCAGATCTTCTTGGGTCCTTTAGGGTTAGTTGTTCTGAAGGTTTGTCTAAACTTCTGTTTTTCAACATAAGGTTTATTCTGACTAGCCTTAGATTTAAACACATGAATATTCTTTTCAGAGCGTGTTTGTTCAATATCATTCAAGTGACCAAATTTAAAATGGGAATATAAAGGAGTTTTCTTGATGATAATTTTATCAACAGGTTTTGGATTTAAATCCTTTCCAGAGGAGGATTCATATCCAATTCCTTTTCTGTTATTTCTGCTAACTCCATAGATCATAGAAGCCATTTTGCTTCTGTCTATGCTTTTAGCAAGAAACTTCTGAAAGCTATAATCATATTTTTCCAAAATATTTTTGCATTCAGATTCAATTTCAGAATCAGAGTTTTGTTGAGCTAATTCAGAATCATTTTTCAATTTTAAGTTCTTTTCATTTAGCTCAGCTACTTCTGATTTGAGAATATTATTCTCAGATACAAGATTGCTTTGACGCTTCTTGTATTTGAGCTTAATATTGTTATAGCTTTTCAGAACTTCTGATAACACTTCGATAAGTTCTTCTTTAGTGAGTTTAGTCATTACCTCTTCAGCGTCAGAGTCAGATTCAGATCCTGAAGTTCCTTCCTCCTGATCTTCTATGTCTGCCATCAAAGCTACATTGGCACATTCCTCTTCTGACTCAGATTCAGATTCAGATGTATCTGAATCATCCCAGGTGGCCATTGAAACCTTTTTCTTCTTATCAAATTTTCTTTTAGGCTTTTCTTTCAGCACCTTTGGACATTCATTTTTGTAATGTCCAGGTTCTTTACATTCATAACAGACAACCTCCTTTTTGCCAGATCTTCTGTGTCCAGAAGATTCTTTTCTTTGGTCAGGCTTCCAGAAGTTTCTGAACTTCTTTCCTTTATGCTTCCAGAGTTTGTTTATTCTTCTGGACAGCATGGATAGTTCATCTTCATCTTCAGATGAGGATTCTTCAGAGCTTTCCTCTATTACCTGCAATGCTTTAGCAGATTTATTAGATTTTAAAGCAACATATTTACCTTTCTTTTGAGGTTCATCTTCCTCAAGTTCAATTTCATGACTTCTTAGTGAACTGATCAGTTCCTCCAAGGAGATCTTGTTCAGATCTTTAGCCATTTTCAGCGCTGTCACCATAGGTCTCCATCTGGTAGGTAAGCTTCTGATGATCTTTTTCACATGATCAGCAGTAGAGTATCCTTTATCCAGAACCTTTAGTCCAGTTGTAAGTATTTGAAATCTGGAGAACATAGCTTCAACAGATTCAGAGTCTTCCATCTTGAAGGCTTCATACTTCTGGATCAGAGCCAGAGCCTTTGTTTCCTTGACTTGAGAGTTTCCCTCATGAGTCATCTTTAAGGATTCAAACATGTCAAATGCAGTTTCCCTATTTGTAATTTTTTCATACTCAGTGTGAGATATTGCATTTAACAATATTGTTCTGGCCTTGTGGTGATTTCTAAATTCTTTCTTCTGAGCATCTGTCATAGATTTTCTGTCTATTTTCTTGCCATTCCCATCAGTGGGATGAACATATCCATCTATGACCAGATCCCATAAATCAGCATCATATCCAAGAAAAAAACTTCCAATCCTGCCTTTCCAATAATCAAATTTCTCCCCATCAAACATAGGGGGTTTGGTGTTGATTCTGTCCCTTTCTTCATATTTGTTGTTAATGTTAGACATTGTATTATCAGCCATAGCAACAACCAAATATATATCAAAGTATTTCTCACTGGATCTTTACTATCACTGTTAAGTGGTAGCACACACAGAACCGGAGCTCTGATGCCAACTGAAGGTGAGAAAATACTTAGAAGGAGGGTTGAATAAGTATGAAGATTAAAACTTAGAAATAAAAACTCAAGTATTTTTATCCTGGTTCGTTGAACTCAACTACTCCAGTCCACCCTTCCTAGAGTGATTTGCCTTTCTCAAACAAGGATTTAATCCACTATTTAATCAACTGATTACAATAGTAAGCACTAAGAACAACTGTTCAAAGTCTTCTCAAGAACTAATGATCCTAACTGGATCTTTTTAAGGTTTACAATCAAATGTAATACAAATACAAGTGTTTAAATTGCTTCTAGAAAGCTTTATCACAACTGTGATTTTTCACTTAAATATTAAGAACAAAGAAATTAATTCTTAGAAAGAATATGAATAGTATGAGAGCTTTGAATGTTGATTTCTTTCAGATAAAAACGTCAAGTGAAGAAGATGGATGAAGACTTGCTTTTATAGGCAGCTGATCCAAGGTGAGCTTCACGTTGAGAAAAGTGTCCAAAAGGTCTGAGCCTTTTTGTATTCACATCAAGTGACCTTTCCTAGAAGAAGAAAGCACAGATAAATCCTTTTTGTCTGTGTTCTTGTGTCTAGCATAAATAAGGAAAGAGTCGTTTGGATTATTCCAACGGATATAATCTTTGAATAATTCTTCTTCAATTTTCAGCAAGTTCCATCAGAGTCTAAATTAATCAGAGCCTTCTAATGTTGATCAGAGTTTTGCTGAGTCAGAGTCTTTTGCAGCAGGTGTGCTTTTAGCGTGATTAAGATCAGAGCATATTTGAGACAGATCCTCAGTACTGGCAGCTTTAGTACTTTCAGAATCTTCTGTAGTAACTATGCTTTGAAAACTCTTCATACATAATTCTTCTTTGGTTCAGATGCTTCTGACTTGCTTCAGATTCTTCTGGAGCTTCTGCTTCAGATCCTTATGGAGCTTCTGCTTCAGATCCTTCTGGAGCTTCTGCTTCAGAGTCTTTTAGAGGCTACGCTCAGGATCTTCTGTTGGCAGCAATCAGAATCTTCTAATGGATGCATCTGGCGCTTCAGAGTGTAGCAAATTTCTTATGTTCAATTCTGATTTGCTTCTGGAGTGTTAATTCCTTTACTATCTGCAGTAAAAACTCTCAAGCAAATTTTAGAGTATATAATTCTTAATTATAAAATTTCATAATAGTTATCATCAAAATATAGAGATATTATTAAGAACCAATCTGTGTTCTAACAGTTTCATGGTCCTCGAATTTTCTTTTCTTATGAAGGGCCTTAGACAAAGGTGCATTAGTGTGGATATTTTCCAATACCTCCACATATGTTTTAGATTTGGAGTCTACCTTAGCTTCCACAGTCCTTTGTGGGAAAGAAATAGGTGGGGTAGAGGGAGGAGGAGCAACAATAGGTGCTTCCTTCTCTACCTCTTCGATAACCTCTCTTTCGGGTGGTGTCGGTGGATTTTTCTCAATATGTATGCTTTTCTCACCAAAATTCTCCTCAGACTCATGATCACTCTCCCTAGTATTTTCTATTCGTTCTTCATTAATGGTTGTTACAACATTCACATGTCCTTCTGGGAAGGGTCCTAGAGGTGTTAGTGTAAGCAGGGAGGTTTGAATCTCCAAAGTCTCGCTGTGAGCTGCGAGGGGATTGACCATATTGCTCATCTGCTTGAGATTTTCATTAATTTGGAGATGTTGTTTTCTAAAATCTTCGTTTTGGAGAGTTTGTGTCTCCACAAAGCGTTCCATCATAGATTCTATCCTAGAGTGAGTAAGCGTCACATCGAATTCTTCTAGTAGTAGTTCGAGGTTGGATGTATCAAAATCTTGCGGTTCCTCACAATATTTGGAGTGGTCATTGTAGGGGGAATTTGGGTGAGAATGCGTCGTATTCAAATCTTCTAATAATATTTCGAGGTCAGATTTAGGCGGATCTTGTGGTTCCTCAAAATATTGGGGGTGGTAGTTATAAGAAAAATTTGGGTTATACATAGTAATTAGATAAGAGTGCCTTAGTTTATACTATGCAACAACGGAATCACAATATTGACTGTTGGTCCCCGGCAACGGCGCCAAAAACTTGATGCATCCGCAAGTGCACGGAAATATCGAAGTAATATAAAAGATTGTCGAACCCACAGAGACCAATGTCAACCTACCGTTATCTATTGTTACGACATAAAGCTAAGGCTAATGGAATTTGGAAAGTTAAACGCGAACGAAATTAAAAAAAAAGAAATAAAGATTTTTAGTTTTAGAAATATATTAACAAGGGATATCGGTATGCAATGCCTTAGTTATCGGGGATTCGACAGGTCGCCGGTGCTTTACAGTTTTTGCAAATGATTTTTAGGAGAAAATGCCTGTTTAAAGACCTTTGCCTCACGATGGTTGTTGACTCGGGTCATAATTCTAAGGCGGAATGTATGCTCTCGCAGTCCCATTCGGGGTTTAAATTACTCTTTGAAAATAAGTAAGTTCTGATTTCTTTTAAAGCGCTTTCGCTGTATTTAAAATAAATGCCTAGTTCTTACTATCCGGTTTGAACCCCAGCTTTTATGTGCCGGTTCGTGCCTTAATGAATTTCCCACTGTCGTGGCGAAACTACTGTAAATAATTTCTCGCTTTCGTGACGAAGGTCTATTCAGAAGATTTTGATTAAAAAATACGGCCAGAAAGATTGTTTATAAAAAGGTAAGGTGCACCGGATATTATCGAATCCCATCCTAGCAATTCGATCACATACCGATAAAACTAATTTAGCTAGACATGATAATTAATGCAAACGAAAATAAACATAAACCGCAAAATAATAAAACATGCATTATGACAGAAAATAAAATAATAATTCAATTAATAAGAACCTGGAAAGTAGTACTGAGATTGAAGAGTAGTCCTCCACAATGTCGGCAGGATTCTACTTTGGCGAAATAAAATTGCAGAAAGAAATTACAATGTTCTGAACTAAAGGAAAAAAAAAGGAAAGGAAATAAAAGAAACAAGAAAAATGGCTTCAATATAAATTTTGGCAGCACTTCGATACGTCGAAGCCCCCCTCCCTCAATGCTGTGAATCTCAGGGTTATTTATAGGAGATATTTCGTTTCTCAACTTCCAGAGATCATGCATGAGTTATGGGGAAAGTGGGAGTAACTTCCAGTAGTGGGCAGTTAGTGGAGAAAGTGTAGGAGGAGATTAAGTTGAACGTGCTCGTGGCCACTTCTGTGTTTGATGTTATTCTGTTTTTGAGAGCATGGCGATCGTGATGAATCTGTGATGGGCGTGACGAATGTGACGACCGTCATGTACGTGACGACCGTGATGATGATGTGGCGAGCGTCACACGCGCAAATTCCATTTCTTTGTTATTTTTTGTTTTTCTTCTCTCTTTTCTTTCCTTTAATTCAAATTCTCCACAATCTGCAAAACAAAGTAAATTAACCATATAATAGAACATAAATCAAGATAAATTAACAATAGTCACAAATAAATGCATGTAAATCAAGCCAAATAAACGATATGACTTTGCGTTATCAGGGGCACATTATACAAACTGCTCATAGAGAGCATCACAAATACAGATTATCAACCAATTCCTACAGAAGGCTAATCAACACAAAACAGCAGTAGCACCTCTTCCTGCACTAACTCAGTGGTCACAGCAGGCTTAGACATTAATCTTTTTCTTCAGCTGAGCTGGACCTGTCCTCCTCAGATTCTTCAGAGCTTTCTTCTGCATCATTAGTATCTTCCTCTGAGTTGTCAGCAGCTTCCTCTGAGCCAGCTTTTTGACCATCATCTTCCCTTGTACCATGATCAGCATCCTCATCTTGCTCTAGAGACCTTAGCAGTTTTTCAAGGGTTTGCTTCCTTGCATCTAGTTCCTTGCATGTTTCTTTGATTATTGCCATTACTTCAGATTTTCTGGTTTTGGGACCCCTTTTGGATGTCCCAGTGGAGGTCATGGCAATGTCTAAAACATGGGTTCCTTGAAACAACTTGTGATGGAAGGCTAAGGGAGTTTCTCTTTTGCTAGCTACATCACTGGTCTTGAGGATATTTGGGAATTGAGCTAACATAATTCCATAAATGAGCGAAGGAAATGCTATGGGCCCTTTTATGCTATAGCTACCAGCATGCCTTACAGTCTGATCAAAGATGTAAGTGCTATAATCCAATTTGGTCTTGGTCCCAACAACATAGATAACTCTCCCCAAGGTAGTGGCCATTGATGATTTGTGATTAGTTGGCACCCAGTTTGCAGCACCAATCTTGTGCAGCACATCATATTTCACACTTAGTTTACTGGCAGCAAGCTTTCCTTTAGATGACCACTTTCTGACTTGATTTCCAGTAATTACTTGGCATATTTTGTTGTCAGAGATGGTTAACTCAGGCTGAGCTTCATTTAATCTTCCAAGGAAGTTGTTGATGGTGGTGGGAGTGAAGATGAAATCATTTCCTCTCACATATACTTTTCCAAACTCAGTGGATTTTCTATCAGCACATTCATCTGATAAGTTTACTATGAATTCTTTGACCAGAATTTCATAGCATTGGGAGAACTGAGTTACAGTTTTCATCAAGCCTGCATCACAGATGAGGGCCATGATCTCCTTGTTTTCAAGAGCATTTTGTGCAAGCTCTCTCTCCAGGGCCAACCTCTTTTAATATACATATTTCCATCTGATAGCACACGACAGATAGTGAAAAGAGATGTTGTCAATTGGCACTCTAGGGATATTTGCAGCTAGTTTGCTGGTAGAAGGTTTCTTCTTAGATTGGATATCAGTGACATCAACAGCAACATCAGAACCTGTCTCTGGTTCTGAACTAGATTCAACCTTCCTCTTTTTGGTGGTTACTTTGCTCCACCCTTTGGAAGGTCCAACTTGAGTCCTCTTTGTTCCAGCCTTCCTAGTGGAGATGTCTTGCGCAGCAGTCTTCTCAACAGCCCTTTTTGTGCAGATGTCTTGCTCACCAGTCTTCTCAATAGCCTTTTTCTTGAGGGAGCTTTGGTCAGCCACCTTTTTCCCTTTCCTTGTCATCAGCCTTTTGGCTATGCTCGGATTGATCTTTGCTATGAGGTCATTGTCAGAATATTCATCTAGGTCTACCAACTCAGTATTTTTGGTGCCTTGAATATCATCACCCATTTTCTTAGCATCGTTACCTTTGTTCTTCCCTTCTGGTGTAGGGTCTTTCAATGTTTTGACATTGTGAGAGACATCAGCTTGATCATCCTGGTTAGTATCAGTCCCCTTATTGTTGGATGGTGTGGGTATGTTGAGTGCGCTAGCCACCATATCTGCAATTTTAAGGTGTGTTCTTCTCGTTTCCTCTTCATTTTGGTCATCAGATGTAGCAGCAGGAGGGACCTGACCTGAGACAAGGTCTTTGGGTCTTTTTGCATGCAACATTTTAGGTTCCTTCACCAATAATCCTTCAGGTGTCATCATTCGTAGTGGAGCTATTTCAAGCACTTCATTAGAGTTGGAATCAACATCGTTGTCGGTCATTCTTTCGGCTGAGGATGGTTTAGAATGTTGCGACATTTTTAGGGAAGTTGATTGAGGGAGAAGAGATTTTCTGTGCTGGTTGGACAAGGTATGGAAGCTGAATAGTTTGTGATGGCACCAAGGATGGAGAGGTTGTATCGTATAAGTGGTAATGGGGTACGATTTCCCAATAGGAGGGAACTTACCTTTTTGATTTATCATTAAAATATTTAACTTCAAAATGTAATTCCCTTTTATTGTTAATTGCTATAACTCATCATTTCTGGAGGACCTCAATTTTAGTAGAGACCTTTTAAATTGAGACTCCTTGACACTTCTTGAAGCCATGTTAGCACTATGTCGGCCATAATCACCAGGTTTAGCACAACCCTCTTGCCATTTACACACTTTACCCCTGAGTATGTCTCCCTTGAAATCATCAGAGCTTGTTTGGATGGTACTCTTGAAGTCACAGAACAATGTCATGACATCTAGAGTGACATTGCTTTCTTTATGCATAGCAGCTTCCATGGACTCCATCAGGTTCCAATATAGCCTATCTAGCTTTCCCTGATGTCCAATCTTTGGGCATCCCTTCTTAGCTTGCTTCCCTACAAGACGTTTCTTGCATCCTGTCCTTCTTTCTGAAGCATCCTTTGAAGATCCACTTGCTGATGTGTTGGACCTGGTCCTTTCTATCTTTAGAGGCTGTCTTCCTTTCTCCAGCCATAGTTGGTCCTTATTTTCTTTATTGACCAATCTGGTTATGTTACTTCTGGGCTCCCATAGGTAACAATTATTCTTGGATCTAGTTCCCCCCATTTCGTCCTCACCTTCTTCATTGACAACCACACACTTATCCTTTGAAAAATGGACTTTTAAACCTTGATCACATAACTGACTTATGCTTATTAGGTTAACAGTCAGTCCTTTAACTAGCAAGACATCCTTCAATTTTGGAGCTTTAAGACTGTCAAGTTGTCCAACACCTGTGATTTTTCCTCTAGCTCCATCACCAAAGGTTACATGACTAGATGAATGAGGGTTGAGTTTTATCACGTGATCCTCAATTCCAGTCATATGTCTGGAACAACCATTGTCAAAGTACCAGCCTTCTTGGGTTGGCATCATTAGAGTGGTGTGAGTTACTAAAGCCATATTCTTGGCAACCCAGTGTCTTTGCTTGTTAGGAGCATCCTTCTTAGGTTTTGCTTGATGCTGCCTTTTGATATGAGCTCTCTGTTTAGATTTCCTTTGCTGAGGATGACTAGGAAATCCATGCAGCCAGAAACACACAGATTTGATATGACCAAGTTTTCCACAGTGGTAACATCTATACCCTTGGAATCTACTTTTGACTTGGTTCCAGTTTCTGTATGGTGGATGTTGTGACATTGGTTGTGATATCCTCTTTACCTTCTGAATCTTAGGTTTCAGTCTCTTGAGTTTCAAAGCAGGATTTTGTCTATCAACAAATCCCAGTCCAGACCTATTTCCTGAACTCTGACCACTCTGTAGGATTTTTTCTAGGGTGCCAGTCCCAGGGTTTAGCATCCATATGGATTTTGCCATCTGCTCCATTTTGGATTCCAACAAGTTAACCTCACTTGTGAGTGAGTCTATTGTTGCCAGCTGCTCTATCTTCTCAGCCTCTAATTCCATTATGCACTTCTTCTGGTGCTCTCCTTGCTGATATAATTCAGTACTTCTGATGTGTAGCTTTTTGTATGAATCTTCTAGTTCATCATAAGTTAATTCATCTTCACTTGACTCCCCATCAGATATACATACACTATTTAAAACAGTGACATGTTTGGAAGATTCTCCTTCTGATCCACTTTCTAAATCTTCATTCGACCATGTGATCGTTAGGCCTTTTCCCTTCTTTTTGAGGTATGTGGGACATTCCTTTCTAATGTGTCCATATCCCTCACACTCATGGCATTGAACTCCTTTGCCTTGGTTAGAGTTCTCCTTAGAGTTATTCTTTCTGCTGCTGTCAGAAGAAGTTTTCTTGGCATAAGGCTTTTGATTAGTTTATTGAATTGTCTTCCATGCAAGGCTATTGCTTCTGACAAATTCTCCTCTTTTTCACCACCCTTTTCTTCTGAATCCCCAGCAGTGTTTGAGATAAGAGCTATGCTTTTTGTCTTTTTCTCTATAAGTTGATCACACATGCCCATCTCAAATGTTTGGAGAGAACCTATGAGTTCATCCACTTTCATGTTGCATATGTCTTGAGCTTCTTCAATGGTTGTGACCTTCATGGCAAACCTCTTACGTAAGGACCTGAGAATCTTCCTTACAAGCTTCTCTTCAGCTATCTTTTCTCCCAAGGCTCCTGAGGTGTTTGCAAGTTCAAGAACATTCATGTAAAACTCATGAATGGTCTCATCTTCCTTTATTCTCAGACCTTCAAATTTGGTGGTCAACATTTGAAGTCTTGACATTTTGACCTTGGAAGTTCCCTCATGAGTAGTTTTGAGAGTGTCCCAAACATCCTTTTCTAGTTCATAGTGGTGTACCAGTCTGAAGATGTTTTTGTCTATACCATTGAAGAGTGCATTCAATGCTTTAGAGTTCCCAAAAGCTAAGGCCTCTTGCTCTTTGTTCCATTCCACTTCAGGAATTAACACATCTACTCCATCCTTGTCAGTTTTCACAGGATGTTCCCAACCAGAGCTTGCAACTTTCCAAGCCTTGTTGTCTAAGGATTTTAGGAATGCAATCATCCTAGGTTTCCAATAATCATAATTAGAACCATCCAAAATTGGAGGTCTATTAGTGAATCCTATATCTTTATCCATAGTACCCGAATTTATTTCCCTAGATCTCACCCAGAATAAACAGGCAGGGTGCCTGCTCTGATGCCAATTGAAATTCTGGCAAGCACACGATGGATGTTATTGCCAAAGTTATAACATCCACTGTGACATTGACTACTGTACTAACTAATTAAACTGTAACTAAAAGCAGTAAATAACACATCAATTGTTCACCCAGTTCCGTGTCAACAACACCTACATCTGGGGGCTACCGAGCCAGGGAGGAAATTCACTATTAGCAGAATCAGTTCAAAGTCAAACAACCAGTTTGCACTTCTCACTTAATCTCTACCCAATGACACTTCAACCTAGAGACACTCTAGACCTGAGTATTCCCATCACTCCCCCTCAATCACACCACAGTGATATCCAATTACAATTACAGAGTAAAGATGAAGAAACACTTCATACACACCTTGATCTTGCTTCAAAGCTTTGATCAAGGTACACACACACTCTTGCTTAAAAGCTTTGAGTGAGACACAACTTAGAAACTACCTAACCAATGCAGCAGACAGTTGCTTGGTAAATAAGTATTCCTAAGACTCAATTCACACGTGAAGAACACACTTTCTTCACTCAAATTACTCACGTGAAGAACAACCTTCTTCACTCACAAGGACTCTGTAACTTGCACTCTCTGATCTTCTGTCAAGAGCGTAATTTCTAGGATTGCTCCTTCTGATATTTATAGAGCAGTCAGTCCTTTGGGCCTTGGTACACATAGTTAGGTTTAATCATAACAAACCCTACTCTTCAATTCTCTGCACGCTTGCCTTTTAATTCAGGAGCATTTGTTTTGCTTTAGGGCTTCTCAAATGTCTACTGCCTTTCAGCTTGAGCTCCTGATTTGTTTCCTGATTTCTAGATACCAAAAAAACTAACCTTCCCGTTGGATGTTATACGGTCAGTGTCATGACATTCTGTATGACATTCAGCTTAACTTATAGTTAACTTACCCTGCACACACATCATTAAGTATGTTCTAACATTCAGTATGACATACATGCAAACTCTAAGGTTTTGCCATGAAATGCAGCCAATCAAGAGCACTTACAAAAACACCAACAAGTTGCATACCATATCATAAAAATAGAAGATTTAGAGCATTTTTCCTTCAATAATGCCTCTCAAACTCTCAAATGATCTCCAACATTAGATGTCTACACAGACCGGACTCCAATCTAAATTGCAATTCTCCTCCAAACCTATTTAGAACACGGGCAAAGAATAAAAATATGGTTAACGTCTTCATCACACCTAAAAAAATAAACACAATCTTTATCATGGATGTTTGTAATGACATTTCTAATAAAGAGATTTGATCGAGTTAACCATCTATCAAGAACAAGCCTCCAACCAAAGATTTTGAATTTTAAAGGCATTGATGTATCCCAAAGTGCAGCCAGTAAGAGGGAAAAATTGATGTCCAATAGGCTGCCGCCACCTTCTTGTAACAGTATAGAAGGAAATGAGTTAACAGTATAAGAGTTTCCGGGATCAAAAGGTCAAATAAAGTAGTCAGCAACATTCTACAAAGGAATTACTTCGGCTAGCAGAACTAGTATATCTGCTAATTCAGTAGCAGCAGTAGAGCCAGAGATCGCAGGAACAACCCCCAACTTGTAGACCCAGTCCAAACCGCACCAGCTACCCATGTTCTTGACAACCGCAAGTTTCCTTTCTGATGCTTCATACAAGACCAGAAAGAGCTCCTTCAACGGAGAATGTCCCAGCCAGCTAGCCGACCAAAAAGGAATCAAGTTTCTATCCCTCAACCTGCAAGAAACGGAATCGAACAGACTAGGCAAAATAGAAGAATCGTTAAGCTTCATTAAATCTTTCCACCAAAGTGATTCATAGAAGGGACGTCTAGTTTCCACCTTCACAAAGAATCTGTGAATCAAATCGCCATATCTAAACCTGAAGTGAATCACACAAAATGGCGTCCATCTCTCTTAGAATTCTCCACAACCATTTGGAAAGTGGAGCAATGTTGAAAAGGCTCACATCCTTGATCCCAAGTCCTCCGCACGCCTTTGGACGACAAATTTTTTTCCAACTTATCCAAGAAATTCCATATTTTTCCAGCATGCCATCCCAAAGGAACTTCCTCTGGATAGATTTAATAGTATGTATAACCTTTAAAAGGGCTCTATAGAACGCAAGATGATGAGTCGGGAGGTTAAGCAAGACGTAATTGGTTTATATGACATTCACTTTTTTCAAAGGGCACATGTACACTTCAATTCATGAGTTTACCGTTATTAAATAGTTTGACATCAAATGCCAACTTTCTCCCGCGGCTAAAATCATACAATGTAATTGATGTTTTCATAATCATAATTGGATTAAGTACAACACTGATGGAGCTTTAAGAGGAAATCATAAAATATCAACTTATGGTGGCATATTTAGAGATAATTTAGAAACATTCTTGAGATATTTTTCCGCTAGATTGAAGTTTGCACCTCTTTAACTGCATGAGATTATGTTTGTTATCGAATATGCTAAAAAGAAGAATTGGAGAAATATTTGACTTGAAACTGACTAAATTATGTTTATTCGTGCATTTTCTAATTTGAATATTGTTCATTGGCATCTTTTAATTAAATTGAAGAATGTTTTAAACATTATACTCTCATTTAAATTTAAAATATCTCTTATTTTAAAGAAGGAAATGTTGTGTGAATAGATTAGTCAATACATATTTTTTTTATTGATTATGACATTTGCTAGATTCACTACATATTTATGTTTTTGAAAGAAAAAAAATTCAAAGATAGATTGGGCATACTATCTAATTTTTTATAGATTACATTTTATATTTCATCATCCTTTATTATTCAATAAATTATTTTTATTTAAAAAAATTACTTTTTATTATTAACATGAGTTGACCTTCAATATACATTGCATTTTCTAATTAATTTTTTATTTTATAATTAAAATTTATTACTTCCAATCCTATTTATAAAAAACATGTTATTTTTTTAGATACATTAAATAATTAAACTATTTATGAATCAAATACATTAATTATTTATTGTATCTAAAAACTAAAGTGTCTCTTATAAATTTGATCGGAGTGAGTAATATTTAAACATTTATAAATAATGGACAATTTGTGTGTGAGATATGTAGACATGATACCTATTAAATTTTAATCCTAGTTTATGAAGAAAAAATATATAAATTTATGATATTTATCAACAAAAAAAATTGTCAAATAAAAACCAATCAAATTTTAAATTTTTTTATATTTTTATTCAATTAATATTCACAAATAAAACACTAATAAAAACTTATAAATAATATATGCACTTAATATGTGCATATTTTTTTATAAAGCTAGATATTATTAAAATAAATAAATAAATACAAAAAGAAAATTAAAGGAACATAAACCAAACCAAAAATAAATAGAATTATGAGGACCGCTATTAAAGCTTGTATTATAAATAACTATGTACTCGTTAAAAACATATAATAAATATAGTCATGTATTTGGAGGGATGTATCTGATGTTTTATAGTTATTGTTGGTATGAAATGCTCAATCAAAGGAAAAATCCATGGTAGTGAGAAGCTTTCTATCTCGGAAATTTAGGTGAATAGAATGATTCATTCTCAACCTTGAGGTTAAGGTATTTATAGAGGTCTATTGCACCTGGATCTTTGGACACAATAAGTATTTATTCTGCTTCTCTCTAAAAAATATGGGACGTGGAAATCGTTATTCCCTATATTATTTTAGGGAATACGATTTTCCCCCTTTGATTAAGCTATACATATCGTTAGTGTTTAAGGACATGCCATTCTCCATGTTTCATAAGTTGGTGAGAGATGGTTAGACTCGTGCCTAATAGAGGTGAGTGATGCAACCTATGGGTGATGGTTACAACCAATGGGCGATTAGAAAATCAACTTTTGGCAGCATGTGGTATTCACCCGTTCTTAGTGAGCTTTCTATTGCAGCTTATGAGCCATATTCTTCCAGGCTTGGTAAACTTATCTTCGTATAGGGCCTAATACAATTATATTGGTACACATTCTCTCAAGCTCAAAGGATTTTAAAGAAATAAATGATTTAGTTTGATTGCTTTCAATCTTCCCACTTGGGTGAGTCCCTTAGGTAGAACTTGGAGCGAGTCCCTCAAGCAGAACTTCATATGAGTCCCTCGAGTAGAACTTGGAGCGAATCTTCAAATGTTAATTAAGGTGAGTTCCCAAATTCGATTTGAGATGAGTGTGTTAGAACAAGATTTGTTCATGACATATATTCCTTGGGTTTTGATGATAACAAAGTATTTAAAGAACAAAGGTTTTATTTGATGTGTGTTTCTTGTATGTAGGTTCTAATACATGTAAATATTTAGATACAAAATCTTATATACAAAGGCACACTTGAAATAAGCTGAATTGCTAGCATATGATGGTACAAAATCTGAAGAACACTTGCTAAGAGATGTCTGACATAGACTCTGAAGCTGAAGGTCTTAGCATTAGAAGAAGCAACATAATTATCTCTACACTTGATGAATGTAAATTGGCTTCTGGTATCGTTCAAAGTTGGTGATAAAGCTGAAGTTGTCCGTACTGCATAAAGCAAGTTGCATTGTCAAATCAGTTTATCAGCTGGAGTATGAGTTCACAAGGCTCAAGAAAGGTTGACATGCTTTACGGATATCCTCTCCAACGGCTCTATAATACATGATCTTCTTGAAGACTCAACGATTAAACATGTTACAGAATGAATCAAGATATTTTGGTGTATCTATCTTTACGACTCTTGTACTATGGAGTAAAGCAAAGACACTGATCAAGTTATCTCATCCAACGGCTAGTCTGCTGCAATTTCTATATAAGTGGCTAAAGGTTCAAACTGAATTTTTAACAAGGATTAACCAGAAGAAAGAGTAACAAGACCAGCAATTATCAACTTCATTGTTTATGAAGATTTTCTGTTGTAGATTATAATTGTAAAAGCCTTAAGATTTCTTACACATTGAATATCTTAGAAATCTTAAGAGCTTTAGGTATTTGTTATGGTGATTTCCTATACCGTTGATATTAGTATCATATACACCTTGTTCTCTATTATGCTGAACTTGTTTAGCAGTTTAGATTAAGTTTCTCACCATGATGCTTGAGCCATGTAAGTCTCTTGCTATGTGGTTGAGCATTGAAGTTCTTAATCAAGTGTATTGATTGATCAAATGTCTTATATCATTGGGATACAAGCAAGGAAGTCTCTCGCCAAGATGCTTGAGCCATGTAAGTCTCTTGCTATGTGTTTGATCATTGAAAGACTTAATTAAGTGTATTGATTGAGTAAAAGTCTTGTATTATTGGGATACAAGCAAGGAAGTCTCTCGCCAAGATGCTTGAGCCATGTTAGTCTCATGATATGTGCTTGATAAATGAAAGTCTTAATCAAGTGGATTGATTGAGAAGAAATCTTGTGTCATGAATACAAGCAAAGAAGTCTTGGGCCAGTGTGGCTTGAGTAGGTTTCCTCGGTTCATGAAATTGGGAGCAGTAACTCTTAAACCTGGGGGGTTCAAGCAAGAAGGTTTGTTTCATGGGACTTGAAACAGAAGTCTTGAGTCTGTAGGACTTAAGCAGGAAGTATTGGACCTAGGGTATAAGCAGTGTAAAAGACTTATGCATAATGTATAAGCGATTGTAATCATAATTTAGTTATAGTGAAAATCTCTTGTGAAGCAAGGGGACTGGAATACTCTCAGTTGGAGAGGAACCCATATAAATATTTGTGTCTTTTGTTATTTTTTATTTACTTCTGTTAACACCGCTGCTAATTATAATCAAAATCTAAACACCAGTTCAGATTCTGAACTCTGATCAGACGCAGATTTAACAAAACGGAAAACATAGTTCAACCCCCCCTCTTGCGTACTTTTCTTACGTTCAATTGGTATCAAAGCATGGTCTGTGCTTAACACTTAACAGTGGCACAAATAATGATCCAATAAGAAAAGTATGTCTTTTAAAGACTTTCCTTCAAGATGGAATCAAGTGCCATATGAAAAATATCATACTGCTTTTCCTACCATATTTAAAGGGTGATTCCACTGAATTTGAATGATGGAAAAACAAAACATATTTTTAACTCATTGGTCCTGATAAAGGGTTGCGATTAAGTTCTATAGAATATCCTTAAGAAAGGTATTACTATAGAAGTTTTGTGGTGTAGAGATGATCAATGTTTGAAAATCTCTATCATCAGCTCATAAGAAGCTTATTGAATATCCTCAGAGGTAGTTACATTCTAGTAGGTGCTCTATCTCACTTCTGAGTATGTCAACATCATTGATATGTCTGATGCTCAGACTATCCATGAATCTTTGTGCTCAGATTTGTGGGAATCAGTTTCGAAGCTTGTCCAGTTACACTTCATCTAATCTCTCCAAGCAAATTTTGAGAAGATTGTTCTGGATTCAAACCTAAGGTCACAGTTATTCAAGAAGTTATACAACTTGAATTTATTGTGCTATGTCGGGTTGTCATACAATCTTCAAAGAAAAGAAATGGAATTATATGTTGAAAAGTTATCTATCAGATTATCTTTTGTAATGTCTGTTGAAGGATACTTCCTATGGAATGTTTGATGACGAGGAACTAACCTTCATAATCAGAAAACTTCTTTAACCGGATGAGTGAAATATGACATCTGATGATAGAAGAGTAACTTCAAAAGCTTCTAGAATATTAGTATTTCAACCGATTTCCCAAATATGAAAGCAAGGAGAAACACTACCAGAACATAATGTCAGAGGGCTTCACTGCATATTCATTTGAAGCTGACATTAGTGCAGGATTCAGATGAAAGAGTAATTTGGCTATGTCAGTCATTACTGCTTATGAAGAAGCATCTGAATCCTGAAATAAAAGTCAAGTACTTAAGCGAAATAGATTATGCCAAATCTATCTTGCTTCAATATTTGATAATAAGGAATCTGTTCTTTAAGGGGATATCTTAAAAGACTCCATTGTTCCTTGATTGAGGGTTGTCGTACCCCAAAATTTACCCTTAGATTCTTTGATCTTTTGCATATTATTCTAGGTCAATCATTTTACATAATACTCAATTTATCACCTGAAATAAACTTGTTAGATTTACAGCCGAATCGGTCAAACTAAAAGTCAACTGTGCGAAAAGTCAGTGGACAGAAAATTTTAAAGTCGAGCTTACAAACGTCAGTGATATTAATTTATGTTTCACGTAGTTTAGCCTGACATGCTCATTTTAATTTTTCAATTACTTTTCAGTCGCATTTTTAGACAGTTTAAGCCATTTATTCGGGTAAAATTTATTTCAAAATTTGATCAAACACTGTAGTTTCCAAATCGTATATTTTTTGCTAATCATTTTGGTGTAATCATTTTATTTTTTCGAGCACTTCAATACCGGCCCAATTATTCATTTGTTACCGTTTTTTTTTAATTTTTAGTTTTTAATTAAATAATATTTTATTAATCATATTTTTTTCCATTTAGTTTTTATTTTATTTAATCATCTTTTTATTTTATTTTAATATTTAATCTTTGTTTTATTTTATTTTTAGCAAGACTTAAATATTAAGTTTAGAATAGTTTTTTTGTTTTATTACATTTTGATGTAACATACTAACTTGCTACTGCTTTCTTTCTCTCATTATGAGTAGTACATCATCCCATGTTATTACAGGTTATGAAAAAGGGCACTCATGCCATCAAAGATTCCACACACACATGAATTATAAAAGAATAGAATCATAAGAAAACAAAAATAATATTGCACATTAAAAAAAGAAAAGAAAGCCCATGAAAAGGTCATTACACTACCATTAACTCCTTTCTTAAACCACTTGCATTTTATAAAATCTGCTCATGTATTAACACGATACTATTCACTTTCTTTTCTGTTTGACAAAAATAAACATCATAGAAAAACAACTCACTAACAACTAACTTCCTGTTAACATTTGCAACTTAGGATTAGAGTCGTCGTGCTCTAGGTAGTTGTCCTGTCATGGACATTTCCCATGTTTACCTTTGCCATAGGACTTGGAATCTTCGTGCTCTATTTAGTCGTCCCGCCGTGGATATTCCCTTCCTTTCTAACTTAACCTTAGTTTAGAGTCGTCGCACTCTATGTAGGTGTCTCACCACATATATTTACTATTTTCCCTTTGGAACCTTAACCACAGTCAAAAGTTCCTCACCCTTATTAAGGGGAACTACGGTTGCTCTGATTTCATTCCCATCAGGATACGTAGGCACGAAATGCGATGTCTTAGAGAGCATACTTTGTACATGCTTTGTATATAATTTAGATCTTTACCTTAGCACTTTTTCTTTATCAAGCATACTCTAGCATAACACAAATACTAACAAGAGGTTCTTGTAGAGTACTACAGATACTTAGGATGATACCACCTTCCCTATGTATAACCAACCCCCGAACCTTAGATCTCTTAGTTGTGTTGTTACATAGTGCACTTAGGGTTTTCTTCAATCTTTACCATTTCCTTTGGATAAATCAAAGTTCGGTGGTGAACTTCATGATTTGTGATTCAAGTTAATTCAATAGCTTGATATTCGATTCTCACCATAATAGAAATGACGACTTCACTGGGGACAAGTCTCCTAAGAGGTTTAAGCTCACCTTGTTTGTATTTGTGTTAGTGTTATATGTTTGCTTCCTTGTATGTCTATATATTTGTATATATTTGTACATATATCTGTTTGTGCCTGGGTTTTCCTGTATGCAGGGTTGTTATCTTGAATGGTGGGATAAGTCCTAACCCGGACTTAAGCGTACACCTATGATAGGATTGTGGTATAATCAATAGTTAGCTGTTGGGAGTAGTCCTAACATGTCTAGCATATGATAACCATGCTCAGTGGAGGCCCCTTTGGGATTACTGGTGTCTGATGCGAGTAGTCGTATTGGCATCACTTTTTTTTACCTGGGAGCCCGTGAAGTTGAGGACCTTTAGTTACCATTCACCCCTCTTTTCCTTTTAGGACGTAGTGTAGTGATTATCCAGGTGTAGACATGTGATGGTTGTCATGCGATACTACACTCAGACGAGTTCATCTTGAGAACATTATTAGCCCACGAGTAGTCATTCAAGCTGATAATATCATAAAGATTTATCAATGACTCTGGGAACTTTGTTAGAACCTGTTGTACAGGTGCTTTACCCCTAGTACACACCCTGTGGTTGGTTCTTTACCCAGACTTCATGTTGTAATCTCGAACCTTTGGTCTTGTTATACGTGTTTTGCATCCTGTCTTGCATCGCATTGCATTTGCATCTTTGCATAATCCATTGCATATCATCTGTTTGTCCAGTAACTCATGTTTAGCTGTCTCTATCTTCTAGTTTAACCTGTGAGCCGTCAAGCTGATTCCTCGACACTGATATCGGACTAAAGCTAACTATAGACGCAGGACTTCAGAGCAAGAAGTACATAATGTGGAGATCCGAATGGAGATCGATGATTTAAAATCAGGCATGACCAAGCTTACCGAGATGCTTCAAGTCCTGATTGCCATAAGAGAGCCACCTCAAAGGACTTTCATTCAGGAAGTTTCAAGCGCTAATCCTCTTCCTGTCTAAATGTCGCCTTCAACTTGGCCAGAGTTTGGTTTACCTCACAACTTCTCTCCACCCCTTGCATCTACTGTTATGATTGGTCAGTTTGCTAGACCATCTTTTCAAGCTTCGGTCTTTGCTGAGCCCGGACCCGTGGTCCACATTGTTACCCACACTGTCCGAGCTCCCTTTGAGAACCCTCTCTATGAGTATAATGCTACCAGTGCTCAAGGTGAAGACAGTGAAGATTTTGTTAAGCCCAAGGTTGTCCGTGAACAGTTTCATATCATAGATAAGAGACTCAAAGCTGTTGAGGGTACTGATTTCTTCAATATGGATGCAGACAACATGTGCCTAATTTATGGCCTTGTTATGCCTTCTAAGTTTAAAACTCTCGAGTTCGTAAAGTACAAGGGTTACTCTTGTCCAAGAGCTCATCTAGTCATGTATTTCTGAAGGATGACTGCTTATACCGACAATCATAAGTTGCTCATCCACTGCTTTTAGGACAATTTGAGTGGCGCCTCTCTCAAGTGGTATATGAACTTAGAATAAAATAGTGTCCACTGCTTCCAAGATCTTGCCAATGATTTTATGAAGCAATACAAATAAAATCTTAACATGGCTCCTAACCATCGTCAACTTCAGAATATGTCTCAGAATGAGAGAGAGTCGTTCAAGGAATATGCTCAACATTGGAGAGAGTTAGCTTCCTAAGTTGAACCCCCTCTAGTGGAGAAGGAGCTAACTGGAATGTTCATGGACACTCTGTCCCCTTTCTATTGGGAGAAGATGATTGGGAGTGTCTCTTCAAGCTTTATAGATCTGGTGGCTATTGGCCAGAGATTGGAAAAAGGTATGAAGAATGGTAAAGTATCTAAGGCTGATGAATCTTCCAATGGTGCAAAGAAATCCTTTGGGACCTTCCCTAAGAAGAGAGAAGATCAGCCCAACATTATCATGGCTGAAGTGAGGAGGCATCATCCCTAACCTCGGTACAATCACCCTATTATTGCTGCCATTACTCCCGTTGTTGCTGCTCTACGACCAACACAAGTTCCTCAACGTCCAGTTGTTGGACAAAATCAGTATCGGAATAGGAATCAATTTGGTCATATTCCCATGACATATATATAACTTTATCCTGACCTGGTTCGACAAGGGTTAATCACTACAAGGACTCTGCAACCTCCTCCCAATCCTCTTCCAGCTGGACTTAGAGCCGATCTCCATTGTGAATTTCATGAGGGCGCCCTAGGCCACGACTTGGAGAATTGTTATGCATTGAAAGCCAAAGTGTGTGAGTTGGTTAGAACTGGAATCCTTGATTTTAAGGATATTCATCCGAATGTCCAGAACAATCCCTTGCCAGTGCATCAAAAGTGAAGCTTCAGTCGACTCTGGCAGACTATCTTCCTAAAAGTCAGTGTTTTAGACAGGACGACTCATCCTTTTTACTGATTAGTCACTAGGCCTTTTTTTCTTGCTGTTTGTACTTTCCTTCATTTTGTATAAGATGTTTGCTTTTAATTAGTGTTTGTACTTTCGTATTAATGAAATGAGCATTGCAACTTTTGATTTCAATTCATTTTGTCTATTACTTGCACTTTCATGCTTTATCTTTCAAATATTTACTTCTTGTCCAAACTTTTGATTATGCAAATATTTGAGGGATGATGAATAAAACACTGTACCCATAACTATTTATGGTATGCTTTCAATTAAACTTTGCTGACGATGTAAGGCATTGTTTCAATTTCCCAAACATTGGAGAAATAAGGAAGTTATTCCCTCGTCAACCCCTTCGAGCCTAGAAGTAGGAGTTTTTTTTGTTTTTTTACAAATAACCCACGATCTTAACCTGGGGCAGGGTAGTTCTCAGTTAACTTGGTTGTATGTTCATACAAGACACATTTCATATAAAGGTTGCATTCACAAGTTTTCCTTTGCACACAACAAGCAAGTGTCGAAGATGTTTTCCAGGCCAAAAAGCTGATGATGGTTTGTCGCAACTGCGAAAAAGAGCTGGCAGAAACAAACAGAAGAGTCGCCACCAAATGTTATTTATCTCAAAGAGAGGGAAAGGAAACAATCGAGAAAAACCTAAAGAACGGGAAAATACAAGGTCATCGCAACCAAATCTTGGGTTTGGGAGTCGGTTGATTATACTTCCTGCCTATCCCTGATGTTATTCCAACTTTTGGTTGGCCGTCCCCAGCTTAGCTGTTTTGTGGATGTTATCCCAACTTTTGGTTGGTAGTCCTCTATTATTTCCTCTGCGGAGCCGTTATCTCAAGTCTTGGTTGGTAGTCTTCGTTGCGGTGATTCCAACTTTTGATTGGTAACTCTTTGCTTAATCCCAACTTTTGGTTGGTATAGCTTTTGTTGACGATTCCAACTTTTGGTTGGCAGTCTTCCTTCCCGGTGATCCTAACTTTTAGTTAGTAGCATTTGCCCTAACTTTTGGTTGTTAGTCCGTTGTTTCTTGGATGCTATCCCAACTTTTGGTTGGTAATCCTTTATTGTTTCCCCTGTGGAGCCGTTATCCCAACTCTTGGTTGGCAGGCTTCGTTGCGGAGAGTTCACCTTCGTTCGGCGTTCCGGTGATCCTAACTTTTGGTTAGTAGCCTTCGTTCCGACTTTTGGTTGGTAAGCTTTTGGACGATCCCAACTGTTGGTTGGTAGTCTTTATTGTTCGGGTATTCGCCTTTGGTCGACGTCTGGGTGATCCTAACTCTTAGTTAGTAGCCTCTCTCTTACAGCTTTTGGTTATTACTCTCTGGTGATCCTAACTTTTGGTTAGTAGCCATTATCTTCAAGTCCACCTTCGGATGGCAATCTTTACTTAGAATCCCTGCAGGTTGCAAATTTTTGGGTTCTTTTAATATTCAATCACCTTTTACCTTGAACGTTTGAAAGTGGTCGCTTTTCACCCCTTCAGGTCCAAGCTGTTTGAATAGCGGCAGCTGTAGCACCCCAAAATTTGCCCATCTTTTTCTTATATCTTGGCTTATGTTTCATATCATCTTGCATTAGCATTTGTACATAACATTTATCTTAGATAGGGTATCAAGGTATCTTATCCAACAATTAAGGGTTCAAGATCAACTTTATGGCAATCTCAAGTCATAAGGTCTCCATTATCATCAAGGCATGTTAATCAACAACTTGGATCAAGAACACAAGCATTGGTTCTCCTCCTCTCATCTCATGGATAACTGGCTAGGGTTTTTGTTTAAAGAAGGTTTGTGGTTAGTTCTTTGGTCAAGACATGATTCTAAAGCTCAACACACACCTTGGAGGTCCCCTACATAGATTATGTGCCATCACAAGCCACCACAAGAGCCTCAGTCAATGGAATTGGTCTTAGGATTTCATCTGGTCAACAAAAGTCAATTGTGGTTCAAAGGGGTCTAAATCTTGGATTTCAAGGTCAACTAAGGGCATGATAGTTATTTTCAAGTGATTTCCTGTGTTTGGAACAAGAAAAATCAAGAGGAAACATAAAATCAGGAGATTGGGTGAATTAGGATTTTGATAAAAAAAATTCTAATTGTGAAAAACCCTAATTCTAGCCATTTTGCAACTTTCATAACTTTCTTATTTTTTATCCAATGAAGGAAAACTAGCTATCAAATTAAAGTGGACATCATGAATTACAAGTTTGTTGAAGAAATCATGTCCAAAAGATTCATGGTTTAGGAGATACGACGAGTTAAAGTTTGAAAAAAACAGATTATGACATTTCTACACTTAGAAATTTTTCTAAGTATAGGAATTCAGTTTCAAATGCCTACTTTCAAGCCTATTTTTCATGGTGATACAAGCTTCATTTGAACTTTCCTAAAAAATGACAGTTGTAGGGCATCTTTCAAGCTTTCTTTTGAGTACTAGATCATCTCCATTTGATGTGTGAAACTCAAGTTATGAAGTCACAAAGTTAGGGTCTTCATTATGTCAAACTTAACAAGGTTTTGTCAACTTCATGAACCAATCTTCAAAAGCATTTTCCTTTATGGTCCAAGCTTCAGTTCATTTTTCTCCTCACATGAGAATCGTAGAGTTTATTCTGAGCTTTCCAAGGGTGTAAGAAGTCCTCCATTGGATTCATACATCTCAAGTTATGGTTCCCCAAAGTTGGTGTTACAAAGTTGCTAAAGTGATCTCATAACTAAAAATTTTCTTCATGGTGAAGGGCAGATTTTAGTGCACGAATTCAAGCTTTAGTTTCACATGATTCTACACCAAATTTCAACTTGCAATCAACATGAAAGTTGTTGATATCTCTTCATATTTTTAGTAGAGCTCAATTTCTCATCATTTGGACCTATACTCACCAAGCTAGGGTCATTCAAAGTGAGTTGAATAAGCATGATCTTAATGCACCACATGTGTTATTCTTGCAAATCCCACGCATACATCATCTACCCAAAATGGCTAGACAGACTCATAATCTCATTTGTACCATTGGACATTTTTGTCAAAGTTGGAATTGAAAAAACCACTCAACAAACTCTCACAAAGGCAAAAACCCGCGTCCTCCATTTTTCTACCAAAATCCTAAAACCAACTCTATGAGCCTTCCAAACAAGTCTCAACCCATCATATTTAAGTAATGCAAACCCTAAAAAATGAAAGCAGCCATCTTACACACAAAACTCAGAATTGAAAACTCTCTCTCTTTCTCAAAATTTTCTCTTCTTCGAACCCCTTCATACAAGGCTTTTATCTTCATTTTCTTATCACCATTGTCATCTGTAAAGCAAAAGAAAGCTAAGGAGGAAATCTAGCAAGGGTTTAAAGCAAGATCAAGAGCTGCAGATTTGCATTTAGGAGGTAACTTTCTTTTTCCCTTTTCTCTCATTCTAGACACTCATTAGGATTCATGTTGGCGCATCTGAAGTCCTCCAATGATGGAGGCAATGTTTACATAGATTTTATGTTGGTTTTCTCAACTTTCAGTTTGCTTATCATTTCTTTGTGCTGAGTTTTCTTGATGATAGAGTGTGCGTTGCACCCCAAAATTTACCTAACCTTTCTCTTAACCTAGCTTGTGTTTCATTGCATTCATTTTAGCATTATCATCTGCATTGCATTGACATGTGTGCAGGAGATCAAGAGGTATGATTACCAACAAGAGGCTACCAAGGTTATGAAGCTATCTGAGAGTCCTTATTCAAGTATTCAAGGGTTGATATCCTCATCAAAGAAGCCAAAGTTCCTCAGAGAAGGGGTTGGATATAAGAGTGTATGCCTCCTAACTTGAAGGTTGTGAGAGGTCATCAGAGGATTCTAAATCCATGGAGTTGGACTTGAAGCCTTGAGAGAGCTCATGAGAAGTATTAAAAGTCATTTTGAAGCCTAGACAGGTCATCATGTGAAGGATAAGAAGCTACTACCAAGATTGGTGCAACTAGGGTTTCATCTGGGCAACCCTAGGTCAATAGATGATTTGAAGAAGGTTGAGACCTAATTTCAAGGCCATGTGATCATGGAATGATGTATCAAGATGCCCAAGGGATGATTCCAAGGTCAACTCATCATGAATCAAAAGTGTGAGGAGTTCCTAGGCTACGGTTGCTATGCTTGACAGTGTAAAATCCCCTGGTTTAGTGCCTAACTTCAAGACCATATAACTCAATATGTGATTTTCATCTCACCTTGACCCCAACATGATTGTTGTAGATCATGATCATAGCTTTAATTTGAGTACTAGAAGTCCTTGATAGGGTTTATAGAAATCAAGTTATGAGCCAGACAAGTTACAGGTCATTAGAGGAATGTGAATTTGGAGCTTGAAAGTCAACCAACTTGCATGACACTTTTTCCCTAGAAGGAAGTTTCACATGAACTTTTGACCAACATTAATGGTTTTCCTTATCTTCTTAGCTTTCCAAAAAGTACTAGAAGTCCATGATTGGATTTGTAGGACTCAAGATATGAGCTTTGCAAGACAAGGGTATTTTGGGAGTTTGAGATTATGGGCCATTTTTGATTATGGGTCAATTTCACCATCTTACACATCTCAAATGGAATTGTGTCCAACTTGAAAGTTGTTCAAAATGGTGTTATTTGTCCAACCATGACCCAATAATCCATTGATATGGATTAGAATGAGAAATGTGTGAATAAAAATTCATGAATGAATCATTAAAGGAAGCTTGAAAAGGGATAATTCAAATCAATTCATTTTTAAAACAATTCATGTCATATTTGTGCTTGTTTTGAGTCCAATTGATGTTTTAAGAACATTGGAAAAATCAGAAACCAAATTTGAATTCATTTGCTATGCCAATTTCATGGTTTCTTCATCCTTAAGCAACATAATAAAAATCAACCATCCATTCACTTCCAAGGCCTCAATCCTATCCACACATCTTCCTCACATCATAAGGAACCAGAATGAATCAATGAGCAAGCTTGATAGATCTGTTTTGATGAGTTTCACAAAGCTCCATAACCAAAAATTTGGATTTTGAATTGGGCTGTCATAGGCTTCAATTGGGCTTCTAATCACTCTAGATCCATTGCATATAACCTCTGGGATGATTTTCAACTGCCATAACAGAATTTGGTGGAAGATAACAGAAAATTGAGTTAAGAAAAAGTGGAGAAAAGTGGAAATTCGATTTTGAAGATAGAGCCCTTTTTAGTCCAAATTATCATTGCAAAAAGCTTCAGTGAGGTTCATTGATGGATTCTGGACGATTTGCTTGAAGCTTCATCCACAATTCAAGCCTCTGTCGAAGCTTATTAACAGGTTCCTATATTTCATCCATACACTCTGTTCTTGATGAATTGCTATGCTATTTTCACATGATTGTGATCCTTAGAGTGTGTAGAACATTTTAGGATTAGAATGGTTAAGTTTTGTGACAATTCTTGACAGAACACCTTAGCTTGTAGTTTGAATTTCTCTCTAATTATTGGATGAAAATGAAAAAGAAACATGGAATATTGATGTAGGAAGTGAGAGGAAGAGATTAGTATCTTCAATTTTGGTTTTTGTGAAAGTTGAGATTTCTTGAGAGATTCTTGGATGATCACGATTTCTGAGTTTTAATGGAGGAAAGTAGAAATAAATTTCATATTCGGATTCTACGCGAAAAATCAAATAGGTTTGGTTCAAGAAAATCCCGTTTTGGTCAAGGAATGAGGAAGTTCCGTTTTTGGGCATTTGGAGAAGATGACTGGCGCAAGGCCGACCACCGTCTGCGCGTGGCAGCGCCACCGCGGGACTGTTCCCCTCCGTTTTTCATTCAAAATGCCAGACTGCATGATGGTCGTCCGATCGCGCCATCCGATTGACTCTGTATTCCCAATCCACAGCTATGATTAAACTTTGCGAGTTGGCCTTCCCATATGCAAAACGCTGAGTTTCATTAAAGAAACTCAGCTGGGCTTTTAATCCATTTTGCTAACCACACCCCCTCGCACGACCCATTTGAATAACACACAAAAAAATTACTAACGACACCGTTTAGCTTTTCCTTTTAATTTCATTTTTCTTTTGTTTTCTATTTGATTACTTGTTTGTTTTTAATTCATAGAAAATAGAAATAATCGTTGGAAAATCTTGGAAAAAATCATGAATGTAGTTTAACTTGTTCTTTAATTTATCACATTTTTATTGCAATTTTAATTCTTTTTTCAATTAATTTTGTATTTTTCTTTTATGTGCTTTTCAATAAATAGAAATCATGCCATGTTAACTTCTAGATTTTTGTTTCCATACCAATGCTTGGATTTAATCTCTGATTTTTGTATGCTGAATGTTGATACATTATAGAATATTGTAGCATTTTTCTTGCATTTTTTAGATACTTTTAGGTATAGGTTTGAGATAGATTTCTAGGACCTTCCCTTGTGGATTCCTTTGAGCATATATTTAAGTGTAGAAATTATTTAGACCCTTTAGATTTAGGTCTTGGCCCTGGATTTTCTACCATGATTCCTTAACACACTTAGGAAGCTTTAGAATTTTTCCTAGCCTTTTAGGATTGATTTTGGTATTTTTCCTAGAATTTACAAGTTTGTTGTGATTAGGGTGACCCTAATGTAGTTTACCTCATAGTTTAGTCTCTAAAGTGAACTTTAGTTAACTCTAGGCTTCTAACTCCTTCTTGATAGAATAAAGATTAGGTTGATACCTATTTAGAGCATTTATTAAGCCTTGATAGAGCTTCCAAATCCTTGTAGTTAGGTGATCCTTGTAACTAATCATTAGGTTTCCATTAGAACCTTTAGGTAGATGATTCTTCTTTGAATGCTTTGCATTCATTCAATTCTTCCATGAATGGTTGAGTGTCATGATGGATACCTTTGGTATACATCATGCTTCCCATGATTGATTCAATTCTTCCATGAATGGTTGAGTGTCATGATGGATACCTTTGGTATACATCATACTTCCCATGATTGATTCAATTCTTCCATGAATGCATCTGCATCTACAAAATATGGGATGTTCGGGAATAACATGATGTCATAGATGCACAGGGCCAATATAGCATTAAATATCACCCAACAACCTTTCTTAACAAACTCTCGAGCCTTGTCCGCAAGAAAAGGTAACGGAAACCCAAACATTCCATTCCAACTCAGAGACATCCGAATGGTAAGCCTTAGCAAGTTTGGTCAGATCTGGCTCTCCCTCAACATGATGGAATGGTATCTGGTCCAGAATAGGTATTCCCAATATATCAGAAAACTCCTCCAATGTAGGTGCTAAAACAAAACTCTGAAAGGTGAAGCCTCGTAACTGAGGATCATAGAATTGTAACAATGTCTGAAGACCATTCAATTCATCCAGAGAAGGTTTGCAAACAACATTCAAAAGCCTCCCATAGGATTCTCTGAAATCCTCCATTACCTTTTTGTCAGCTAGAGAAATCAAGCTTCGTGGAGTCCTAATATCAGGCGTAGGAAACTTGTAGGCTAGGGTTCTCCTAAAGGGCTCCATGTCAACAAAGAGGGAACAAAATCACCAGAATCGTAGAGGAAATGTAGACCTGCAACATAAACACATGTCAATGAAATGCGAATGAAAATGCACATGCAAATGCAAACAGGGGATCAAGACTGCTGTGCTGTCGGTTGAGAAGAACCAGCGCTTCACTTTAGTACCGACAAATCACTGACATAAGAACCCCTTGGTACCATGAACACAGGTTTACACTATCAAGAACTGGGTAGTCTGGAAGTCAAAGTTTCCTGCATAACCCACCCACTCACAGGTATGGACCTATCCACTGACAAGGTTCGACATCCTATGCGTTCATCAGCGTCACAGACTTTCAAGAAATGATGATACGTACACCATTTCTGGTTTGGCATCATCATCCCTTGAAGAGGCCTCACTTAGCTGAATCCCAAATGATGAGTCCCCAGAGTCGACAACCCTCAAATCTGAAATCCTCTCAACGACCCACTGGGCTGGAAAGAAAAACATCAAAGCGAATCTCGTCTGAGCGCAAATTTCGTGGGAACTGGTGCATGCCTAACATACAGGTTCACCACTACTTTTTGCTTCTAATACTAAGTTTGCACTCAAGTCCAGGTCCGACTTATCACTCAATGGAACTCCCCTCCCCACAGCACAACAGTAATGATACATGATGCGGAAAGTAAAATGCGGAAGTAAATAAAGATAAAGCACATATATACACACACCCAAAAGAAAACACACAAGCGCTAGGATTGACTCACATATGGGATACTCCTGTCCCCAATAGAGTCGCCAGCTGTCGCTACTGCGAAAAAAGAGGCCGACAATGACAAACAGAGTCACCACCTATCGTTATTTATCCCAAAGAAGGGAAAGGAAACAATCAAAAAAACCTGACGAAAATGGGAAAAGACGAGGTCATCGCAACCAAGTCCTAGGTTCGGGATTCGGTTACGCAAGGGGAAGGTAAGAGCACCCATCACGACCGTCGTACTCGACGGGATCCACGCATGTGTTGTCTAGCTAAAAGGGTAAACTATCTACGATAAGGGCTTATGGACAAAAGAAAAAGAAACAGAACTGACTCGGCAGAGCATCGCCGCTCTGTGCCTACGTACTCCCTCGTGCAATGGGAAAGTCAGAGTCAATGTAGTTCGCCTAACTACGGCTAAAGAAGGGGGAAAGGTTGCTCGCCAAGACGTCGCGTCTTGTGCCTACGTACTTTCATCTAGTATGAAAGATAAGAGCAAACGTAGTTCGGACTAACGAGATCACAGGCTGTTTAAAAGTTTTACCCGAGTAGGGTTAACAAACAGTTCTAGCAGTTGGTGTATGCAGCTCGACCATTGGAGACTTAGGCGTTACCGTTTGCGATAGGACTGAAAGTTAACAACACTCTTGTTTATGAAAAAGGTTTTCCTGATTAAGACCCCAAGGGGTGAAAAAGGTTTGAAGTGTTTTTGTGTTTTTAGAGAAGAAGTATTTTGAACTTGGTTTGTAACTCATGTTGTACTAAAGACTATGATCTAGGAGCGAATGCTTCGTATATCGTCCGAAGGACATACACTAACATTCTAGATAATTGAGAGGCAACCACCCAATCATCATTTCCCAAATGGCTTAAGGCTCGTAGCGTGCAACAATTGTCATCCTTTATTAAGTGGATTGGAGTTGTTTGAAGATGAGAAGAGAAAGGGACCAACTAAGGGGGACTAGACCGAACCCTAAAAGTTGTCATGCAAAGTATACCTAAAGTTGAGATTACAACAGGGAAATCTCTACCTAATGTTATCATGCATGGTTAGAACCCTAATGTCTATCAAACCTAAAAGTTCTCAAACCTTACTTAAAAGTAACCAAACATGATCTACATGCTTCATAGAGTATAAATCTACCAAAATTTAAGCCAGAAACCTTAAGAAAAAAGCAAAACAAAAACAACAAGGTGGAAGCTCATATCACAAAACATCACAAACAACCACAAATATGACTAAAAAATGATCTACATGCTTCAAGGATTACAAACATCCAACAATGGCAAGCAGGTTTAACACGAATTGAGAGTAATTTGGAAAAGTGATTTACCTAGTGGAGAGCCTCCACTGGGCCTTGAAACTATGCTGAAGCTTGATGAAAAGTGCCCATAATCACTCTATGAACTTCAATAGAGGTGTTTGAATGCTCAATTTGGTCTGAAAATGGATGAATCTCAGAACTCGAATTCCACCTTGCTCTCACTTTTTCTTCAAGTGTTCTTGCTCCTCTTGCACGAAAATGACCTAATCCTGATCCAATCTTCATCTAGAATATTTATGTGTTGGGTTTAGGACCAAATGGGGCTCCAATTCAAGCCATACAACCCAATTCACAAATTCAATTTTCCTCACTTTTCCACATGGCCATACGCATGTTTTTCCACCACACTAGCTTGGTTTTTAATTCAAATCCACTCCAAATCACTTGAGCTGATCAAAGGGCTAAGATTTAAGGCTTGATTTTGATCCTATGGTTGATTTACAATTTTTTACTTCAAGAGGAAGAAACCATGAAAATGACCAATTTAGAGACCTGAAATTTCCAATGTGAAAGTGGAAATGCCTTTGAATCCTTATTTGCAATTAGAAAATGCACAAACTTGCCTTGCAAAAGTTTAAAATCCTTAAAATCTCAACTTCTCATTTTAAGCCTTCTTTATGAAAAATTCAAACCCAAATTCTTTAATCCAAGCCCCTACCATGACAAGAGATGATTTGGTAATGCAAATGGACCTATTTGGAGCAAGTTTCATGTTGAAAATATTTCCATTTGAAGTGTGCAAGTTGGTGAAATGGACCTATAATTTTATGACCTATAATCTTACTTTCCCAAAATACACCTGACTTGTAAACCTCATAACTTGAGTTCTACAAATCAGATGAAAGAATTCTAGTACAATTTATAAAGCTAAGATCAAGACCTACAACTTTCATGTTGGCTAAAAGTTGAGGAGAAACATCCTTCTAGGTAAACAATGGCTTGGAAGTTGATTGATTTTTGTTGACCAAAATCACATCCCTCTGATGACTTGTAACTTGTCTAGATCATAACTTGAGTTCTATAAATCCAATCAAGGACTTGTAGTACTAAAATTAAATCTAAGAACATGCTCTACAAGTTCCATGTTGGCCAAAAATTGAGATGAGACTTGTATCTTGAGGTAGTTGGTCTTGAAGTCAGGCATTAAATAGGGGATTTTACCCTGAGAACCCTAATTTAGTAACTTCTCACACACTTAAACCTTGATGAATTGAACTTGAAATGATGTCTCTTATGTCTTAACATAACATTCTATGACCATAGAGACTTTGAATTGAGTTTTAATCTCCTTCAATTGCACAGTTAATTGAGGATTTTCCAGATGAGAACCCTAATTGCAACATTTTCAACTGTGACTTGTTCCACTTCACACAACAACTTGAATAAGCCCCAAATGACTCTCAAGACACTCAATGAGATCCCTCATCATCTTATATCCATAACCATGGCTTCACAAACCTCTGATGCTCTTCAATTGGCCTCCAAGTTAGGAGCTGACCCACACACATCCATCTATACTTTCACAAGACAATGACCACTTCAAGATGTCCTGATGACCATCACACTTGAGTAACAACCCTTGCCTAGGTTCAATGCCCTGGGAAGACCTGAATGAGTGAAAAGCGAACGACTTTCACGCAATCAAGGTAAAAGACGGTTGAATACCAAAGAACCCAGAAGTTTGCCAACCGCAGAAAAACGAATATAGTAGTACTGATCTCAAAGCCACCCTGTTGGGGAAAGAGAATATAAACGTCAAAAGCGGCGCCATGGTCTGGATACCATATTGGCAAAAGGTAACAATCCAAAATGCCAGAGTCTGGGTACTCCATAAAAATCGAGGCCTGAATGCTTGAAGTAACTGGAGCCTGAATGCTCAAAAACACAAATCTGAGTTTGGATACTCGATAAACGAAGCTTGAATGCTCAAAGAAACGAACTAAAGCCTGAATACTCGGTAAAGAATCTGAGTCTGGATACTCAATGATCGGAGCCTGACTGCTCAGTAATAAACCTGAGTTTGGATACTCAAAAACTGGAGCCTGGATGCTCAAAATGATCGGAGCCTGGATGCTCGAAAACATAAATTGGAGCCCGGACGCTCAAAGAACAAATCTGAGTCTGGATACTCAAAAACTGGAGCCTGGATGCTCGATGCAATTCGGGGCCTGGATGCTCTATGCAAATAACCTGAGTCTGGATACTCGGTTAATAAATCTGAGTTTGGATACTCAACAATCTGAGCCTGGATACTCGATAATAAATCTGAGTATGGATACTCAATAACCTGAGCTTGGATGCTCGATGCACTCTGAGCCTGGATGCTATATGCAAATAACCTGAGTCTGGATACTCAGTTAATAAACATGAGTCTGGATACCCAAAATCTTGAGCCTGGATACTCAATGCGAATAGAAATATATTCATCAGGACCTGGATATCCTACGAGTTCAAGTCAAAATGACGCTGCTGGGAAACAAATACGGGTTGTGGTCTGGATACCACATGGGTTGGGAAAGACAATAGGTGCCAAGTCTGGATACCTCACGGCGATAGGAGATAATAAAAATTACTGTGATCTGGATATCACGGAGCATCGGACAAACTAACATGGTCCGGATACCATAACTGCCTTTACCGGAGCCTGGATACTCAACGGAGAAAGTACAAACAGGATTCATCAGGGTCTGGACACCCAACCGACATTACCAGAGTCTGGATACTCAACGGAGAAAGCGTAATACAACAAGCATAAGCCATGGTTTGGATACCATAAGGCACAAACACACTTGATGTGATCTGGATATCACAAAGGAATTTGACCGGAGTCTAGATACTCAACGGATCAAGAAAATACCTGTTGAAAAAAAAAACGCCAGAGTCTGGACACTCAACGGAGAAAGCAAAATAATATCGGTTACCGTGGTCTGGATACCACAACCATCTTTACCGGAGTCTGGATACTCGGCGGAAAATGGAAAACCTCATCAACTGGGTATGGGCCGGAGTCTGGATACTCAATGGGGAAAGGAGATCATCACCATACTTATCATGACCCACTCAGATCTGAAGATACTGCTGGGGAGTAACATGAGCCAGGGTCTGAATACCACGCAGGCTTAAAAGAAATCACATGGTCTGGATACCAAAGGAGAAGATCAAACCTCCGAAGATACACCTGAAACAAAGAGATGACAACCTGGTCTATGTTTCACATGCAAATGTTTGAAAATGGCGTAATGCTCCATACGAAATGGAAATGCTACGCGTTTGGGTAGATGCTATGCACGCATGCAGATGCAACGGAACTGAAACAACAAAGTAAATGCTAGGGAAATAGAAACCATCCTGTCAGGAGCAAAAAACAACCCTGCAGGGAAAAGCTCACCCATGCCAATAACGTTTGGACTTACACCAAAATGATAAAGGCCTCGAAAGGCTCACCTACCGGGGATAAAGTTCATACAAGAGCAGAAAAACCTTACTCAAACGAGGATGCAGATCACCACTTGCTGAGGAAAATCCCAGACTGACCCTCCGGAACACAACTTTCTGAGGAATAGATAACTCACCGTGTATTTAAAACACCCAGGCTGAACAGCCTATTTTACCTGATAGAGAAACAACGATGCCCTGAACGGCCTTTCAAAACGCGAACATCTTGGGGAACAAAGACCTAACTGCTGGAGGCCTCAGTTTGCACTACTAGGAACTGAGTTCCTACCATCAAACTGAATGAGAGGGAAAAGTACCAGGCCACTGCTGGAGAAAACTTGGCACCTACTCTGCGGGGATACGCCTGAATCTCGACTCGCTGGGAAGTAAGCACATACTTGTACTCTGCGGAGGATTAAAAGCGCACTGGCAAACTGCCAGGGACATGCTAAACACTACATACAACTCTACTGGGATAGAGATGCCACCCCAACTGCTGGAGAACAACACTGTTTAGGGAACATATGAACCCATCCATATTCATAAACCTTGCCTCAAGGATAACAACCCTGCAAAAGACAAACACACAAGACGTCCTATACAAAAAGACTATTTTGGTCATCGTCCGTGACATTGTTCAATTAATATCAAAGTTTTAGCAATTATTGGCCAAGGCATGCAAGTTTATGTATGCAAGTTCATCAAAAACATCAGGCATTTTTCACAAACAAAACAGTAAAAGCATAAAAACAAAGCGTACAGACAAGTACTGAATAGTATATGTTTATTGATAAACGGCCTGTGAATAGGCAAAGTTTTACAATAGATGCAACTCCTGAAAAGAGGAAGCTGCGCAAAACTACAAGTATGCATAAAAGCAAATACAAAAGAGATTGATTCAGATAAACGACCCTCAGGTTCTCCCAATCCACTAAGCAATGAAGTTCTTACGCAGACCGCAGTCATTTGCTTTTCAATCCCTAACTTTTGCCTGAATCGCCCTTTCGGGTTTTCGATTCACCGGGATACCCATTTTTGCCAAAGTCGCCTTTTCAGGTTTTTGACTTTGCGGGTTTACATATTTTTTCAATTTTATCCCTAATTTTTTCCCGAACCTCTTTTCCTTTTTTATGGTTCGCTGGGATGCCCCATTTTTGCCTGGACTTTTCTTTTTGTGTCCAGCGAGTCTCTTTTAAGCAAAGTATTTTTTTAACTGCGTCTGCGTTCACAGGGGATGCAAAATCCTCACAGTCCATGGTGGATAATACTAAGGCTCCTCCAGAGAAAACTTTTCGTACAACAAATGGACCTTCGTAATTAGGAGTCCATTTGCCCCTGTGATCTGACTGTGGTGGGAGAATCTTTTTCAGCACAAGATCGCCCTTCTGAAAGCTTCGTGGGTGCACCTTCTTATCATAAGCTTTCTTCATTCGGCTCTGGTACAAACGATCATATGCAATTGATGCTAGCCTCTTTTCGTCCATCAAATTAAGTTGATTCAATCTATTCTTGATCCATTCTGCCTCATCAAGTTTTACGTCAACCAAAACCCTTAAAGAAGGAATCTTAACCTCTAGCGGTAGGACAACTTCCATACCGTACACTAGTGAGAAAGGAGTTTCCCCAGTTGATGTGCATACCGTCATACGATAACCGTGCAAGGCAAAAGGCAACATTTCATGCCAATCTCTGTATGTAACAACCATCTTTTGCACTATCTTTTTGATGTTCTTATTGGCCGCTTCAACAACGCCATTCATCTTCGGCCGATAGGGCGATGAGTTGTGATGTTCAATCCTGAAGTTCTGGCATAATTCCTTCATCATCTTATTGTTCAGATTTGAACCATTGTCAATAATGATTCGCTCGGGGATTACATATCTGTAGATGATATCCTTCTTTATAAATCTTGCTACCACTTGCTTGGTCACATTAGCGTACGATGCTGCCTCCACCCACTTAGTGAAGTAGTCGATAACTACCAGAATAAAACGGTGTCCGTTGGAAGCAGTGGGCTCGATCTTTCCAATCATATCGATGCCCCACATGGAGAACGGCCAAGGGGATGACATTATATTCAACGGGCACAGTGGCACATGAATCTTATCAGCATAAATCTGGCATTTATGGCATCTCTTAGCGAATTTGAAACAATCCGACTCCACTGTTAGCCAAAAATAACCAGCTCGCAGTATCTTCTGAGTCATGGCATGTCCGCTGACATGCGTGCCAAAAGTGCCCTCGTGGACTTCTTCCATAAGCAAGCTTGCTTCTTTTTCGTCCACACACCTGAGTAGTACTAGATCATGATTCCTCCTATACAACACACCATCTGGGTTGAGGTAGAAGTTTCTAGATAATCTCCTAAAAGTTTTCTTATCCTGGGTCGATGCCCCTGGTGGATACTCTTGGTTTTTAAGGAAATTCTGCATGTCATGGAACCACGGTTTACCATCGGAAGCTCCCTCAATGGAAAATATGAAAGCAGGCATGTCGAGACGTGAGATAACAATCCTTGGAGCTTCATTCCAAAAATTGACCTTGTACATTGAAGACAGTGTAGCCAAAGCGTCTGCCATTTGATTCTCCGCTCTTGGCACATGGTGGAAGTCTATACGATCGAAAAATGGTAACAGTCTTCTTGCATAATCCTTGTAAGGGATCAAATTAGGCTGTCGAGTTTCCCATTCTCCTTCGATCTGGTTAACGACTAACGCTGAATCGCCATATACATCGAGATTCTTGATCCTCATATCAATAACTTCTTCCAAACCCATGATACATGCTTCATACTCAACTTCATTGTTGGTACAAGGGAAAGTTAATCTGGAAGTGAAGGGGATATGAGTTCCATGGGGAGTTGTGATAATTGCCCCAATTGCACTACCATATGAACTAACTGCGCCATCGAATATCATCTGCCATTGAGAACCCCTCTCCGGACCTTCAGTGGGTACTGGCTCATTACAGTCTTTTGCTTTCAAGTACACAATGTCCTTGTCAGGAAATTCAAATCTCATCAGTTGGTAATCATCAATCGGTTGTTCAGCAAGGTATTCTGACAGAACACTCCCTTTAATGGCTTTCTGGGAAACGTACTGGATGTCGTATTATGTCAATACCATTTGCCATATGGAAATCCTTCCAGAGAGTGCCTGCTTCTCAAATATATATTTAATCGGATCCATCTTTGAAATTAGCATGGTTGTATGATTGAGCATGTACTATCTTAAACGTTTGGCCGCCCAGGCGAGTGCGCAACATGTTTTTTCAAGCATTGAGTAACGGGACTCACAATCTGTGAACTTTTTACTCAAGTAATAAATCGCATGCTCTTTTCTCCCTGTCTCGTCGTGTTGACCGAGAACACAACCCATGATATTCTCCAGAACCGTTAAATACATGATTAATGGTCTTCCAGCCACTGGGGGCATCAAAATTGGAGGCTCCTGCAAATACTGTTTTATTTTTTCGAATGCTCTTTGACAATTCTCATTCTAGACAACCGCCTGATCTTTCTTTAACAGTTTAAACATTGGTTCACACGTGGCCGTTAGATGAGATATGAACCGAGTGATGTAGTTCAACCTCCCTAAGAAGCCACAAACTTCTTTTTCAGTCTTTGGCGCTGGCATTTCTTGAATAGCTCTTATTTTTGCAGGATCTACCTCAATTCCTTTTCTGCTGACAATAAACCCCAATAGCTTTCCGAACCAAACTTCAAAAGTGCACTTATTTGGATTCAACCTCAATTTGAACTTCCTCAGCCTCTCAAACAGCTTCAATAGATTGACCAGATGCTCTTCCTCCGTCTGGAACTTTGCAATCATGTCATCAACATAAACCTCGATCTCACGATGAATCATATCATGAAACAAAGTCACCGTTGCCCGCTGATAAGTTGCCCCTGCGTTCTTCAACCCAAACGGCACCACCTTATAGCAAAATGTTCCCCACGGTGTAATGAATGTTGTTTTCTCCATGTCTTCCGGTGCCATCTTTATCTGATTATAACCGGAGAAGCCATCCATGAAGGAAAACACCGAGAATTGAGCCGTATTGTCGACCAATATGTCAATATGGGGAAGCGGGAAATCATCCTTTGGGCTCGCCCTATTCAAGTCTCTATAGTCAACGCACATCCGTACCTTACCATCCTTCTTAGGTACAGGTACAATGTTGTCGACCCACAGAGGGTAAGTTGTCACGGCTAAAAATCCAGCGTCCAACTACTTTTGAACTTCTTCTTTGAGTTTTACCGCTATGTCTGGTCTCGTCCTCCTAAGCTTCTGCTTGACGGGTGGACATTCTTCCCGAAGTGGCAATCGATGAACCACAATGTCAGTATCAAGTCTAGGCATATCTTCGTATGACTAAGCAAAGATGTCACTGTACTCTCGAAGCATCTCTATCAACCTTTGCTTGATGTCTTCTTGCAATGCATCCCATATCCTGACATTTCTAACAACCTCTTCAGAACCCAAGTTGACGATCTCAATCTCTTCTTCATGAGGCAGAATGACCTTTTCTTCTTATCTTAAGAGTCTAGCCAATTCTTCGGGAAAGTCTTCATCCTCATCAATCTCTTCTTCAGCTTGGAATACCGGGTTATCAAAGTCGAAGCGAGTCATAGAAGATTCTTGGTCGGTGTCATCTGCAATGATATGAGACCTGCAATGGAAATGGTTAAGTGCTTCAAATGATATGCAAACAAACACATTGCCATTTTATTGTTAAAGATAAAACAAGAAAAACAGAGATCTCAAAATTTGAATGGAAAAATGCCCTTTGATTAATAGATGAAACAATATTCAAACATAAACAAGACAAGCCCTGAAATAACAAACCACTATGCTTCGGGTAGAACATAGGGTCGTACAATAATTGAAAAACAAAGCATTATTGTTCATTGGTCACATGGACAAATTCCTCAATGGACCAGTTGCATAGATGCTGTCCTGGAACGCATGGCTTGATCCAGGCATCCATGTCGCAGTCACTGTCTCCAGCTTTATCATCAGAAATGTCATTAAGCTGCTCAAAGAAGACACCTTCGCTAGTAAACCTGATCGGCCCCTTGAACTTCGGTGTGCTTTGTGAAGACGATGGGTGGTACCCCAGACTGAATTTGTCTTGCTTCCGAGGGATATCAATCACCTGCCCCCATCCTTGGGCTGAGCCAGCTTGCACTACAGCCTGCGTTTCTTTGAAAGAAGACATAGCCACCTCAGGCTCTTTTCTCACCACTGGCGCCTTATCCTTCAACTGATCGGTTTCAAACGCTTGACACAGGGTCTCATGAATTTCCCCATCTACTTCTACATACTTGAAAGAAGACAGGTGACTAACCATGATGTCCTCTTCTCCACATACTGTTACCACACTGCCACCGACCATGTATTTCAACTTCTGATGCAGAGTCGATATAACAGCCCCAGCTGAGTGGATCCATGGTCTGCCTAACAAACAGCTATAAGCGGGCTGAATGTCCATGATATAAAATACAACGTCGAAAACTTCTGGGCCCACTTGAATAGGCAGAGTCAGCTCACCAAAGACAGACCTCCGAGTACCGTCGAAAGCATGTACAACCAAATCACTTGGTGTACAGGTAATTCCTCGAGTATCTAGCTTCATAAGTGCCTTCTTTGGCAACACATTCAAAGATGACCCTGTGTCAACAAGGACATGAGACATAACCACTCCTCTACATTAAACAGAAATGTGCAGCGCACAATTGTGGTTTCTGCCCCTTGGCATTAAGTTTAGATCTGTAAATCCCAGGCCATTTCCCGCGTTTACATGCCCAACGACCCCTTCATGCTGATTCATTGATATTTCCTGAGGCACGAAAGCAGTACTCAACACTTTCATCAATGCATTTCTGTGAGCTTCAGAACTCAACAACAGCGATAATATCGAAATTTTGGAAGGTGTCTGCTGTAAGTGCTCGACTATCTTGTAGTCGCTTTTGCGTATCAGCCTCATGACTTCCTCCACATCATTCTCCAAAGATTCTTTTTCACCAGACTGGGAAGTCTCTTCAATTACCATCTTACCTTTCCCTCGATCTGCTTTTTCAGCCACCACTTTGGGCGATGCAAAGACCCTTCCATTTCGGGTAATTGCCCCTGCTCCCACAACATTCTCTGCTGACTCCACAGGAAAACTTTTCAAATCTATCTTCTGACCATTACAATACACCTTGGCCCCGTAGTTCCATGGGATGGCTTTGGTGCTTTCATAAGGCATAGGTCCTACTTTGGTAATAGTGATTGTTGGTGGCCTAGGAGGCGCTGAAATAGTTATAGTCTTATATGGGATCGAGATCGTAGCGACCTCATCCCTCTCCTCGCTTACTTCCTCAACAGGTTTCTTTTCTGCAATCCGCTCAAACTGTAACGTCCCCTCATCTATCATCCCTTGGATATACTTTCTCAAATCAACGCATCCCTCAGGGTGACTTAAGCAATCAACACAGTCCTCACTGCAGCCTGGGAATACACCTCCTCCCAGCAATTTGTCTTTCACAAACTTCAATGGAGTTTTTAGCTCATTCACATCCATTATCAAGTCTAAATCATCCTCCACCAGAATAGCACCAACCCTAGCCTGCCCATGGTTTGACATAGGGTTCTGCACAACATTAGGTGCGTCATGCAAAAAATTTATTGCTTTACTGTCAATGAGATCTTACAGCTTGTGTTTAAAAGCCTTGCAATCGTCAATAGAGTGACCAGGCGCCCCAGAGTGAAATTCGCAACGTGCATTTGCATCATAGCCGGGTGGGGGATCACCTGTCAAAGGAGCAAGGCTCCTTTTCTGAATCAGTTGCAATTGTAATAAAGTCTGAAGTACTTGAGAGTAGGGCATCGGTGGAGTGTCAAATACTCTATTCGGCCTGGCCCTATCAGGATACCTCCTATAACCCTGCTGGTTTTGCTGTTGCGGTTGATACTGTCTTTGTTGTTGTTGTTGTTGTTGTGGTCATTGTTGCTGTGGCACAGGAAAAGTGACACTGGCCACTTGCTGTTGGCGATATTGGTTCTGTGGCTGACCCCTTCCTCTTCCTCTAGAACTTGTCACGGAGCTAATGTCACCTTCACGCTTCTTGTTTCCAAATATCTTTTTTCCTCCTCCTCCAGATGAGGGTACCTCTCCCACTTGAATATTTCCAAGCTTGATGCTGTTTTCCACCCTTTCACCGGTGATTATCAAATCTGAGAAACTTTCGGACATACTGCTTATGAGCTTTTCATAGTACACCTCTGGTAAAGTAGCAACAAACATGTCCACAAGCTCCCTTTCTACCATTGGTGGTTGTACCCTAGTAGCAAGCTCTCGCCACCTCTGGGTGTATTCTTTAAAGCATTCGTTACTCTTTTGAGAAAGATTCTACAACTGGACTCTATTTGGTGCAAGGTCACTATTGTACTGATAGTGCCTTACAAAAGCTTCGGCTAACTCTTTCCAGCTGCAGACGTTAGTGGGCTTCAACCCCATATACCATTCCAGAGAGGGGTCGGACAGGCTATCCTGGAAAAAGTGCATCAAGAGTTTTTCAGCGTCCGAGTACGCGGACATCTCTCTATAGTACGAGCGCAGGTGGGCCCTCGGGCAAGTAGTGCCTTTGTACTTATCGAAGTCGGGCACTTTGAACTTGTGAGGCACTCTCAAGCCTGGGATCAGCCCCAGGTTGGACATATCTAGCCCCATGGAATTTTGGCACTCAAGAGATCACATCTTTTCTTCAATCACTTGAATCCTTCTATCAGCCTCAGAAGGTCCTACAACATTTACAAACCTTGGAGTGAATATCTCCTCCTGCCTATCCTCGTTCCATGTGTGGTCCAAACTACCATGTATGGCACATGTAGTATCAAAACCAAAGCCATGGCCATTTCCTTTACCCCCATTAGCAAAGCCACCATGATTAAGACCTGTTGTGTTCCCAGCACCAGCAGTGTGTTCATCCCCTCCAGCAGTAGGGATGACTAAAGTTGGTATTGAATTACCCGCCTGAGGGGTTTCATGGTGAGGAGGGTTAGAAGCAATCCCACCGTGCAGCACACCATCACTATCCACTTGGGTCATCAGAGGTTGCACCAAAGTCTGAAGTTGAGCCTAACCACTAGCAACCCCTTGCATCATCTCCATCAGTTGTGTTATACGATCTCTCATCTCTTGCATTTTTACCTGCATCTGATCCATCAGCCTTTTCTGGTTTCCTCTAGTACCATAGCGGTGAGTTATCTGATCTGCAATCCTGAAACACTAGTGGCACAAGAAACAAGATAAGGTTAACAGTTCCGATGCACCTGCAAATGCGAGAAACATGCTAAAATGCGGACATGTATTTGTGCAAATAGGGACATTTTCCCCTCGATTCTAGCTTCCCAGAAAAACATAACAGTGGAGAACCCTGTTGACAAGCATAGAATACTAACTCCTCATATATACAAACATAAGCCTACAAGCAAAGTATAAACAACAAATGAGTACAAACAGAAAAGGACCTCAAACAACAGGCCTGGTGATGGTCCATACAAAAGTCTACGCTACAAAATACAAAGAAACAAATCAAACTGGGTGGCGAGACTGGAAGTCCTTCAGCAACGCCTGTGTATCCGGATGGTCTGGCCTAGTGAGCAAACCACGTATGAGCAACTCCTGCTGACTGATAGTGGACTGAAGATCCTCGACCGAGTCCTTCTTCCCAACAACCTCCTTAAGCCTACGCCTCTTAGCACTAGCTTCTTCTCTATGCTCCTCCAAGGTTGCAAGCGCTTCATGTAGTTTGCAATCACTATGTCTTCTGAGCGATGCTTCCTTTGAGATCTCCTCATCTTTAGCTTTGAGCTGGCCTTCTGTTTGATGATATGCACCTTCAACTTGTCTTCGCGTTTCTTGCTGGTGGACATGGCAGCATTCCATTTAGCCTCAAACTTGGAAATCCGCAAATAGGCTTTATTTAACTCTTCCTTCTTCGTGGCAAGAACACGGTAAGAAGCATTCAAATCTTGGCCTGTGCGTTCTTTATCCTTAGTCTCCTTAGTCAGATCGGTTCCCAGTTTATTCACAAGCTCGGTTTGTCTTCTGAAAGAATGAACTGCTTCTATCTTCTCACTACGAAGTTGGACAATCTCTTTCTCCAATTCTTCAATAGCTCTCTTCAATTCTTCCTTCTCAAGCAAAACCTGATTATACTTCTGGATATCTACTGAGGTAGGCTCTGCAATCTCAGGAGGATGCACAGGCTGGATAGACGGATATGGCATCATCAACTCTTTGGCTCTACCCTGAATCCAAACCAAATATGGAGCGTATGCTTGACTATTTCTCTTTCCCAAGGCAACCTTTCAGCTCCTATGGACATTTCTTCAGGCATGTTCAACCCTAGCCAAAGTATCCTCCTCCGACAAACCAGTGAGATACAGAGATTCCTGTATCTCTTCATCCTTTGGAGGACCTCTTAGTGCATACCCAAACTGTCTGATAGCAATAGCCGGATTATAGTTTATGCAACCCTTCGTTCCGACCAGCGGGACGTTAGGAAAGCTTCCAAAACTATAGATAATCTCAATTCCCAAAACATCCCTATCAAACCAAACCATGTCTTCGGCAGACAATCTCATCAAGCGCTCAGACCATTCCAAAGTGCCGGCAGTAGCAGAGGACGGACCATTCTTGGGAAGGTGGCTCCTGAACCATGTATAGAATAAAGGCGCACAACAAGATACACTTTTCCCCCCTTCTATTCTCATTCTTGTAATGCATGGAATGATAAACATCGCCCAACAAAGTGGGTATAGGGTTCTTTGAAGCAAAGATACTGAATGCATATGCATCTACAAAATATGGGATGTTCGGGAATAACATGATGCCATAGATGCACAGGGCCAATATAGCATTAAATATCACCCAACAACCTTTCTTAACAAACTCTCGAGCCTTGTCCGCAAGAAAAGGTAACGGAAACCCAAACATTCCATTCCAACTCAGAGACATCCGAATGTAAAGCCTTAGCAAGTTCGGTCAGATCTGGCTCTCCCTCAACATGATGGAATGGTATCTGGTCCAGAATAGGTATTCCCAATATATCAGAAAACTCCTCCAATGTAGGTGCTAAAACAAAACTCTGAAAGGTGAAGCCTCGCAACTGAGGATCATAGAATTGTAGCAATGTCTGAAGACCATTCAATTCATCCAGAGAAGGTTTGAAAACAACATTCAAAAGCCTCCCATAGGATTCTCTGAAATCCTCCATTACCTTCTTGTCAGCTAGAGAAATCAAGCTTCGTAGAGTCCTAATATCAGGCGTAGGAAACTTGTAGGCCAGGGTTCTCCTCAAAGGCTCCATGTCAACAAAGAGAGAACATAATCACTAGAATCGAAGAGGAAATGTACACCTGCAACATAAACACATGTCAATGAAATGCGAATGAAAATGCACATGCAAATGCAAACAGGGGATCAGGACTGTTGTGATGTTGGTTGAGAAGAACCAGCGCTTCGCTTTAGTACCGACAAATCACTGACATAAGAACCCCTTGGTACCATGAACACATGTTTACACTGTCAGGAACTGGGTAGTCTGGAAGTCAAAGTTTCCTGCATAACCCACCCACTCACAGGTATGGACCTATCCATTGACAAGGTTCGGCATCCTATGCGTTCATCAACGTCACAGACTTTCAAGAAATGATGATACGTTCACCATTTCTGGTTTGGCATCATCATCCCTTGAAGAGGCCTCACTTAGCTGAATCCCAAATGATCGGTCCCCTGAGTCGACAACCCTCAAATCTGAAATCCTCTCAACGGCCCACTGGGCTGGAAAGAAAAACATCAAAGATAATCTCGTCTGAGCGCAAATTTCGTGGGAACTGGTGCATGCCTAACATACAGGTTCACCACTACTTTTCGCTTCTAATACTAAGTTTGCACTCAAGCCCAGGTCCAGCTTATCACTCAATGGAACTCCCCTCCCCACAGCACAGCAGTAATGATACATGATGCAGAAAGTAAAATGCGAAAGTAAATAAAGATAAAACACATATATACACACACCCAAAAGAAAACACACAAGCGCTAGGATTGACTCGCATAGGGGATATTCCTGTCCCCAGCAGAGTCGCCAGCTGTCGCTACTGCGAAAAAAGAGGCCGGCAATGACAAACAGAGTCGCCACCTATCGTTATTTATCCCAAAGAAGGGAAAGGAAATGATCGGAAAAACCTAACAAAAACGGGAAAAGACGAGGTTATCGCAACTAAGTCCTAGGTTCGAGAGTCGGGTACGCAAGGGGAAGGTATGGGCACCCCTCACGTCCGTCGTACTCGACGGGATCCACACATGTGTTGTCTAGCTAAAAGGGTGTGTAAACTATCTACGCTAATGGCTTATGGACAAAAGAAAAAGAAACAGAACTGACTCGGCAGAGCATCGTCGCTCTGTGCCTACGTACTCCCTCGTGCAATGGGAAAGTCAGAGTTAACGTAGTTCGCCTAACTACGGCTAAAGAAGGGGGAAAGGTTGCTCGCCAAGACGTCGCGTCTTGTGCCCACGTACTTTCATCTGGTATGAAAGATCAGAGCAAACGTAGTTCGGGCTAACGAGAACACAGGTTGTTCAAGAGTTTTACCCGAGTAGGGTTAACAGACAGTTCTAGCAGTTGGTGTATGCAGCTCGACCATTGGAGACTTAGGCGTTACCGTTTGCGATAGGACTGAAAGTTAACAACACTCTTGTTTATGAAAAAGGTTTTCCTGATTAAGACCCCAAGGGGTGAAAAAGGTTTGAAGTGTTTTTGTGTTTTTAGAGAAGTATTTTGAACTTGGTTTGTAACTCATGTTGCACTAAAGACTATGATCTAGGAGCGAATGCTTCGTATATCGTCCGAAGGACATACACTAACGTTCTAGATAATTGAGAGGCAACCACCCATTCATCATTTCCCAAATGGCTTAAGGCTCGTAGCGTGCAACAATTGTCATCCTTTATTAAGTGGATTGAAGTTGTTTGAAGATGAGAAGAGAAAGGGACCAACTAAGGGGGACTAGACCGAACCCTAAAAGTTGTCATGCAAAGTGCACCTAAAGTTTAGATTATAACAGGGAAATCTCTACCTAATGTTATCATGCATGGTTAGAACCCTAATGTCTATCACACTCCAACTTAAACAAGAAGGAATGGAAATCCTAAGGGAAGAAACAGACAAAGGAAGAAGAAAGAAACATGCATAAGAATGCAAACATGAAATGCAAACATGGAAAGCAAGGATGCAATGCAAGTTAGGGAGGAAATATGTGTGGGGCTGGAGTCTCCACAAGCTCATCTCAACCTCAAGACATAGTATGAATAAATGCAAGAGAATAGGAGAAGAAAATGCATAAAAAACAAGCAACAAAAACAATGAGAACAAGTCCTCATGGATTCATTACTTTAGGCAAGCTTCAAGTTCCTCCTCAGGAGGAACCAAGTAACCTTAAGTAGTATTCCAAAGTCATGGGACAGAATGGAGGATGAGGAGAGAGTGCACAAATGCAAAAGCAAACATAACACAAGAGGAGTCAAGCATACAAGTCAACACTTAGGTCACATAAGCAAAAGATAATCACACAATGTAGACATGAAATGGAAAAGGCATGAAAAATAGCAAACAACCCCTAAAAATACCAAATAAAATCTCAATGGACCCCCAAGGTGTTAGGAACCAGGGGTCCAAATTAGATATCAAAACTCAAAGCCAAGCTACCTCAATTGAAGGCAAACACACAAGGTATGCCCTAAACTAAGGCAAAAGGAAGGGTTCACAAAACCAAACCAAAACACTAAGCAAGACTTGATAAAAAACAGAAATAAAAATATGCAAAAATCATTCAACATGTTAATGCAATGCTCAAAAATTTTCATGCAAAAATAAGGAGTTTACACCTAGAAATAAAATCAAGAGAAAACAATGTTACAATTTAATTCAAATAAAACATCCCCAATTAAAATAATTCATTTTTAAATGAAAAATAAAATAAAAAATAAAATAAAAATATTATAAAATAAAACAAAAGTCATAGTGTCTAAAACATTTTTTGGTGAATTTAAATAATCGGGGAATTAATTATAATGAATGAAATTTTAACATGAAAATAAAACAAAAGAAATGAAAATAAAAAAGAAATAAACACAATTGTGGTGTAAATAGCAACAGAGAATAGTTGAAAAATTGGACTGGGCCCAGAGGGGGGTGCGAACAGCGTAGCATGCACAGGCCCAAGGTACGTCCAAACAAAAACTGAATTCAAACAAGCATCAGGTGCATGAAGTCAAATGGGGTGTATGATGGACTCTCATCATGGAGCGTTGGATCAAGTGGTAAGCGCATCAGACGGCTAGCAAACGGACAACGCATTAATGAAATTCAAAAAAAGGTTGTGTATGGAACAGTCAATTGGGGAATACAATGGGTCTTAATCAAGACGATTGGAGTAAAAGGTACACGCATCAGACGATCATGAAGTCGTCTTCTCCAATCAACATACCAGTCGCCGGAGAGAACCTCCGATCATCTTCTCCACAAGCTCCGGCTGCCGCGAATAGCACCATAACAACACAACCTTCATTTCTCAACCATTTTGGACGAATCTTAGATGAAAAATCATCTACTCTTTGCAAGGATCTCAAATCCGCTATTGGTTTCCATTAATTCCTCATGATAAAGCCAAATTGAAGCCAAACAACTTTGCACCTCAAATCCAAAAGTTCTCAAACCTTACTTAAAAGTAACCAAACATGATCTACATGCTTCATAGAGTATAAATCTACCAGAATTTAAGCCAGAAACCTCAAGAAATAAGCAAAACGAAAACAACAAGGTGGAAGCTCATATCACAAAACATCACAAACAACCACAAATATGACTCAAAAATGATCTACATGCTTCAACGATTACAAACATCCAACAATGGCAAGCAGGTTTAACACGAATTGAGAGTAATTTGGAAAAGTGGTTTACCTAGTGGAGAGCCTCCACTGGGCCTTGAAACTATGCTGAAGCTTGATTAAAAGTGCCCATAATCACTCTATGAACTTCAATAGAGGTGTTTGAATGCTCAATTTGGTCTGAAAATGGATGAATCTCAGAACTCGAATTCCACCTTGCTCTCACTTTTTCTTCAAGTGTTCTTGCTCCTCTTGTACGAAAATGACCTAATCCTAATCCAATCTTCATCTAGAATATTTATGTGTTGGGTTTAGGACCAAATGGGGCTCCAATTCAAGCCATACAACCCAATTCACAAATTCAATTTTCCTCACTTTTTCACATGGCCATACGCACGTTTTTCCACTACACCAGCTTGGTTTTTAATTCAAATCCACTCCAAATCACTTGAGCTGATCAAAGGGCTAAGATTTAAGGCTTGATTTTGATCCTATGGTTGATTTACAATTTGTTACTTCAAGAGGAAGAAACCATGAAAATGGCCAATTTAGAGACCTCAAATTTCCAATGTGAAAGTGGAAATGCCTTTGAATCATTATTTGCAATTAGAAAATGCACAAACTTGCCTTGCAAAAGTTCAAAATCCTTAAAATCTCAACTTCTCATTTCAAGCCTTCTTTATGAAAAATTCAAACCCCAAAAATTGAGATGATACTTGTATCTTGAGGTAGGTGGTCTTGAAGTCAGGCACTAAATAGGGGATTTTACCCTGAGAACCCTAATTTAGTAACTTCTCACACACTTAAACCTTGATGAATTGAACTTGAAATGATGTCTCATATGTATTAAAACAACATCCCATGACCATAGAGACTTTGAATTGAGTTTTAATCTCTTTCAATTGCACAGTTAATTGAGGATTTGCCATATGAGAACCCTAATTGCAACACTTTCAACTGTGACTTGTTCCACTTCACACAACAACTTGAATAAGCCCCAAATGACTCTCAAGACACTCAATGAGCTCCCTCATCATCTTATATCCATAACCATGGCTTCACAAACCTCTGATGCTCTTCAATTTGCCTCCAAGTTAGGAGCTGACCCACACACATCCATCTATACTTTTACAAGACAATGACCACTTCAAGATGTCCTGATGACCATCACACTTGAGTAACAACCCTTGCCTAGGTTCAATGCCCTGGGAAGACCTCTCTTGCTACGTACATCCTCTTGATCACCTGTTCAATGAAAAATGCTATGCAATGCAAATACTAGAACAAAATGAAATGAAACATAAACCAAGTTAAGAAAAGGTTGAGCAAATTTTAGGGTGTAACAGCATGACTGCACTGAAAGGTGGAGTTGAGCTCCCTTTGCTTGTTTGCTTTAGAGGTTGAGTGTTCTCCCTTTGCTTGAGTGTTATTTTCCCTTTTCTAACTGATGTGTCTGCATTGAGAGGCGGTCCTCCCCTAGCTTGTCTGTTTTGTTTGTTCTCTTGGCTTATTTGCTTAAAGGTTGAGTCTCTCCCTCTGCTTATATTGCTGCATTCCCTTTGCATCTTTACTGTTTGCTTTTCTGTTTTATCTGCTTTAATGATTTTTGCAGTTTGTTTTCTGTTTGCCATTGACATGATCCCTTAGGGTTCTCACTTCCTTTGATAAGGAAGTGATGATAGACTTTTAGGTTGAAACCTTTTGCATGATAACATCTACGAGTTCCCTGTTTAAAACTCAACCCATAGGATGAATCCATTGCATGACAACATTAGGGCTTGACAGTTTCCCCGTAGAGTTCGTTCTCTTCTCATCTCCCAAACAACAGTAAAATACGTAATAAAGGCAAGTTGGTACAGTACGTTACGAGCCTTAAGCCACTTAGGAAATGGTTATTGGAGGGTTTCCTTCCAATAATCAGGATGTTTAGTATGGTACCCTTTGGGTGACATGCGACGCATTCACTCCTAAGTCATAGTCTCTAGTGCAGTACGAACTACAAACATCCATAAAAACATTTCTTCCGTAAAAGACAAAAAAAAAACAAATATCAAACCTCTCTTTGCCCCGTGGGCCCTTAATTCAAAGAAAACGTTTTCAGAAAAAGAGTGTCGTTAACTCTCAGTTCTACCGCAAACGGTAACGCACGAGTCTCCGACGAGCAAGCTGCATACACCAAACTGCTGGAACTGTTTGTTAACCCTACTCGGAAAAACAAATGAATCAAAATCCGTAAACCCAAACTAAGTTCGCTCTAATTTCTATGATGAGAATATGTAGGCACAAGATGCGATATCTTGGCGAGCAACCTTCCCTTCACCCGTAGTTACCCGAACTACGTTCGCTCTGATTTCTCTGATGAGAATACGTAGGCACAAGATGCAATATCTTGGCGAGCAACCTTCCCTTCACCCGTAGTTAGCTGAACTACGTTGACTCTGATTTCTCGTTCTTTGGCGAGAATACGTAGGCATGAAGCGCGATGCTTTACCGAGTCATTTTTTCTTTTCTTTTTCAGACCAGCCTTGATAGGTAGATAGTTAAACCAACCCATCAGATAAACACAACAAGCGTGGATTCCATTGAGTACAACGAACGTGAGGGGTGCTAATACCTTCCCCTTGCGTAACCGACTCCCGAACCCAGACATGGTTGCGGTGACCTTGTCTTATACCTTTTCGTCAGGTTTTTCCGATCGTTTCCTTTCCCTTTCTGTGGGATAAATAACGAAAGGTGGTGACTCTTCTGTTTTACTGACACCTTATTTTCGCAGTAGCGACCGCTGGCGACTCTGCTGGGGAGAGCATAACGTCCCCTATGCGAGTCAATTGTAGCGCTTGCATGTTTTTTTCTGTTGGGTTTGCATCTATTTATCGCACTTTACTTTCTGCATTTTACTTTCAGTATAATATGATTATTTGTTGTGCTGTTGTGGGAGGGGGGCTCTGATGAGTGTATACCTAGCATTAGTTGTGGAAAGTAGTGGGCGCGTGCATGCTTTGCATGTACTAGTGTCCCGCAAAATCTACGCTCAAACGAGATTCTCCTGGTTGACTTCTTTTCCAGCCCTTTGGGCTTGAGGGGTTGTTGGTTTGGAGGGTTGTCGACTCTGGGAACCGATCATTTGTGACTCAGCTAAGTGAGGCCTCTTCAGGGAGTGATGATGCCAAACCATAAATGGTGAACATATCATCATTCCGTGAAAGTCTGTGACGCTGGGAAACACGTAGGATGCCATACCTTGTCAGTGAATAGGATTCATACCTGTGAGCGGGGTTGGGTTGTGCAGGAAACTTTGACCTTCAGACAACCTGGTTTTCTCGACAGTATGAATCAGTATTATTGACGTCAGGGTCTTATTGTCAGAACAGTGTTGTGTTTATTTTGAAACAGAGCCTTGGTCTCCTAAACAACACACTTTTGTCTCCTGCTGCATGATTGCATCTTGCATTTTTGCATACCCATGTGCATGTCATTAACATGTGTATGTGTTGCAGGTGCATATACTATCCCCCGGTTCCAATAATCTTTCCCTCTGTTTGATAGCATGGAATCAGTGAAGAAGAATGTGGCTTACAAGCTCCCTTCCCCAGACCTTACTCTGCTGCTCAGTTTGAATGGCTTGGTAGATAGTACAGTGAAAGGAGAATTCAAGAAATCTTATGGGAAGTTGCTCAGTCTGGTCCGTAAACCTTCAGTCTATGAGTTGAACGGGTTGTATGCATTGCTACAGTTCTATGACCCTCCATTGAGGTGCTTCACTTTTCCAGATTTCATTCTTGCGCCTACCTTAGAAGAGTATGCTGAGCTGTTGGGTGTGCCTGTTAAGAATCAGATGTCGTTTGTTCACATGGATGCTAAGCCTAATCTGGCTAACCTAGTTGCTGCTCTTCATCTGGATGCTTCAGAGCTGCTTCTGACCTCATGGAATGGAGTTCCTGGTTTTTCTCTATAGTTTCTGGTTGGGAAAGCCCAACAATACGCTAAGGACGGTTGTTGGATCGTATTCTACGCCATTCTCGCCCTCTGCATCTATGGCATCATCTTGTTTCCCAACATGCCAGACTTTATAGATTTAGACGCCTTCCATATCTTAGCATCGAAATCTACTTCCCACCTTGCTTGGTGATTTATATCATTCTGTCCATTACAAGAATGAAAACAGAAGGGGTAAAAATGTGTCGTGTTGTGCGCCTTTACTCTACAGGTGGTTTGATAGCCACATGCCCAAGAAGGGTTTCTTTGTTTCCTCTGCAGCCACAGCTGAGTGATCTGAATGCCTGATGGGTTTATCAGCAGAGAGCATCGTTTGGTTTGATCGGGATATGTTGGGTACTAAAGTCATCTACAGCTGCAGTGGATTCCCTAATGTTCCGTTGATTGGACTTAAGGGATGTATTAACTACATGTTTCCCTTGAAAATCGGAAAACAACCGCTGATCTTCCAAATTTGACTTTGGTGACTCACAGGATCGATCAGATTGATCCTAGGACATGTGCTAAAGTGTTCTACATTTAGAATTAAATTTAAAGTACTTGTGATAATGAATTGGTAAATATGCTTGTAATGAAAAGGACTTTGACTGGATATTTTAAAGTGCATAAACTTAAAGGAAACGCTATAAAAGACTTGTAAAAAAGCTGTTCGAAAAGGGTTTAAAGGGAAGAAGGAATTGGAGTAAAAGATGCAGGAAAAGTAAAAGGCAAAATGTAACACTTGCACAAGTGGTTCGACAGAGGAAATGTAAATGTTGCTGAAATTGTAAAAGACTTTATTGAAAAGTTGGTGATTTTACATAACGTACATTCTCCGTGAAAATACTCTTTTCTCACACTCGGGTACTTTGAGTAAATTTGATTGGAGTTACTTTGTACAAATGGTAAAACACACCAGAAATCTGCCTAACAAATCCCTATTTATAATGCTAATAATTAACCGCTAATAACTTCCTATTATCTCCTCGATCTAACAAATGTCATTTGCATGTAACCTCCTGCTCTAGAACTCGCCACGTGTCTTATGAACCAAAACTCCTCCCTCCAATTTTTGAATTTCAAAATAATGTAGCAATGCCATTTGCGGAATTTCGGTCGAATGACCTCTGACACGGTCGAAATGCTCATAACTTTAGGTTTCTTAATTTTTCTAAGTTATTTCAACCGTTCAAATTTAGAAAAATTCCTTAGAGGCTGTCGAAACCTCTTTGCTTCATTTAACTTAGACCTTAATTATGTCTTAGTGTTTTAGCAACCCAAGGCAATGTCGAATTTGGGAGCTAACAAATTGCCCCCAAAGAATGTTCTTTTCGACCTTATTGCAGGAAAAGGACATTTTTTGATAGTATCCCATTCGAAACCATCTTTTCGATAATTAATAGACCCTTTGGTTTGCCTCTTATCCTTTGGAAGATAAAACAAAAGAAAGAGAAATGTTTATTAAAAACTGCGCCACTTTGCACGCTTCTGACGTCATCATCATCATGGCAGGTTTCTTGGAACTCACAAAAATTCAGAAAACATAATCACCCTTTTAGCGCCTAGGGGTATAGGTTACAACCGCCCCTTACTTCTTCCACTAGGTAGCACACGTGGCCCACTAACTTCACCCACGTAAAATTCTTAATTTTCTGAACCCTTATAAAATCATCAAAGGAATTTTTCATAAGACTTTCTACTTTCTACCACCGCTTGCTCCTCTCCCCTTTGCTGAAGAAACCCTTTTTTTAAACACCAGAAAAATCTCCTTCCTCTCTGGAAACTTCAATCATGGCTGAACAACAGAAGAAAACTCAAACTAGGAGACCATCCTCTTCATCTGCATTGCCACCTTTCGCTACTTTGAGCGGACCAAAAATCACGAAGAACCAACAATTCATCAGGGAACCGTTAGCGGAAGAGAAACGACACATCTACGAATCTCAGGTAATCATCCCCGTTGATGTGGCTGGAAAAACTTTAGCCATGTCTGGCCCATTGTCACCCCCAAACCTTGATTATTCCACTTTGAGCGACTTTTTCCCTTCCTATCGAAAAACCAAACCCTTAGGGCAAAAAGACGCTAGCAAAATCCCTTCTGATAACCCAGATGACCTTTCTCTCTTCAACGTGGACCTTAAATATTTACATGATGGGGCAAGACTATTTAGAGCTACGCCGTACTTCAAAGATTCTGAACTTTATCTTAACTGGTTGGCGAAAATAGAGAAAGCGAAGGCACGTCATTGGAAAGAAATAGGTATTTATGACCTAATCATGCTGTCGAAGGTTGGGCCACCTTACTGTCCGTTAATGTTGGCCTCCTCTTTGTATTTCTGGGACAGTACTCACCATACCTTCCATCTTCCCTGTGGAATGGTGACTCCCACACTTTTCGACATGGCTGCTATCGTTGGATTAAGACCATGTGGATTGGCTTACAATCCTGAAATTGATGCACGGGACACCATAGGTTTTGGTAGCACGAAGCATACTTACACACCCTTCATAAATCATTATCATAAGAAGGACACTGACATAGTTGAAGGCGAGGAGCACATAGCTTTTCTGGCTATGTGGTTGTCTCGCTGCATTTTTTGCACAAAGTCTTTGCAGGTGGTGAGGAAATACCTGACCCTGGCGAATCAGTTACACCTAAAAAGGGACATATGCCTTAGTGAGATGATACTAGCTAGCCTGTATGAGGCTTTGGGAGAAGACGCTGATAAACTGAGGGATCCAAAAACCCATGGCGCTCTCATAATGGCGGGGCCATTTTGGTTGCTTCAACTATGGTTGAACGCCACCTTCGAACACAGCCTTCCCTTTAAAGGAGAGGTCGACGAAGCCCGGGTATCTGAACGTCGGGTCGAATGGCCACGCTTGGTTCAGTTGACACCAAATGAAGAGGGTCGAAGCATTCGTGCCAATCTTACCAGCTTCATCCACTTGTTTGCAAAAAGGCATGAATTCACTCCCAGGATGGCCCCTTTTGCTCATAGGCTGTATGGCCCTGAATGGTTTACCAGGTCATTTCCTCCAGTTTCACAAAAACAAGAAGCAGAATCAAACCTGATATGGGAGAGATTCTTGACGCCACGCTTGATAGCTCATAAGCTCAACCTTGTCAGAGGACAAGCAATATTAGTCGCTTATCAACCCAACTTGGTGTCGAGGCAATTTGGGTTAATTCAATCATTGCCTAGGTGCTTGTATGATAAGAAGTCCCATGTTATTCTTCTCTCTACCAGCTTCAACCCACTTGAGTGTTCGACTCAAATGGCCCGTTACGCCCATAAGTCCCATTTTACTCCCATTTATTTTGAACCCTCTCACCTTTGTACCCCAGAATTTTACAACTGGTGGACCAATCATTACTCCAATAATTTTCTTGATGTTTTGAGTTTTTCACGCTTGATTGACCAGACTTTTATTGATGTGCAGGAAAAAGTCAAGAAAGGTACGTCTACTCATATCAAAGAGATACAAGCTTTCCAGAAGTACTTCGAAACTGCCTATCGACCAAATGATGTTAGTCGAACCGTCCGCGAGGCTGCTGTCACTTTAAAAGAAAATTTTTTCACACGAATAGAGAAACTAAAAATCCCCTCATCTATCCCTTATGATAGACGATATGAGGTTGCTTTTAAACTCTTTCCCCCAAAGACCCCTCGATTACCAACCGCTGATTTTGGCGTGGCTCTTCCCCCTCCATTTCCATACAGGTTTATCTATGAGGATAGTATAAAAATACTTCGACAGCAGTCGAAGCCTAAAGCGCAGCGGGTGGTTCCGACTAAACATACACTTGATACTTTTAGAGGGCACCTTCATATCAGTATCGGAGATGTTCACATCGAGACCGAAATCCTTGAAGGTCATCTCCCTTCGATTTGGATTCTTCTCACGAAGCTTCAACGTTACTAACTTATGTCTTCTATAGTTACTTATTCGCAGCTGCTCCCAAAAGAAACGCTCCGACAGATAAAACAGAAGGAAAGACCGAAAGTTCAAAGGTAAATTCTTACATGCTCTTATTCACCTGAAGCTTCTCTGTATTTTGCTGATCACTTCGGTCTTCCCAGATTGGCCGCAAACCTCCAACTCCTCAAAAAAGAAGAAAAGTTGCAGCCCAGGTCATCATAGACTCCGACGATGATGAATCCCCTCGTGAAGATGTTCCCCTAAAAAGAAAACGAAGGGTAACTCACAGGCTAGAGAGCGTCGAAACTCCTTCATCTCCCACCAAGATACAGAAACAGAACACGCCTCCTGAATCTCCTGTCAAAGCTCTCACAAAAAATGATCCAAATCTTTCTGCCGTTCCCATAGAGAGTGATAACTCTAGTCCGGCTGAGGAGGCCGCAAAGGTATTGTGAAAGAATCTCTGACCTTTCTATATCAAATTCCTGTTTCTTTCATCTCGCATCTCATGAGGTTTATTTTCCCAACTGCAGACTATTACTGAGGCTTCCAAACCTTCGATGCAGCCGTCTCCCTTGCCTACTTATCCATTGAACAACCAAGGTGAACCCACTTATATTCCTACATCTGATTCGGGCTCTGGTGTGAGTTCTCTTGGTGAAATTAACAAACCTGAATTTTATGCAGCCCCTTCGCCCCTAAAAACTACTACCCAACAATCACAAACTGATGGGTCCGACCATGAGGAAGAGGGAGCTCCTGAGACAATAGTCGTGGCAGATGAAGATGAAAACCCCAAACCTGAGGACACCAACCTTGCCACCACAACAAGTTCCCCTCTCGTTCATACAAAACCCGCTACTGACGACGTTGATGCTGACGAAGCCAACGCATGCAAAGACGAAGCCATGCACCAATCTGAGCTAGGTGGGTCAGATGATGAGGAGAAAGAGGCTACCTTGGCTCAAGACCCCATAAAAGTTGCCCCCGTAGAAAGGGAAATAATTACAAAGGGAAAGTCTGATGAGCCTGCTTGCATTGATACTACCAAAGTTACTCCCGTCGAGGTGCCACAGGCAATGCCTCTTCAGAGCGAAAAGATCCTCTCTAAGGAAGAAATGGGTGCGCTAAAAGAAAGCAACCCTCGTCGATACGTCAAACTACTGCTGTACAGTCGAGGCAGTTCTTCTAGCAAAACTCGGAGTACTTCGACTTCTGAGGGCCAGGTCTCTAGCAAACCTTCAGATGATATTTTGGCGAAGATCAAAGCCAAAATCTTTAAAGGAGACCTTTTCATGTTGCTGAAGATGGATTCCGTCACCCACCTATCTTTGAAAACGCTTCTTCAACAGGTGAAACTTGACTCCATATCGCCTGAAGCTGCTAACGTCATTCGAGAGGTGGGAATTTTGATAGATCAAGTCGACAAAGACCTCAAGTTGCTGCCCCGCATCGAAAGTGACCTTTCGATGAAATCTGGTTGCGAAGCAGCTGCCTGGACAAGTGCAGCGGAATCGGAACAAAGGATCGAAGAGCTGGAGGAAGAGAAAAAGAAAGACCAACTAGAGATTGCTTCCAGCAAGGAAAATATCGTCTGTTGGAAATGCAAGATCAAGAAACTTCAAGGCAAGATCAAGAAGGAAGAAAAGAAGATTTCTCAACTGTCTTCCAAAGACAATTCGGCCCTTACTGCTGAACTCGAACATGCTATCACTTTTGCAGAAGAGGCTCGAAGCTTAGAAGAAGAAGTTTCCATATTAACTAATGAAAGGGCCTCGTGCCAACAACGTATCGAGTCTCAGAAGGCGAGCTACCTTAAAATGAAGGCCAATCTTCCTTTCTGATTTACTGACATATTTTAACAGACTATATTTTGCTGGCCTTTGAAGCCATTTTTTTATTGTAACTTATCGCGCCATTTTGGCAAATATTAATACCATTTGTGGCTTTGCTTTATACTTTCTGTTATTCTGTTGTTATCTTAATTTCTTGTAGCATAGGCCTGTACTTTTTCAAGTACTTACCATTTACTTTTAATATCCTCCTATCTTCGCCCAATTCTTCCACTTCATAGGCTCCATTAAAGAACACCCTCGACACTTGGAAGGGTCCCTCCCACTTTGGGGACCATTTACCCAGCGTCTTGGCCTTTCGATCCATAGGTAAAATGACTCTCCAAACTAAGTCTCCAACTAAAAAGGTTTTTGCTTTAACCTTCTTATTGTATGACTTTTCCACTCTCTTTTTCTGCCTTCTCAGCAATTCTAGAGCTTTCAATCTTTCTTCGTCTAAGTCTATGACCTTATCGAGCATCATATCCCAATAGACTTCTCTAGGAATTTCGTGTTGCCTTTGAACCCTAATCGACTGTATGTGGATTTCGACTGGCAACACTGCATCGTGACCAAAGGTCAAACGATATGGGGTGGCATTGGTTGCCTCTTTGGGTGACGTTCGACATGCCCATAGAACCTGATCCAACACTTTGTGCCAATTCTTTGGCTTGGTTCCTACTTGCTTCTTTATCATGTCAATGACCACTTTATTTGCTGCCTCGACTTGCCCGTTAGCCTGCGCGTAATAAGGGGTCGAAGTTAAGAGTTTGAACCCCATCTCTCTGGCAAAGTCCTGCATCTTTCTACCCGTGAAGATCGACCCTTGATCCGTTGTTATCGTCTCTGGCAGTCCAAACCTAAAGATGATATTTTTCTGAATGAATTCAATCACATCTTCCTGATCCACTTTAGGTAAAGGCACTGCTTCGATCCACTTGGTAAAGTAATCTATCCCCACTAAGATATACTTTTGGTTTTTTGAGGATGCTGGTCAAATTTCTCCAATCAAGTCCAAAGCCCAACCTCTAAACGGCCATGGTTTAATTATGGAATGTAATTCGCTTGCTGGGACGTGTTGTATGCCTGCATGAACTTGACACTCCTGGCACCCCTTGGCGAACTCGATGCAATCTTTCAACATTGTAGGCCAGTACAAACCTTGTCGAAATAACAACCATTTCATTTTATGGCCAACTTGGTGTGCACCACATGCCCCACTGTGGACTGTTGACAAAGCCAAGTATGCCTCTGATTCACTCAGGCATTTCAGCAAAACTCCTTTAGGGGTTTTTTGAACAATTCGTTGCCCATCAAGACATAACTCAGCGCTCGATATTTTATCTTTCGATCCGAGGCTATCGACGGATTCTGGAGATATTCGACTAAAGACTTTCTCCAGTCATTGTCCAACAATTCTCTGATGGTAAAGACTTCGAAAGTCTCTTCATCCATATATCCAAACTTTGTAGCCTCTAAGTCTTATGGCTTCAAACCAACTGACACTACCTTGCCTCTAGGTTCGATTACTTCCTGCAAGTCTTCCTTCGAGACCCTATATCCCGAGGCAATCTGTGCTAGAACGTTGGCCACTCAGTTCTGTATTCTCGGTATATGTCGAATAGTTGATGCTTTGAATTTTTTAAGCAGCCTATTGGCCACTACGAAGTACATGATGAGATTTTCTTTAACGCATTTGTACTCCTTTGTCAACTGTTTTATCACTAATTCCGAATCGCTCATTATTTCGACCTGGGTTGCCCCCAATTCTAACAAAATCTCAAGTCCAGCTATTAAAGCTTCATATTCAGCCTCGTTGTTGGAACACAAACCCTCGACTTTATACTTGAATTTTATTGGAATTTTATCTGGCGAAATAATCATCAGACCAATACCCGTGCCATGTTTGTGGCTAGAGCCATCGAAGTATAATTTCCATGGTTCCACTTCAACTATATTCAAGGCATTTTCGTTTATAGAGTGGTCGACGATAAAGTCTGCCACTATTTGCCCTTTGACTACTTTTAGCGGTCTATAAGTTAAAGAATATTCTGTCAATGCCAGTGCCCATTTTCCAATTCGACTGTGCAAAATAGGTTTTGATAACATGTGTTTAATAAAATCAAAGTGCAAAGAAACATAAACATCTACTGGTTTAATATATTGCTTTAACTTTGTACATGAGAAATATAAACATAGACATAGCTTTTCGATTTCACTATATCTAGTTTCTGCGTCATTTAAAACTCTACTAAGGTAGTAAATAGCCCTTTCGGCGCCATTCTCATCCTCCTGAGCCAACATGCTCCCTAAAGTTCTATCTGACGCTGCTATGTACAATCGCATGCTCCTGCTTCTACACGGAGGCGAAAGGACTGGGGGACGAGCCAAGTAATCTTTGATTTTTTCGAAGGCTTCCTGCTGCTCTTTGCCCCACTCGAATCTGTCCCTAGTAATTCGAAGCAAAGGTGAGAAGGCTTGCGTCTTGCCGCTTAAGTTAGAGATGAACCTCCTTAGAAAGTTAATTTCCCCAGCAGCGATTGCAACTCCTTTTTGTTTGACGGCGCTTTGGTTTCTAAAATAGCCTTCGTCTTATTATGGTTGATTTCGATTCCCTTCTTATGGACTACGTAACCCAAGAAGTCTCCCGCCTGTACACAAAATGCGCACTTCAACGGATTCATTTTAAGGCCGAACTTCCTCATTCTGGCGAACGATTGTCGCAGATGACCCATATGGCTTTTTCCTGAAACAGATTTCACCACAATATCGTCAATGTATATTTGCATAAAAGATTCGATGAAATCATGGAATATAAAATTCATTTCTCGCTGGTACGTTGCCCCAGCGTTCTTTAGGCAAAATGGCATTACTACCCATTCGTAAGTGCCTAAGGCCCCTGGACAACGAAACGCTGTTTTGGGAACATCATCTTCCGCGATAAAAATCTGGTTATATCTAGAATAACCATCCAACATACTGAGGTATTCATGGCCAGCGGCTGAATCAACTAACATTTCCGCCACTGGCATCGAATATTCGTCTTTGGGAGTGGCTGAATTAAAATCTCTAAAATCAATGCACACTCTTAAGGACCCGTTCTTCTTGATGACTGGGACAATGTTGGCCAGCCATTCGACATACCTCGCTGTGCGAATGAATCTGCAACGAAGATGCCTTTCGATTTCCTCCTTGATCTTCGACATGACCTCTGGAGCAAAACGCCTTGGGCCCTGTTTGACGGGCTTCTTTCCTGGTTTTATTGGTAGTTTATGTTCCACCAAATCTCTTTGCAACCCAGGCATTTCGTCGTAGTCCCATGCGAAACAATCCTTATACTCCCGGAGCAACTGGATGACTTCGATCTTCAGTTGAGGGTCGAGGTTAGCACTAACGTACGTTGGCCTCCTGGTTGGACCCTCTCCTAAATCAATTTCCTCTAATGGATCCTGTGCGAGCATTTTGATGTCGTTCCCCAAAGGATCTCTCTCGAACCCCAGAGGTTCGTCATCATAGATGGCGTCGAGCCTCTGGCTCTCCCGTTGTATTTTGGTGGCTTCTTCATCCATTTTGTCGTGGGCGGCCATTGCGGCCGTTTGTAATTTAGTTTCAGCCACATAGGCCAAAATTCTTCGCAGCACAGCTGCTTCAGTCATCAAATTCACTGCCCCACCCCGTGGGGTCAACCGGGGCTGCCCCCAGGTATGGGAGTCTCTCCCCAGGTATTTCCCTATCCCAACGAAATCCGTCGACAGGGTGGAGGTATAGTGAGTAGTACACCTCGTCATTTGGTGCGAACTCAAATTCCGCTAGAGCACAAGGGCCAATGCTGGCCAAGTGCTTGTCGAATTGGAACTGATCTATTTGCCTTCTTGGCACCCTGAAGCACCCTTGATCAGCTTCAATATTTTCAACTATGCCATCCGGCCTCCAGATGGCAATCCTTTGATGCATCGATGATAGCACTGCTCCAATGCCATGTATCCATTCTCGGCCAAGCAATAAATTGTAGTTGGCCGTGGTTTCGACAACCATGAATACCGTTGGTCTTGTAATTGTTCCGACGGTCACATCCACCTGAATCACCCCCTGGTGGTTCCTACTTTTCCTTCATAATTCGACAAGACCATATTATGTGGCTTTGTATCAACGTCATGCTTTCCTATTTTAGTCAGCAAAGAATGTGGCATCAGGTTTACCGTAGCGCCATAATCCACCAGTATTTTGTTGATGGGGATGTTCTCCACTTTTGCTGTAATATACAACGGTTTCAGGTGGGTCCTCATTTCTTCAGTGGGCCATTCGAAAAAAGCGTTTTGCTCTTCGACACAACCATTGTTCATCACATAATAGCATACAGGTTTATGTGCTGCCATTTCCCACTCAGCGTCTGCGCCTGGTTCTTCGACCTCTGACACCCGATTGAACTCCCGGGGCATCACCGACACCACGTTGACCACCAGGTCCAAAGAATCATCGGAGTCAAAGTTATCTGTCATGTCTTCGTCCCCTTCCGTCGTTCTGTCTTGTTTAGGCGAAAACAACCTTCGCCCCACTGGTACCTTTTCCGCTATCTTCGACTGCTGTTCTTCTTTTCTCGGGGGTTTGAACTGTTCTTCGACTGATTTTTCTCCGTCTCTTCTCTGAGAGCCTTTCTTCTTCTTTGCTCTCTCCTCCATTGAGACCTGGTCATAGGATTCTTACCCTTATAGTTTTCAGATATGTGCGTTGTTTTTGAGGATTGATACTCCTTGTTGTAGGAGACTGAAGATCCTCGATTCACTTCGAAGCTCTTCCACCTTTACTGCCCTTGCGCTCTCTCTTCATTAGGCTTCCTCCACTTTCCATCAGCAGAATCGACAACAGGTTTGAAACTGGCGGGCCTAGCACTTGGTGGCCTGATTCGAGGTTCAGAGCGTTGGTCTTCTGTCCTCCTGTGGTAGCTCTTTCGTTGATCAAAACCATGGCTACCTCTGTTCAGACGACGTCGACGTTCTCCCTCTAGCTTCTCTGCTGCTTTCCTATCAAAAATGGCGCTGCACCTGGGGCATAGTATCACGCTCGATCCACTGTCTTTGCATCGATGTAAAAAGCCAACGATTGACTCTTCTGTCTTTGGGTATGCTAACCTGCTACATCCCTCATGGTGTTTTGATTCTTTCTCTTCCATGGTCTCTGATGGGTTAATGTCGACCATATTGACTTCGACCGTCCCGCCTAGCTCCATTCTCTCCAAGCCCTCAGTGGCCTGGTCCATTCTGACGAAATGGTCAGCTGTTTCCTTGGTTACTATGGCATAACTTGGATGATTTTGAACCCTTTGGCTTGACTTGTTATCGTTTCGACCAGTATTCTCCTCGACTGTGACTGCCGTATCGTCCAAACCGAAACCCATGACGCATTTCGCCATCACTTGTGCTGAAATGAGGTCCTCAGTAACCTCCATCATATTAACAGAAAACTCGATGCCCTCAGTAGCATCTATCATGTTTGCTTCCATAGGTTCAGCATAAAGAGCATCAGTCAATTGCAGCGGATCAGCATCCACCTTCATCTGGCCCTTTGCCTTATCTCCAAATTTCAAGCGTCCCTCCTGTATCGCATTCTGGACGAGATCCCTGAAAAGAAAACATTGAGATGTTTTATGACCCAAAAAATTATGGTACTTACAAAAACCTCTCTTTTTTCGCTGCTCTAAGGGCGGTGTTTTAGCACCAGGCGGTACTATCATCTGCCCATCTTTTACTAGCAAATCGAAGATTTCATCACACTTCGTGATGTCAAAGGTGTAAGTTTTCTTATGGAACCTGTCGTTCTTTTCTGATTCGACAAAGCCCTTTCCTTGAGGAGGGGCCAGTACTCGACAGGAATATGGAGGACCCTGTTTTAATTCAGCAAGATCGACTTCACTCTCCTCGAAGTAGGGGGACTCTTCGCAGGCCCCTTCGCTACTTTCGTTGAGTTCGACAAAAGCTACTTTCTTGCCTTTGTTAAATCTTGACTTTTCGTCTTTCAGCCTTTCTAGCTGTCGGACTCTGTCGGCTAATTGGGCCATATCTCTCAGATACTGCGTATCTAATTTCTTCCTAATAGAGTAATCTAAACCTCCTGCTGCCATTTCGACCAACTCATGTTCAGGCACTTGTGTGAAACACCTCGCCTTGAGTAGTCGAAACCTATTGAGGTATTCTTCGATTGGCTCTGAAAACTTACGCTTTACACTGGCCAACTCTTTCAAACTAATCTTCGTCTGGCCCATGTAAAACTATTCATGGAAGAGTCGTTCTAACTGCGTCCAGTTACATATTGTACTTGGTGGTAAAGTGGTAAACCACGTGAAGGCGTTCTTTGTAAGAGAACTTGGGAAGTATTTTATCCTAAGGCTTTCGTCATTGGCTATCTCCCCAGCCTCAATTATATAGCGTGCTACGTGTTCAACGGTGGACTCCGTTGTGTCCCCTGAAAACTTAGTGAACTTAGGCACCTTAGTCCTAGGGGGTAATTCCGCTCGAAGGATGTAGTCGACTATTGGTGAAGTATAATTTGGCCTAGTAAACCCAGTGTTTAGGCCATTTCGAGTCATGATTCTTTCTACCATCGTAGCCAAATTGTTTTCGACCGCGAGGTTGTTACGTCTCACTTGCTGGACCATATTGTCTACATCCTGGTTTCGATTCACCACAACTATTTCTGGGTTTCTATCGACCTGGACTCTAGGAGTTTCGACAACATAAGGGCCTATTCCTCCTTGGTTCTCTAAATTGGCTTCTGGCGCTACTCCTGGAATTTGTTGTGGAATATTCTCCACAGGGGCTTGGTTTCTTTCTAACGGAGGTACCCCTATAAATTTAGTCAAGCATGTTAACTGTGTCGCCAGTTGTTGGTTAGCGTGAGTTGTGTCTCGAATTAATGGCTGAAAGATCTCGCCCATAGTCTGGGAGAGGGTTTGAACCATCTGTAAGTTACTCTCATCCATCTGCTGCCTCAAACAGGCAACAGACGTATTGGTTAAATTGGGACCTTGAGTCGAGTATCCTAGACTTAAACTCTGAGGGTTTCGACCAATATTTGAACCAGGTCCTGATCCTTGTAAAGGTGACGCCATTGTGTGTTCAAAAAATATTGGGGGCGCATTTTGCAGCCCCTGCATTACAGTCGTTGGCATCCCATACGGGGGATTCCTTGGCAACTGCGAAAGACCAAGAGGGGCAAACTGCCTTGACACTGATGGTCCTGCTATTGGAGTTTGGGGATTCGACACTGGTGGCCCAATATACTCCAATACGGGTTGTGTGTAAGGCCTAACTATCGTTGTCCCAGATCCTACTGGGGCGACGGTTTGTTCTGACCTTGCGGGAGGCGCTACTTGCTCTCCTGTCGATGGTATAGGCGGTGGGACCATGTTGTTATTGGTTCCTTCACCAGAACCTTGGACTTGTGGGTTAGGATTGTTTGGCTGGTTCGTTTCTGTCGCCATATTCCTAAGGATTGTTCGTCTTTCTTCGTTAGCAGCGGTAAATCTACCACTTCTTAGTAACATAAAATGTACTTTCTACGAAGATTATTAAGGCTTGTGAATGAGAACTCTTTGATTCTAAATCGCGGGGATATTTAGCACTGTCCCACTGGGCGTGCCATTTTGTTTCCCTTGAAAATCGGAAAACAACCGCTGATCTTCCAAATTTGACTTTGGTGACTCACAGGATCGATCAGATTGATCCTAGGACATGTGCTAAAGTATTCTACGTTTAGAATTAAATTTAAAGTACTTGTGATAATGAATTGGTAAATGTGCTTGTAATGAAAAGGACTTTGACTGGATATTTTAAAGTGCATAAACTTAAAGGAAACGCTATAAAAGACTTGTAAAAAAGCTGTTCGAAAAGGGTAAAAAGTTTAAAGGGAAGAAGGAATTGGAGTAAAAGATGCAGGAAAGGTAAAAGGCAAAATGTAACACTTGCACAAGTGGTTCGACAGAGGAAATGTAAATGTTGCTGAAATTGTAAAAGACTTTATTGAAAAGTTGGTGATTTTACATAACGTACATTCTCTGTGAAAATACTCTTTTCTCACACTCGGGTACTTTGAGTAAATTTGATTGGAGTTACTTTGTACAAATGGTAAAACACACCAGAAATCTGCCTAACAAATCCCTATTTATAATGCTGATAATTAACCGCTAATAACTTCCTAGTATCTCCTCGATCTAACAAGTGTCATTTGCATGTAACCTCCTGCTCTAGAACTCGCCACGTGTCTTATGAACCAAAACTCCTCCCTCCAATTTTTGAATTTCAAAACAACGTAGCAATGCCATTTGCGGAATTTCGGTCGAATGACCTCTGACACGGTCGAAATGCTCATAACTTTAGGTTTCTTAATTTTTCTAAGTTATTTCAACTGTTCAACTTTAGAAAAATTCCTTAGAGGCTGTAGAAACCTCTTTGCTTCATTTAACTTAGACCTTAATTATGTCTTAGTGTTTTAGCAACCCAAGGCAGTGTCGAATTTGGGAGCTAACACTACAATCCCTCATTACTTGTCAGGCAGTTTGCGTACGTCTTGAGAGGTCCACCGAAGGACGAGGAGGTGCAGGAATCTCTGTACCTCACAGGGCTTCTAGATGGGGATATGTTAGCCAAGCTCAAGCATGCTTGGAACGACATCAGCAGGAGGGGAAAAACACTGTTGGGTAAGAGGAACAGCCAGGCTTATGCTCCTTATGTGACTTGGATTCAAAGCAAGGTAGAAACAGTAGGGATGCCTTTTCCACCTGTTAAGCATGATTGCCATCCAGTGGTTGAAGAACCCACTACAGTGTCCATTTAGAAATACAACCAGGTATTGGCTGAGAAGGAAGAGTTGAAGAAGGCCAACGAGGAGTGGTAAAGAGAACTGGTTCAGCTTAGAAGCGAGAAGACCGAAGCTGTCTATTCCTTCAAAAAACAGACTGAGCTGGTGAACCGGCTAGGCACAGACTTGACCAAACAGAGGGCTAAGCGTGAACGTTTAGGTTTGGATTTCAAGGCTGTCAACGATGTGCTTGCCACCAAAAAGCAGGACTTGGATAATGCTTACTTAAGGATCTCCAAATTCAACCAGCAGTGGAATGCCACCCTGACCAGCAACAAAGAGAGGGAGGACAAGCTGAAGCAACAAATATCCAAGTTGAAGGCTCAGTTGAAGGCCAGTGATAAGAAGTTTGATGATGAAACTGCTCGTAGGTACGCCACTCAAGACATGTTGAACAAGGCTATTGCAAACCTGAAGGATCGCAAGCAGATTTTTGAGTCTAAGAAGTGAAGATTAGAAGACTGTTTTGGCAAAGAAGAGTGGGAGGACTCTGTTGAAGGTCTTCAGTACATCGTTATACAGAGGGAGTTACTTGTCGAAGGGTTACTCACTCAGCCTGATCATCCCAAAATGAAGGAGTTGCTAGAAGAGTTTCGTGCCTGTTGCCGCACTTGAATACCTTGTAATCCTTTGTATTTTTTGATCATTGTTGTATGCTGACCATCACCAGACTTGTTGGTCGAGGTCATGCTGTTGATTCCACATGTACTCAGTGACATTGTATACTGCCTTGTTGGGCTATATAAATATATATATATATATATATATATATATATATATATATATATATATATATATATATATATATATATATATATATATATATATATATATATATATATATATATATATATATATATATATATATATATATATATATATATATATATATATATATATATATATATATATATATATATATATATATATATATATATATATATATATATATATATATATATATATATATATATATATATATATATATATATATATATATATATATATATACGAGACGTTATCTCCACGACTGGATCTGGACTTCTTATTATCAGCACTGGCATTCTGGCACTAGAATCGGGGGAGAAATCTCCCTAAGGCACAGACACACATTTGCATTTGCATGAATCATTTGCATAACAGGTACCTCGAGCTGTTTTTCTAACCCTCTGTTGATACAAGTTGTTTCAGGATTGATCGCAGGTTGACCCGAGCAATGGAATAGGTACAAGCAGAACTGAAGGACGTTCAGAGCCAGCTAAGGCAGTTCATGAAGGACATGCAAGTGTTGCGCTGGAATCAAGAGGCGCTCAAAGAGGAGAACAACCAGCTGAAGAGTTAGGTGGGCTTGATGGCAGAAGTGTTAAGGAACATACTCAGAAGAGAATGTGAGCAAATGCTTGAAGATGCAGCCGACATACTCGCTCCACAGGTGTCTGAAGAACCTGCACCAAGGCATGATAGGCCTAAAAGACCCTCTGCACAGCTTGAAGCTCAAAATGTTTCCCGTCAGCGGCCATGTCCGGTTTCTCAAGACAACCCCAGAAGACATGGTCAAAAGATGAAACTATCTGACAGAATCCTCGATCCAATCCCTTTGGATTATGACCAGTTGGTGCAACTCTTGCTCCAACTTCAGTTGGTTAAACCTCGAACTTTGGCTCCATTGATTGGACAAGTACCACCCGGCTGGGACATAAACGCCCGTTGCGAATTCCACTATGGAGCACCGAGGCACGATATAACAAACTGTAAAGCTTTTAAGCATAAGGTTCAAGACTTGATTGATTCAAGAGCGATTGAATTCATGTCGGGCGACATGAAAGCATTAGGCAAATTCATCCCTTATCATGCAAAAGAGATGGATGTTCCCATTACCTCACCTGAAGTTGAGAAAGACTAGGAGTATATCCTGCGGTCTTCGAAGTCTGAATCGCTTTGCCCACATTTTTTTCATGTTCCTGGGTCGAGCTTAAGGATGAAAGCCCCTGAACAGAGAGAATCCTCACTAGTTCAGACCTCGTCTCTTGATTGTTTCTGCCATTCAGAATCAGCAACCTCTCGCTCTGTTGCAACAAAACTATCGAAGCCCGAATCAGAGTCAACCTCACAACAAACGTTCATCTGATTGAGTCTGAAGACTTCAAAGGGTCGCTCCCCTCAGCAGCAAATAAGTTTGAAAGCCCACTTCCTAGAAGCTGGCAATCTGCATTTTATCATGACATTTCTTTACATTTGTAGTTTCTTTCCTGTTAGAATGCAAATTTCGTTTGTAAAGCATGTTGTTTTTCAATTGATATTGATAAATGAAATAAATATGCATGTTTTGAACTAATCCATTCGTGTTCACTCTATTGCTTTCCTTTATTTTAAACGCTTGTTTAAGTGGAATCCGGGGAGGATGACGAAATCCAATGATGCGTAAGCTTCCGATGCTATGCTTTTGAATAAAAAAACCTGTTGATGATGTACATGCATTGTTTCAAATCCCAAACACCGGAGATATAAGGAAGATAATCCCTTGTTAACCCCTTTGAGCCGAGTAGTAGGAGTTTCTTTCTGAAAACGAAAACCCTCAATCTTAACCCGGGGCAGGGTAGGTGTCAGTTAATTTGACCAAGCGTTCAAGTTACAAAAGGAGTGTCCGTTTGAGGATCAATCATACCGCTATAGGTCGTACCTAAAAAACCATGATGGTTAAACCTGACCGATCAAGAGTGAAACAATCACAATCTCTTTAACAAGTCAGACGAGCCGTTGTCATGCGATTTGTTCAAAAAAAAGGGAAAAAAGAGAAAGAAAAAAATTAAAAGAAAAAGCCCGCTAAGTCGAATCTTGCAAACAAGCGACTTAGGCAAAAATTAGGGTACCCCGCTAGACTTCAAAATTGAAGAAACTCCGAAAAGTTAGTCCAGGCAAAAGTTAGGGGAAAATGAGAAAAAACGAAAAACGAAAAGCAAAAAGGATTACAAAAGAAAAATCCTCGAGAAAGAACGAAATTGTGTGGCTTCGGAAGCCGAAAGACGAAAAGCGAGTGACTGTCATTTCGAAAAAGCATGATTGCTTGAACCACCACTCAACCTTTGAAAGGTGAACGCTAAGGTCGAATTAGCTGAACGTAGGTTTGGAGAACATCACGGAGAATGGGTGGGTTAAAATGAACTTTGAGCCTGTATCCTTTCCTTCTTAAACTGTGAACCGACCATATTATAACCTAAGAAAGTCCTAATTGAAATAGGTTTATTTCGAAAGCATACTTCGGTGAAGATCGCATCGAAACTGACTCCTAGAAAGGATTCCCAGTACATCGTTGTATTAATGTTGACATGTTGATGAATGATTTCATACATTTTATGTCACAAAACTTTTTCCAGTGAACAGGAATGGATTTTTAAAACTGCCATATGCATTGCATTTGATATGTCTTTTATGCAGAACATATTGTTTTACTTACGAGTAAGCGCTTGACAGCGGGAAAGTTTCCACGATGGAAAGATTTGATCAAGACAGAATGCATAATGCCTGATTATTCCGGTGAACTGGAGCAAGCTACGTCAAAAAAATCACGGCATGTGAGTCAGCCATTCCAGAAGTCAGTTAATCCGGGGCAATCAAGTCGAGATTCGATGAATCTCTCACAGCCAAGGGTACTACTCCCCACAGATCAGCCCATGAGGGGCAAAGTCATCACAAGACTGGGGCAGGTCACCCCGAGAGCGCCGAAGCTATCCCTATCCTGAAGGCGACTAACTTGAGGCACCGTTGTAGAGGTTCAAAGTGCTGAGGCCGTTCATGTCGAACCGTTAGAGTACAGAGATCTCAGGTTTCCTTTCGAAAGGTTGTTACGAAGATCCCACAAGCTGGGACAAAAGCTGAAAGCGAATGAATCGTTCCTCTCCATATCTGCAGAGTTTGTTAGAAGTTGTTATAGATTCCGGGGCAAGACATCTTGAGTTCGTTTCATGGCATGTTTTTCCAAGCAGGACGATTCCTTCTTCCCCGGCAGATTCAGTTGTGTTTCCCCACAGAATCTGAACATGAGGCTGTGAGCATTGATGTGTCTCCCCAAGTGGAGATAGATTCTCCTCAACCTGATGCATCCTAGGAAGGATCATCATTTCCCCATCTGAGTCATACGTAGAAGTGTATACTCGTTCCCAGCAGTGGGTCAATAGGCAGTTTTCTCGTAGAAGACTATCCGTAAGTGTTTAGCTCTCGATAGTTCAGACTGAAGTCTCCAGCAGAGTTAAAATTCCCCACAGAGTTGTGTTCTCAACGACAGGTAGGATTTATTCCAGCGTCTGGTTGCATATCCCCAGCCGAGTTTGTAGTCCTCCAAGAGAGCCGAGTCCTCGGAAGCCGTTCAAGCCGTTATTGGTTTTCCCCAGTAGAGCGTCTGAATAGCTGTTGCCATACTTCCCCATCGGAGTCCGTGTCTCTAGGAAGATTCTATCTACGAAGGCCGTGCAATTTATTTCTGCGATTGACATCGTTTCCTCAGCAGTTTGTGGTTCGTATACTCAGTTGAGCGAGTACGGGTTCTCGTAGAACTTTGTCCCCTGCAGAAAGTCGTCTAAGGTTCGTTTCCCCAGATTAAGTCCAATTGAGATTGGTGTGATTTCTTCTCCTTAGAAGGATGATTCCTTCTTCCCATCAGAATGGTTCCTTGACAGGAGGGTGTTCTCTTCAGCATTTATTTTGCTGATTTGGCCGTAGCATTTTGCATGATTGCATAGCATTTACCCTAAACGCGTAGCATTTCCACCATGTGGAGCATTACGCCATTGTCAAACATATGCATGTGAAACATGAGCTAGGTCGTTACCCTCCTTGTGTGCAGGTGTTCCCCAGCGGAGTTGTTTGGTCAGGATGATTCTTGAGTTCCTAAGCGGAGTTGTGTGTTCAGGATGATTCTTGAGTTCCTCAACAGAGTTGTTTGTTCAGGATAATTCTTGAGTTCCTCAGCAGAGTTGTTTGTTCAGGATGATTCTTGAATTCCTCAGCAGAGTTTATCCGTCCAGAATGGTTTATGAATCCCCAAAGCAGAGTTACTTGATAGTTCTCCAGAATCCCCAGCGGAGATGTGTCATCCCCAGCAGGTTACAAACAGAGAAGTTGAAATTTCCCTTGCAGACTTGATGATTGAAGTCCGACATCAGTGCCAAACTCCCCCTGACTTACTGATGAAGTCCGACTCCGATGTCGAAGCAGTTCTCCTAGCTGACGCAGAGTGCCTGACGACAAAAGTTTATACATCCTTATGGGTTCATGATTGATTAAGGATTCTATTTCCTGACTTACTAACGAAGTCCGATAGAGATTGTCAAAAGTTCCTAATGACCCGATGAGTCCAGAGGAATTCTTCTGCTGTGGCGCAGAATGCCCGACGGCAAAATCAACCATCCTTCACCAGTTTCCGTGCAACAAGTGATCCCTTATTGACTTACTGATGGAGTCCGACAAAGATGTTGTCGAACGTTCCTAGCGACTTGACGAGTCCATAGGTGACGATAAGGAATTCTTCTGCTGTGGCGCAGAAAGCGCGACGGCATAATCAGCCATCCTTCACCAGTTACCGTGTAACCAGTGATCCCTTATTGACTTACTAATGGAGTCCGACAAAGATATTGTCGAACGTTCCTAGCGACCTGACGAGTCCATAGGCGGTGATAAGGAATTCTTCTGCTGTGGCACAGAATGCCCGACGACAAAATCAGCCATCCTTCACCAGTTTCCGTGCAACCAGTGATCCCTTATTGACTTACTGATGGAGTCCGACAAAGATATTTTCGAACGTTCCTAGCGATCTGACAAGTCCATAGGCGGTGATAAGGAATTCTTCTGCTGTGGCGCAGAATGCCCGACGGTAAAATCAACCATCCTTCACCAGTTGCCGTGCAACCAGTGATCCCTTATTGACTTACTGATGGAGTCTAACAAAGATGTTGTCGAACGTTCCTAGCGACCCGACGAGTCCATAGGTGACGATAAGGAATTCTTCTGCTGTGGCGCAGAATGCCCGACGACATAATCATCCATCCTTCACCAGTTACCGTGTAACCAGTGAACCCTTATTAACTTACTGATGGAGTCCGACAAAGATATTGTCGAACGTTCCTAGCGACCTGACGAGTCCATAGGTGACGATAAGGAATTCTTCTGCTGTGGCACAGAATGCCCGACGACATAATAGACCATCCTTCACCAGTTACCGTGTAACCAGTGATCCCTTGATGACTTGAGGATGAAGATCTACAGTGAAATCGGATGATCATCCTGACGGAGATTTGAGATTAAGCATTCACCAGCAAGTTGCCGTGCAACTATCAATATCGACCATCCTTCACCAGTTACCGTGTAACCGGTGATCCCTTGATGACGAAGTTCTACAGCAACATCAGACGATCATCCCGACGGAGATTTGAAGTTAATCACTCACGAGCAAGTTGCCGTGCAACTATCATTTCAGTTTCTGGAGAATTTGTCCCCATCAGAGTATCGTTTACTTGTGCGGTTGGTAAATTTCCGGGTTTATTGGTATTTAACCTTCTTTTACCTTGATTGTTTGAGAGTCGTTCGCTTCTCACCCAGTCAGGTCCAAGCCGTTTGAATAGGGCAGTTGTTGCACCCCAAAATTTTCCTAACCTTTCTCTTGACCTAGCTTGTGTTTCATTGCATTCATTTTAGCATTATCATCTGCATTGCATTGACATGTGTATAGGAGATCAAGAGGTATGATTACCAACAAGAGTCTACCAAGGTTATGAAGCTACCTGAGAGTCCTTATTCAAGTATTCAAGGGTTGATATCCTCATCAAAGAAGCCAAAGTTCCTCAGAGAAGGGGTTGGATATAAGAGTGTATGCCTCCTAACTTGAAGGTTGTGAGAGGTCATCAGAGGATTCTAAATCCATGGAGTTGGACTTTAAGCCTTGATAGAGCTCATGAGAAGTATTAAAAGTCATTTTGAAGCCTATACAGGTCATCATGTGAAGGATAAGAAGCTACTACCAAGATTGGTGCAACTAGGGTTTCATCTGGGCAACCCTAGGTCAACAGATAATTTGAAGAAGGTTGAGACCTAATTTCAAGGACATGTGATCATGGAATTATGTATCAAGATTCCCAAGGGATGATTCCAAGGTTAACTCATCATGAATCAAAAGTGTGAGGAGTTCCTAGGCTAGGGTTGTTATGCTTGACAGTGTAAAATCCCCTAGTTTAGTGCCTAACTTCAAGACCACATAACTCAAGATGTGATTTTCATCTCACCTTGACCCCAACATGATTGTTACAGAGCATGATCATAGCTTTAATTTGAGTACTAGAAGTCCTTTATAGGGTTTATAGAACTCAAGTTATGAGCCAGACAATTTACAGGTCATCAGAGGAATGTGAATTTGGAGCTTGAAAGTCAACCAACTTGCATGACACTTTTGCCCTAGAAGGATGTTTCACATGAACTTTTGACCAACATGAATGTTGTTCCTTATCTTCTTAGCTTTCCAAAAAGTACTAGAAGTCCATGATTGGATTTGTAGAACTCAAGATATGAGCTTTGCAAGACAAGGGTATTTTGGGAATTTGAGATTATAGGCCATTTTTTATTATGGGTCAATTTCACCATCTTACACATCTCAAATGGAATTGTGTCCAACTTGAAAGTTGTTCAAAATGGTGTTATTTGTCTAACCATGACCCAAGAATTCATTGATATGGATTAGAATGAGAAATGTGTGAAGAAAAATTCATGAATGAATCATTAAAGGAAGCTTGAAAAGGGCTAATTCAAATCAATTCATTTTTGAACCAATTCATGTCATATTTGTGCTTGTTTTGAGTCCAATTGATGTTTTAAGAACATTGGAAAAATCAGAGACCAAATTTGAATTCATTTGCTATGCCAATTTCATGGTTTCTTCATCCTTAAGCAACATAATGAAAATCAACCATCCAGTCACTTCCAAGGCCTCAATCCTATCCACACATCTTCCTCACATCATAAGGAACCAGAATGAATCAATGAGCAAGCTTGATAGCTCTGTTTTGATGAGTTTCACAAAGCTCCATAACCAAAATTTTGGATTTTGAATTGGGCTGTCATAGGCTTCAATTGGGCTTCTAATCACTCTAGATCCATTGCATATAACCTCCGGGATGATTTCCAACTGCCATAACAGAATTTGGTGGAAGATAACAGAAAATTGAGTTAAGAAAAAGTGGAGAAAAGTGGAAATTCAATTTTGAAGATAGAGCCATTTTCAGTCCAAATTATCATTGCAAAAAGCTTCAGTGAGGTTCATTGATGGATTCTGGACGATTTTCTTGAAGCTTCATCCACAATTCAAGCCTCTGTCGAAGCTTATTAACAGGTTCCTATCTTTCATCCATACGCTCTGTTCTTGATGAATTGCTATGCTATTTTCACATGATTGTGATCCTTAGAGTGTGTAGAACGTTTTAGGATTAGAATAGTTAAGTTTCGTGACAATTCTTGACAGAACACCTTAGCTTGTAGTTTTAATTTCTCTCTAATTATTGGATGAAAATGAAAAAGAAACATGGAATATTGATGTAGGAAGTGAGAGGAAGAGATTAGTATCTTCAATTTTGATTTTTGTGAAAGTTGAGATATCTTGAGAGATTCTTGGATGATCACGATTTCTGAGTTTTAATGGAGGAAAGTAGAAATAAATTTCATATTCGGATTCTACGCGAAAAAACACATAGGTTTGGTTCAAGAAAATCCCGTTTTGGTCAAGGAATGAGGAAGTTCCGTTTTTTGGCATTTGGAGAAGATGACCGGCGGGACCACCGTCTGCGCGTGGCAGCGTCACCGCAGGACTGTTCCCTTCCGTTTTTCATTCAAAACGCCAGACTGCATGATGGTCGTCCGATCGCGCCATCCTATTAACTCTGTATTCCCAATCCACGACTATGATTAAACTTCGCGAGTTGGCCTTCCCATATGCAAAACGTTGAGTTTCATTAAAGAAACTCAGCTGGGCTTTTAATCCATTTCGCTAACCACACCCCCTCGCACGACCCATTTGAATAACACACCAAAATATTACTAACTGCACCGTTTAGCTTTTCCTTTTAATGTCATTTTTCTTTTGTTTTCTATTTGATTACTTGTTTGTTTTTAATTCATAGAAAATAGAAATAATCGTTGGAAAATCTTGGAAAATATCATGAATGTAGTTAAACCTGTTCTTTAATTTGTCACATCTTTTTATTGCAACTTTAATTCTTTTTTCAATTAATTTTGTATTTTTCTTTTATGTTCTTTTCAATAAATAGAAATCATGCCATATTAACTTCTAGATTTTTGTTTCCATACCAATGCTTGGATTTAATCTCTGATTTTTTGTATGATGAATGTTGATACATTGTAGAATATTGTAGAATTTTTCTTGCATTTTTTAGATACTTTTAGGTATAGGTTTGAGATAGATTTCTAGTACCTTCCCCTTGTGGATTCCTTTGAGCATACCTTTAAGTGTAGAAATTGTTTAGACCCTTTAGATTTAGGTCTTGGCCCTGGATTTTCTACCATGATTCCTTAACACGCTGTCGCTTGCGCGAAAATAAGGTGCCGGCATGACAGAAGAGTCGCCACCTTTCGTTATTTATCCCTCAGAGCGGGAAAGGAAACGATCGGAAAAAACCTGACGAAAAAGGGTAAGACAAGGTCATCGCAACCATTGTCTGGGTTCGGGAGTCGGTTACGCAAGGGGAAGGTATTAGCACCCCTCACGTCCGTCGTATTCGACGGGATCCTCGCTTGTATGTTTACTTGGACGGGTTGGTTATAATCTATCTACCTATCAAGGCTGGCTGAAAAAGAAAAGAAAAAATGACTCGGCAAAGCGTCGCACTTTATGCCTACGTATTCCCATCAGAGAATGAGAAATCAGAGTCAACGTAGTTCGCCCTACGAAGGATTATGGGGGAAAGGTTGCTCGCTAGGACGTCGCATCCTATGCCTACGTACTTCCACACTGTATGGAAGATCAGAGCAAACGTAGTTCGGGAAACTACGGGAAAAATGGCTCAACTAGGAGGGAGACTATCAAGTCCTACTGTTATCATGCCATGGATTCATCCTATGGTTGAGGTTTGAACAGGGAACTCCTAGGTGTTGTCATGCATGGGTTTCGACCTAAAAGTCTATCATCAAATCCTCATCAGAGGAAATGAGAGTCCTAAGGGATCATGTCAATGATACACCAAAACAGACAAAAGCATCAGCTTCAACAGTAAAATGCATGCAATGCAAGTGAGGGAGGAAATGTGTGTGGGGCTTCAGCCTCCACAAGCTCGTCTCGACCTCAAGCCAGTCATGAAATAACAGTAATCATACTGAAATAAACAACATGCTATCAAGCAATATACAGATAAACGAAGGGAAGTGCCATCAGGCAAACAAACACACTTGAGAAAGAATCATCTACTCTCTACTCTCCAATTCTGACCCTAAAAACCTGATCAAATCTAAGCAAAGCCCTAAAGCAAAACCTAACCAAAAGGAAAACAATCCCAGTCTTCAAGCCTCAGAACAAGCTTACCAAAGAAAGGGAGCTAAGTAAGCAGACTCATAGTGTCTTCCTCAGGAAAGCACTAGGAGGTGTATACTCAGGAGTCATACCCTATGTGGCTCAACCACTGTGATCAGTTTATATTCCTCCTCAGGAGAAATTAAACTCACAAGCAGGCTCCAACATCACTGGATATTTAGGAAATCCTATCTGAACTAGTGGAACTAAGTGAATAGACCCATAGTACCTTCCTCAGGAAAGTACTTGGAGGCTTCCACTTAGGAGTTGTATCCCATGTGGCTCAACAACATGTGATCAGTTTACATTCCTCCTCAGGAGAAATTAAACTCACAAGTTGGCTCCAACATCATTGGATACTTGAGAAATCCTAGATCAACTAAGGGAACTAAGTGAATAGACCCATAGGACCTTCCTCAGGAAAGTACTATGAGGCTTCCACTTAGGAGTTGTATCCCATGTGGCTCAACAACATGTGATTAGTTTACATTCCTCCTCAGGAGAAATTAAACTCACAAGTTGGCTCCAACATCATTGGATACTTGAGAAAGAGGTGAGAAGAAAGAATGAAAGTCATTCATAGTGCCTTCCTCAGGAAAGTACCATGAACTTCCTTCAAACTTCAGGATCTCAAACCTCACAGACAGGGAATAATCCAAGCTCTGGGTCTCTGAGTCTTGATCTACAATCTTCTCTTCATGATGCTCTCCATCAAAGCTCTTCAAGGCAACACAAGCCCCTCAACAAATTCCTCACAATGAACCCCAAAGATGAACAGATAACCACAGGGGAGACAAAATCAATAGGCAACTTCAGAAAATACCTAAAAATACCAAACCAATGGGGAAAAATCTAACAATTATTCATAAGGGTCCTCAACACCTACTCATAACATCTACATAGGCCTCTACCTAAAAATCAAGACAAAACTCAATCAAAGAAAGGGATTCTTCACCTAAACACAATTTAAACCCTAATTAGGATACCCTAAATCTACCCTAATTAAACTAATCAAAATTTAATTCTAAAAATCTAGAAAAAATCCTATGGGGAACTATGATTCATCATCTAATTGCACAAAAAAGAATGGATTAAAAACCCTAAGGGAAGGTTCTAAAACAATTCCTACAAAATCATGATATAAAACTAAACAACATAAAAGCTATTTAAAAGGAAAATCTATTAAAAATACCAAACTAAAAAATAAAATCCCATTTTTATTTTTATAATTTTCTACACATTTCCATCCAATCATAGAAAAAAGAAGCATTAAAAAATCATTTTTTATCAATTTTTAATGAATTAAACAAAACAGAAAAAATAAAAGAAGAAAATAAAAGAAATAAAATCAATAAAGGGAGGGGGGGGTATGAACAGCAAGGCGCGCCAGTTAAAAACATATGGGCCAGAAATAAGGGGGGGGTGCGGATAGCGCTAAGCCCAGAATGGCTTGATTAATGAAACGGCCGCGTTTCATTTAATTTGAATCTTCCCTCTCTTTCTCAGACTAAACCACAGCCACACGATCGTTCCCCCAGTCAATCCATTGACTTCCATCTAACGGCAACGAACCCTTCTTCAACCTTGGACCAAACCCTAACCTGCAAACCCCTCATCCATGCCCGAATCTTCGAGCTCCTCTATCTCTCTGCTCAGGCCATGGTTTCACATGATTCAAAAATGAAAAATGCTCTACTCAATGAGAGGAATAAAATGGTACGAGTAGTTTTTCTTAATCCCTCTTGAATAATCCAAACAGAAGACTTCAACATCTTGGTACAACCATGCTCATCTGATATCAATCTTCACTAACCCTAACTCTAATGGTCTACAGATGTTCTATATGCTATGCTCATCAATCTGACCTAACTCATATTAACTAAAATGCCCTAAACAACTAATTCTTGAAGATTCAAGAATCACTCACCTGCCATGGAACCTCATGGATCGCGCCCTAATTCATGGGAAAGAGTCATCTACCCTAGTGCATCATTTCTATGCCTAAGAAACTAACTAAAACTGCATAATTTAGGAGATAGAGAGTGAAGAAGAAACCTGTCAAGAAGATGAGATGAGGTGATGTTGAGCACGATCCAGAGCTTGTAACCTCTCAACAATGCCCTTCTAATGGTGGAAGATCTTCTGTATGCACTTGTATGGGAGGAGGATGCTTGTAGTGGATGAAATTCAAAGTTGCTTGAAATTGAAGAAAGCTCTTTAATGGCAATGTATCTCTCTCCTTCTCCTCTGACTTGGCTCTCTATCACCAACCTTGATCACCTTCTGATGCACTCTCTTTATAATGATCATTGGATTTGTCTAGATTCATCTAGAATGTGGTGGAAACTTCTTGAAATTCTCATGTGATGACAAGTTGGTTATCTCATATCTCATATGTTATGCCTTGCAATTTTGTCTTAAAATGTCCTTATGTGAGATATTTGTGAAGGCAAAGTATCTACCAACACAAGCGTGCCTCTGGTTTTTGATGATGACAACTTGCTAAGAGATATCCTTCTTTCGTTTAAATCATTCACGCTACTTATGATTCAATTTTTACAATGTCGTAATGCACAAAAAGCTGTAGAAATTTATGTTTTTGCAGATTTTTGAACCATGAGCCGACCATACCGTCAGCACACAGTTTTATTCAGTTCACACGGCTCAGCGCATGAAGGTCATGCGTCGACCGTTAACTTGGCGCATGCAGGTTTAAGAATCAGACGGCTCAGCGCATGAAGATCATGCGTCGACCGCTGACTCGGCGCATGACAGTTTGAGTGTCACACGGCTCAGCGCACGCCGACCCTATGGTCGACCGTTCGCGCGCAGAAACAGAAATTCTGCTATGTTTCATTGATCTGTCAACTGTCTGTTTTGTATATTACTATAAATAGCTGTCTTTTCAATTTTAACAACTAACATTTTTGAAAGCATTGTGAGAAAGTGTTCAGGTCAAGAAACGTGAAAGAGGTGCATCAGTGTTCTTCATCTTCATCGTTCAATCAACTCACAAATCCTCAAATTACAGATAATCAATTTTTTGCTGCGGTTTGTGGTTTGCTCGACGGTGATAAGGTTCGAACGCGTGATTGAAGATCCGGTTCGAGTGGAAGCTGGTGCAGGTGTTTCTTGGGAGAAAACCTTTGAGGTTTTACCTATCAAGACTACAGGTTTTGAAGGCTTTTGTTACGGAATCGTCGGTTCAACAATCAAGCGAGTGCGAAGGTGATTGATTAGCGGAAGGTTGATCAATCTAGTAGCTAGGGCGTTGAAAGGTTGAAGACGTTCCGGGTTCAATTTGGGTGTGTCTAAGATCAGCCGTGCCGAAGGTTTGATCAACGGAAGAGTTGTCAATAAGGTGGCTGCAATCGGAGGTCATTCACATCAAATTGGAGGACTTGATTCATCTTGAATCAAGGGGCAAGAAGTGGTAGAAATTATCAGCAACATTAAGATTGTTTGTATCAATTGTCTATCGATTCTTGTGTATAACTGTTCTACCAAACAGGTGATATCTATTCAATACATATCTCAATTCTCATTGTAGAATTGAGGGCAGACGTACCCCAACGCGAGGACGACTGGGGGAACTGCCTCATCAAATCTTGTGTTCCTTTATTTTCTGCATTTTCAATTACAGCTTAAAAATTAAGTGATTCTAGAATAAGTGATTTTGTCAAATTGTAGTATTGATTGAGTGAGTTGGTGAAACACTGTTTTTTAACTACTAAGTACAATAGAAATACTGTACTAAGGCTTTTTCAATCACTCATTCAACACAAATATCATTTAAGGTATTTGTGCACACCAACTGTTCGACAAAAGTGCTGAACTAAAATTGCCTTAATTTTGCTGCTAGTTTTGGTGTAATTTTTAATCATTGGAATAAGGAAATAGTACGAGTGAATCACATCTGAGTTTTGCATAAAAGTGTGTAGTGATTTACTATCCGTTATCGTCTTAAATTCATCTGCTTGACGCATATCCGGCTCTCCAATAGTTGTTCGTTTTAGACTATATTTTCCAAGGCCGCTTCCGCATTTGAAAACAATTTTGAAAACCAATTTTATTGGTAGCGCCACTCAAATTTTTAAAAGGGATCTATTCAACCCCCCCTTCTAGATCCGTGCCTTAGTCTAACAAGTGGTATCACGAGCTCCGGTTCTCCGGTGCTTCAAATACAACATTGATAGAATAATGGCTAACGAACCAAAAGGGGCGTACAATAGAGCTCCCGTTTTTAACGGTGAAAATTATAGCTATTGGAAAGACTGTATGCGGGTGCACATTAATTCCATAGATAGAAAGATATGGAACGTTATTCTCAATGGTCCGATTGAAATAACCATGACAAATGAGAATAACGAAGTTGTGCCAAAGCCCGAAGCACAATGGACCGACGACGATGAGCGAAAGTATAATTACGATTGGAAAGCTAAGAACATTCTAATCTCCTCATTAGGTGTAGATGAATACTACCGTGTATCCCATTGCCCTACGGCTAAGACTATGTGGGATGCACTACAAATTGCCCATGAGGGGACAAACGATGTTAAGTTGGCTCGAATCAACACTCTTATACAAGAGTTTGATCTCTTTTTCATGGAGCAAGGGGAAACCATTGCTGACATGCAAAAGAGATTTACTCATCTCATAAACAGATTACATTCACTAGGAAGACCTATTTCCAATGATCTTGCTACTAATAAAGTTTTGAGATGTCTTAGCAGGGAATGGCAGCCGAAAGTGACCGCCATCAAAGAGGCAAATGATCTTACGGTATTAGACCTGACTACATTGTTTGGCAAACTACAAGAGCATGAACAGGTACTCTTGAGTCTTGACCAACATGAAAGGAAAGAAAAGAAGGACAAAGTAAAGATGAGTGAAAAGAAGTCCATAGCTCTTAAGGCTTCTTCCTCGAAGTCTAAAGCAAAAGAGCAAAGTGATTATTCTTCAAGCGACGACGAAGAAGAAGACATAAATGAGGACATGGGGCTGTTCGTTAAACGGTATAACCGGTACGTGAGAAAGAACGGAATCCAACATTCGGAGAAGAACCTGGTAAATTTCCGAAGGCAATCAAGGTTCTCCAAAGATGACAATCAAAAAGGCAAAAAGACTAGAGGAACGTGCTATAAATGTGGAAAGCCCGGTCACTACAAACCGGACTGTCCAATAAACAACAAGGGAAAAGAAAAGGAACAATCGAAGTCACATAAGAGAGCATCAAAGCCCAGGAGGGCGTACATCGCGTGGGAAAGCGACAGTGATTCTTCCTCCTCTAATGAAAGCTCTAGTGATGAAGAAGAGTCCGTGAATCTATGTCTCTCCGCAAATCAGAAAAAGAAAAAGAAACAGGTACGTCACTCTAGATATAATATGTCATCTAATATGTCTCATTCCGAATTACAAACCGCATTCGATGTTTTACACAAGGAAGCAACTGAAGCCTTTAAGAAACTTGCTTCTAATAGAAGAATTTTTACATATTTAGAGCACAAAGTCTTAGAGTCCGAAAAGAAATTAGAGGACCTTAAGGCTTCCATTGTGAAAGATAATGAATCGGATTGTAAGGACAATAATAATCCTTTCAACTTTGGTTGTGATACTTGTCATATTTGGCAAGGTGAGGTTAGAAACCTTAAGGCCAAATTAGACAAGGCACTTGAACCTAAAATTACATTTGCAATCGATAAAAAGGATTTTAGAAAAAGTATGATAAACCCATATCAAAAATATGCATATGTAATTAGGGATCAAGCAAGTGAAAGTGATTCTAATGTCGACTTTGTATGCTTTTACTGTTGCAAGAAAGGCCACTCCATTGGTAAATGTCGATTTAGGAGATTTCTTGTTCCTAAAGGCATCTACCAATGGTTGCCCAAACGCAACCGTCTTGTCGCTAACCTATTAGGACCCAATATGCCATTGGGTACCTCCCTTTTCTAAGTTATATTTTGACAGGTGAAATGTGTCGAGTCCACCGAGAGAAGATGGGTTCTTGATAGTGGGTGCTCAAGGCACATGTCTGGAGACATATCCTTATTCATAGACTTCGTGGCTAAGAAGAAAGGGTATGTAACATACGGTGATAACAACCGCGGAGCGATACTAGGTAAAGGTAGTATAGGTAATCCCTCCTCTACTACAATTTCCGATGTGTTGCTTGTCGAAAACCTTAAACATAATCTCCTTAGCATTAGCCAATTATGCGACAAAGGTTACAATGTTTCCTTTTCAAAAGATTGCTGCAAAATTGTGCATGAAAGTGATAAGAAGAATGTGTTTATTGGTTTTAGAGTAAACAATGTGTATATGCTTGACTTGAATGTGGTATCCCCAACAAGCGATCAATGTCTCATATCTATGAGTGAAGACTCATGGCTATGGCATAGGCGCTTAGCGCATGTCAACTTTGACTTACTCAATAAGATTGTCTCAAAAGATCTAGTACTAGGACTTCCCAAAATTAAGTTCACCAAGGATCACCTTTGTGATGCTTGTCAAAAAGGAAAACAAACGAGGATCTCCTTTAAATCCAAAAAGATTATTTCAACAACGAGACCTCTTGAACTACTTCATATGGACTTGTTTGGGCCGTCTAGGATCAAAAGTCTAGGAGGAAACTATTACGGATTCGTAATAGTGGACGACTTTTCTAGGTTCTGTTGGACCATCTTCTTAGTGAGTAAAAGTGACACGTTTGCCGCTTTTGAGAGATTTGCCAAGCTCTCCCAAAATAAGTTAAATACAAACATTGTGTCAATAAGAAGTGACCACGGAGGTGAATTTGAAAATCATTTATTTGAAGAATATTGCGGTAACCATGGCATCGATCATAACTTCTCGGCTTCACGAACTCCTCAACAAAATGGGGTTGTGGAGCGTAAAAACAGAATTTCAGAAGAATTTACTGATCTCGCTCATCCCCAACGCCATCCTCATTACTATGACAGGCGTGGTCGTGGTCGCGGACGTGGACGGGGCTATTAGCATGCGCTCATATGTCATTTGTTGTTTCCTGTTTTGGCTTGCATTCATTTTGTTTGTTGTGTTTTGCTTTTCTGCCCAAACTCACTATGATTGTTGCTTACTTCTATGTTGCTATCATGACATTTTTGTGGTTCTGTAATCTATTAACTGTTATCTCCATCGTATGTATAACTGTTGTTTACTTCTCATCTGTTGGTATCTCATTTATGCATGATTCAATGTGTTGTTATTGTGTCACGAGTTTACCTCTTTTTGATGTTGTCAAAGGGGGAGAACCGAGCAGTAGATAGACGATGATTTCGACCGCTATAATTGTAAAAGAAAGGGGGAGCATACCTATACCTATCACGTGTTGCGTAACAGTAGGTTGCCATCATCAAAAAGGGGGAGAATGTGAAGGCAAAGTATCTACCAACACAAGCGTGCCTCTGGTTTTTGATGATGACAACTTGCTAAGAGATATCCTTCTTTCGTTTAAATCATTCACGCTACTTATGATTCAATTTTTACAATGTCGTAATGCACAAAAAGCTGTAGAAATTTATGTTTTTGCAGATTTTTGAACCATGAGCCGACCATACCGTCAGCACACAGTTTTATTCAGTTCACACGGCTCAGCGCATGAAGGTCATGCGTCGACCGTTAACTTGGCGCATGCAGGTTTAAGAATCAGACGGCTCAGCGCATGAAGATCATGCGTCGACCGCTGACTCGGCGCATGACAGTTTGAGTGTCACACGGCTCAGCGCACGCCGACCCTATGGTCGACCGTTCGCGCGCAGAAACAGAAATTCTGCTATGTTTCATTGATCTGTCAACTGTCTGTTTTGTATATTACTATAAATAGCTGTCTTTTCAATTTTAACAACTAACATTTTTGAAAGCATTGTGAGAAAGTGTTCAGGTCAAGAAACGTGAAAGAGGTGCATCAGTGTTCTTCATCTTCATCGTTCAATCAACTCACAAATCCTCAAATTACAGATAATCAATTTTTTGCTGCGGTTTGTGGTTTGCTCGACGGTGATAAGGTTCGAACGCGTGATTGAAGATCCGGTTCGAGTGGAAGCTGGTGCAGGTGTTTCTTGGGAGAAAACCTTTGAGGTTTTACCTATCAAGACTACAGGTTTTGAAGGCTTTTGTTACGGAATCGTCGGTTCAACAATCAAGCGAGTGCGAAGGTGATTGATTAGCGGAAGGTTGATCAATCTAGTAGCTAGGGCGTTGAAAGGTTGAAGACGTTCCGGGTTCAATTTGGGTGTGTCTAAGATCAGCCGTGCCGAAGGTTTGATCAACGGAAGAGTTGTCAATAAGGTGGCTGCAATCGGAGGTCATTCACATCAAATTGGAGGACTTGATTCATCTTGAATCAAGGGGCAAGAAGTGGTAGAAATTATCAGCAACATTAAGATTGTTTGTATCAATTGTCTATCGATTCTTGTGTATAACTGTTCTACCAAACAGGTGATATCTATTCAATACATATCTCAATTCTCATTGTAGAATTGAGGGCAGACGTACCCCAACGCGAGGACGACTGGGGGAACTGCCTCATCAAATCTTGTGTTCCTTTATTTTCTGCATTTTCAATTACAGCTTAAAAATTAAGTGATTCTAGAATAAGTGATTTTGTCAAATTGTAGTATTGATTGAGTGAGTTGGTGAAACACTGTTTTTTAACTACTAAGTACAATAGAAATACTGTACTAAGGCTTTTTCAATCACTCATTCAACACAAATATCATTTAAGGTATTTGTGCACACCAACTGTTCGACAAAAGTGCTGAACTAAAATTGCCTTAATTTTGCTGCTAGTTTTGGTGTAATTTTTAATCATTGGAATAAGGAAATAGTACGAGTGAATCACATCTGAGTTTTGCATAAAAGTGTGTAGTGATTTACTATCCGTTATCGTCTTAAATTCATCTGCTTGACGCATATCCGGCTCTCCAATAGTTGTTCGTTTTAGACTATATTTTCCAAGGCCGCTTCCGCATTTGAAAACAATTTTGAAAACCAATTTTATTGGTAGCGCCACTCAAATTTTTAAAAGGGATCTATTCAACCCCCCCTTCTAGATCCGTGCCTTAGTCTAACAATATTGAGAAGGGATGAGTGAAAAACAAGTTCATTTTTGGCTTGTGTAGGGTTTTTCAACATTGCCTTCTTTTTCAAGTAATGACTTTTCAAAGCATCACCCATTTTTAGACCTCAAATGAAAATTCTAGCTAAACCAATGTTCTCAAAATGGTTTTTCCAATCAAAATGATATATTGGATGACCTATTTTGGATTTGTGGATCTCCCAAATCACTTTTCAATTTCAACTTTTCAAAGTTATAAGCCATTTTTAGTTCATTTTTTGACCAATCATGTAATCTCATGCTATGAGCTTTTCCAACAATTTGTGACCTTCTTTCTAGACTTAAAATCACATTTTGAGCAACTTTCATGTTTTGAGTTTTTCCATTTGAGGCTTGGAAATAGGAGTTTTAGGCATTGGCTAAAATGACCTATAACTGACAAATGACCAAAATACCCCTGTCTTGTTCAAACCATAAGTTGAGTTCCACAAATCCTATCAAGGACTTCTACCACTCAAATTAAAGCTAAGAAGATGCTCTCCAACATTCATGTTGACCAAGAAATCATAGGAATCATCCTACTAGGGCAAAAGTTGTCTGCAAGTTGGGTGACTTTTAAGGACCCAGATTCACACACCTCTACTGACCTGTAATTTGTCAAAACCATAACTTGAGCTCTGCAACTCCTATCAAGGACTTCCACCACTAAAATTAAAGCTAAGAACAAGCTCTACAACATTCATGTTATGGGGAAGATGAGATATCAATCACATCTAGAGCTAAAACTGCCTGGAAGATAGGGATCAAATTAGGGTTTTTCACTGACAATCCTTGGAAACCCTAACTCAAAACTTCTCAAACTCCTCAATCATGATGAGTTGGTCTAGGAATCATCTTTATAACATCTCTATGCATCATTTCATGATCTCATGGCCCTTGGATTAGGTCTCAACCTTCTCCAAATCTTCAGCTGATCCTAGGGTTGACCCAGTCAAAACCCTAATTCTACCATTCATGGTTGAATATCCTGAACTCTTGCACAATGACTTCTCTGGGCTTCATGAAGGCTATCAAGACATCTCATAGGCTTTCTCAAAACATCAAGTTCATTCTCCAAGGTCTTAGAATCATCTGAGGAGCACCCACAACTCTCAAGCTATGAAGCACACAACCCTGGTTTCAATCCCCTTCCTCTGAGGATCTCTTGAACTTTCTGATGAAGGTATCTATTTTCAAACACTCAATGAATGAATTATTGTTGGTCAAATTTTGGGGTGCAACAGCTGCCCCTATTCAAACGGCTTGGACCTGACTGGGTGAGAAGCGAACGGCTCTCAACCAATCAAGGTACGAGACGGTTGAATATCGGTAAACCCGAAAATTTGCCAACTGCACGAGCACACGGTACTCTGCGGGGAACAAATCTTTGAATACTGCAACACTAGCTGCTCGACAACTAGCTGGAGAAATATCGACCTGACATCGCCGTCAGTTACCCATATTAAATTCTTCTGACATTGCCTTCAGACAACCACAACACCCAACCTCACCGCTGGAGAACTGAATCTTCTGACATACCCAACATTGCCGCTGGAAAACTGAATCTGACATCGCCGTCGGAAGCAAACATCGCTCTGAGAGACCCTCGACATCGCCGTCGTACAAACATCATCTCTGCTGGGGATTTAAAGAGTCTGACCTCGCCGTCAAATAAACATTCAACTTCGCCGCCGAACAAATGATGATCTTAAACATCTCTGACCTGGGGTTCACCCCTGGTAAATGGAACGAAAGGTACACTTGCATATCTGAAGCTACTCCGCTAGGAATGAGAGACTTAAACGAGCACACTCTGATCGGGGGTTCACCCTCAGGATCATGACGAACATCGGAATACTGCTGCACACTGCCCGCCGTAGAACTTCAACATTAAAGATATATGAAACCCTGGCCCCTGGCCACTTCCAGCTCCGCTGGAGAATCTTCAAGTATTTCTGAAGATAGATGAAACCCTGGCCCCTGGCCATTCCAGCTTCAGCCAGAAACAGCATCCTTGGCCTCCAAGGATGTAAACTTTGCCCGTCGGCAAATCTGCAGGAGGCATCTTCGACTTCAGTCTAAAGAAATGGTCCTTGGCCTTCAAGGATACATGAACCTGCCTTCAGGCAACTCCACCTCAGCTATAGAGCATCCGAGACTTCAGTCAGGGATATACTTCGTCCTTCAGTCCGAAAAATGAATCCTAGGTCATTCATGACCTTGGGGGTAACCTTGCCCTTAGGCACTTTTGCTTCAGCTTAGGAAATCTGTGACTTCAGTCAGAGAAATGGTATCCTGAGCCATTCATGACTCTACGGGGATTCAAACACTTTGCCTTCAGGCAAACTCCGCTTCAGCTGGAGAAACATCTTCGACTTCAGTCAGAAGAAACACTATTCACTTGATCGCAATCAATCATCACCTCAGGACAACTGACTTGGTCTTCAGGCCAATACGGATCATCTTGTTATATCTACAAACTTTGGAACCTTGTCTTCATCCACACGTTGATTCATCAACAAGGACATCTGAGCTCACAGGAACCTTCTGATATCGCCTTCGGGCGCTTACGAAATCCATCTTCAGATTAGACATCGTTGTTGGAGCAGACATATCACGCTGCTAAGGACTTCAAGAATCATCTTGAACAAACAGCTCCGTCGGGCACCTTCAAGAATCATCCTGAACCGATAACCTTCTTGGAGCAAACATTCTGTTGGATATTCCAGGAATCTTCCTGGGCAACTCTTGTTGGAGACGCTATTGGGGAGCTCAAGTATCATACTAGGCGAACAACCCGGGAAGCTGTACTGGGGTCTTAAGAATCGTCTTAAGCAAATGGTCCTGCTGAGGGACTTGAGAATCATCTCGAACCGAAGACTTCGCTGGGGGTCTCAAAAATCATCTTGAGCGAGCGACCGTGGGGATCACACCGTGGGAATCATCTTTCGGTAGTACACCTGTACAATAAGGATGATAATGACCTAGATCATGCTTATGATGTGTATGCTTCTGCTATGCAATCATGCTCAATGCTATGCAATCATGCACAATGCTATGCAATCATGCACCATGATGCGATCCCATCAGCAAAATAAATGCCGAAGGGGGGGGGAAATCCTCCTGTCAAGGAGGAAGAACCGCTCAGATAGAGGAATCGTCCTGCTGAGGAGAATGTGGTCACGCCAATATCAATTAGGCTCTGTCTGGGGAATTGATCTTCCGCGAACAGCTGCAGGGGAACAACTTCAGCTGACTGCTGCAGGGGACGAAGCTCTACGAGAACTTGGATCTGCCGATATCAATCGCGAGAATGAACTACGCGGCCGTCTCGGCTACTCTTCTGGGGATGACCACTCTGTGGGGAACCAACTTCAGCTGCTCAGCACTCCACCGGGGAAAAATCAATCATGATCTGCTCAACTTCCAAGGATTCGGATCTCTTGGACATCTGCAAACTCGGCTGAGGGAGGAGAAATCATTCTGCTTCGAGTGCGACTCTGGGGAAATACAACGCTAGTTGTCCCACGCTCTGCTGGGGAAAATCAATCATGATCTGGTCAACGTTCAAGGATTCTGCTTTTCTGCGGACTCAGCCGGGGAGAGAAATCATTCTATTTCATTGGAGAGTGTGACTCTGACGGGGAATTCGATTCCACTGGGGAAGAAAGAATCATCTGACTTCGGGGGAGAGTACAACTCTGCAAGGGAATACAACATCAGCTGCTCCAACACTCCACTGGGGAAGAAGGAATCATCGAACCTTCAGGAGAGAGCCTGACTCTGGTGAGGAATCTCAACTCCACTGGGGACTTCAGTCTGGCATCATCAGTTACTACATCCTTCGGCATGCGAACAGCTTCCTACAAGACTTGCACTTGTGACCCGGTGCTGGGGGGAGACACCTGCTTCGACGACTTTACTGGGGAAAACACGAGCTTCGGCACCCGAACACTTCTCTGAAATCTGCACTTGTGACCCGGTGCTGGGGAGAGACGACATCATTCTTCGGCGCTTGGCTCAGCCGATGAGGTGACAGTCCTTCAGGATGCATCTGCTTGGGGAAGAGAATCACTTCTACCTGGGGAAACATATCAATGCTCACTATCTGATTCTGATTCCGCGGAGGAGAAACTACTGAACTCTGCTGAAGAAGGAGGACTCATCCTGCTTCGGGGATACGCACGGCACATCTTCTGGCAAGGTGCTACACCTGCAACAACACAAACAAACAGACAAGATACCCTCCTCAAAGGGGCCTATCAGGGTTATTATCTCGTGACAATATTCAGTTAGTTAATTGTTTCAACAATCAATGGGCCTAGGCCCGCAAGTTTATGTATGCGCATTTTATCAAAAACACATCGGCGTTATCCTTCGCAAACAAAACAGATAAATGCTAAACAGACAAGTAGAATTGCTGAATAATGTGCATTTTATTGATGATGAACCCCTGAATGGGCAAAAATGTTTTACAACAGAGGCAAGCTCCTGGAATGAGGAAGCCGCGCAAAAAGAAAACATAAATATACATCAGTATATACAAATGTCGGCAATCGAGGCGTAGACGAACACCATGAGTTGATCCCTCTAAGACCCACTCGACTTCGATACTTCTCCGATGCTTCAGCTTTGGAAGAGATTGATTCAGATAAACGGCCCTCAGGTCTTCCGAACCACTAAACAATGAAAGTCCACACGCGGAACGCAATCATTTGCTTATTCAAATCCCTAACTTTTGCGTGAACCGCCCTTTCGGGTTTTCAGTTCACCGGGATACCCTTTTTTGCCGAAGCCGCCCAGTGTAGGTTTTCGACTTCGCGGGTGTACATTTTTTCAATATATCCCTAATTTTTGCCCGAACCTTTTATTCTGTTTTTGGTTCGCCGGGATGCCCCTTTTTTGCCTGGACTCTCTTTCTTTTTTTTTGTCCAGCGGGTCGCTTTCAAGCAAAGTATTTTTTAACTGCGTCCGCGTTCACCGGGGATGCAAAGTCTCCACCATCCATCGTGGATAACAACAAAGCTCCTCCCGAGAAAACCTTGCTGACGACATACGGCCCTTCGTAATTCGGGGTCCACTTGCCCCGGTGATCGGAGTGTGGCGGAAGAATCTTCTTCAGGACGAGATCACCCGTCTGAAAGCTTCGAGGACGCACCTTCTTATCATAAGCTTTCTTCATTCGGCTTTGGTACAGGCGACCAAATGCAATCGATGCTAACCTCTTCTCGTCCATCAGGCTGAGTTGGTTCAAGCGATTCGTAATCCATTCTGCCTCATCAAGTTTCACATCAACCAAAACTCGTAAAGAGGGAATCTCCACTTCTAGCGGCAGGACAGCTTCCATACCATACACCAAGGAGAAAGGAGTTGCCCCGGTCGACGTACGCACCGTCGTACGATAACCGTGCAAGGCAAACGGCAGCATCTCGTGCCAATCCTTATACGTCACAACCATCTTCTGAACAATCTTCTTGATGTTCTTATTGGCCGCTTCAACGGCGCCATTCATCTTCGGCCGGTAGGGAGATGAGTTGTGGTGTTCGATCTTGAAGCTCTGGCACAGCTCCTTCATCATCTTATTATTCAAATTCGAACCATTATCAGTAATGATCCGCTCGGGAATTCCATAGCGACAAATGATGTCCCTCTTTATGAATTTAGCTACCACCTGCTTGGTCACATTAGCGTACGAGGCTGCCTCCACCCATTTGGTGAAGTAGTCGATAGCTACCAGAATAAAACGATGACCATTGGATGCAGTGGGCTCGATCTTTCCTATCATGTCGATGCCCCACATGGAGAACGGCCAAGGGGAGGACATGACATTCAATGGGCACGGCGGCACATGAACTTTATCAGCATAAATCTGGCATTTGTGACATTTCTTCGCGAATCTGAAGCAATCCGACTCCATAGTCAACCAGTAATATCCTGCTCTCAGGATCTTTCTCGTCATGGCATGCCCGCCGGCGTGCGTACCAAATGTGCCCTCATGGACTTCTTCCATGAGCATACTTGCCTCTTTCTCATCTACACATCTAAGTAGCACGAGATCGTGGTTTCTCTTATACAGCACTCCATCAGGATTGAGGTAAAAGTTTCCAGATAGCCTCCTCAGAGTCTTCTTATCCTGGGTAGACGCACCCGCAGGATACTCCTTAGTCATAAGGAAGGTCTGGATGTCGTGGAACCATGGCTTGCCGTCAGTGGCATCCTCGATTGCGAACACATATGCTGGTCTGTCAAGACGCGAAAGAACAATGCTTGGAGCTTCATTCCAAAGATTGACCTTATACATTGAAGCCAGGGTGGCTAAAGCATCAGCCATTTGATTTTCAGCCCGGGGTACATGATGAAGTTCTACTCGGTCGAAGAACGGAAGCAGCCTCCTGGCATAATTCATGTACGGCACTAGATTCGGTTGACGAGTTTCCCACTCCCCTTTGATCTGATTGATTACAAGCGCTGAGTCACCATATATGTCTAGATTCTTGATTCTCAAATCAATTGCCTCTTCTAGACCCATAATACATGCTTCGTACTCGGCTTCGTTGTTGGTAACTGAAAACGTCAGTCTTGCAGTAAACGGGATGTGGGATCCGTGAGGAGTCGTGATGATAGCCCCGATACCACTTCCATAGGAATTAACCGCTCCGTCGAATATCAACTTCCACTGAGACTTCCTATCTGGTCCCTCGTCGGGCAATGGCTCATCGCAATCCTTCGCTTTGAGAAACATAATGTCCTCGTCAGGGAATTCGAACTTCATCGGCTGATAGTCTTCGATTGGCTGTTCGGCAAGGTAGTCAGACAATACGCTTCCCTTGATGGCTTTCTGAGAGACGTACTAAATATCATATTCTGTTAACACCATCTGCCATCTGGCAATCCTGCCCGAAAGAGCCTGCTTTTCGAAGACGTACTTGATCGGATCCATCTTCGAAATTAGCATAGTGGTGTGATTGAGCATATACTGTCGTAGACGTTTGGCGGCCCAAGCTAATGCACAACACGTCTTCTCCAGCATCGAGTATCGAGATTCACACTCAGTGAACTTTTTACTCAAATAATAAATGGCATGCTCTTTTCTGCCCGTCTCGTCATGCTGACCGAGAACACACCCCATACTATTCTCCAGAACTGTCAAGTACATGATTAATGGCCGTCCAGCCACTGGGGGTATCAAGATTGGAGGTTCTTGAAGATACTGCTTTATCTTATCGAATGCCTTCTGGCAATCCTCATTCCAAGTAATCGCCTGATTTTTCTTTAACAACTTGAACATCGGTTCACAAGTGGCCGTGAGCTGCGAGATAAACCTTGCAATGTAGTTTATTCGGCCCAAGAAACCACGAACTTCTTTTTCTGTTTTCGGCGCTGGCATCTCTTGGATAGCTTTTATCTTTGCAGGATCAACTTCAATACCTCGTTCACTAACGATAAACCCCAATAACTTTCCGGACCGCACTCCGAAAGTGCACTTGTTAGGATTCAGCCTCAGCTTGAACTTCCTAAGCCTTTCGAACAACTTCAGCAAATTGACCAGATGCTCCTCCTCCGTTTGGGACTTCGCAATCATGTCATCAACATAGACCTCGATCTCATGATGAATCATATCATGAAACAAAGTTACCATTGCTCGCTGGTAAGTGGCCCCTGCGTTCTTCAGACCGAAGGGCATTACCTTGTAGCAAAACGTGCCCCAGGGGGTAATAAACGTTGTTTTCTCCATGTCCTCCGGCGCCATCTTAATCTGATTGTAACCGGAGAAGCCATCCATGAACGAAAACACGGAAAACTGGGCTGTATTGTCGACCAACACATCGATATGAGGCAACGGGAAATCATCCTTAGGGCTCGCCCTATTCAAATCCCGATAATCGACGCACATGCGTACCTTACCGTCTTTCTTCGGTACAGGCACTATGTTGGCGACCCACGGAGGGTAGGTGGTAACGGCTAGAAATCCTGCGTCCAACTGCTTCTGGACTTCTTCTTTGATTTTTACAGCCATGTCTGGTCTCGTCCTCCTGAGCTTCTGCTTGACTGGAGGGCAATCTTCTCGCAACGGCAAGCGATGAACCACGATATCTGTGTCAAGTCCGGGCATATCCTCATATGACCAAGCAAAGACGTCACTATACTCTCGAAGCATCTCGACCAGTCTATGCTTGACATCATTCTGCAGCGCAGCCCCAACTCTGACATTTCTGATAAGCTCCTCAGAACCCAGATTTATGATCTTGATATCCTCTTCATGAGGCAAAATAACCTTCTCCTCTTGTCTCAACAAGCGGGCCAACTCTTCCGGAAGGTCTTCGTCTTCGTCAATCTCATCCTCGGCTTGAAAGATCGGGCAATCAAAGTCGTAGTGAGCCGTAGAGGGTCCAGAGTCGATGTCATCTGTTACGTGGATCCTGCAATAACAAGGGTTAAGTTTAAAGCAAGAATATGCAGGTTAGCACGAACCTCGTTGCCATTTTGCTGTTTTTCGAAACAAACATAAAGCATGAATAACAGAGAACACAATATTTGATTACGAAGAAAACGCCTTTTTATTTATTAACAAAATGCATACACATAATCCAACAAGGCCCTGACAGTAAAACCACTATGCCCCGGGCAGGACATAGGGTTGTACAAAGATTGTAAAAAGCAAATCATTACTCTTCACTTGTCAGCTCGATAATCTCCTTGATGGTCCAGTTGCGGAGGTGCTCGCCTGGCTTGCTCGGTTGAATCCAGGCATCAAGATCACAATCACTGTCCCCGCTGTCCTCTGACGCAGCGTTGATACTCTCGAAGATTACTCCCCCCTTGGTGAATAAGATCGGCCCCTTCCCGCGAGACGAGCTACCAGAAGATGATGAAGCTTCAGCTCCAGGAGAATACCCTAATCCAAACTTATCCTGTTTGATCGGTATATCCAAGACATGCCCCCAGCCTGGGGAGGAACCAGCTTCGACAACGACTCTAGCTTCCTTGAACGAGGAGAGGTTCACCTCTTGCTTCTCTGCAACAACGGGAGCTACCTCCTTCACCCTGACGGTTTCAAACGCTTGGCAAAGAGTCTCATGGATCTCACCATCCATTTCGACGTATTTAAAGGACGACAGGTGACTTACCATGATGTCCTCCTCTCCACAGACTGTCACTATGCTGCCCCCAACAGCATATTTAAGCTTCTGATGCAGCGTGGACGTCACGGCACCAGCAGAATGGATCCACGGCCGACCTAAGAGGCAACTATAGGCGGGCATGATATCCATGATATAGAAAACTGCATTAAACGTCTCTGGACCAACTTGAATTGGCAGGGTCAATTCTCCGAAGACGTGGCGCTTGGTTCCGTCAAAGGCCTTCACGACCAGATCACTGGGCGTGCACAGCAGTCCCCGGGTATCCAACTTCATCAGTGCCTTCTTCGGAAGCACGTTTAGCGAGGAGCCCGTATCCACTAGGACATGTGACATAATCGTGCCTCTGCACTCTATCGAGACGTGCAAGGCATTGTTGTGATCTCTTCCCTTGGGAGTCAGCTCCAGATCTGTAAAACCCAGCCCATTACCAGCATTGACATGGGCTACTACTTCCTCGAGTTGATTAACTGATATCTCCTGCGGCACGTATGCAGCATTCAATACTTTCAGCAACGCGTTGCGGTGCGCTTCAGAACACAGCAACAGGTTAAGAATCGAGATCTTCGACGGGGTCTGGTGAAGATGATCTACAATCTTGTAGTCACTTTTCCTGATCAGTCGCATGAACTCTTCAGCATCTTTAACCAACAAATCTTTCTCTGCCCCTGCAGGAACCTCTTCAACAGCTTTACCTTTGCCCTTGTCCACAGCGTCAGCCCGGACCACTTTCTCTGCTGCAACCTCCGCCGGTGCAAATACTCTACCACTCCTGGTGATGCCACTGACCTCAGCAAGATTTAGCGCAGTCGATCCGGATGACTCAAGCTCTATCTTCTGACCATTACAATATACTTCGGCGCCATAATGCCATGGGACGGCATTAGTGCTCTCGAATGGGATTGGTCCGGCCCTGGTGATGGTGATAGTAGGCGGTCGGGGCGCAGAAATAGTGATAGGGTGGCGAGGGATGGTAATAGTAGCAACTTCGTCCGCCTGCTTCAGCACGACTTCCCCTGACGCATTCTCAACGCTTCGACTGAACTGCAAAATACCCTCGGTCATCAAACTTTGGATACCTTCGACCAACTGCTCACACCCATCAGGAAGTGTAGCACAAGCCATGCAAAACTCTCCACATCCGGGAAAGAAGCCTTTCTTTAGCAACTTAGCTTTAACAAAACTCAACGGCGTCTTCAAATCTCTGACATCAGTCAGCAAGTCTGAATTCTCTTCAGTGATAACAGCATTCACTCCGCCCCCTCTATGATGAGGCATTGGATTTTTGGTGACGTTGGGCACGTTGTCAGAAAAGTTGATAACCTTGGCGTCGACCAAGTCCTGGACTTTATGCTTAAAAGCTTTGCAATTCTCAACTGTATGGCCAGGTGCCCCAGAATGAAATTCACAAGTAGCATTAGCATCATACCCCGGTGGTGGTGCCCCTGTCAAGGGAGCCAACGTCCTCTTTTGGACTAACTGGAGCTGAAGCAGCGTTTGCAGAAGCTGTGCATATGACATAGGAGGAGTTTCCAAATGACGGTTTGCGAGGGGACCCCGATTCTGATATCTCTTATATCCCGGATCATTCTGTTGCTGGGGCTGCTGCGGCTGCGGGGGAGCAGCTGGGATGTTTATGCTAGCGATCTGAGACTGAGGGCCCTTGCCCTTTCTCCTAGCATTAGTGACAGCACTGGCATCTCCCTCTCGACGCTTGCCAGTATAGGGTTTCTTGCTAGCTCCTCCAGCTGAGGATGATTCGCCCTGAATCTTTCCGATCTTTATACCATTTTCAACATGCTCGCCCAAAGTGATGAGGGCCGAGAATGTTCCGGACATGCCACTGATCAGCTTCTCATAATAGACTCCGGGAAGGGTAGCCACGAACATTTGTACCAACTCACGCTCAACCATCGGCGGTTGAACCCGAGCAGCCAATTCACGCCACCGCTGGGCGTACTCTTTGAAGCTTTCGTTGCTCCGCTGCGAGAGATTCTGAAGCTGAACTCGGTTGGGAGCCAAGTCGCTATTATATTGATAGTGGAGAACAAACGCTTCTGCAAGATCTTTCCAGGTGCGCACGGCAGCGGGCTCCAAACCCATATACCATTCGAGCGATGGACCAGAAAGACTATCCTGAAAGAAGTGCATCAGCAGCTTCTCATCGTCAGAATAAGCGGACATCTTTCTGTAATAAGATCGGAGGTGAACACGGGGACAAGTAGTGCCCCTATACTTCTCAAAGATAGGCACCTTGAACTTGTGAGGTACTTTAAAGTCAGCAATCAACCCGAGTTTGGACATGTCAACGCCCAATGTGTTCTGATTTTCTATGTCTCTCATTTTATCTTCCAGCGCCTTGAACCTGAGTCGAGCTTCAGCAGTCAACTCAGCCTCTACACCTCTCTGAGAGAAAATGTCATCCTGATGGTCCTCCAGCCACGGTTGAGGCACCACCATACCTGCACCAACATTGCCGTTGACCGGCCCCATATTAACATTGGCTCCCAAACCACCATTGACGGCGCCCGCCGCATTAAGTCCGAGATTAGTCATAAGATTGCCGTTAGCACTACCGTTGCCCCCGGCAGCAGGAACAACGTTCTGTGGAGTATCCCCTTGAGGAGGAGTGGGCACGGCCCCGCCGTGAAGTATTCCATTACTGTCAACCCTGGAGATGAGAGGTTGAACCAAAGTACGAAGCTGATCTTGCCCGTTCGCAACTACTTGCATCAGCTCCATAAAACGATCCATCCGTTCACGAAGCTCCTGAACATCTGACTGTACCTGGTCCATGATTCTCGTTTGGTTGGCGCGAGTTGAGTAGCGGTGGATGAATCTTTGATCAATCCTGGAGATCGAAAGCAGCTCGGAACCTGAGTACCTGAAAAACCTGTCAACATCAAAGGTTAGGAAAAGTAGCAGAATGTATGTCATGCAAAGATGCTTTATGCAGATGCATGCGTGTGTCTGTGTGCTTGAGAGATTTCCCCCGATCCTGGCATCTGCTGACAGTAACAAAGAGAGGAATCTGGGCCCAGTCATGGAAACAGTAATCTCACATATAGTATCGGCAATAGTCAGATTCGACACAACAAGGATCGAGAACTCGTACGCAACAGTCTTCCTGAGAACGGCTGCAGTAACACAATAAGAGGCGAGAGATCCTTGATCGGGGAAACGGTACCTGTCACAGACACACGCTAATGGAATGATTATGCAAGCTAATGCAAAATGCAGGTATGCAACAATATATCCAGGTGGCTGCTGTGGAGATTCGGTGTCAACAGTCGCTGATGAGAAGGAAACCCTGGTGTAAAACCACTGATCTGATCTGTTGTGAATAACCATCTGGTAGGATCGAGATCAAAATTCTGTCCTGGCAAGAACGAAGGCCTGATAATAAAGACCCCGGATGCAAGATCAAGGAATATCTGTTGATGAAGTCTTCAGACCCCGAATCACAAATCTGCCCTCTCAAGAACAAATACACAGCTGCTGATGAGATCTTCAAACCCCACTCAAAAATCTGCCCTATCAAGAACAAATAACAACTGCTGATGAGATCCTCAGACCCCACTCAAAAATCTGCTCCATCCAGAACAAACTTCTGATAATAATACACTGATCAAAGCCTGCTCTATCAAGAACAGACAAACACCTGATGATAAAATCCTCTGATCAAACCCTTGCTCTATCAAGAACATCTCTGCAACTGAGAACCCAACATAACTGATTCACTGTCAAGAAAACCAGGTAGTCTGGAGGTCAAAGTTTCCTGCAATATCCCAATCCCACTCACAGGTATGATGGACCTAATCCACGGGCAAAGGTACGGCATCCTATGCGGTCATCAGCGTCACAGACTTCCATGAGTGATGATACGATTCCCAGAAGGAGTGGCATCGTCAAGTCATGAAGAGGCCTCTCTTAGCTGACTTCCAAATGATTGGTCCCCAGAGTCGACAATCCTCACGTCTGGACTCCCCTCAGATCCTCAGGACCGGAAAGGAGCACCTCTGCAAGAATCTCGTCTGAGCGCAGATTTTCGTAGGGAACTGTGCCTGCTCAGCAGACAGGTTCGTCTACTACTTCTCCGCAACTATATCTAGGTGTGTACTCAAAGCCCAGGTCCGGCTTTTCACTCACAGTAACATCCCTCTCCCACAGCAGCACAGATAATCATATCGAACTGGAAATAAAATGCGGGAAATAAAATGCGGGAAGTAAAGTGCGGGAAGTAAAGTGCGGGAAGTAAAAATGCGATAAATAAACGCAACCCAACAAGCAAACACACAAACGATAGGATTGACTCGCGTAGGGGATGGGAAACGGTCCCAGCATAAGGGATGGGAAGAGTCCCTAGATGCTGCAAGTCCCCAGCAGAGTCGCCAGCTGTCGCTTGCGCGAAAATAAGGTGCCGGCATGACAGAAGAGTCGCCACCTTTCGTTATTTATCCCTCAGAGCGGGAAAGGAAACGATCGGAAAAAACCTGACGAAAAAGGGTAAGACAAGGTCATCGCAACCATTGTCTGGGTTCGGGAGTCGGTTACGCAAGGGGAAGGTATTAGCACCCCTCACGTCCGTCGTATTCGACGGGATCCTCGCTTGTATGTTTACTTGGACGGGTTGGTTATAATCTATCTACCTATCAAGGCTGGCTGAAAAAGAAAAGAAAAAATGACTCGGCAAAGCGTCGCACTTTATGCCTACGTATTCCCATCAGAGAATGAGAAATCAGAGTCAACGTAGTTCGCCCTACGAAGGATTATGGGGGAAAGGTTGCTCGCTAGGACGTCGCATCCTATGCCTACGTACTTCCACACTGTATGGAAGATCAGAGCAAACGTAGTTCGGGAAACTACGGGAAAAATGGCTCAACTAGGAGGGAGACTATCAAGTCCTACTGTTATCATGCCATGGATTCATCCTATGGTTGAGGTTTGAACAGGGAACTCCTAGGTGTTGTCATGCATGGGTTTCGACCTAAAAGTCTATCATCAAATCCTCATCAGAGGAAATGAGAGTCCTAAGGGATCATGTCAATGATACACCAAAACAGACAAAAGCATCAGCTTCAACAGTAAAATGCATGCAATGCAAGTGAGGGAGGAAATGTGTGTGGGGCTTCAGCCTCCACAAGCTCGTCTCGACCTCAAGCCAGTCATGAAATAACAGTAATCATACTGAAATAAACAACATGCTATCAAGCAATATACAGATAAACGAAGGGAAGTGCCATCAGGCAAACAAACACACTTGAGAAAGAATCATCTACTCTCTACTCTCCAATTCTGACCCTAAAAACCTGATCAAATCTAAGCAAAGCCCTAAAGCAAAACCTAACCAAAAGGAAAACAATCCCAGTCTTCAAGCCTCAGAACAAGCTTACCAAAGAAAGGGAGCTAAGTAAGCAGACTCATAGTGTCTTCCTCAGGAAAGCACTAGGAGGTGTATACTCAGGAGTCATACCCTATGTGGCTCAACCACTGTGATCAGTTTATATTCCTCCTCAGGAGAAATTAAACTCACAAGCAGGCTCCAACATCACTGGATATTTAGGAAATCCTATCTGAACTAGTGGAACTAAGTGAATAGACCCATAGTACCTTCCTCAGGAAAGTACTTGGAGGCTTCCACTTAGGAGTTGTATCCCATGTGGCTCAACAACATGTGATCAGTTTACATTCCTCCTCAGGAGAAATTAAACTCACAAGTTGGCTCCAACATCATTGGATACTTGAGAAATCCTAGATCAACTAAGGGAACTAAGTGAATAGACCCATAGGACCTTCCTCAGGAAAGTACTATGAGGCTTCCACTTAGGAGTTGTATCCCATGTGGCTCAACAACATGTGATCAGTTTACATTCCTCCTCAGGAGAAATTAAACTCACAAGTTGGCTCCAACATCATTGGATACTTGAGAAAGAGGTGAGAAGAAAGAATGAAAGTCATTCATAGTGCCTTCCTCAGGAAAGTACCATGAACTTCCTTCAAACTTCAGGATCTCAAACCTCACAGACAGGGAATAATCCAAGCTCTGGGTCTCTGAGTCTTGATCTACAATCTTCTCTTCATGATGCTCTCCATCAAAGCTCTTCAAGGCAACACAAGCCCCTCAACAAATTCCTCACAATGAACCCCAAAGATGAACAGATAACCACAGGGGAGACAAAATCAATAGGCAACTTCAGAAAATACCTAAAAATACCAAACCAATGGGGAAAAATCTAACAATTATTCATAAGGGTCCTCAACACCTACTCATAACATCTACATAGGCCTCTACCTAAAAATCAAGACAAAACTCAATCAAAGAAAGGGATTCGTCACCTAAACACAATTTAAACCCTAATTAGGATACCCTAAATCTACCCTAATTAAACTAATCAAAATTTAATTCTAAAAATCTAGAAAAAATCCTATGGGGAACTATGATTCATCATCTAATTGCACAAAAAAGAATGGATTAAAAACCCTAAGGGAAGGTTCTAAAACAATTCCTACAAAATCATGATATAAAACTAAACAACATAAAAGCTATTTAAAAGGAAAATCTATTAAAAATACCAAACTAAAAAATAAAATCCCATTTTTATTTTTATAATTTTCTACACATTTCCATCCAATCATAGAAAAAAGAAGCATTAAAAAATCATTTTTTATCAATTTTTAATGAATTAAACAAAACAGAAAAAATAAAAGAAGAAAATAAAAGAAATAAAATCAATAAAGGGAGGGGGGGGTATGAACAGCAAGGCGCGCCAGTTAAAAACATATGGGCCAGAAATAAGGGGGGGTGCGGATAGCGCTAAGCCCAGAATGGCTTGATTAATGAAACGGCCGCGTTTCATTTAATTTGAATCTTCCCTCTCTTTCTCAGACTAAACCACAGCCACACGATCGTTCCCCCAGTCAATCCATTGACTTCCATCTAACGGCAACGAACCCTTCTTCAACCTTGGACCAAACCCTAACCTGCAAACCCCTCATCCATGCCCGAATCTTCGAGCTCCTCTATCTCTCTGCTCAGGCCATGGTTTCACATGATTCAAAAATGAAAAATGCTCTACTCAATGAGAGGAATAAAATGGTACGAGTAGTTTTTCTTAATCCCTCTTGAATAATCCAAACAGAAGACTTCAACATCTTGGTACAACCATGCTCATCTGATATCAATCTTCACTAACCCTAACTCTAATGGTCTACAGATGTTCTATATGCTATGCTCATCAATCTGACCTAACTCATATTAACTAAAACGCCCTAAACAACTAATTCTTGAAGATTCAAGAATCACTCACCTGCCATGGAACCTCATGGATCGCGCCCTAATTCATGGGAAAGAGTCATCTACCCTAGTGCATCATTTCTATGCCTAAGAAACTAACTAAAACTGCATAATTTAGGAGATAGAGAGTGAAGAAGAAACCTGTCAAGAAGATGAGATGAGGTGATGTTGAGCACGATCCAGAGCTTGTAACCTCTCAACAATGCCCTTCTAATGGTGGAAGATCTTCTGTATGCACTTGTATGGGAGGAGGATGCTTGTAGTGGATGAAATTCAAAGTTGCTTGAAATTGAAGAAAGATCTTTAATGGCAATGTATCTCTCTCCTTCTCCTCTGACTTGGCTCTCTATCACCAACCTTGATCACCTTCTGATGCACTCTCTTTATAATGATCATTGGATTTGTCTAGATTCATCTAGAATGTGGTGGAAACTTCTTGAAATTCTCATGTGATGACAAGTTGGTTATCTCATATCTCATATGTTATGCCTTGCAATTTTGTCTTAAAATGTCCTTATGTGAGATATTGAGAAGGGATGAGTGAAAAACAAGTTCATTTTTGGCTTGTGTAGGGTTTTTCAACATTGCCTTCTTTTTCAAGTAATGACTTTTCAAAGCATCACCCATTTTTAGACCTCAAATGAAAATTCTAGCTAAACCAATGTTCTCAAAATGGTTTTTCCAATCAAAATGATATATTGGATGACCTATTTTGGATTTGTGGATCTCCCAAATCACTTTTCAATTTCAACTTTTCAAAGTTATAAGCCATTTTTAGTTCATTTTTTGACCAATCATGTAATCTCATGCTATGAGCTTTTCCAACAATTTGTGACCTTCTTTCTAGACTTAAAATCACATTTTGAGCAACTTTCATGTTTTGAGTTTTTCCATTTGAGGCTTGGAAATAGGAGTTTTAGGCATTGGCTAAAATGACCTATAACTGACAAATGACCAAAATACCCCTGTCTTGTTCAAACCATAAGTTGAGTTCCACAAATCCTATCAAGGACTTCTACCACTCAAATTAAAGCTAAGAAGATGCTCTCCAACATTCATGTTTACCAAGAAATCATAGGAATCATCCTACTAGGGAAAACGTTGTCTGCAAGTTGGGTGACTTTTAAGGACCCAGATTCACACACCTCTACTGACCTGTAATTTGTCAAAACCATAACTTGAGCTCTGCAACTCCTATCAAGGACTTCCACCACTCAAATTAAAGCTAAGAACAAGCTCTACAACATTCATGTTATGGGGAAGATGAGATATCAATCACATCTAGAGCTAAAACTGCCTGGAAGATAGGGATCAAATTAGGGTTTTTCACTGACAATCCTTGGAAACCCTAACTCAAAACTTCTCAAACTCCTCAATCATGATGAGTTGGTCTAGGAATCATCTTTATAACATCTCTATGCATCATTTCATGATCTCATGGCCCTTGGATTAGGTCTCAACCTTCTCCAAATCTTCAGCTGATCCTAGGGTTGACCCAGTCAAAACCCTAATTCTACCATTCATGGTTGAATATCCTGAACTCTTGCACAATGACTTCTCTGGGCTTCATGAAGGCTATCAAGACATCTCATAGGCTTTCTCAAAACATCAAGTTCATTCTCCAAGGTCTTAGAATCATCTGAGGAGCACCCACAACTCTCAAGCTATGAAGCACACAACCCTGGTTTCAATCCCCTTCCTCTGAGGATCTCTTGAACTTTCTGATGAAGGTATCTATTTTCAAACACTCAATGAATGAATTATTGTTGGTCAAATTTTGGGGTGCAACACACACTTAGGAAGCTTTAGAAGTTTTCCTAGCCTTTTAGGATTGGTTTTGGTATTTTTCCTAGAATTTACAAGTTGATTGTGATTAGGGTGACCCTAATGTAGTTTACCTCATAGTTTAGTCTCTAAAGTGAACTTTAGTTAACTCTAGGCTTCTAATTCCTTCTTGATAGAATAAAGCTTAGGTTGATACCTATTTAGATCATTGATTAAGCCTTGATAGAGCTTCCAAATCCTTGTAGTTAAGTGATCCTTGTAACTAATCATTAGGTTTCCATTAGAACCTTTAGGTAGATGATTCTTCTTTGAATGCTTTGCATTCATTCAATTCTTCCATGAATGGTTGATTGTCATGATGGATACCTTTGGTATACATCATGCTTTCCATGATTGATTCAATTCTTCCATGAATGGTTGAGTGTCATGATGGATATCTTTGGTATACATCATGCTTCCCATGATTGATTCAATTATTCCATGAATGGTTGAGTGTCATGATGGATACCTTTGGTATACATCATGCTTCCCATGATTGATTTAATTCTTCCATGAATGGTTGAGTGTCATGATGGATACCTTTGGTATAAATCATGCTTCCCATGATTGATTCAATTCTTCCATGAATAGTTGAGTGTCATGATGGATACCTTTGGTATACATCATGCTTCCCATGATTGATTCAATTCTTCCATGAATGGTTGAGTGTCATGATGGATACCTTTGGTATACATCATGCTTCCCATGATTGATTCAATTCTTCCATGAATGGTTGAGTATCATGATGGATACCTTTGGTATACATCATGCTTCCCATGATTGATTCAATTCTTCCATGAATGGTTGAGTGTCATGAGGGATACCTTTGGTATACATCATGCTTCCCATCATCAAATTTCATCTTTGGTTGAATGCCTTGATGTATTCCTTTGGTTTGCATCATGCATACATCCATCCATCAATTTCCCTCTCTCTAGGATTAGATGCCTTGTTTGATTATTTTGGATTGATTTCCTTACATGTCATATTGTTCATCCCCTCTGTCCTTCATTCATGATTGTTTTACATTGCTTGATGCATTAGGATAGTATCATGTGTAGAGTATTTTAGGTTAGGTGCATGACTGCACTGAAAGGTGGAGCTGAGCTCCCTTTGCTTGTTTGCTTTAGAGGTTGAGTGTTCTCCCTCTGCTTGAGTGTTATTTTCCTTTTTCAAACTGATGTGTCTGCATTGAGAGGTGGTCCTCCCTTTGCTTGTCTGTTTTGTTTATTCTCTTGGCTTGTTTTCTTAGAGGTTGAGTCTCTCCCTCTGCTTGTATTGCTGCATTCCATTTGCATCTTTACTGTTTGCTTTTATGTTTTATCTGCTTTAATGATTTTTGCAGTTTGTTTTATGTTTCCCATTGACATGATCCCTTAGGGTTCTCACTTCCTTTGATAAGGAAGTGATGATAGACTTTTAGGTTGAAACCTTTTGCATGATAACATCTAGGAGTTACCTGTTTCAAACTCAACCCATAGGATGAATCCATTGCATGACAACATTAGGGCTTGACAGTTTCCCCATAGAGTTTGTTCGCTTCTCATCTCCAAAACAATAGTAAAATACGTAATAAAGGCAAGTTGGTATAGTACGTTACGAGCCTTAAGCCACTTAGGAAATGGTTATTGGAGGGTTTCCTTCCAATAATCAGGATGTTTAGTATGGTACCCTTTGGGTGACATGCGACGCATTCACTCCTAAGTCATAGTCTCTAGTGCAGTACGAACTACAAACATCCATAAAACACTTCTTCCATGAAAGACAAAAAAATAAATATCAAACCTCTCTTTGCCCCGTGGGCCCTTAATTCAAAGAAAACATTTTCAGAAAAAGAGTGTCGTTAACTCTCAGTTCTACCGCAAACGGTAACGCACGAGTCTCCGACGAGCAAGCTGCATACACCAAACTGCTGGAACTGTTTGTTAACCCTACTCGGAAAAACAGATGAATCAAAATCCGTAAACCCGAACTACGTTCGCTCTGATTTCTCTGATGAGAAAACGTAGGCACAAGATGCGATATCTTGGCGAGCAACCTTCCCTTCACCCGTAGTTACCCGAACTACGTTCGCTCTGATTTCTCTGATGAGAATACGTAGGCACAAGATGCGATATCTTGGCGAGAAACCTTCCCTTCACCCGTAGTTAGCCGAACTACGTTGACTCTGATTTCTCGTTCTCTGGCGAGAATACGTAGGCATGAAGCGCGATGCTTTGCCGAGTCATTTTTTCTTTTCTTTTTCAGACCACCCTTGATAGGTAGATAGTTAAACCAACCCGTCAGATAAACACAACAAGCGTGGATCCCGTTGAGTATAACGGACGTGAGGGATGCTAATACCTTCCCCTTGCGTAACCGACTCCCGAACCCAGACATGGTTGCGGTGACCTTGTCTTATACCTTTTTGTAAGGTTTTTCCGATCGTTTCCTTTCCCTTTCTGTGGGATAAATAACGAAAGGTGGTGACTCTTCTGTTTTGCCGACACCTTATTTTCGCAGTAGCGACAGCTGGCGACTCTGCTCGGGAGAGCACAAAATCCCCTATGCGAGTCAATTGTAGCGCTTGCGTGTTTTTTTCTGTTGGGTTTGCATCTATTTATCGCACTTTACTTTCTGCATTTTACTTTCAGTATAATATGATTATTTGTTGTGCTGTTGTGGGAGGGGGGCTCTGATGAGTGATAAGCCAGACCCAGGCTTGAGTGTATACCTAGCATTAGTTGTGGAAAGTAGTGGGCGCGTGCATGCTTTGCATGTACTAGTGTCCCGCAAAATCTACGCTCAGACGAGATTCTCCTGGTTGACTTCTTTTCCAGCCCTTTGGGCTTGAGGGGTTGTTGGTTTGGAGGGTTGTCGACTCTGGGAACCGATCATTTATGACTCAGCTAAGTGAGGCCTCTTCAGGGAGTGATGATGCCAAACCAGAAATGGTGAACGAATCATCATTCCGTGAAAATCTATGACGCTGGGAAACGCGTAGGATGCCATACCTTGTTAGTGGATAGGATTCATACCTGTGAGCGGGGTTAGGTTGTGCAGGAAACTTTGACCTTCAGACAACCTGGTTTTCTCGACGGTATGAATCAGTATTATTGACGTCAGGGTCTTATTGTCAGAATAGTGCTGTGATTATATTGAAACAGAGCCTTGGTCTCCTCAACAACACACTCTTGATCTCCTGCTGCATGATTGCATCTTGCATTTTTGCATACCCATGTGCATGTCATTAACGTGTGTCTATGTTGCAGGTGCATATACTATCCCCCGGTTCTAGTAATCTTGCCCTCTATTTGATAGCATGGAATCAGTGAAGAAGAATGTGGCTTACAAGCTCCCTACCCCAGACCTTACTCTGCTGCTCAGTTTGACTGCCTTGGCAGATAATACAGTGAAAGGAGAATTCAAGAAATCTTATAGGAAGTTGCTTAGTCTGGTCCGTAAACCTTCAGCCTATGAGTTGAACGGGTTGTATGCATTGCTACAGTTCTATGACCCTCCGTTGAGGTGCTTCACTTTTCCATATTTCATTCTTGCGCCTACCTTAGAAGAGTATGCTGAGCTGTTGGGTGTGCCTATTAAGAATCAGATGTCGTTTGTTCACATGGATGCTAAGCCTAATCTGGCTAACCTAGCTGCTGCTCTTCATCTGGATGCTTCAGAGTTGCTTCTGACCTCATGGAATGGAGTTCCTGGTTTTTCTCTACAGTTTCTGGTTGGGAAAACCCAACAATGCGCTAAGGACGGTTGTTGGATCGTATTCAACGCCATTCTCGCCTTCTGCATCTATGGCATCATCTTGTTTCCCAACATGCCAGACTTTATAGATTTGGACGCCTTCTATATCTTCGCATCGAGAAATCTAGTTCCCACCTTGCTTGGTGATTTATATCATTCTGTCCATTACAAGAATGAAAACAGAAGGGGTAAAAATGTGTCGTGTTGTGCGCCTTTACTCTACAGGTGGTTTGATAGCCACATGCCCAAGAAGGGTCTCTTTGTTTCCTCTGCAGCCACAACTGAGTGGTCTGAACGCCTGATGGGTTTATCAGCAGAGAGCGTCGTTTGGTTTGATCGGGATATGTTGGGTACTAAAGTCATCTACAGCTGTAGTGGATTCCCTAATGTTCCGTTGATTGGACTTAAGTGATGTATTAACTACAATCCCTCATTACTTGTTAGGCAGTTTGCGTACGCCTTGAGAAGTCCACCAAAGGACGAGGAGGTGCAGGAATCTCTGTACCTCACAGGGCTTCTAGATGGGGATATGTTAGCCAAGCTCAAGCATGCTTGGAACGACATCAGCAGGCGGGGAAAAACACTGTTGGGTAAGAGCAACAGCCATCCTTATGCTCCTTATGTAACTTGGATTCAAAGCAGGGCAGAAATAGTAGGGATGCCTTTTCCACCTGTTAAGCAAGATTGCCATCCAGTGGTTGAAGAACCCACTACAGTGTCCATTCAGAAATACAACCAGGTATTGGCTGAGAAGGAAGACTTGAAGAAGGCCAATGAGGAGTTGGAAAGAGAACTGGTTCAGCTTAGAAGCGAGAAGACCAAAGTTGTCTATTCCTTCAAAAAATAGACCGAGCTGGTGAACTGGCTAGGCACAGACTTGACCAAACAGAGGGCTGAGCGTGAACGTTTAGGTTTGGATTTCAAGGCTGTCAACGATGTGCTTGCCACCAAAAATCAGGACCTGGATAATGCTTACTTAAGGATCTCCAAATTCAACCAGCAGTGGAATGCCACCCTGACCAGCAACAAAGAGAGGGAGGACAAGCTGAAGCAACATATCTCCAAGTTGAAGGCTTAGTTGAAGGCCAGTGATAAGAAGTTTGATGATGAAACTGCTCGTAGGTACGCCACTCAAGACTTGTTGAACAAGGCTATTGCAAACCTGAAGGATCACAAGCAGATTTTTGAGTCTAAGAAGCGAAGATTAGAAGACTGTTTTGGCAAAGAAGAGTGGGAGGACTCCGGTGAAGGTCTTCAGTACACCGTTATGCAGAGGGAGTTACTTGTCGAAGGTTACTCACTCAGCCTGATCATCCTGAAACGAAGGAGTTACTAGAAGAGTTTCACGCCTTTTGCCGCACTTGACTACCTTGTAATCCTTTGTATTTTCTGATCATTGTTGTATGCTGACCATCACCAGACTTGGTGGTCGAGGTCATGCTGTTGATTCCACATGTACTCAGTGACATTGTATGCTGCCTTGTTGGGCTTTATATATATACGAGACGTTATCTCCACGACTGGATCTGGACTTCTTATTATCAGCACTGGCACTAGAATCGGGGAGAAATCTCCCTAAGGCACAGACACACATTTTCATTTGCATGAATCATTTGCATAACAGGTACCTCGAGCTATTTTTCTAACCCTCTGTTGATACAGGTTGACCCGAGCAATGGAACAGGTACTGAAGGTGAGATAATACTTAGAAGGGGGGTTGAATAAGTATGAAAGATTAAGACTTGAAAAATAATCACACAATTATTTTTATCCTGGTTCGTTTAAACAACTACTCCAGTCCACCCTTCCTAGAGTGATTTGCCTTTCTCAACAAGGACTTAATCCACTATTAAATCAAACTGATTACAATAGTAACACCTAAGAACAACTGTTCTTAGTCTTCTCAAGAGCTACTGATTCCAACTGAATCCTCTTAAGGAATAACCTTTACAATCAATGTAAATTAAGTACAAGAGTCTTAATGCTTCTATAAAGCTTTTATCACAACAGTGATTTTTCTCTTAAGTTTAAGTACAATAAAATTCTAAGAAGAATATGAAATAATGAGAGCTTAGAATAATATGATTTCTTTTCAGCAAATTGTGTAACTGAAGAATGTGGTGAAGTTCTCCTTTTATAGACAGCTGATCCAAGGAAGCTGAGCGTTGAAAAGAGAGTCCCAAAAAGGTCTGAGCCTTTTTGTCTTCACATCAAGTGACCTTTCCTAGAAGTAGATGGCACAGAAAAATCCTTTTTGTCTGTGTAAGTGTGTCTAGCACAAATGAGGAAAGAGACGTTGAATAACTCCAACAGATATATTCTGAATATTTCTTCTTCAGTTTTCAGCAAGTTCTTCAGAGTCTGAATGGATAAGAGTCTTCTAATGAAATTCAGAACTTTGCTATATCAGAGACTTCTGCAGCAGGTGTGCTTTCAGCGTGTTGATCATCAGAGCATATTTGACACAGAACTTCAGTACTTAGCAGCGTTGGTACTTTCAGAAACTTCTGTAGACTAATGCTTTGAGAAACTCTTCAATCAATATTCTTCTACGCTTCAGATGCTTCAGCTTCAGATGCTTCTGATTATCTTCAGATGCTTCTGACTTAGAATGTTCTGGAGCTTCTTGCTTCAGATCCTTCTGGAGACTACGCTCAGGATCTTCTGTAAGGAGCAATCAGATTCTTCTGTAAGATGCATCTGGCGCTTCAGAGTCAGGATAACTTCTTGTATCCAAAACAGATTTGCTTCTAGAGAGTTAATTTCAATTCAATCTGCAGTAAAACTCTCAAACAAATTTTAGAGTATATAATTCTTAAATATAAATTTCTTAACAGTTATCATCAAAACAAAGAGTTATTATTAAGAACCAATCTGTGTTCTAACAATCTCCCCCTTTTTGATGATGACAAAAAGTATCAGAAATTTTATTTAACTGAGCAAAAAGAATTATAACTCCCCCTGAGATGATGAATCTCCCCCTGAGTTAAATATGAAAAAGGAAAAGAAACTTCCCTTTTATCTTGAGTAATCTTCAGAGTTAGATCTTGTTTGTTTTTATAACGAGTTAGGATCAGAATATCTTGCAGATATAAGATTCAGAGTTTGATAAATAATCTGAGAGACTCAGAGATTCTTTTATAGAGTGTTCTTATCAAATGATCTGAAATAGTCAATTTAAATATTAGATAGAATAGATATGTCTGAAGATTCATTCTAGTGAAGTTATATTAAACAGTTCAGATCTTTATTTTCTCCCCCATTTTTTGTCATAAGCAAAAAGTAAAAACTTTTAAAAAGACAAATAAAAGGAACAATAAATAGATAATTCAATGGAGAAAAAACTGATTCATTCAAAAAAAAAAACAGAGCAAGAGTACATAGGTAAACATCAGAAGATATAACAATAAAATTCAGATGCAAACAATAGATGCACAAACATTAGAATGAAAAAAACATCTAAGAGTGTTTTGACAAAAGCATCTTCAATAAGTCTGTAATCTCAGATGATGATTGCTCTTGCTTTGACATCCACTTAGTCATTGTCTCATTCTTCTCATCTTGTTTTGACATCCACTCTGTCATGTCCTCAGATTTCTTATCTTGCTTTGCCATCCAAGATTTTATTTCAGACTGACCAGCCTCCAGAGCAGCAATCTTGTCTTCAAAGTCTGGATGTTCTGACTTTATCTCAGATGAAGAAGCTGGAGGTTCTGCAGCCTGAACAGAGTTAATTGCCATTGGTTCTGTAGATCCTGAAGAGGGTTCTACCAGAGTCATAGTCAATGTTTTGGCAGTAGATTCTGTTGGAGGTGGAGGAGCATCTAAACGAAGCAGAGGTTCAGTTTTGTTGACAGTCCAAAATAAAGTCCTTTCAGCTCTGAGCTTTGCATCATCAGAACAGACGTTCTTCAGATTGGAAGCTACAGTGTTGAATCTATTGATGAATCCTTTCCAAATGACGTCAGTTTCATTTGCATCCATAGTTTCAGAGCATCTCTTCTGAACAGTACCTAAAGACATCTGTATTTCTTGCAAAAAAGTTTGAAATAAATGATCAATATTAAGTCTGGGTGGTGGTTTAAGCAAGGTTTCCAGAGTCATATGTTTAGGTTTGGGAGATGGTGGTAAAAGTGATTTTTGGATGGAAATCAGAGGAGGGGGATAATATGGAATGAAAGGAATTTCTGGTTTTTGAGGTAAGGATCTGTTTAAAGCATTAAGCATATGAGGTTTTGGTCTTGTGCGTGGACAAACATCATCAAAGGGTTCATTAGAGTATGGTATGAAAGCAGAGGGTGATGTTTGAACAGATGCAACTGTGTTATCAGATGCAGGTTGTAGAGCTGAAACAACAGCTTTACCAGAGGTTGCAGATAATGTTGCTAAGGATCCTACATTGTTCATTGATTGAATATAGGAAAGGATTACAGATGGAAGGGCCTGTCTGAGTTTTGGTTTCAGAGGGTTCAGGGGTTCAGAAGGTTCAACTCTATCATAAAAATCTTTTAGTTTGAAACCATAAGATAGATTATGATAAAGAGAAGAAACTTGGGCACAAGATATAACAGATGAAGATGGATTGGAAGTGGGAACAATCATCTCAGATGATGGTGCAGGTGGAGGCATAGGATCTGGAATGGGAGTTTTAGCAGGTATGGTTGATTCAGGTTCAGGTTCAGGTTGATTCATCTCAGAGTATTTGGATGGAGAGACAAGAAAATCTGGGTGAATTTCCGATTCAGATGAATTTGAAGATGTTGTAGGTGTACAATAGGTAGAAGATACTTGAAACACTGTTTTTAATGGAGTGATATCAAGAACTTCTGTCTCAGGGATATGGGTAGGTTCTGAAGGAGTATCAGATTGTTTGGATGGTGGTTCTGATGAAACAGGAGCAGAAGTTACTTTTGTGGGTTCAGAAGTAACAGGTGCAACAGGTTCAGAAGGTGGAATATATGATGGTGGAATGTCAGAGACTTTTTCTGGTTGAACTTCTTTGGTTTGGTTTTCTGGATGTGCAGAAGTTTGTGGTTGATCAGATGTTTGTTTTTCAGAATGTTGTGGTTGTGTTGATGGCTGTGGTTCTGTTGGTTGTGATTCTGATGGTGATGGACGTGGAATAAAGTGTTTGATGTGTATTTTGGGTTGTGATGGTTTTAAAACAGAAGCAGTGTGTTGTTTTTGAGGTGAAACAGAACTAGGGGCAGCAACAGAAGTTGTTTGAGTAACAGGTGGTTGTGGAACAGACTTAATATTAGAATCATTAATAACAATATTTGCAGAAGGGACAGATGACTTAGTACCTTTTACATTAATCCTCTTGGTAGGTACAGAGGCAGCTTCTCCAGAATCTTTTCTCTTCAAGAGCTTCTTGGGCTTCTCAGCAATCTTAGCCTTCTTCTGGATAGGTTCAGATTCTTCTGCAGGCTGAGTCCTTTTCCTCTGAAGTGGTACTTCTTCTTCTTCTCCTGCATCTGGTAGTGGTTGTTTGACAAGCTGAAACACATTAGCTGGAACAGGTATTCCTTCCCTTTTGCATTCCTCTATATACATCAGCACTATATGTCTGGGTTCTTCAGCAAAGAATAGAGGAAAGTCAGATACTGGAACCCTCTTATTCAAATCATACATATTCAGCCTCTTTGGAGCAGTAGTGAGTTCATCTACAATTTTGAGTCTCAGAAGACTTTTAGCGTTCAGAGGCTTTCCTATAATAAACTCTAATTCCTCTGTAACTCTAGCATCGTACAGAGCAGCCACTAAACCATTTTCAGTGAGAAGATCTGAGATCAACCTTCCAAAAGGGATCCAAGTCCTGATCTTCTGGCCTTTTTCTTTTACAGATTCTCTAGATGCATTGATGTGATTCCACAGATGCATGAACAGAATGTATGGAAGATCTACCTTGTTGCTCTGACTAAGGCAGTACATAAAATAGATTTGTTCATTGTTGACATAATCTGGGGAATTTGTTGACTTCCTGTGATGTATGCATCCCATGAAGATCTTGGCCCAGATCTTGTAATCAGGCTTTAGATCTTTGAATCTGTTAGAAGCTTGACCAGCAGTCATAACTTCCTCATAAACCTCTTCCATGTCCACACGCCCAGCTGGCAAGTGGGAAACACCATCTGTTTCTTCATAACCTATCAACCTTCTTATCAGATCCTCTGTGATGATAATCTCTTTTCCCAGCACAGATGATAAAATGAACTTGGGATAAACAGATGAATGAATCCAGAATTCCTTCACAAGGAGAGGGTAAACTGGTCCAAACAGCCTATCAAAGTACTTAACCCATCCTTGAGCTCTAACAATGGAACGAAAATCAAACCCATTATCAGCCAGAGAATCAAACTCAACCATAGATTCACACAGGACTTCTAGTTTATCAACAGGTGTTAGAAGTGTTCTCTTGGGAGGAGAATATGGAGCAGCACCTAAGTTATCTGAAGTCACAGCAGCCATAGTAGATTGGAACTGAGCAGTTGTTGATGAAGAAGACGCCATTGAAGAATGCTTTTTCAAACACTTAGGTTTTGGGTTTTTATGCAGAGAGAATAAGAGATGAAAACGCATGTAAATTCTGAGAGTGAAAAGTGTGAAAGTGAATACAAAACAAGTATTTATACTAAACACTTAGGCACATCAAAAGTCAGAAAAACGCACGTTTGAGCAAGCATTAAATGAAGAGAATAAAATCATTTCAAACATTAAATGCTTCTGACAATTTGGGGGGAAAACCAAGATTCTTACTATTCAAATTTCACCTCAAACGTCTCTTCAGTTATGTACACGCCACCTCTTCAGATTTTGTGTGACACGTGTTTACTTGCATGCTGTTCTGAATTCTCTCAAGAAATGAAATGTTAGCCAACGTTCAGATCTTCTAAAGATGGTTAGTTCAGAGTTTCACATCAGAAAAGTTAATCAGAATAAAATAAATAAACAGAAGAAATACTTCAGAGTATTTAAGCATTTTTACATCTGCAACAATTTGCTTCTGAGAAATATCATTCTGGACAAAAATCCATACCAATATTTTTCAGAATAAAATTGAATCTATCTTCAACAAGGGGTTTTGTAAAAATATCTGCCCATTGATGATCTGTATCAACAAAGGCTAAATTTATGATTCCCTTCTGAACATAGTCTCTGATGAAATGATGCTTAATTTCTATATGTTTTGCCTTAGAATGTAAAATGGGATTCTTGGACAAACATATAGCAGAAGTATTATCACAAAAGATAGAAATGTTACTCTCAAAAATTTGATAATCTTCTATTTGACTTTTCATCCAGAGCATCTGCGTGCTACATCCAGCAGCAGCAATATATTCAGCCTCTGTGGTTGAAAGTGCAATTGTGGGTTGCTTCTTGCTGTACTAGGAGATTAGATTTCTTCCTAGAAATTGACAACTTCCAGAAGTACTTTTTCTTTCCACTCTGTCTCCAGCATAGTCAGCATCACAGAATCCAACTAATTTGAAATCATCAGATTTTCTGTAACACAAACCCACATTAGAAGTACCTTTCAGATACCTTAGAATCCTCTTGACAGCTGTCAAGTGTGATTCTCTAGGATCTGATTGGAATCTAGCACACAGACAAACACTGAACAATATGTCAGGTCTAGAAGCAGTAAGATAAATAAGAGAGCCAATCATACCTCTGTAGAGCTTCTGGTCTACTTTCTTACTTACCTCTTCTTTGCCAAGTGAGCTAGTGGGATGCATTGGAGTCTTTGCCAGCTTGCTGTCAGACATGTTGAATTTCTTCAGAAGTTCTTTAACATACTTTGTCTGATGTATGTAGGTGCACTCTGGAGTTTGATTAACTTGGATTCCTAAAAAGAATCTGAGTTCTCCCATCATGCTCATTTCAAATTCTGCCTGCATACATGTAGCAAACTCCTTTCCAAGCATAATATTTGTTGATCCAAAAATAATATCATCTACATAAATTTGGCAAATTAGAAGATCTTTCTTTATTGTTTTACAGAATAGAGTTGTATCCACTTTGCCTCTGATGAAATTCTTCTCCAGAAGAAAATTACTCAATCTCTCATACCAAGCTCTGGGAGCTTGTTTTAATCCATATAGAGATTTCTTTAATTTGAAAACATGATCTGGAAATTTTTCATTTTCAAAACCAGGAGGTTGGTGGACATAAACTTCTTCTTCTATAATACCATTAAGAAAGGCACTTTTAACATCCATCTGATACAGAGTGATGTTATTTTGTGCAGCAAAGGAAATAAGAAGGCGTATAGATTCTAACCTTGCCACTGGAGCATATGTCTCAGTGTAATCAATACCTTCTTGCTGACTGTACCCTTGAGCAACCAGCCTTGCCTTATTCCTCTCAACTTCTCCTTTCTCATTTAGCTTATTTCTGAAGACCCATTTTGTACCAATAATATTGAATCCTTGAGGTCTTTGAACTAGATCCCATACATCATTTCTGCTGAATTGGTTTAGCTCTTCTTGCATGGCAATAATCCAATCATTGTCTTGCAGAGCTTCTTCTACAGAAGATGGTTCAATTTCTGACACTAGTCCAAATAGTGATGCTTCAGATGATCTTAGAAAGGATCTTGTTCTGATGGGGTCATCCTTCTTTCTAATAATGACATCCTCTGGATGAGAAGCTTTAATTCTGGATGATGATCCTCTGATAATTGACTCTCCAGAAATGTTTAGATTATTCATCTGAGAAGTTAAGGGAGTAGCATCTGGAGTTACTTCTGGTTCCTTTACTTGAAGTTTGTCTGCTTCTAGAACTTCAGAGTCAATAAAGACTACTTCCCTATCTGCAGAATTATCAACTTGCTTTGGCTTTTCAGAGCCAAGCTTATCATCAAATCTGACATGAATGGATTCTTCCACAATCTGTGTCTCAGTGTTGTATACTTTGTAGCCTTTAGAGCGTTCAGAATATCCAAGCATGAAACACTTCTGTGCTTTGGAATCAAACTTGCTCAGATTTTCCTTAGTGTTTAACATATAACAAATACATCCAAAAGGATGAAAATATGAAATGTTAGGCTTTTTGTTCTTCCACAATTCATAAGGAGTCTTTTTCAGAAGAGGTCTAACAGACACTATGTTCTGAATGTAGCATGCTGTATTGATTGCTTCTGCCCAAAAATGTTTTGCCAGATTTGTCTCATTGATCATGGTTCTGGCCATTTCTTGCAAAGTTCTGTTTTTCCTCTCTACAACCCCATTCTGTTGTGGAGTTCTAGGACAGGAAAAATCATGAGCAATGCCATTTTCAGAAAAATATTTTTCAAAATATTTATTTTCAAATTCACCACCATGATCACTTCTGACTTTTATAATTTTGAAATTCTTTTCATTCTGGACTTGCTTGCAGAAGTCAAAGAACACAGAATGTGACTCATCCTTGTGTTTTAAGAACTTTACCCATGTCCATCTGCTAAAGTCATCAACAATGACCAATCCATACTTCTTGCCTCTGATGGATGCAGTTTTCACTGGTCCAAACAGATCAATATGAAGTAGTTCTAGTGGTTTAGAAGTAGAAACAACATTTTTTGATTTGAAAGATGTTTTTGAAAACTTCCCTTTCTGGCATGCTTCACAAAGAGCATCTGAAGTGAACTTCAGATTAGGGAGTCCTCTGACAAGATTAAGTTTATTAATCTGAGATATACGTCTCATATTAATATGGCCCAATCTTCTGTGCCAGACCTATTGCTCTTCATTAACAGATAAGAGGCATTTAACATTTTGAACTTTAAGTTCTGAAAGATTTATTTTATAAATGTTGTTTTTCCTCTTACCACTAAATAGGATAGAGCCATCCTTCTGACTAATAGCTTTACAACATTTTTGATTAAAGGTAATATCATAACCATTGTCACTTAATTGACTTATGGACAATAAGTTATGCTTTAACCCTTCAATAAGTAAAACATTAGTAATAGAGGGAAGTTTACCATTTCCAATAGTGCCAGATCCAATGATCTTGCCCTTCTGGTTCCCTCCAAACTTCACGTCACCTCCAGATCTAAATTCCAGGCTTTGGAACATAGACTTTTCTCCTGTCATGTGTCGTGAGCATCCAGAGTCCAGGTACCATGATTGGTGTCCTGACCTTGCTGCTAAGAACATCTGCAACAGGAATTATTTTGTTTTTAGGTACCCAAATCTTCTTGGGTCCTTTGGGGTTAGTTGGTTTGTAGGTTTGTCTAAACTTCTGTTTTACAACATAATGTTTATTCTGACTTGCCTTGGGTTTAAACACATAAGTACTCTTCTCAGAGCTTGTGTGTTTAATGTCATTCAAGTGACCAAATTTGAGTTGAGAATATAGAGGTGTCTTCCTGATGAAAAGTTTGTCAACAGGTTTTGGATTGCTTCCAGATGAAGATTCATATCCAATGCCTCTTCTGTTGTTTCCACTAACACCATAGATCATGGAAGCCATCTTTCTTCTGTCTATGCTCTTAGTGAGAAATCTCTGAAAACTAGTGTCATATTTTTCTAAAATATTTTCACATGACTTAGTCTTAGATTCAGATTCTTGTTGAGTTATTTCAAAGTCATTTTTGATTTTCAAATTTATTTCTTTTTGCTCAACAAGTTCTGTTTTCAGAAGATCAATCTCAGATTCAAGATTGTTTTTCAGCTTCTTGTATTTGAGTTTGATGTTGTTATAACTTTTAAGAACTTCTGTTAAAACTTTAATGAGTTCTTCTTTGGTAAGTTTAGCCATTACCTCTTCTGCATCATCATCAGATTCAGATTCTGATTCATATCCTGAGGTACCTTCCTCTTGATCCTCTGTGCTGGCCATCAGTGCAACATTTGCATATTCTTCTTCTGATTCAGAAGATGATTCACATTCATCTGAGTCATCCCATGTTGCCATCAGAACCTTCTTCTTTTTGTTAAACTTCTTCTTGGGTTTTTCTTTCTGAAGTTTGGGGCAATCATTCTTGTAGTGCCCAGGTTCTTTGCACTCATAGCACACAACTTCTTTCTTAGCAGATCTTCTGTGACTAGAAGATTCCTTTCTGTTATCAGATCTTCTGAAGTTGTTGAACTTCTTTCCCTTGTGCTTCCAGAGTTTGTTAATCCTTCTGGACAGCATGGATAACTCATCTTCTTCTTCAGAAGAAGATTCTTCAGAGCTTTCTTGAATGACCTGCAAAGCTTTAGCGGTTTTGTTAGATTTTAATGCAACAGATTTACCTTTTTCTTTCTTCCGGGGTTCATCTTCCTCAAACTCAATCTCATGGCTCCTCAGTGAGCTAATGAGTTCTTCTAGAGAGATCTTGTTCAGATCTTTGGCCATCTTCAGGGCAGTCACCATTGGTCTCCATCTGATAGGCAGACTTCTGATGATTTTCTTTACATGATCTGACGTAGAATATCCCTTGTCCAGAACTTTCAGCCCAGCAGTGAGTATCTGAAATCTGGAGAACATGGCTTCAACAGATTCAGAGTCTTCCATTTTGAAAGCCTCATACTTCTGGATCAGAGTCAGAGCTTTTGTCTCCTTAACTTGAGAATTTCCCTCATGAGTCATTTTTAGGGATTCAAACATATCAAAAGCAGTCTCCCTGTTTGTAATTTTCTCATACTCTGTATGTGAAATAGCATTCAGTAATATAGTCCTGGCTTTGTGGTGATTTCTGAAGTCTTTCTTCTGAGCATCTGTCATGGATTTTCTGTCAATCTTTTTGCCATCCCCATCTTTGGGATGTACATATCCATCTATGACAAGATCCCATAGATCAGCATCATATCCTAGGAAAAAACTCTCAATTCTGTCTTTCCAGTAGTCAAATTTCTCCCCATCAAACATTGGGGGTTTGGTGCTGATCCTATCCCTCTCTTCATATTTATTGTTAATATTGGACATTGAATTATCAACCATGATAACAAATAAATATATATATCAAAGTATATCTCTCTGGATCTTTACTGACACTGTTAAGTGGTAGCACACTCAGAACCGGAGCTCTGATGCCAACTGAAGGTGAGATAATACTTAGAAGGGGGGGTTGAATAAGTATGAAAGATTAAGACTTGAAAAATAATCACACAATTATTTTTATCCTGGTTCGTTTAAACAACTACTCCAGTCCACCCTTCCTAGAGTGATTTGCCTTTCTCAACAAGGACTTAATCCACTATTAAATCAAACTGATTACAATAGTAACACCTAAGAACAACTGTTCTTAGTCTTCTCAAGAGCTACTGATTCCAACTGAATCCTCTTAAGGAATAACCTTTACAATCAATGTAAATTAAGTACAAGAGTCTTAATGCTTCTATAAAGCTTTTATCACAACAGTGATTTTTCTCTTAAGTTTAAGTACAATAAAATTCTAAGAATATGAAATAATGAGAGCTTAGAATAATATGATTTCTTTTCAGCAAATTGTGTAACTGAAGAATGTGGTGAAGTTCTCCTTTTATAGGCAGCTGATCCAAGGAAGCTGAGCGTTGAAAAGAGAGTCCCAAAAAGGTCTGAGCCTTTTTGTCTTCACATCAAGTGACCTTTCCTAGAAGTAGATGGCACAGAAAAATCCTTTTTGTCTGTGTAAGTGTGTCTAGCACAAATGAGGAAAGAGACGTTGAATAACTCCAACGGATATATTCTGAATATTTCTTCTTCAGTTTTCAGCAAGTTCTTCAGAGTCTGAATGGATCAGAGTCTTCTAATGAAATTCAGAACTTTGCTATATCAGAGACTTCTGCAGCAGGTGTGCTTTCAGCGTGTTGATCATCAGAGCATATTTGACACAGAACTTCAGTACTTGGCAGCGTTGGTACTTTCAGAAACTTCTGTAGACTAATGCTTTGAGAAACTCTTCAATCAATATTCTTCTACGCTTCAGATGCTTCAGATGCTTCAGCTTCATATGCTTCTGATTATCTTCAGATGCTTCTGACTTAGAATGTTCTGGAGCTTCTTGCTTCAGATCCTTCTGGAGACTACGCTCAGGATCTTCTGTAAGGAGCAATCAGATTCTTCTGTAAGATGCATCTGGCGCTTCAGAGTCAGGATAACTTCTTGTATCCAAAACAGATTTGCTTCTAGAGAGTTAATTTCAATTCAATCTGCAGTAAAACTCTCAAACAAATTTTAGAGTATATAATTCTTAAATATAAATTTCTTAACAGTTATCATCAAAACAAAGAGTTATTATTAAGAACCAATCTGTGTTCTAACAGGTACAAGCAGAACTGAAGGATGTTCAGAGACAGCTAGGGCAGTTCATGAAGGACAGCTAGGGCATTCACTCCTAAGTCATAGTCTCTAGTGCAATACGAACTACAAACATCCATAAAAACACTTCTTCCGTAAAAGACAAAAAAACAAATATCAAACCTCTCTTTACCCCGTGGGCCCTTAATTCAAAGAAAACGTTTTCAGAAAAAGAGTGTTGTTAACTCTCAGTTCTACCGCAAACGGTAACGCACGAGTCTCCGACGAGCAAGCTGCATACACCAAACTGCTGGAGCTGTTTGTTAACCCTACTCGAAAAAACAGATGAATCAAAATCCGTAAACCCGAACTACGTTCGCTCTGATTTCTCTGATGAGAATACGTAGGCACATGATGCGATATCTTGGCGAGCAACCTTCCCTTCACCCGTAGTTACTTGAACTACGTTCACTCTGATTTCTCTAATGAGAATACGTAGGCACAAGATGCGATATCTTGGCGAGCAACCTTCCCTTCACCCATAGTTAGCCAAACTAAGTTGACTCTGATTTCTTGTTCTCTGACGAGAATATGTAGGCATGAAGCGCGATGCTTTGCCGAGTCATTTTTTCTTTTCTTTTTCAGACCAGCCTTGATAGGTAGATAGTTAAACCAACCCGTCAGATAAACATAATAAGCGTGGATCCCGTTGAGTACAACGGACGTGAGGGGTGCTAATACCTTCCCCTTGCGTAACCGACTCCTGAACCCAGACATGGTTGCGATGACCTTGTCTTATACCTTTTCGTCAGGTTTTTCCGATCATTTCCTTTCCCTTTTTGTGGGATAAATAACGAAAGGTGGCGACTCTTCTGTTTTGCCGGCACCTTATTTTCGCAGTAGCGACAGTGTGCTATTTTGATTTTTAATGGTGGATTCTTGATCTAAGTAAAAAATAGTTCGATTTGATGTCCAATTTTCTTGATTTCGTGTTGCGTTGAGGTTGCTCCATCAGAGACTCGCCTGAGAACACGACCGGAGCCCTAGCGCCGGCGTCTGAGGCGACTTGTCTGTGTGGCTGGTTTGAATGGCTGACTTTGTTGCGTGGCACTGAGGTGGATTAGTGAAACGGTGCGTTTCACCCTCAGTTTTGTTTTGTTTGTTTGATTTTGAGACGTTTTAGATTGGGCCTTCTCATATTTGCTTTTCACACCACCTCTTTATGAGCCCAATGCGCGTATAACTTGTTTCCTATTCAATGGTTAATTACTGATGCACCCCTATTTGCTTGTTGTTTCATGTTTATTTTATTTTTGTGGTATTTTCAAGTTGATTTTATTTTTAATGATTTCAACCATTTTAAAAATTGGCAAAAATGATTTTCTGATTGTTTGACATCTTGACCTAATTTTCATATTTTTTATTTTATTTTTAAATTAATTTTCCTATTTTATTTGTATTTATTTTGTGAAGTGGTTTTACATGTTTGTCCTTGGTTAGGGTTTAGGTTCTTGATGCTTTATGGTTGCATATTTGATTCCATCTCTTGGTTTTGTTTTGACATGTGATGGGTGTTTGGATGCTGGTTTGGTGCTTTGGTGTAGAATTTTTGGTTGCTTCCTAATTGATTTTTAATAGTCATCGATCCATGCTCGATTCTTGTGATATGATTGCCTTTATGAGTTGATTTGATGATGCATTTATGAAATTCATGTTTGGATCTTTTGCATACTTTGTCTTGAGGGATATAACATGAGGTAGAGCCTCTTGTTGAATTTTGTTAGGCCATTTCTCTATTTTTGATTGATGTCTAATTGTGGCTTGGTTTTGGGTTGTATATGCATGGGGTTTGACCTAGTTTAAATCCATTTTTCCCACTTGTGCTTGAGTGAAGCTTGAGATGATTTATTGATGTGATAACATGTTGTCTTAACTTGGTTTGAGCTTTGGTTTCACTTTTATTTGATTATTTTTCAATTTATGGTTGAATTCTTAAGTTGATGGTGTGTTGAGCATGACATTTGTTTGTTCTTTTGACCTAGTCTTTTGGGCTTGTTCTCTTATGTGATCCTTTGATCTTCATGACTCTCATGTGACGTAATTGACTTGTGTGAAATTCTGACCTGCATGTCTTCATGTCCATTTCATGATCATTTGTCTCCTTTTACTTCTCATGACTATTTGTTCCTTTTAGAGTTGATGATTGAATGATGCTTACCTAGTTCTTGATGTATTCTTTGAACATGATGCTTAGTATTTCATACTTTATCTTTTGAATTTGATTTGAAATGTGCATGTATGCTACTCCATCCTATCTTCATACCCTAATCTCATATGTTTGATCATTTGAAGTGTGTTTTGTGTAACACCCCGTTTCCCAAAATTAAAATAAAACAATTAAATCAAGCAATTATCAGAGTTCTTCCCTAAAACGGAATGTCACTACCATCAAAAATTTCCATAAAACACTACTTTAAATAATTTTCAACAAAATGCAGCGGGAAAATTTGTCATATAAATATATACACAAGCATCATCTACATCAATTCAGCCATCCGCCCAAAATATACAAACATATACATATCCAAAGATTCAACAGAACATGATACGACACGGAGTCAAACAAAATCATCAGACAAATAAATAACTCCCAAAAGCCCTGTGTTACGTATCAGAGCATCCCTACGACTCGACTCGCCATAAACCAAGCTAGCTACACACCTGGATTGTCTGTACTTCCGAAGAAGCACAGATCACAACAACAACAAGGGGTTAGAAATCACGATCAAAAATATAACGGTAATAGTGTACATGAATAAAAGGCAGACAACACATAAACATCATTCATCATACATCAATCCGGACCTACTGTCCCACACCAATACATCACACAAACAATGCAACATATGCAACTCGACACAATGATATGCGGTACTGACTCAAACTCAGGATAGACCGCATACACTCCATCTGAGCAACGGTCTATCCCTACCATGCTCCTCCTAAGCCCATATAATCAATCTCAGGATAGATCGCATACACTCCATCCGAGCAACGATCTATCCCTACCAACGCTCCCCATTTGGAGCACGGGTGAATCACGTACGCCCCATCTGAGCAATGATTCAAATCCCGTCCACGCTCCCCATTTGGAGCACGGGTGAATCACGTACGCCCCATCTGAGAAATGATTCAAATCCCGTCCATGCTCCCCATTTGGAGCACAGGTGAATCACGTACGCCCCATCTGAGCAATGATTCAAATCCCGTCCACGCTCCCTATTTGGAGCACGGGTGAATCGCATATGCCTCATCTAAGCAACGATTCAATCCCGTCAACATGCTATGCACACACCAATGCACATAGCAAACACAAGCACACACGGTGCACACGATCCTACTGATCCATCATCATGCATCACATATATATTTATATGCATATATTCCACACATCACCACATACATGTGTCATATCATACACCAATCGAAATATTCTAATCAAACGAATAACACTGAAATTACATTCCAACACCACACATACACTCACCACGGCTCACCAACAATCTCGTAATCAATACATGACCAGCAAGGGTCCAACAACACAAGAAAAACCGAACAGAACAGCAGCAAAAATGCAAACTACTGTCGAGCTCGCTGGCATATTCGCCTGGCAAAGCCCCGCAGCGAATGCTCGCTGGAGCTCGCCCGGCGAAACCCCTGGCGAAGCCAGACAGTGGCTACTGGCAGCACTCGCTGCCCAGTTCGCCTGGCAAAGGCTCGCCCCCCCCCCCCCCCCTCATTCGCCCAGCGAATACTGGCGAATACTTGCGATTTCAGAAAAATCTCACTGTGCAGAAACAACAACTCTCTCTGAATTCGCCCGATTACGCGCAAACTAGCTTCTAACACAACTAACCAACATTCTACGACTTAACTACATAATCCACTCTCGATTTCACCCGATAAAACCTCAGTTCTACTCAATTTATCAATTTTGGCTTAAAAATGGTAAACTACCGAAAACCCCAAATCACCTAAACAAACACATGCAATGATTCAATCATACCAGCAGCAACTCATAATTCACAACATCATAACAATCAGTTCATCAACATCTATGGGGTTAGGGAAATCCCCTTCTACCTAGAATTCATGCAATATCGAATTTTAACCGATCCTTTCCCCCCTTGCCTCAAATGCAGTTTTGATCGAAGAAACTTCAAGAATCCACAACCTAGTTGTAACGCCCTAATTCTGAATTTCCCATTTCTGTTGAGTCTTTTGATTTATTTTGATTGGTTATTATTTTATTTGTTAAATTTGAATATTAATATGTTAAGTGTACGTATTATGTTATTTTATTATTCGGAGAGTTTTGGGAATTAATTAGAGGGTGTTTTAGATAATCCTTAATTAGTTGTTATTTGAGAGAAAGAATAGAATAGAAAGAGTATAAGTGGAAATAGAGAGAAAATAAAAGGGATAGAAAGAAATAGAAAGGAAAGAAGAGAAAAGAAGAGGAAGAGGGGAAAAACCTAGAACCATCAAGAATCAACTTCTAAGCTTCGATTAATCGGGTAAGGGTGTGAAACTTTATTATTCTTTCGATATGTGTGATTATGTATGTTTCTGTTGGTTTGATTTTGGATTGGGGAGATTTTGCTCATTTTCCATTTTTCGTTCGAATTTGATTTAATCGGTAGGAACCGAGTTTTAACGGTTAAAAATAAGAATAAGTGGTAAAGTTTAGTCGGGGAATGTTAAACTAAGTCGGTTGGAACTGGTTTGGTGAGAATCAGTTGATTTTGGAAGGATTGGGCGATTTTTACAGTTAAGGATTTCTGAGTTCACAGATTCGCTAGCATTCGCTAGGCGAATGAGAGCGAAGGTTCGCCAGGCGAATCCCAGGGAGTGGGTAGCGAACCAAGTCATTAGCCCAACTCTGTCTTCGCCAGTGAGTTCGCCAGGCGAAGGTGGCGACGAGAGGCTTCGCCAGGCGAGTATGGTAGCGAACACTTCCAGTAGCTGATGTCTGTCTTCGCCAGGCGATTGTGGTGGCGAGCATTCGCCAAATGCTTCGCCAGGCGAAGGTCGGTGAATGTGACAACATTTCTTTTATTTTTCCTGTGCTTTCCATCCAATTGTCGATTGTTGGTTTAATTATGTCTAATCCTTATCTGAATGGATAGTTTGTATGCGGTTGTAATATGATGTGTTGTGGGTAGCCGTAAGGCGTGAATCCTAGATTGTGAATCGTGGAGTGTGAAATGTGGCCGTTTGGCAATTTTGTGCATTTGTTTGAATTGAATGAAAATGCATGATGAAATTGATGTGAATGTGCACAATTGTATGAAATGGTACGATATATATATATATATATATATATATATATATATATATATATATATATATATATATATATATATATATATATATATGTATGTATTATGAATGCATGAGTATGTTTGTGAACGTGTATGCATTTCAAGAGTATGTTGGGTCATTTTGCATGTGAAGCTTCATGATTGCATTCTTGTGTGTCTGATCCTGCGTAGGATCTGCAGAAACCTCGTGTGCCCTTATGGGGTGTGAGCAATGGTTTATGTTTGATCCCTAAGAGGATCTGCAGAAACGATTGTGTGCCCTTATGGGGTGTGAGCGATGGTTTATATTTGATTCCATGGAGAATCTGCAGAACGATTGTGTGCCCTTGTGGGGTGTGAGCAATCAGATTGTGTGCCCGTGTGGGGTGTGAGCAATCCTGGAACATCGTGTGCCCATGTGGGGTGTGAGTGATGGGTGAACATCGTAGGCCCGGCGGGGAGTTACTTCGGTAAGGAGCGATGGTTCCATTTGGTTCTTCAATTGAACCTGCTGAATGAGTCGGTACCGTGTTTGCATCTGCATAGAGTCGTGAGTCGGTCTCTATGAGTTGCATTTATCATCTTTATATGATGCATTGGTGAAATAAACATGAATGTAGATGTTTATGTGAATTGGTGATGAAATGAACATAATCGTGTATGTGTATGTGATTTGTTGAAGTAAACATAAATGTAAATGTTTATGTGGAAGCATGATTGGTGAATATGCTTAGTTGTGTAGATATACATTGTGAGGTATGTGATGAATTGTGATGAGTTGCGGTGAGAAATATGTTATGTGTATTCTATGTTGGTGTATATAAATATATAATTATATGCATTGTTTGTTATGATAATGTTTCTCACCCTTTTGTTGTTTTATGATGCTCTATGAGGCATTGCAGAGTAGGTTTGCTGGAGGTCTTTTGTGAAGCGTGGCTTCATTCTTTTTGGTCGGTTGGCTATGATATGTAGCACCGGGTAGTTAGGAATTGTTTTGATTCTTTTGTGATACATCTGTGTATGTATCTGCTGGTGTATGTTTTGTAAACATGACTTATGACTTGAATTAAACTGTTGATATATATAATGTTTATATGAATGAAGTGATTCAATGTTTAGATGTTCCCGCTTTTATTCTAAATATTGATATGTGGGTTTTAAGGACTCAGTTCCTTCATGGTGATTTACCCTTTGTTGCATATCCTTATGAGTAGGTGTTGTATGTGTTTTAAATTTACTGGATAATGTGACGTGCCTCTTTTATACCATGTGTTAATTTATACTCTGATGAAAATTTTTATTAAGTACCTAAATGATTTAATTGTTTATTTGGGGGTATAGAAAGGGGGTGTTACATTAAGTGGTATCAGAGTCAGTGTTGAGTCAGTTGTGTCTGTCTTGTTGTTGTGTTGGTTGAATGGTTGTGTAACCTTGTTGTTATTTTTGGGAATCATCAGAATATGGTTGGTCGTAATGACAATGCTATGGTTGCAGCGTTGGAGGCTATGGCTAGGGCAGTGCAAGGTGCACCAATGCGAACGCTAATGATGAGTTTAGAAAGAATCAGTCGCCGGTATTCAAGGGGAGGTTTCATCCGGACGGTGCTCATATCTGGTTGAAGGAGATTGAGAGAATCTTTAGAGTTATGGGAGTATGCAGTTATGCATTGATTATCGGCAGTTGAATAAGGTGACAATTAAGAATAAGTATCCGCTTCCAAGAATCGATGATTTGATGGACCAATTAGTTGGAGCGCGTGTTTTTAGCAAGATTGATCTGAGATCGGGTTATCACCAGATTCAGGTTAAGGAGGAGGATATTCCAAAGACGGCTTTTAGGACACGGTATGGCCATTACGAATATTCTGTGATGCCATTTGGGGTTTCTAATGCGCCGGGTGTGTTTATGGAATACATGAATCGTATTTTTCATGAGCAGTTGGATCGTTTTAAGGTTGTGTTCATCGACGACATTTTGATTTACTCTAAGTCTCAAGAGGAGCATGAAGAGCATTTGAGGATTGTGTTACAAATTTTGAAAGAGAAGCAATTGTATGCTAAGTTGTCAAAGTGTGAATTTTTGTTGTCGGAAGTGAGTTTTCTCGGGCATATTATTTCCGGTAATGGTATTAGTGTGGATCCATCCAAGATTGATGCGGTAATGCAATGGGAGACTCCTAGATCGGTTACGGAGATTCGAAGCTTTTTGGGCTTGGCAGGTTATTATCAGAGGTTTATTGAAGGATTTTCGAAGATGGAACTTCCGTTAACGCAGTTGACTTGTAAGGGAAAGGCTTTTATTTGGGATGCTGATTGTGAAAAGAGTTTCATTGAGTTAAAAAGAAGATTGATAATAGCGCCAGTCTTGATTTTGCCAAATCCTGCGGAACCTTTTCTGGCTTATTGTGATGCTTCCTTGACAGGTTTGGGTGGTGTGTTGATGCAAGAGGGAAAAGTTGTGGCTTATGCTTCGAGACAATTGAGAGTGCATGAAAAGAATTACCCTACGCATGATTTGGAATTAGCGGTCGTGGTGTTTGTTTTGAAAATTTGGAGGCATTATCTTTATGGTGCAAGATTTGAAGTTTTTAGTGATCACAAGAGTTTGAAGTATTTATTTGATCAAAAGGAATTGAATATGAGGCAAAGGAGGTGGTTAGAGCTTTTGAAAGACTGTGATTTTGGTTTGAATTACCATCCGGGTAAGGCAAATGTGGTGGCCGATGCCTTAAGTCGGAAGTCGTTACACATGTCTACATTGATGATGAAAGAATGGGAACTTTTGGAGAACTTTAGAGATTTGAGTTTGGTTTGTGAAATTACGCCGAGAAGTGTGAGACTTGGTATGCTTCGTATTACGAATGATTTTCTTGCAACCGTATGTGAAAAGCAGAAGTTGGATCTGAAGTTCGTTGATTTGATGACAAATGAGAATGAGGATTTCAAGGTTGATGATTTTGGAGTTTTGAAATTTCGTGGTCGTATTTGTATTCCCGATGATATGGAGTTGAAAAGGATGATATTGGAGGAAGAACACCAGAGTAACTTAAGTATTCATCTGGGAGCGAATAAGATGTATCAAGATTTGAAGAAAATCTTTTGGTGGTCCGGATTGAAGAGAGATGTAGCTCAGTTTGTGTATGCATGTTTGACTTGTCAGAAGTCTAAGGTAGAACATCGGAAGCCTAGTGGATTGATGCAACCTTTGGATATTCCATAATGGAAATGGGATAGTATATCGATGGATTTTGTTACGGGATTTCCGAATACACAAAGAGGTCATAATGCTATTTGGGTGATTGTTGATAGGCTTACTAAATCTTCTCATTTCGTTCCGATTAATATTAGTTATCCTTTGGAGAAGTTAGCTGAGATTTATGTTCGTGTGGTTGTGAAGTTGCATGGAGTTCCTAAGAGTATTGTTTCGGATAGATATCCTAGATTTACTTCAAGGTTTTGGAAGAGTTTGCAAAAGGCTTTGGGTTCTAAGCTAAGATTGAGTTCGGCTTATCATCCATAAACAGATGGTCAAACCGAGAGGACGATTCATTCGTTGGAGGATTTATTGCGTGCTTGTGTACTAGAGCAAGGTGGTGCTTGGGATAGTTATTTAGCGTTGATTGAGTTCACCTACAATAACAGTTTTCACTCAAGTATTGGTATGGCGCCATTTGAGGCTTTGTATGGTCGGAGATGTCGAACACCTTTGAGTTGGCATGAAACTGGTGAGAAGTCGCTTGTTGGGCCGGAGATGGTACAACAAACGACGAAGAAGGTGAAGTTTATTCGGGAAAAGATGAGAGCTTCTCAGAGTAGGCAGAAACGTTATCATGACAAGAGAAGGAAAGATCTTGAGTTTCAAGAAGGCGACCATGTGTTCTTGAGAGTTACACCGGTTACGGGTGTGGGTCGTGCCTTGAAGTCGAAGAAGTTGACTTCTCGTTTTATTGGTCCGTATCAGATTATTGCACGAGTGGGTGTTGTGGCGTATCGTGTGGCGTTGCCTCCGAATCTTTCGAATTTGCATGATGTGTTCCATGTTTCGCAACTTCAGAACTATGTTCCGGATCCGTCACATGTTATTCCTATGGACGAGGTTGAAGTAAGAGATAACCTTACGGTTGAAGTTTTACCGATTAGGATTTTGGATCGTGAAATTAAAGAGCTAAGAGGCAAGGATATTGCGCTTGTGAAAGTAGCATGGGGAGGTGCTGCGGAAGGCAACATGACTTGGGAATTGGAGAGTAAGATGCGAGAGTCGCATCCGGAATTGTTTGGATCAGGTATTATTTTCGAGGACGAAAATTCCTAAAGTGGGGGAGAGTTGTAACGCCCCGATTCTGAATTTCCCATTTTTGTTGAGTCTTTTGATTTATTTTGATTGATTATTATTTTATTTGTGAAATTTGAATATTAATATGTTAAGTGTACATATTATGTTATTTTATTATTCGGAGAGTTTTGGGAATTAATTAGAGGGTGTTTTAGATAATCCTTAATTAGTTGTTATTTGAGAGATAGAATAGAATAGAAAGAGTATAAGTGGAAATAGAGAGAAAAGAAAAGGGATAGAAAGAAATAGAAAGGAAAGAAGAGAAAAGAGGAGGAAGAGGAGAAAAACCTAGAACCATCAAGAATCAACTTCTAAGCTTCGATTAATCGGGTAAGGGTGTGAAACTTTATTATTCTTTCGATGTGTGTGATTATGTATGTTTCTATTGGATTGATTTTGGATTGGGGAGAGTTTTGCTCATTTTCCATTTTTAGGTCGAATTTGATTTAATCGGTAGGAACCGAGTTTTAACGGTTAAAAATGAGAATAAGTGGTAAAGTTTAGTCGGGGAATGTTAAACTAAGGCGGTTGGAACTCGTTTGGTGAGAATCGGTTGATTTTGGAAGGATTGGGCAATTTTGACAGTTAGGGATTTCTGAGTTCGCAGATTCGCTAGCATTCGCTAGGCGAATGGGAGCGAAGGTTCGCCAGGCGAATCCTAGGGAGTGGGTAGCGAACCAAGTCAGTAGCCCAACTTTGTCTTCGCCAGTGAGTTCGCCAGGCGAAGGTGGCAGCGAGAGGCTTCGCCAGGCGAGTGTGGTAGCGAGTGGTAGCGAACACTTCCAGTAGCTGCTGTCTGTCTTTGCCAGCGAGTTCACCAGGCGAGTGTGGTGGCGAGCATTCGCCAAATGCTTCGCCAGGCGAAGGTCGGCGAATGTGACAACATTTCTTTTATTTTTCCTGTGCTTTCCATCCAATTGTCGATTGTTGGTTTAATTATGTTTAATCCTTATCTGAATGGATAGTTTGTGTGCGGTTGTGATGTAATGTGTTGTGGGTAGCCGTAAGGCGTGAATCCTAGATTGTGAATCGTGGAGTGTGAAATGTGGCCGTTTGGCAATTTTTTGCATTTGTTTTAATTGAATGAAAATGCATGATGAAATTAATGTGAATGTGCACAATTGTATGAAATGGTACGATATATATATATATATATATATATATATATATATATATATATATATATATATATATATATATATATATATATATATATATATATATATATATATATATATATATATATATATATATATATATATATATATATATATATATATATATATATATATATATATATATATATATATATATATATATATATATATATATATATATATATATATATATAGTTATATATGTATTATGAATGCATGAGTATGTTTGTGAACGTGTATGCATTTCAAGAGTATGTTGGGTCATTTTGCATGTGAAGCATCATGATTGCATTCTTGTGTGTCTGATCCTGCGTAGGATCTGCAGAAACCTCGTGTGCCCTTGTGAGGTGTGAGCGATGGTTTATTTTTGATCCCTATGAGGATCTGCAGAAACGATCGTGTGCCCTTGTGGGGTGTGAGCGATGGTTTATATTTGATTCTGTGGAGAATCTGCATAATGATTGTGTGCCCTTGTAGGGTGTGAGCAATCAGATTGTGTATCCGTGTGGGATGTGAGAAATCCTGAAACATTGTGTGCCCATGTGGGGTGTGAGCGATGGGTGAACATCGTAGGCCTGGCGGGGAGTTACTTCGGTAACGAGCGATGGTTCCATTTGGTTCTTCAATTGAACCTGCTGAATGAGTCGGTAACGCATTTGCATCTGCATAGAGTCGTGAGTCGATCTCTATGAGTTGCATTTATCATCTTTATATGATGCATTGGTGAAATAAACATGAATGTAGATGTTTATGTGAATTGGTGATGAAATGAACATAATTGTGTATGTGTATGTGAATTGTTGAAGTAAATATAAGTGTAAATGTTTATGTGGAAATGTTGTGAGTTGTGAAGCATGATTGGTGAATATGCTTAGTTGTGTAGATATACATTTTGAGGTATGTGATGAATTGTGATGAGTTGCGGTGATAAATATGTTATGTGTATTCTATGTTGGTGTATATAGATATATAACTATATGCATTGTTTGTTCTGATAATGTTTCTTACCCTTCTGCTATTTTATGATGCTCTATGAGGCATTGCAGAGTAGGTTTACTGGAGGTCTTTTGTGAAGCGTGGCTTCATTCATTTTGGTCGGTTGGCTTTGATATGTAGCACCGGGTATTTAGGAAATTTTTTAATGCTTTTGTGATACATTTGTGTATGTATCTGCTGGTGTATGTTTTGTAAACATGACTTATGACTTGAATTAAATTGTTGATGTATATAATGTTTATATGAATGAAGTGATTTAATGTTTAGATGTTTCCGCTCTTATTCTAAATATTGATATGTGGGTTTTAAGAACTCAGTTCCTTCGTGGTGATTTACCCTTTGTTGCATATCCTTATGAGCAGGTGTTGTATGTGTTTTGAATTTTCTGGATAATGTGACGTGCCTCTTTTATACCATATGTTAATTTATACTCTGAAGAAATTTTTTATTAAGTGCCTAAATGATTTAATTTTTTATTTGGGGGTATAGAAAAGGGGTGTTACACTAGCTTCCTCTTGCTTGATCGAGCTCTCACTCTCTTGATCGGGTTCTTCTCTTTTTCACATTTACCGTGTTCTTCTCCCTCTCCTGATCGTGTTTCTTTCTTCTTTCCTTTCCCAATATTCCATTATTGCCCTTAATCCCAAATTCTCCTTATAATCCAAATAATCCCAATTAATAAAATCCTCATTTTCTTTTAATCCAAAATTAATATAAAACTTCATAACATTAATAATAATAATAATAATAATAATAATAATAATAATAATATCAATATTAATATTAATATTAATTATCAATTATTATCATTATCAATTATATGATATTAATATTATGTTCCTTATTTTTCAACACTTCCACACAAAGCACGCTGATAAGTAAAAATATCACCGGAAAAACTCAAATAATTAAAATGGGCGTTACATTTTGCATGAGTTAACTGTTGTCAATTGTTTGGATATTGATGAGGTGTATGCTTGACACTCTTGTGCCCACTTTCTAACCTTTAAATTGAGTTGAACATGATATAATGTTGCTAATTCCCTACCTTATTTCCCATCTCATTTGATTTTATTTCCCTTTGCTTGATGATTGATAATACTTGTTGGACTTTAAGTCATTTGTGTGTGTTTTAGTACTTTGTCTTGCCAATTTATTTTGACTTGCAATCTTTGAGTATGGTTTTATATGTATGTATTCTTGTTTCATTTTGACATGATGTTGATGTGTGCTTTGTGTGATTGAGACTAATGCTTACTTGGTGTTGCTTCTTCTCTTTTATCTTATTCTTCTTTCTTCTCTTTTCTTTGTCTTGGGACTTGTTTAGAGTCTTGAATTTGTTTTCATTTGTGATTGATGAGTATAGTGTTTACTTGTGTTTGCTCACATGATCCCTTAGGATTCCTAGTCCCTCTGTTTAAGATGGGAGTAGGAGAGACATTAGGCTTTCAATCCTTAGCATGATAACATTTAGGTAGAATTCCCTTTCATCCTAACCTTAGGACCATCTTGTATGATAACATTAGGATTTTCAATTTCCCTATAGTGTTCATTTGTGCCTTCTCTTCTCATCTTGGACAACCTTAAGACACTTAATAAAGGATGATGGACATTGTGCGCCACGAGCCTTAAGTACATGGGAAATGATGAGTAAGAGGTTTCTCCTCACTTGTCTAGAGTGTTTAGTGTATGCCCTTTGGGAGATATGCGGCGCAAAGACAATGATGTCTTGGCGAGCAACCTTCCCCCCATCATCTGTAGTTTTCTGAACTATGTTGACTCTAACTTTCCCATTGCACGAGGGGATACGTAGGCATAGGGCGACGATATCCCGTCGAGTCTCCTTTTTCTTTTCCATCCCCCGTTTAGCAGTAGCTTTTAGATAACTCACCCTTTGATTAGATAATAAGCGTGGATCCCGTTGATTGCAACAAACGTGAGGGGTGATAATACCTTTCCCTCGTGTAATCGACTCCCGAGCCCAAGATTTGGTTAAGATGACCTTGTCTTTTCCCGTTCTTCAGGTTTTCTTCGATCATTTCCTTTCCCTCTCTTTTGGATAAATAACGTTCGGTGGCGACTCTTCTGTTTGTTTTCGTCGACCCTTTTTCGTAGTTGTGACAACTGGTGACTCTGATGGGGACCCTGGTTCCCTATGCGAGTCAATCCTTGCGCTTGTCTGTTTTATATTTTTGGGTGTGTATATTTGTGCATATGTATGTTGTATTTGTATGATTTTTGTATATTATTGCATTTGCATTTACTTTTTGCATTTTATTATTGTTATCATATTATATTGTTGTTGTGCTGTTGGATGGGTTGATCCATGAGAGATAAGCCCAATACCCAAGCTTGAGCATACACATAGGATTAGAGCAGAGAGTAGTGTGGACTTGTGTGGCATTTTGCCACGACAGAGTCTACACAAAATTCACGTCCATACGAGGTTTTCTTTGAAGACATCCTATCTTGTGCATCTTGGACAATTGAGGGGGTGTTGGATCTGAAAGCTGACGACACTAGAGATTGTTCATTGGGAAGTTAGTTGAGACCTCCTTGATTGACCATGATGCCAAACTAGAAATGGTGAACGCATCATTGTTTTTCGACCTGAGACTCTGTGATACTGGTGACCTGCATAAGATGTCGTACCTTTCAAGACTAGAACCTACCTGTGAGAGGGATAGGTTTTGCAGGAAACTTTAACCTCCAACCAACCCAGTTTTCTGGTTTTCTTGTCGAAGCAGACTTTTGACCTTGGGCGCTATGGTTTTTTGTCAGAGTTTCTGGGTTTTCTTATTGGAGTGAAACTTTGATCTAATCCAGTCAGCAACACAGTAGTTCTTGATACCTTGATCCCAGTCTGCATTTGCATTTTCATTTTGCATGTTAACATTTGCATGTGTGTGTGTTCTCAGGTTCTTGTCTTCCCTTTGATTCTAGTAATCTTATATGCTGTCAATATGGAGCCTGAGTTGAAGAAGACCATCATCTACAAGTTTCCATTGCCGAAGTTAGGACCTTTATTTGGTCTGATTCCCATGGCAGATCCTGGCGTTCTTAAAGATTTCAGAAAAGATCATGGGATAATTCTAAGCCTGGTCTGCAAAGTTACAAACTACGAGTAAGGGGTTATCCACGCTTTGTTACAGTTTTATGACCCTCCATTATGCTGCTTCACCTTTCCAGATTATGTCCTAGTGCCTACTTTAGAGGAGTTCGCTTTCATTTTTGGAGTTTCGGTCCAAGATGAAATGCCATTATATCATACAGAAGAAGAGCCCGACCTGGAGAAATTTGCCAATACTCTTTATTTGAGCAAGTCTGACTTGGTGGATAATGTGGTTCGCAGAAATGGAATTTTCGGCTTCACTCTATCTTACTTGGTGGGTAAAGCTCAGAAATATGCGAAAGAAGGTTGTTGGGTGGTTTTCAGCGCTGTTCTGGCTATGTGCATATATGGAATTACTTTGTTTCCCAATATACCAGATTTCATTGATATGGATGTTTTCGGCATTTTTCTTTCAAAAAATCATGTACCCACTCTTCTCGGAGACTTATACCGCTCAGTGCACTATAAGAATGAAAAGAGGAGAGGGAAGATTGTTTCTTGTTGTACACCGCTTTTCCACAAGTGGTTCATAGATCACCTTCCTCGTGTTGGAGCTTTTTTCGATACCAGGGTTACATCTGAATGATCGAAGAGGCTTATGGGTTTGGGAGCTAAAGATATTGTTTGGTTTAATCGAGATCTGCTCGGCATAGAGATCATCTTTAGTTGTAGAAGCTTTTCCAATGTACCCCTGATAGGAAGAAAAAGGGGGAATTAATTACAACCCTTCTCTTGTTGTTAGACAATTTGGATACGCTTTGAGAGGACCCCCGAAGGAGGAGGAAATGCAGGAATCTCTGTACTTCATAGTCGTGGCTGACTATGATATTCTGGAAAGAATAGAAGAAGCATGGAGAAGATTTCATAATAAAGGAAAACTTTCTTTGGGCAAAGGTGATTGCAGAGCTTATGACCCTTACTTGAAGTGGGTTCAAATGTCGAAGAAATGTATAGTGTTACATCAAAAAAAATATGTTAAAGAGATTCAGGATGGATGATTTAAATCCTGAATCTTTGCCTGTCGAACCAAATTTGAAGTTGGAGAAGCATGGAGAAGAAGACAAAGTTGATGCAACTCTGTTCAAAAAAATTGCCAGAACTCTGAGATATGTGTGCATCAGTCAATCTGATATAGTTTTCTCAGTCGGATTAGTTAGTATATACATGAGTGAACCAAGGGTGTCACACATGAAGGGTGCAAGAAGAATTCTGAGATACTTAAAAGGATCGATAAACTATGAAATTCTATTTCAACGAGCTCTGAAAATAAAGAAGTTATGGTTAGTTCTTATTCAGATGTTGATTGGTGTGGAGATAAGGAAGATCGAAAAAGCATAGTGGGTTATTTCTTTCAAGTATTTGGTGCCCCAATCTCATGGTGCTCAAGAAAGCAACTTGTGGTGTCATTGTCATCGTGTGAGGCTGAATATATAATAGGATCATATTTTGCGTGTCAAGTCATTTGGATCAGATATGTGCTTGAAGAAATGGAGGTCGAAGTGAAGAAACCTCTAGTGCTGCAGATCGACAACAAGTCAGCCATAAATCTTGCGAAGAATCTAGTTTTGCATTTGAGGAGTAAGCACATCAAAGCTAGATTTCACTTCTTAAGAGAGAAGGTAAATCAAGGTGAACTTGAAGTAAGACATTGTTCAAGTGAAGCACAGTTGACCGACATTTTCACCAAAGAATTGAAGATCGACAAATTTCTGAATTTGAAAAAGAAATTAAGACTAGTTTAAATCGACTATAATTAGCGTATATTCGACAACTTGGATTACAGAGGAGTATGTTATGATATAATTCAAGTTGTGTGGCCCAAACACAAAGCTAATTAGGTTTAAAATTTATTACTTTATTTGTTATATTTATTACTTAATAGACAAATCACTCATGTATATATAAATATATACTTTGTAATCAGACTAACAATTTTTTTGAAATAAAATATTCTTAAATTGATATTCACTAGCTCCTCGTTAAAACATTATAAAGTAAATCACCAATATTAGCAGCTAGATGGTCAAATTTCTAAATTTTTTTTAGAATAACCAACTTTTTCAAATTAAATACCAAACAAAATAATAAATGAAATTATTTCCCAAAGTAACTACGTTTCAACCTTGGGTCGCCAAATGAAATGGCGAATGGGTGTAAAAAGCAAAGAATTCGCCATTTGGACCGGCGAAAGCACATCACTTTCCAACATATTCGCCAATCCATTTGGCGAATCAATGCACTTGTTTTTTTTTTCTTTTTTCTTTTTGTTTTTAATTTTTTTTTGTTTATATTGATTTAAAACATAATAAATATAAAATAATAAAAATGATATATTTGTTTAATTTTTAAAACATAATAAATATATAATAAATATAAAATAAGAAAAATGATATATTTATTTAATTTTTAAAATATAATAAATATATAATAAATATAAAATAATAAAGATGATATATTTGTTTAATTTTTAAAACATAATAAACATAATAAAATAATAAAAATGATATATTTGTTTAATTTTGGTATTTGTTGAAAACAAGTATATAAATTTTGTAAGGGTATTTAAGGAATATCATATGACGTACGTAGTATTTTATTTTTCTATAAATATGACTGCACACACATAAATTTTTTCACAACAATTTATACCAAAAGACTAAGGTCTTAATAATTTTGAGTAGAGTATAGAATGTCTGCATTTCTAAATCAACGTTCTTCGTTATCGTCATCATCATCGGAGGAACCGTTTCCAACATTTCCTCTAATGAAAAGAAATGACCTAGTTTATTTTTCAGCAACAAAGCCTCTGATGAAGGTGCTCCTGTGGAATACGCATACGTTGGAGCATTTGCATAGGGAACTGAACCACTAGCTAGAAGGAGATATTGTTGCAGGTGAAAAGATTAGGAAAATTGAGAGGTTGGTCGAGGAGGCAGGGAGAAACGGAGTTACTCGTGAATGGGGAAAAGTTAAAAATGATGTTGGTGTCCTTGTGATGATGTTAACACCCAAGAAGATAACGTTGATGATTGTGATATCGTAGACACCTTGATGCATTATTCTGTTTTATGTCATTTTGTTGTTATTTTCGGAATGTTGTTATAATATTAAGTTGTGTTTGTTTAATTTATGTTGTTTTCTAATTGTAATTGGTTAAGTATGCTTTAAATGGAATGAAATTTGCCATTGATTTAAAGGGACACAGTTACATATGACATTATGATCTTGTACATGATCCTACGTTAGGATATTTTGTATGATTGTCTCTTGGTTACCGATACGAACTACATAATCTAACCATCTTGTTTGCGGTATCCATCTCCGTTTGAATGTGCATGTTGTTAGGGCGACCCTTTTTCTTTCTTCGCATCAAATCATTATGCCAGATAATTCTGCCTTCGTATTGAGGCTAATAGTCCTCCTTTGCCACCACCTGAAAGCTACATGTGTAGACATTGCATAGACTTATCACTTGATGAACTGCAGAAAGAAGGTTGGTTGGGTCCTGCCATGTCATTCGAACATGTTGCTATAACATGAGAGCAAGGCATACGAAATGCCTGAAACTTTTCACAATCACACCAGTTCCTATCCAGTTCATCCCGGTAACATCCCCTAGGCCTTCCTTCGTTGTGATCAGTTGACTCAGCAACACTGAACCAACCTTTGTTACGGTCAAATGTTGTGACCGCATGTGTGTTGGCTTTGGCAGCTTCGTCTTTCATGAATGTTGTTGAACTATTACTATACAGCTTGTAACACCCCCTTCTATACCCCCAAATAAACAATTAAATCACATAAGCACAATAATAAATTTCATCAGAGTAAATTAAAATATGGTATAAAGGAAGTATGCCACATCATTCACCAAAATAACATACAACACTTGCCCAATAAAAGACATGCAACAGTGGGGTAGTTCAACAGAGGAACTTAGTCCTACACCCACATCTTCTATATCTAGAATTTAAAACGGAAGATTAAAACATTGAATTACTTAAGACATGTTATCATTTAGATACATAATTCAGTTTGGTTCACAATATCATTCATGTTTACAAAATATTACCATCAGATACATACACAAATGTATCCCAAAAGAATACTATACAATCCTAACTACCCGGTGCTACATATCAGAGCATAACTGACGAAAAGGATGAAGCTAAACTTCACAAAAGACCTCCAGCAACCTAATCTGCAATGCCTCATAGAGCATTATGAAACAGCAGAAGGGTGAGAAATATTATCATAATAGTCAAAGCACATAATTATATATATACATTTCACATTTCTCACCACAATTCATTCCAATCATTATATACATCACAACATAAGTGTAACAAACATGGATAATCACCAAACACATTTCATCATGCATACATCCATAATTCTCAATTCAATACTTCACATAAATGTAAACTTTCATACAACAATACACATTAATCATGTGACTCAATGCAACTCATGCCATGTGGTACCAACACTTGTTATCATTTTTTTTCAGTTTTTACACTTAAACCGGGTCCACCCTTCTAGACCGATAACAACAAAAGCCCGTTCCCTAAGCTTTCAAACCCACCCTTCTAGGTTTGGGACAAGTCACTAGTCTCCACGAAACTAGCAAACATTGCCTCTTGACTAAATGATGCATATGCAATCAACCACCAAATGCACTTAAGACCATCTCACATCTTAATCCCATGCATTCACATAATTCATCACACAAGAATTGTAACATGATTGCACACACAACATATTCATATATCACCAATACATTTATCAAGCAATGCACACATATTCACAATATGTTCCCATGTCTTCCATTCATACAATCTCATACAAACAATATGTATTCATAACCAAGTGCACAATCTAGGATTCACGCCATACGGCTACCCACAACATATTTTTCACAGTATACAATTACTCATTTCCACCAAGGATTGAACACAATCGATCAAAGAAATCAACATGGAATGGAATAACAAGAAAACAAAATGTTGTCACGCTCGCTGGTTTGCTCGCCTAGCGAGTGCTCGCTATCAGTTCGCCTAGCGAACCAGCTCGCGAAGGCAAACAGAAGCTACTGACTTTGCTCGCCACCTACATCGCTGCAGCGAGTCCCTAGAGAATCCTTCGCCACCACACTCGCTACCAGCAAACCAGATCAAATGCATTCTGCCCAAGTCTGGGACCTCTCGCTAACTATTCGCTCAGCGAGTTGCTAGCGAATGTTCGCGACCTGTTCGCCTAGCAAAGGTGCTAGCGAATGTCTGCGAACTCAAAAAATTCCCACTGTCATCAAGTCCTCAACTCTTCACAAAACCTATCGATTCTCACCAAACTAGTCCCATAGTCTTAGTATAACCTCCCTCGACTAAATTATATCACTTATTTTCAGTTTCTACCATTAAAACTCAGTTTCTATCGATTAAATCCAATTTGCCCTAAAATGGAAGTTGTAGAAAAACAACCAACAATCTAACCCAAGCATACGTAATCATAGACATTGACAATATAATGATATTTCACACCCTTACCTCGATTAATTGATGCTTGAGAGTTGTTCTTGAGCTTTTCCAACTTTTTCTTTTTCTCCTTCTCTTTCTCCTTCTTTCTCTATTTTTTTCTCTTATGTTTCTATCTTTTTCCTTTCTCTCCACTTTTCCTTTATAAGTATTTCCCTTCTAATTCTCTCCAACATCTATTAATTCATTTAATTAATCATACATTAATCAAGCAATCCTCTTAACTCATTTAATTAATGTAAATAATTAATTACTGAAAATTGGGCTGTTACAACTCTCCCCCACTTTAGGAATTTTCGTCCTCGAAAATGTTACCTGATTCGAACAACTCTGGATAAGACTCCCTCATCTGACTCTCCAGTTCCCAAGTCACACTTCCACCAGTCGGTCCTCCCCAAGCGACCTTCACCAAAGCAATCTCTTTGCCTCGAAGTTGCTTCAACTTTCGATCCTCTATCCGCATAGGTGATGTCTCCACTGTCAGGTTATCCCTCACCTGCACATCATCTATTTGGACTACATGAGACGGATCCGCAATGTATTTTCTCAACTGAGATACATGGTGTTGCACCCTAAAATTTTCTCAACCTTATTCACTTGGTTTATGTTTCAATATCATTAGCATTTGCATATAGAGTCATGTACATAGCCTAACCATCTGCATAGCATAAGCATAGCAAGTCATCCAACAGGGGACCAATCATTATTCTCATCTCTATGAGCCTATCAAGAGGTTATTATTCTAATTCAATCCCATTCAGGTCATCAGAAAGAATTTGGAAGCTATCAAGTCAATGGATCAAGCAGTTCATCTATCTCCTAACTGAGGGTATCTGGGGATCAACAAGTAAGTTGTGAGCTGTGAATGGAGCATGGAGAGTATCTGGGCATCATGGGAGACATAGAAAGTCATTTGGAGAAGGAGGCAAGTCATTGGTGTGATCACAAGTATTGCAGTTGAAGGCAGCCAACTAGGGTTTCATTTGGGGTCAACTCTAGGTCAACTGACTGATTGAAAGACATTAAGGGCTATTGGAAAGATGTGGGGTTCATAATTTGACATATAAAGAAGGATATGGTGATATGCTAAGAAGAAATCAAGAGAAATCAAGGAGAAGAGGAGTTTCTAAATTAGGGTTTCTATGTAAAATCCCCTAGTTTAAGTCAAATTTCCAAGCAAGATAAGTCAAAATGCAAGCTCCAAATGGATCCTTGGTCAACATGAAACTTGTAGAGGATCTCAAGACCTTTAATTTTAGTGGTGGAAGACATCAAGGAGATTTATAGAACTCAAGTTATGGTCCTTGCAAGTTACAGGTCATCTGAGGTATCTGAAATTTTGTCTGTAAAAGTGACTTGACTTCCAAGCTATTTTTACCCCTCAAGGAGATTTCAAATGAATTTCTGGTAAACCTAAGAGTTGTTCCTCATTGTCTTAGCTTTCTAGAATGGTATAGTATGCCTTCATATGATTTGTGGAACTCTACTTATGGTCTTGGCAAGCAAAGGGTATTTTGGTCATCTGAGAATTACAGGTCATTCCAAGCCTATGCCCAAAACTCATACAAGGAAGCTTCAAATGGAAAACTTCACAACATCAAAGTTTCTAAAAATATCATTTTAAGTCTAGAAAGGTGACCATGAAAGATTGGAAAGATTCATAGCACAAGGTTTCAAAATTGGTGGATTTAATGAATAAAAATGACCTAAAAAATGAGATTTTTCATATTTGGGCCAAATGAGGTGAAATTATAGGTCATTTTGAATGGAAAAATCATTTTGAGAACATTGGCTAAAGTATAATTTTGAGCTTGGTTCAAGTTTTGAAAGTTATTCAAGGTTACTTGTAATGAAAGTTACATAATCCAAAATGTAAGGAAAGTGTGCATGGGAAGCTTCTCCAAAGTTCTAGGAGGTTCTAATGTCATGTATATATTGAATTGAGAGGGTTCATGCCATGGTTGGTGCTTCATATTGTTCATAAACACAAGTTCCACACACTTTTTCCAATTTGCAAAATCAAATCAAACTCTCTCAAATTCTCATCAATTTTCACCATTCTTGATTTGGTATTCATCATCATCATCCAAGGATCATAATTCACACAATCATTTGGTAGATTGAAGGAGGATTCGAGCTGTGCAAGTTCACTATTCAAAGTGCAAGAACTTTGGAATTGGGAGATTCAAAGCCTTGGAGCACCATTGGTTGCATACAGAACTCATCATCAAGTTCTTGGATCATTTTCCACTCACTTCAAGCCTTGGATCAAGAGGATTTAGCATCTGTTTTCATCAATTGCACCAGGTATGTTTCTCATTCGAATTGGCTGTTTAGGTTAGAATTGCTAGGTTTTGATAGCATAGAAAGGTTAAGTTAGGATAGATGACTGAGTTTGGTGAGTTTGGGGAGCTTTCATGGAGTTTGCCATAGGTGTACCAAATCTGTTAGGGTTTGTATCTCTTGGAATCTTGCACGAAAATCTTGGTTGAATAGCATGTTGTGATCAGCGTGAGGCATAGATGATGTTAGGGTAGAATTGAGCGAGCTTTGGAGAAGGTGATGACAGGTATTAATGGTGGATCAGGACTGTTATTCTCTTCGAGTTGGTTTATTGAGTGAGTTTTAGGATGAACTATTGGCATGGCTGTGTAGAGGGAAGTTTGCAGAGTAACTTTGCTCTTGGAGTCGAGGGGATTCATGGTGAAATGAGAGAGAACAGAACGATGGAAGATGCTTGCATGGCTAGGGTTTTCAGGGTTTAGGGTTGGCTGGAGGTTGAAGAAGGACTGGGAGCCACACGATCCCCATTTTGACTTTGACTGGAATGTGAAATCAACGGCCACGATTAAAGCAGAAAACGGAGGGAAATTTCAAACAATGAAACGCACCGTTTCATTTATTCTGGCTGACTGGGCTTTAGATTCGATTGCTTTTCACACCCCCGTTCTCAAGCCCAATACCTAATGAACTATAATTGTTGCTACTCACACCGTTTTTCCTTTTTTAATTTTTGTTTATTTTCTGATGCTTTTTGGGCCTCGCGCATATGTGATATTAACACCCCCACTGCCTGGCCCGTTTCCTTGTTTTAACTAATTTCCATTACTTGCTGCACCCTCCATCTCATTAATTCATTTTATTTTCATTCATAAAAACATTAAATCTTTCAAAAATCATAACAAATCATAAAATGCTTATTTTTCATTGGTTCTTTTTACATGCTTTTCATAATTTTGTCAAGAAAATTGTCATACAAAAAAATTAATAGTTCATTTCATTTTTATATTTTTGGTATATTTTTCTTTTAATTAGGTGTAAATAATATTTTGTTTAGTACATGAATTTGGTGATTTTAGTTTGATTAGTTGCTTTAATATTTTTCATCCATTCTTTCTAGGTTGATTAGTAGATGATGTTAGCTTGTATATGCAATTTAGTTCATATTTTTAGGACTTAATTTTAGGTGTTTAGTTTAGGTGTGAATAACATGAACAAAATTAGGGTTTAAGTGACAACTTAGGAGAATTGAATCATTTCCCTTAGGATTTAGAGACTGAAAGTTTGGGATATGGGACTATAGGGACTATGGGTAGTTATTAGATCCCTTAGAAAATATCAGGATTCCCCTACTGCTATTATTACTGTCTGTATTTGTTTGACTGGTGTGGTGTGCCCCTCTGGGGATTATTGCTTGTTTGTGTGGGTATTGGGATTGCTTGGGGATTGGGAGAGCTGAAGACTTGTGATGATGAAGACCAACTTCCAGAGTTGAGGAGGAGATTCCTGCTAGCAGCTGTTGAGGAGACTAGGGTTTAGGAGCTAGGCAGAGCTCTAGATTAGAAAGCTTGTTTCTCAAACATGGAATGCTTTGTCTGCATCCATCCTTTCTCTATGATTCAAAGTCTCTTTCAAATATCCACCTCCTTCCTTTGGAAGGATCAGTGAATGTATTTGAAAGATAGAACTTTTGAGAGAAAATTGTCTATATAATGTTAACAGTTAATGAACCACCCTTGGTAGGTAATTGACTGTCTAACATTCATTCATTTCATCTTGTTGATTGATGTTCATCCTGGAGATTGAGACTGGAAGAAAAGCCATTGCAGATGGAAAATTGATGATCAAGACCTTGCTTAAAGGCTGTGGAGATAGATGCTTGCTGAAGCTTGTAGCTGATTGGAGATGACTTGAAGACAGATGTTGATGCGGAGCTGCTGTGGCTGTTTATTTTTTGCTGTATTTCATTTCTGATGTATTGATTGGTTTTCTGGACTGTATTGTTTGTTGTTTACCCTGTTGGGTTGAAAGTGAAGTCTGTTCACTTTTGCCTATTGTTTTCTAGGTTCGAGGTTGAGTGGGACTCCCTTGCCTCGCTTGTATTGTTGCATCCATGCATTTTATTGCTTTACTGTATATATCTGATATTGTTTCTGTTTCCGTCTATTCCCTTAGGATCTCTGTTTCTCTCTGTGCAAGAGAGGAGCATGATAGACATTAGGTCTTAACCCATGCATGATAACATTAGGTTAGTTTGATTCCCTTCGCAACCATAGGTTAGAGTTTTGTCTCTTCTTCCTCAAAACAAACAGAAAAACACAATAAATATTTCAAACACAATAAAAGACACTTCTTTCGTAAAAGAATGTGAACTCATCAAAACGTCATTTTTGTCCGCTTGGACTGTTAATCAGAAAACCCTTTTTCAGAAGGAATAAAAACAATCAAGACAGACTTGTGTCGTACGTGGCCCGAACTACGTTTGCTCTGATCTTTCACGCTGTACGAAAGTACGTAGGCATAGGATGCGATATCCTAGCGAGCAACCTTCCCCTCCTTTCCCGTAGGTAGGCGAACTACGTTGACTCTGATTTCTCGTTCCAGACGGGAATACGTAGGCATAAAGTGCGATACTTTGCCGAGTAATTTTATTTTCTTTTAACCCCCTGACCTGTAGAGTAGATAGAATAACAATCCATACCCGAAAACAAGCGTGGATCCTGTCGAGTACGACGGATGTGAGGGGTGCTAATACCTTCCCCTTGCGTAACCGACTCCCGAATCCAGGTTTTGGTTGCGATGACCATACCTTTCCCGTCTTTGCGGTAGGTTTACTCTGAGCGTTTCCTTTCCCTCCCGTGGGATAAATAACGCACGGTGGCGACTCTTCTGTTCAGCCGGCGCCGATTTTCGCAGTAGCGACAGCTGGCGACTCTGCTGGGGACCGCGATGGTTCCCTATACGAGTCTGCTGGGGATCCAACGTCCCCTGGCTGTTAAGGACTGCGATAGTTCTTATGCATTTGGGATCCAACGTCCCTTAAGAGAGTCAATCCTAGCGCTTGTTTTCCCGTCGAGGATTTTGTATGGATTTATATTTCTGACCTTTATTTTCAGCATTATATATATTGTTATTATTGCTGTATTGGGTTGTGATGGGTGGTTCTTTGAGTGAGAGATAAGCCGGACCTGGGCTTGAGTGCACCTAGAATTAGAGTAGAAAGTAGTGGGCGCGTGCCGGCTTTGCTTGCATTAGTGTCTCATGAAATCTACACTCGGACGAGGTTCTTCTGGTTGGCTTCTTTTTCTACCCTTTGGGTCGAAGGGGTTGTTGGTCAGCTGAATTGTCGACTCCGGGAACCGATCATTTGGAAGTTGGCTAAGTGAGGCCTCTTCAGGATTTGATGATGCCACTCCTTCTGGGAATCGTATCATCAACCCTGAAAGTCTGTGACGCCGACGACCGCATAGGATGTCATACCTTTGTCAGTTACTAGGACATCCACCTGTGAGAGGGTTTGGGGTTATGCAGGTAACTAGACCTTCAGACTACCGGTTTGTTTCTTGATCCGAGATCCTGGGTATTTATGGAGAGTTCTGAGGTCTGTCAGAGACCAGTTGGAGAGTTCTGAGGCCTGTCAGAGACCAGTTGGAGAGTTCTGAGGCCTGTCAGAGACCAGTTGGAGAGTTCTGAGGTTTGTCAGAGACCAATTGGAGAGTTCTGAGGTCTGTCAGAGACCAGTTGGAGATGTGATTTGAGGTCTACCAGATACCAGTTGGAGTTATGGTTTGAGGTCTGTCAGAGACCGTTGTTGGAGCTTTGTTTTATGTCTATCTGAGACCATGGTTTGAGGGCTTCTAAAGAGTCTATCTGAGACTTCTTGATATGGTTCAGGCTATTCAGCTACGACATTTGGTCCCTGTTGCATGTTACTTGCATTGCATTGTTTGCATACCCATTATCATTGCATCCCATTAACGTGTGTCTGTGCTGCAGGTGCATTTGCATATCCCCCGGTTCTAGTGCCCAGACTCCTGAGTATTGATTATGGCTGGTTTGAGGAAAACAGTTGCGTATAAGCTGCCTACACCTGATATTACTCCTTTGCTCGGTCTGATATCTCTTGCTGATGAGGAGGTTAGGAGAAGTTTCAGAATGAGTCATGGGAGATTACTGAGATTAGTCTGCAAGCCCACTGCTGATGAGATGAACGGGTTGTACACCTTGATGCAGTTCTATGACCCCGCATTGAGATGTTTTACGTTTGCTGACTTCATTCTAGGGCCTACCATTGAGGAGTATGTGGAGTTTACTGAGCTACCCGTGCAGAACCAGGTTCCCTTTATTCACTCTGCTGCTGAGCCCAAGTTGGAGGACTTAGCTAAAGCCTTATACATGGACGCTGCAGAACTGTTAGTGACTTCTTGGCTTGGGGTTTCAGGTTTCTCTCTGGATTTCTTGGTTGGCAAGGCTCAGGAGTATGCCAAGAGAGGATGTTGGGTGGTTTTCAATGCTATTTTGGCTCTATGCATTTATGGGATTGTGCTGTTTCCTAACTTGCCCAATTTCGTAGACTTGGACGCTTTCCATCTGTTTGCTGCCGGCAATCCAGTGCCAACGTTGATCGGAGACTTTTACCACTCCTTGCACTACAAGAATGAAAACAGAAGGGGAAAGGTGGTTTACTGCTATGCTCCTTTGTTGAATATGTGGTTCAAGAGCCACCTTCCCATGAAGGGATCTTTTGTGGAGAGTGCAACCACCGCTAGCTGGTCAGAGCGCCTGATGAGGCTATCTTCCGAAGACGTTGAGTGGTTTGATCGAGACCTGCTAGGGGCTGAGCTTATATTCAGTTGTTCTGGGTACCCTAATGTCCCGCTGATAGGAAGAAAAGGGTGTATCAACTACAACCCATCCTTGTTGGTCCATCAGTTCGGATATGCGCTGAAGAACCCGCCAAAGGAGGAAGAAGTACAGGAATCTCTGTACTTCACCGGAGACTTGAAGGGGGAGTTATTAGCCAAGCTGCAGCATGCCTGGACGCGTATTAACCGAAGAGGGAAGCCGTTGTTAGGGAAGAATGACTGTCAGGCTTACGCACCATACAGAGTTTGGATACAGGATAGAGCAAGTCAGTTGCGGATGCCATTTCCAGATGCACCAGCCCTTGTTCCCATTCCGGTAGCAGAGCCAACTACTGTTTCTAGGGAGGCCTACGAGCAAGTTGTGAAAGAAAAAGAAGCCTTGATGAAGATCAACGAAGGGTTAGAGCAGGAGCTAGCCCAGATACGCAGCGAGAAAAACAAGGCCGTGCATGCTTTCCAACAGCAGATTGAGCTAATGAACAGACTAGGGGCTGAGTTGACTGAGGAGAGGAAGAAGCGCGAACGTCCGGGGCAAGAGTTCAGAAGCTCCCATGACATGCTGGAATCCAAAAAGAAAGCACTTGACATCGCTCACCGGGAGATCTCTTCTTGCAATAAGACTTGGAATGCCACGCTCACCAACAATAAGAAGAGGGAAGATAAGTTGAAGCAGCAAATCTCCGACCTCGAAGAGCAGTTGAAGTCCAGCATCAAGAAGTGTGAAGAAGAAGTGATGACCCGGTATAGTCTCCAGAATGCACTAAACAAGGCCATCAAAGGTAGGGACGAAGCTGTGTCTCAAAAGCGTAAACTAGAGGATCGCTTCGGAGAAGGGGCATGGGAGGAAACTGCTGAAGACGTGCGACGTGTTCTCAAGAGAAGAAACCAACTTGTTAAAGGGCTACTTACCCAACCAAGTCATCCGGAGACCAAGAAGTTGCTAGAAGAGTACCAGACTTATGGGAGTGTTTGATCATTTCATATTCGCATAGTGCTGACCATCACCAGGATTGTTGGTTGAGGTCATGCCTTCTTATTGTACTCTCAGTGATATTGTATTCTGGGCTTATTGGTTTCTCTGCAATATATGAGGCTTTCTATGATTCAGCTCCGATCTTTGTATGTCTAGCTCTGTCACTGCACTGACACCTTCGCACTAGAATCGGGGAATGAATTTCCCTAACGCACAGACACACATTGCATTGCATTCACATTCATTTTGCATTGCAGGTACTGGTTCGAAACTGTATCTCATCTCCTACATCTTCCAGGTCCTCCAAGATTAGCGACCGAAGAATTCCCTGACATTCAACCAGAAGCAGCAGTAAGGAAGTCATGAGTCAGGATCAGACTGAGATGCAAGAGGTGCACAACAACATGATGCGGCTCATACAGGTAATGGAAGCCATGGCCAAGAGTCAGGAACAGTTGCAGAATATGGTGCAGCCTCTGATTGCACGGGCTAATGATAGTGCTGCCGATATTGCTCAGCAAGAGAATCAAGGTTTTCTCCCAGGCCGCATACACCAACTTGTGGGGATAGACATCAAGCAGGTTCAAGCAGAATTAACGGATGTTCGAGGCCAGCTGGGGCAGTTCACGAAAGATATGCAAGTGCTGCGCTCAAATCAAGAGACGCTAGAAGAAGAGAACTGCCGATTGAAAGCACAGGTAGGATTGATGGCTAAAATATTAAGGAACGTACTTAGAAGAGAAGGAGCGCAGATATCTGAAGACGCGGCGGGCTTGTCTGCTCCTCAGGGGTCTGAAGAACCGTTACCCACGCATGACAGGCGTAAGAGACCCCCTACACGATTCGAAGCTCAGGATTCTCCTCGTCAGCAGTCGCAATTGATTTTGCAGGATAACCCAAGGAGGTGTGGCAAGAGGATGAGGTCTTCTAACAGAGTATTTGATGAGATCCCTGTGGATTATGATCAGCTGGTGCAACTCTTGTTCCAACTTCAACTGGTTGATCCCCGCATTTTGGTTCCACTGACAGGGCAGCCGCCACCAGACTATGACTTGAACGCCCATTGTGCCTTCCACTCCGGCGCGCCGGGGCATAACATTGCAAACTGCAAAGCTTTTAAGCATAAGATTCAAGATTTGCTGGATGAGAAAATAGTTGAGTTTGTACCGGGGGGTATAAAAGTTTCAGGGACTGATATTCCCATTTCTCCGCCAGAGGTTGCAGACGAATCGAGGTATATCCCAGAGCCACTGGAAGCTAAGTCCCCATGTCCACAACAGTTGCCGATGCCAGGGTTGCACTTAAGGATGATAACGCGTGAGCCTAAGGAAACGTCCGAGCAAAGCCAGCAGCATACAAGATGCCAGTATACGGCTCAGCAAAGAATGCGGGGAAAGAAGCCACGGAGGGTGTTTGAAAAGCCTCCCTCAACGTACGCATATTTGTTACAGACACTACTAAGATTGAACTTGGTGGAGAAAAGAACTCTGGCGCCAATAACAGGCACTCTGCCGGATGGCTATGATGCAAGCAGGCACTGCGAATTCCACTCCGGGGCTCCCGGACATGAAATTGAAGGTTGCCACGCGTTCAAGTATAACGTCCAAGATTTAATCGACAGCAGGGTCATTAACTTCTCTGATAGGGTCCCCAAGGCGGTGCAAGGCCATAGACAAGCGAAACCGGGGTGATGAAAAAGTTTCCCAGGTTTGATCGGGCCGTTGAAAGAAGATCGAGACAGCAGTAGACTACCCCTGATAATGGTTTCTGCGGATGGTTGACTCGCCAATAAGTCAAAGTGCAGGAAGTCCAGTTCCGAGACGCCGACATGTTTCATGTTATCTTGTTCATGTCCTCGCATTTGTAGTTTCTTTTCTGTGTAATTGCAAATTTTCGCTCTTAAAACTTGTTGTTTTTTCAATTGATATTGATAAACGAAATGAATATGCATGTTTTGAATTGATCCATTCGTGTTCACTCTTTGTGTTTCTTTAATGCTTAATGCTTGTTTTAGCAGGAATCCGGGGAGGATGACGAAAACAGATGACGAATAATATTCCGATTGTATGCTTTTGGATAAAAAAAAAACTTGTTGATGAGATACAGTCATTGTTTCAATCCATAAACACCGGAGATATAAAGAAGATAATCCCTTGATAACCCCTTTGAGCCAGTAGTAGGAGTTTCTTTTTGAAAATGAAAAACCCTAAATCTTAACCCGGGGCAGGGTAGGTGTCAGTTAATTTGGCCAAGCATTCAAATCGCGAAAGGAGTGTCCGTTCGAGGATAAATCACACCCATATGGGTCGTGCCTAAAAAACCACAATGGTTAAGGTTCGCCGACCCAAGGGTGAAACAGGCACATTATTCCACAAAAAGTCAGACAAACCAGTGTCACACGACTCGTTCAAAAAAAACGAAAAGCGAAAAGAATCAGAAGCCCGCTAAGTCAAAACTTGAAAAAAATGACTTAAGCAAAAATAGGGGCATCCCGCTGGACTGGAAAATCAAAAGAATCTCAAAAGATACTCTGTCCAGGCAAAAGTTAGGGAATGAAAAAAAAAACGAAAAACGAAAAGGATTGCCAAAGAAAAGAAAAAAAAATCCTCGGAAAGGACAAAGTCGTGTGACGCTAGGCACCCAAAGACGAAGAGCAAATGACTGTCACTCGAAAAAATGTGTGGTATCCTGAACCATCACTCCTATCATTCCACCTCTAATAGGTGAACGCTGAAGTCAGATTAGCTGAACATAGGATTGGAGAACATCATAGAGAATGGGTGGGTTAAAATAAGCTTTGAGCCTTTACCTTTCCTTGTTAACCGTGAACCGGACCACGTTACAACCCGAAAAAGTCCTAATTGAAACAGGTTTTGGTCAAGAGCATATGTCGATAAAGATCGCATCGAAACTGACTCCTAAAAGGGTTCCTCTTACCAGCTTTCATATTGACATTTTGATAATTGATTCATTACATGTCACAAAGTTTTTCCAGTGAACAGACTTGGATTGTGAAACTATCATATGCATTGCGTTTAATATATCTTTTATGCAGAACAACTTGTGTTACTTGCGAGTAAGCGCATGCCGACAGGAAAGATTCCTACAGTGGAAGGTCTGATCAAGATAAAGTGCAGAATGCCCAAATGTTTCGTGAACTGGAGCAAGCTATACTGATTAATTCCGGTAGGGTCAGTCATCCTAGAATCAGTAAATCTGGGGCAGTCAGGTCAAGATTTGGCGAATCTCTCATAGCTATGGGCATTGCTCCACGAATCAGTCAATCAGGGGCAAAGGAATTAACAGACTAAGGTCACCCTAAGAGCACGAGAGCTACCTTTGACAGAGCACCTCTTCGAGGGTCAAAATTGTAGAAGCGGTTCATGTCTGGCCGTCAGGATACAAAGACTACAGGGTCCGTTCCAAAATTGTTGCAGATTCAGGGGCAAGCTATTTCAAGATGGAGTCCTGAATAGGATTTCCTTTCGAGAAGAAGTATGCAAGAACACAAACTGGGGCATGCTAGTATTCCCGAAGCAGAGTTCCGAGAAGGTGGGCTATCAAAAGATTGCAGTATGGACCAGGAATTCGTAACGAAAGATTTGATCCCCGCGCAGGTCGCGCTTCTGAGATAACAATGTTCCTCACCGAAGAATGATCGAATTTCCCAGCTAGTCGCAGCTTATCCAAAGGACATTCTCCAGCCAAGTCATTTATCCTCAGCAGAGTTTGGCGGATTCCTTATCTCAAGCAGAGTGGTTCAGCCGCAGAAGATTAATATTTGTGAGTTGTATTCAGGCAGTTTACCTTTCCCCGCAGGGTCATTTACTCTCCCCCAGCGGAGCCAGTTGATTTTTCCCAAGAGAATCAGTCCCGTCCCCAGCGGAATTCTCTTTGCAAGTGTTTTCATTCCTCTCAGTGGAACTCGAAGATTGAGACTCTCCCCGACAGAGTTGGTGTGAGTCCTGGCATTTATTTTTCCAGAATACCGCGTGACATCCGGTCACTCTCCAGCAGAAGTATAATCATACCGAGCGCATCTGCTAGTCTCCAGCAGAGTTACATTCCCAGCAGGATGTTACTTCGACGAGATGTTTGGTTTAAGTTCCCCAATTTCCCAACTGAGTCGGCTTCACTCTCCCAGCATTTATTTTGCTGGAATAATTCTCTAGCATCCGGCTATCCCCAGCGGAGTTGGCATTATCTTCAGCATTTATTTTGCTGAAGCGGTTCCTGTATCTCAGCAGTTCGAGTCTGCATTGGCATCGGCATATAGTGTCATACTTGCATCCACCAAATAAAAGCGTAGCATTTCCATGTTGAATGGAGCATTGCATCATTGTCAAACGCATGCATTTTGAAACATAAACCAGGTTGGCTAACCGTTTGTTTCAAGTATTGTTTCTTTTGCAAGTAGAGAGAGCTCTTGCTCAAATGAATTACCTAGACATTTAAGATCTCGACGTGAGACATTCAGCGAAAGTGTCAGCTTTGGCACTATTCCCCACACAGTTATCATGATGAAGTTTCTTTGTCTCCGAGCAGAGTTATTTACGAATTTCTCGTGTTTTCCCCGCCAGAGTGAGTAGGCAAAATTTCGCCTCATTCCCAAGCAGAGTTGTTTATCACCAAAGGGTTTCACGAATCAGAATTTCAAAGGCCACCGCCGGTTATCAGAACAGGCGTCCGGTAGTTTGGTTTCCAAATATCCCCAGTAGAGCCCGCTTCAAAATCGCTGTCACGGCAGTGCTAAGAAGTTTCGTGGCTTGGGACCAATAGAAGGAGGAGTCCTGACGTGGACAAGTTTCTTGACAGGTTTTCTTTGCGTTAGAGAAGAAGTGGGTCCTAACGTGGACAGGTTGATTTCCTCAGTTTGACGATATGTGCTAGTCCTAACGCGGACATGTTCGATTTTCCAGAATTGTTGTTATGTGGCGTCCTGACGTGGACATTTCTTCCAGTTTGACGATATGTGTTAGTCCTAACGTGGATGGATTTGATTTCTTGGTATTGATCGAAGGTGGAGTCCTGACGGGGACAAAGTTGATTATTCTTCGTGTTGGTGTCCTGACGTAGACCATTTATTTCCAGCAGATAGCTTTATTCGTAATGGTGAAAGGTGCGTCCTGACGTGGACAAGTTTGCAGTTCTTTGTGATGACAAGACGCGAGAGTCCTGACGTGGACAAATTTATCCTTCTTAGTGTTGTTGGCAAAGCATGAGTCCTGACGTGGACAAGTTTTATTTCTTCAACAAGTCGAAGACGCGCGAGTCCTGACGTGGACAAGTTATTCCTTACATGGAAAGAAGAATGATTCCTTACGTGGAAAAGTTTAGTCCTGACGTGGACAGATCAAAGTTTGATTCCTAACGTGGAAAGATTGAGTCCTTACGTGGACAAATCAAGATGTGAGTCCTGACGTGGACAAGTTTGATTCCTTACGTGGAAAGATTGAGTCCTTACGTGGAAAGATAAGATTGATTCCTAACGTGGAAAGTTTGTATTCCTAACGTGGAAAGATATGATTCCTTACGTGGAACGATGGAGATTCCTTACGTGGAAAGTTTGTATTCCTAACGTGGAAAGATATGATTCCTTACGTGGAACGATGGAGATTCCTTACGTGGAAAGATGATATTCCTTACATGGAGAGATTGGAGTCCTTACGTGGACAGATCAAGATTTATTCCTTACGTGGAAAGTTGTATTCCTAACGTGGAAAAGAGATTGATTCCTTACGTGGAAAGATTGATTCCTTACGTGGAACGATGGAGATTCCTTACGTGGAAAGATGATATTCCTTACGTGGAGAGATTGGAGTCCTTACGTGGACAGATCAAGATTTATTCCTTACGTGGAAAGTTGTATTCCTAACGTGGAAAAGAGATTGATTCCTTATGTGGAAAGATTGATTCATTACGTGGAAAGAGGTGATTCCTTACGTGGAAAGATGATATTCCTTATGTGGACATATCAGATTTATTCCTTACGTGGAAAGATCGAGTCCTTATGTGGACATATCAGATTTATTCCTTACGTGGAAAGATTGGAGTCCTTACGTGGACAGATAAAGAAGTGTTCCTTACGTGGAAAGATTGTGGTTTCCTTACGTGGAAAGATTGTGGTTTCCTTACGTGGAAAGATTGTGATTTCCTTACGTGGAAAAATGTGATTCCTTACGTGGAACGAAGTTGTTTCCTTACGTGGAAAGATTGAGTCCTTACGTGGACATATCAAGTCAGAGTCCTTACGTGGACAGATTGAGGTTGCATTCCTTACGTGGAAGAAAAGGTGTATTCCTTACGTGGACAAGTCAAGCAGATGGCATTCCTTACACGGAAAGAAGAGAGGTTTCCTTACGTGGAAAGATGTTATTCCTAACGTGGAAAAGTTTAGTCCTAACGGGGACAGATACAGACGAAGTCTTAGTCCTAACGTGGACGGTATTATTCCTTACGTGAATGGTGTTATTCCTAACGTGGAAGAGTTTAGTCCTAACGTGGACGATTTATTTCTGACGAGAAGGCAGACGAGCCATCCCCCAACAAAGCTGTCGAAGTTTTTTCGAGTTGACGACACAGGCGTCCTAACGTGGACAAAGTTTTAGTCTTGCAATGATGGGAGCTTTTCGGGCTGACGAAATAATCCCCAAGCAGTGGTGTAGTTCATTTCCGCGGTTGGCAAATTTCCGGGTTCTTAGTATTCAACTGTCTCGTATCGCGAATGTCTGAAGGCTCCGGGCTCTTCACCCAATCGGGTCCAAGTCGCTTGAATAGGGGCAGCTGTTGCACCCTAAAATTTGCTCAACCTTATTCACTTGGTTTATGTTTCAATATCATTAGCATTTGCATATAGAGTCATGTACATAGCCTAACCATCTGCATAGCATAAGCATAGCAAGTCATCCAACAGGGGACCAATCATTATTCTCATCTCTATGAGCCTATCAAGAGGTTATTATTCTAATTCAATCCCATTCAGGTCATCAGAAAGAATTTGGAAGCTATCAAGTCAATGGATCAAGCAGTTCATCTATCTCCTAACTGAGGGTATCTGGGGATCAACAAGTAAGTTGTGAGCTGTGAATGGAGCATGGAGAGTATCTGGGCATCATGGGAGACTTATAAAGTCATTTGGAGAAGGAGGCAAGTCATTGGTGTGATCACAAGTATTGCAGTTGAAGGCAGCCAACTAGGGTTTCATCTGGGGTCAACTCTAGGTCAACTCTAGGTCAACTGACTGATTGAAAGACATTAAGGGCTATTGGAAAGATGTGGGGTTCATCATTTGACATATAAAGAAGGATATGGTGATATGCTAAGAAGAAATCAATAGAAATCAAGGAGAAGAGGAGTTTCTAAAATAGGGTTTCTGTGTAAAATCCCCTAGTTTAAGTCAAATTTACAAGCAAGATAAGTCAAAATGAAAGCTCCAAATGGATCCTTGGTCAACATGAAACTTGTAGAGGATCTCAAGACCTTTAATTTTAGTGGTGGAAGACATAAAGGAGATTTATAGAACTCAAGTTATGGTCCTTGCAAGTTACAGGTCATCTGAGGTATCTGAAATTTTGTCTGTAAAAGTGACTTGACTTCCAAGCTATTTTTACCCCTCAAGGAGATTTCAAATGAATTTCTGGTAAACATAAGAGTTGTGCCTCATTGTCTTAGCTTTCTATAATGGTATAGTATGCCTTCATATGATTTGTGGAACTCTACTTATGGTCTTGGCAAGCAAAGGGTATTTTGGTCATCTGAGAATTACAGGTCATTCCAAGCCTATGCCCAAAACTCATACAAGGAAGCTTCAAATGGAAAACTTCACAACATCAAAGTTGCTCAAAATTCCATTTTAAGTCTAGAAAGGTGACCATGAAAGATTGGAAAGATTCATAGCACAAGGTTTCAAAATTGGTGGATTTAATGAATAAAAATGACCTAAAAAATGAGATTTTTCATATTTGGGCCAAATGAGGTGAAATTATAGGTCATTTTCAATGGAAAAATCATTTTGAGAACATTGGATAAAGTAGAATTTTGAGCTTGGTTCAAGTTTTGAAAGTTATTCAAGGTTACTTGTAATGAAAGTTACATAATCCAAAATGTAAGGAAAGTGTGCATGGGAAGCTTCTCCAAAGTTCTAGGAGGTTCTAATGTCATGTATATATTGAATTGAGAGGGTTCATGCCATGGTTGGTGCTTCATATTGTTCATAAACACAAGTTCCACACACTTTTTCCAATTTGCAAAATCAAATCAAACTCTCTCAAATTCTCATCAATTTTCACCATTCTTGATCTGGTATTCATCATCATCATCCAAGGATCATAATTCACACAATCATTTGGTAGATTGAAGGAGGATTCGAGATGTGCAAGTTCACCATTCAAAGTGCAAGAACTTTGGAATTGGGAGATTCAAAGCCTTGGAGCACCATTGGTTGCATACAGAACTCATCATCAAGTTCTTGGATCATTTTCCACTCACTTCAAGCCTTGGATCAAGAGGATTTAGCATCTGTTTTCATCAATTGCACCAGGTATGTTTCTCATTCGAATTGGCTGTTTAGGTTAGAATTGCTAGGTTTTGATAGCATAGAAAGGTTAAGCTAGGATAGATGACTGAGTTTGGTGAGTTTGGGGAGCTTTCATGGAGTTTGCCATAGGTGTACCAAATCTGTTAGGGTTTGTATCTCTTGGAATCTTGCACGAAAATCTTGGTTGAATAGCATGTTGTGATCAGCGTGAGGCATAGATGATGTTAGGGTAGAATTGAGCGAGCTTTGGAGAAGGTGATGACAGGTATTAATGGTGGATCAGGACTGTTATTCTCTTCGAGTTGGTTTATTGAGTGAGTTTTAGGATGAACTATTGGCATGGCTGTGTAGAGGGATGTTTGCAGAGTAACTTTGCTCTTGGAGTCGAGGGGATTCATGGTGAAATGAGAGAGAACAGAACGATGGAAGATGCTTGCATGGCTAGGGTTTTCAGGGTTTAGGGTTGGCTGGAGGTTGAAGAAGGACTGAGAGCCACACGATCCCCATTTTGACTTTGACTGGAATGTGAAATCAACGGCCACGATTAAAGCAGAAAACGGAGGGAAATTTCAAACAATGAAACGCACCGTTTCATTTATTCTGGCTGACTGGGCTTTAGATTCGATTGCTTTTCACACCCCCGTTCTCAAGCCCAATACCTAATGAACTATAATTGTTGCTATTCACACCGTTTTTCCTTTTTTAATTTTTGTTTATTTTCTGATGCTTTCTGGGCCTCGCGCATATGTGATATTAACACCCCCACTGCCTGGCCCGTTTCCTTGTTTTAACTAATTTCCATTACTTGCTGCACCCTCCATCTCATTAATTCATTTTATTTTCATTCATAAAAACATTAAATCTTTCAAAAATCATAACAAATCATAAAATGCTTATTTTTCATTGGTTCTTTTTACATGCTTTTCATAATTTTGTCAAGAAAATTATCATACAAAAAAATTAATAGTTCATTTCATTTTTATATTTTTGGTATATTTTTCTTTTAATTAGGTGTAAATAATATTTTGTTTAGTACATGAATTTGGTGATTTTAGTTTGATTAGTTGCTTTAATATTTTTCATCCATTCTTTCTAGGTTGATTAGTAGATGATGTTAGCTTGTATATGCAATTTAGTTCATATTTTTAGGACTTAATTTTAGGTGTTTAGTTTAGGTGTGAATAACATGAACAAAATTAGGGTTTAAGTGACAACTTAGGAGAATTGAATCATTTCCCTTAGGATTTAGAGACTGAAAGTTTGGGATATGGGACTATAGGGACTATGGGTAGTTATTAGATCCCTTAGAAAATATCAGGATTCCCCTACTGCTATTATTATTGTCTGTATTTGTTTGACTAGTGTGGTGTGCCCCTCTGGGGATTATTGCTTGTTTGTGTGGGTATTGGGATTGCTTGGGGATTGGGAGAGCTGAAGACTTGTGATGATGAAGACCAACTTCCAGAGTTGAGGAGGAGATTCCTGCTAGCAGCTGTTGAGGAGACTAGGGTTTAGGAGCTAGGCAGAGCTCTAGATTAGAAAGCTTGTTTCTCAAACATGGAATGCTTTGTCTGCATCCATCCTTTCTCTATGATTCAAAGTCTCTTTCAAATATCCACCTCCTTCCTTTGGAAGGATCAGTGAATGTATTTGAAAGATAGAACTTTTGAGAGAAAATTATCTATATAATGTTAACAGTTAATGAACCACCCTTGGTAGGTAATTGACTGTCTAACATTCATTCATTTCATCTTGTTGATTGATGTTCATCCTGGAGATTGAGACTGGAAGAAAAGCCATTGCAGATGGAAAATTGATGATCAAGACCTTGCTTAAAGGCTGTGGAGATAGATGCTTGCTGAAGCTTGTAGCTGATTGGAGATGACTTGAAGACAGATGTTGATGCGGAGCTGCTGTGGCTGTTTATTTTTTGCTGTATTTCATTTCTGATGTATTGATTGGTTTTCTGGACTGTATTGTTTGTTGTTTACCCTGTTGGGTTGAAAGTGAAGTCTGTTCACTTTTGCCTATTGTTTTCTAGGTTCGAGGTTGAGTGGGACTCCCTTGCCTCTCTTGTATTGTTGCATCCATGCATTTTATTGCTTTACTGTATATATCTGATATTGTTTCTGTTTCCGTCTATTCCCTTAGGATCTCTGTTTCTCTCTGTGCAAGAGAGGAGCATGATAGACATTAGGTCTTAACCCATGCATGATAACATTAGGTTAGTTTGATTCCCTTCGCAACCATAGGTTAGAGTTTTGTCTCTTCTTCCTCAAAACAAACAGAAAAACACAATAAATATTTCAAACACAATAAAAGACACTTCTTTCGTAAAAGAATGTGAACTCATCAAAACGTCATTTTTGTCCGCTTGGACTGTTAATCAGAAAACCCTTTTTCAGAAGGAATAAAAACAATCAAGACAGACTTGTGTCGTACGTGGCCCGAACTACGTTTGCTCTGATCTTTCACGCTGTATGAAAGTACGTAGGCATAGGATGCGATATCCTAGCGAGCAACCTTCCCCTCCTTTCCCGTAGGTAGGCGAACTACGTTGACTCTGATTTCTCGTTCCAGACGGGAATACGTAGGCATAAAGTGCGATACTTTGCCGAGTAATTTTATTTTCTTTTAACCCCCTGACCTGTAGAGTAGATAGAATAACAACCCATACCCGAAAACAAGCGTGGATCCCGTCGAGTACGACGGACGTGAGGGGTGCTAATACCTTCCCCTTGCGTAACCGACTCCCGAATCCAGGTTTTGGTTGCGATGACCATACATTTCCCGTCTTTGCGGTAGGTTTACTCTGAGCGTTTCCTTTCCCTCCCGTGGGATAAATAACGCACGGTGGCGACTCTTCTGTTCAGCCGGCGCCGATTTTCGCAGTAGCGACACATGGAACACGTCATGAAGATTAGCAAGCGACGGCGACAAAGCGACGCGATAGGCTGCCTCCTCTATCTTCTGCAAAATCTGATAAGGACCAATAAAACGCGGTGTCAACTTACGCGACTTCAATGCCCTACCAACTCCAGTCATAGGAGTAACTCGAAGAAACACATGATCTCCCTCTTGAAATTCAAGTGCCTTCCTCCTCTTGTCATGATAACTCTTCTGACGGCTCTGAGAAATCTTCATCTTCTCTTGAATCATCTTAATCTTATCGGTAGTCTGCTGGACTATCTCGGGTCCAACCACAGAACTCTCTCCAGATTCATACCAACACAATGGCGTTCTACACCGTCTACCATACAATGCCTCAAACGGTGCCATTCCAATACTCGAATGAAAACTGTTGTTGTAAGTAAATTCAATCAAAGGTAAGTAGCTATCCCAAGCTCCTCCCTTCTCCAACACACAAGCTCTCAAAAGATCCTCAAGTGACTGGATCGTCCTCTCAGTCTGACCATCGGTCTACGGATGATAAGCTGAACTCAAATGCAACTTCGTACCCAAAGCACTTTGCAAACTTTCCCAAAATCTTGAAGTAAACCTCAGATCTCTATTTGACACAATGCTAGACAGAATTCCATGCAAACTGACAATCCTCTCAATGTACAGATTTGCCAACCTCTCCAACGGGTAATCCATTCGCATAGGAATAAAGTGAGCATATTTGGTCAATCTATCCACAATAACCCAAATAGCTTCAAAGTTACTCGGCGTCCTTGGTAAACCAGAGACAAAATCCATAGAAATGCTATCCCATTTCCACTCAGGTATAAACAACGGTTTCATCAAACCCGACGATTTCTGATGCTCAATCTTCGACTTTTGACAAGTCAAACAAGAATACACAAACTCGGCAATATCTTTCTTCATGCGAGGCCACCAAAATACTTTCCTCAAATCTTGATACATCTTAGCAGCACCCGGATGAATACTCAATCCACTACGATGTCCTTCTTCAAGAATACTCTTCTTCAGCTCAACAACATCAGGAATACAAACTCGATTATGACACCTCATGATACCACTCTCATCCATCCGAAAATCACCACCTCGACCTTGATTGATCAAAGTTAACCGATCAACTAAACTCAAATCAGATTTCTATCCTTCTCGAATCTCGTCCAGAATACCACTAGTAAGCTTTAACATACCTAGCTTAACTCCATAAGAAGTCTTCTCACACACCAAACTCAAATCACGAAATTGCTCGATCAATTCCAACTCTTTTACCATCATCATCGACATATGCAACAATTTCCTACTTAATGTGTCAGCTACCACGTTTGCTTTACCTGGATGGTAGTTCAAACCAAAATCAAAATCTTTCAGAAGTTCCAACCATCTCCTTTTCCTTGCATTCAATTCTTTCTGATCAAAAAGATACTTCAAACTCTTATGATCACTAAACACCTCAAATCTCGAACTAAACAAGTAATGCCTCCAAAGTTTCAGCACAAATACAACAGCGGCCAACTCTAAATCATGCGTCGGATAATTCTTCTCATGCACTCTGAGTTGCCTCGAAGCATAAGCTACAACTTGTTTATATTTCATCAACACACCTCTTAAACCCATCAAAGAAGCATCACAATACACAACAAACGGTTCTGTCGGATTTGGCAAGATCAAAACAGGAGCTGTCGCAATCTTCGCTTAAGCTCTTGGAAACTTCCTTCACACTTCGCATCCCACACAAAAGCTTGACTTTTCCTAGTCAACTGCGTCAACGAAAATGATAACTTGGAAAATCCCTCAATAAATTTCCGATAATATCCCGCCAACCCAAGAAAACTTCTAATCTCAAAAACTGATTTTGGAGTCTCCCATTACGATACTGCTTCAACCTTCGACAGATCAACTACAATACCTCTACTCGAAATCACATGACCAAGGAAACTCACTTCCTTCAACCAAAATTCACACTTGGAAAGTTTAGCATACAAACGCTTTTCTTTCAATACGGATAACACAATCCTCAGATGCTCGGCATGTTCTTCTTCACTCTTCGAATAAATCAAAATATCATCAATGAACACCACCACAAACTTGTCCAAATATGGATGGAAAATCCTATTCATGATACTTCATAAATACACATGGTGCATCAGTCACACCAAATGGCATCATAGAATACTCATAGTGTCCATACCTTGTTCTAAAAGCAGTCTTCTGAATATCTCCAGCCTTCACGCGAATCTGATGATACCCAGATCTCAAATCTATCTTACTGAACACACTTGCACCAACCAAATGATCCATCAAATCGTCAATCCTCAGAAGTGGATACTTATTCTTGATAGTCACCTTGTTCAGTTGTCTGTAATCCACACAGAGCCTCATAAAACCTTCTTTCTTCTTAACCAACAACACCGGTGCACCCCACGGTGACACACTTGGACGAATAAACCTCTTCTCAAGTAGCTCTTCAAGTTGACTCTTCAACTCTTTCAATTCCGATGTGGACATACGATATGGAGCCATCGATATCGGACTAGTTCTAGGGATTAAGTCAATCACAAACTCCATTTCTCATTCCGACGGTAAATCTATTATCTCCTCAGGAAAAACTTCCGGAAAGTCACAGACAATTGGCAAAGCATCAATCGATCCACTTTCACCAACACTCACCATTGCCATTAACAAGAATACCTTAGCACCTTCTTGCAGTGATTCCTTCACTTACTTAGCAGTTATAAACAAATCTTCTTCCTTCTCAGGTTCAGGAAAAATAACCGTTTTGTCAAAATAGTTAATATAAACACGATTGAATTCCAACCAATTCATCCCAAGAATAACATCAAGTTGATCTAAGTGAAGACACACTAAATCAACTCCAAAGTCTTTACCAAAAATACTCAACGGACAATTCAAACACACATACGGGGTAGTTACCGAACCCATAGCAGGAGTATCAATAACCATATCTCCACTCATGACCGACAACTCAAGACTTAATCTCTTAACACAATCCAAAGAAATAAAAGAATGCGTAACTCCAGTATCAATTATAGCGATCAAAGGTATACCATTAATGAAGCACGTACCTCGGATCAATCAATCATCATTAGCAGTCTCCGATCCTAATAGAGCAAACACCTTTCCACTCCCTTGAGTCTTCTTTGACTTATCACACTTGGTACTAATGTGCCCTTGCTCACCACAGCTGTAGCAAGTCACATTCGCACCGCTTCTTCACTCTAGAGCTTTGTGGCCTGGCTTCCCACACTTAAAACATTTCTGATCAACACTTTTGCACTCGGGAGCACGATGTCCCTCTTCACCGCATCTAAAACATCTCACCGGAGTAGGAACTCCTCCCTCACATGGCTTCTTGCCAAAACCAGCTTTCTGCTTCCCTTTCTCTGCAGGAGTCTCATACGGCTTTCCTCTAAATTGACCTTTTCCTTTCTTTTCACTTAAGCTCTTGTAGTGGCTAGACCGAGCCCTACTATCTTCATCATAAATTCTGCTCTTGTTCACTAGTTCCAAAAATCACCTAATCTCCTGATAACCAACAACTTGCTTAATTTCCGGCCTCAAACCATTCACAAACTTGAGACACTTGGATCTCTCAGCATTAACAGTATTATAATGAGGACAAAACCTAATCAACTCCTCAAATCACGCCGCATACTCGGCCACAGTTGAGTTACCCTGCTTCAACTCAAGAAACTCAATTTCCTTCTTCCCACGCACATCTTCTGGAAAATACTTCTCCAGAAATGTTTCCTTAAAAAGATCCCAAGTAATCACCATCTCATTCTCTTCAAACCTTTGGCGAGTATTACCCTACCAATCCTCAGCTTCCTCTTCGAGCATATGAGTGCCAAACTGCACCCTCTGCGCATCCGAACAATTCATAACTCGAAAGATCTTCTCTATAGCTTTCAACCAAACTTGCGCTTTTTCATGCTCATGGGTTCCTTTGAAAACTGGTGGATTATTCCTTTGAAACCTTCCCAAAGCACGGAACTCATCATCAGCATGGTTTCCAACATTCACACAGGCTTGAGGATTCTGCCCAATCGCTCCAGCCAACCTCGTCAAAGCCTCCGTTATTGCTTCATCATTCCTACCTGCAACCATCGTTCTTGATTCCTACAACAAACTTCATTAGAACAACCATATTGATAGTGCTACACACACGTACCAAATGCAAATGGGGAATAAACACATTAACAACTTGGACAATAAACCGACCTGCTCTGATACCACTTAATGTAACACCCCCTTCTATACCCCCAAATAAACAATTAAATCACATAAGCACAATAATAAATTTCATCAGAGTAAATTAAAATATGGTATAAAGGAAGTATGTCACATCATTCACCAAAATAACATACAACACCTGCCCAATAAAGACATGCAACAGTGGGGTAGTTCAACATAGGAACTTAGTCCTACACCCACATCTTCTATATCTAGAATTTAAAACGGAAGATTAAAACATTGAATTACTTAAGACATGTTATCATTTAGATACATAATTCAGTTTGGTTCACAATATCATTCATGTTTACAAAACATTACCATCAGATACATACACAAATGTATCCCAAAAAAATACTATACAATCTTAACTACCCGGTGCTACATATCAGAGCATAACCAACGTAAAGGATGAAGCTAAACTTCACAAAAGACCTCCAGCAACCTAATCTGCAATGCCTCATAGAGCATTATGAAACAGCGGAAGGGTGAGAAATATTATCATAATAGTCAAAGCATATAATTATATATATATATACATTTCAAATTTCTCACCACAATTCATTCCAATCATTATATACATCACAACATAAGTGTAACAAACATGGATAATCACCAAACACATTTCATCATGCATACATCCATAATTCTCAATTCAATACTTCACATAAATTTAAACTTTCATACATTAATACACATTAATCATGTGACTCAATGCAACTCATGCCATGTGGTACCAACACTTGTTATCATTTTTTTCAGTTTTTACACTTAAACCGGGTCCACCCTTCTAGACCGATAACAACAAAAGTCCGTTCCCTAAGCTTTCAAACCCACCCTTCTAGGTTTGGGACAAGTCACTAGTCTCCACGAAACTAGCAAACATTGCCTCTTGACTAAATGATGCATATGCAATCAACCATCAAATGCACTTAAGACCATCTCACATATTAATCACATGCATTCACATAATTCATCACACAAAAATTATAACATGATTGCACACACAACATATTCATATATCATCAATACATTTATTAATCAATGCACACATATTCACAATATGTTCCCATGCCTTCCATTCATACAATCTCATACAAACAATATGTATTCATAACCAAGTCCACAATCTAGGATTCAGGCCATACGGCTACCCATAACATATTTTTCACAGTATACAATTACTCATTTCCACCAAGGATTGAACACAATCAAACAAAGAAATCAACATGGAATGGAATCACAAGAAAACAAAATGTTGTCACGCTCGCTGGTTTGCTCGCCTAGCGAGTCTCTAGCGAATGCTCGCTATGTGTTCGCCTAGCGAACCAGCTCGCGAAGGCAAACAGAAGCTACTGACTTTGCTCGCCACCTACATCGCTGCAGCGAGTCCCTAGAGAATCCTTCGCCACCACACTCGCTACCAGCAAACCAGATCAAATGCATTCTGCCCAAGTCTGAGACCTCTCGCTAACTATTCGCTCAGTGAGTTGCTAGCGAATGTTTGCGACCTGTTCGCCTAGCGAAGGTGCTAGCGAACTCAGAAAATTCCCACTGTCATCAAGTCCTCAACTCTTCACAAAACCTACCGATTCTCACCATACTAGTTCCATAGTCTTAGTATAACCTCCCTCGACTAAATTATATCACTTATTTTCAGTTTCTACCGTTAAAACTCGGTTTCTATCGATTTAATCCAATTTGCCCTAAAATGGAAGTTGTAGAAAACAACCAACAATCTAACCCAAGCATACATAATCATAGACATTGATAATATAATGATATTTCACACCCTTACCTCGATTAATCGATGCTTGAGAGTTGTTCTTGAGCTTTTCCAACTTTTTCTTCTTCTCCTTCTCTTCCTCCTTCTTTCTCTATTTTTTTCTCTTATGTTTCTATCTTTTTCCTTTCTCTCCACTTTTCCTTTATAAGTCTTTCCCTTCTAATTCTCTCCAACATCTATTAATTCATTTAATTAATCATACATTAATCAAACAATCCTTTTAAATCATTTAATTAATGTAAATAATTAATTAGTGAAAATTGGGTTGTTACACAGTGTTGCACCCCAAAATTTGACCAACATTTATTTATCTATCAAGTGTTTGAAGGTTGATACCTTCACCAGAAAGTTCAAGAGATCCTCAGAGGAATTGGTTGAAACCAGGGTTGTGTGCTTCATAGCTTGAGAGTTGTGGGTGCTCCTCAGATGATTCTGAGACTTGGAGAATGAACTTGAAGATTGGAGAAAGCCTATGAGATGTCTTGAAAGCCATCATGAAGCCCAGAGAGGTCATTATGCAAGAATTCAGAAGATTCAACCATGAATGGTAGAATTAGGGTTTTGACTGGGTCAACCCTAGGTCAACTGAAGATTTAGAGGAGGTTGAGACCTAATCCAAGGGCCATGAGATCATGGAATGATGTATGGATATGTTATAAAGATGATTCCTAGACCAACTCATCATGATTGAGGAGTTTGAGAAGTTTCAAGTTAGGGTTTCTGAGGATTGTCAGTGAAAAAACCCTAATTTGATCCCTATCTTCCAGGCAGTTTTAGCTCAAGATGTGACTGATATCTCATCTTCCCCACAACATGAATGTTGTAGAGCTTGTTCTTAGCTTTAATTTGAGTGGTAGAAGTCCTTGATAGGAGTTGCAGAGCTCAAGTTATGGTTTTGACAAATTACAGGTCAGCTGAGGTGTGTGAATCTGGGTCCTTGAAAGTCACCCAACTTGCAGGCAACTTTTGCCCTAGTAGGATGATTCCTATGATCCCTTGGTCAACATGAATGTTGGAGGGCATCTTCTTAGATTTCTAGAGAGTACTAGAAGTCCTTGATAGGATTTGTAGAACTCAACTTATGGTTTGAACAAGACAGGGGTATTTTGGTCATTTGGTGATTATAGGTCATTTTAAGCAAAGGCCATATCTCCTATTTCCAAGCCTCAAATGGAAAAACTCAAAACATGAAAGTTGTTCAAAATGGGATTTTAAGTCTAGAAAAGTGGTCATGAGTTATTGAAAGAGCTTGTAGCAAGGATTTACAAGATTGGGTAAAAATGACCTAAAAATGGCTTATAAGTTGAAAAAGTTGAAGTTGGAAATTGGTTTAGGAGATGTACAAATCCAAAATGGGTCATCCAATATGTCATTTTGACTCCAAACAATATTTTAAAAACAATGGTTCAAGTAGAATTTTGATTTGAAGCTTAGAAATGGGGGTCACTTTGTAATTCTCATTCTTGCATAATAAGGCAACTTGATAAAACTTCACCAAAGGCAAGGAAGTGCATGTTTTTCACTCATTCTTTCTCAATATCTCTTGTAAGGAGATTTTAAATTCAATTTGGAAAGCCTAAGGCATGAGATAATGGATATCCAATGTATCATTTCATGAGAAGTTCTAAAACTTTCCAAATGATTCCACAAGTTTCTAGATGTATCTAGATCATTCTTTTGATTGCTATAAGAAGGGTGAATCACAATGTGGCCAGGGTTGGTGATAATTGTTGGTGAGTGGTGAGGTTAGAGTGTGAAAAAGTGAGATTCTTCCATTTGCATTTCCATAACAAACTCTCTTTCTCTTCCATCTTCATTCATTTCTCTCCCACAAACACACTACTCTGATCTTTAGGAGCAATTGCATACCAAATTGAAGGTAGATCCATGGAGGTTTGAAGTTGTTTTGAGGAATTTGCAAGAAGAGCATATTGAGATCAAACACCAGATTCAAGCCTTGTCCATCCATCCTTTTGCATACAGAATTCATATCTGCCATTGGAGACCAATCAGGGAAGGTGACAAGCATTGAATTGTAGTGAAACCATATCCACCATTGAAGTTTGACAGGTTGGTGATTTTATTCGTATCACCTTATTTATATGCATTCCCTCATAGTTCTAGGTTTAGACTGGTTAAGCTAGGGTAGAGGACTATATTCTGAGAATTTGAGGAAGTTTTGTGAAGTTCCATGGCAGACACCAATTTATTTCAGTTGCAAGAATGGATCGTGTGTTGAGCATTAATTGATGTGTTATGGTTTAGATTGATGATGATAACCTAAGGAACAGATTTAGATCATTGGATTTGAGTTTGGTTAAGGTTGATAGCAGAGGACCATGGTGGAACCCTAACTTTCGTGCATTCTGTTAGAGCAATACAAGAGGTTTCAGGGAAGACTATTGGTATCATTGTGTTCTGGGTGATTAGTAGGGCAAGTTTGCTTTTGGAAGCTCGCGAATTCATGGAGAAATGGAGGAGAACGATCGAGTGGAAATCCTTGCATGAAGTTAGGGTTTTTGAAAACCCTAGGGTTGAGTTGGAGAAGATGATCTTTCCATCGTTGGATTGTCCATAATCCTTGACTAATTCAGTTGATCCAGCGGCCAGAATTCAATCTAAAAAACGGAGGGAAATGTTACAAACAAAATGCTGCGTTCCACTAATCCAAACACGCCGTTTTGATTGAGTGATAGACCTGGGCTTCAGCAGATTGTTTCTATTCCCACCCCCCTGATTTGGCCCATCTCACATATGAACTGGGGCGCCCTACTTTTGACACCCCCTCCCCTTTATTTCTTATATTCTTTTATTTTAATTTCTTTTATATTCTTTGCATTTTATAAAATTCATAAAAAATCCAAAAATCAATATTTTTCATTTCTTCTTTTTTTCACATATTCATGATTTGGTCCAGAAAATTAATAAAAAATAAAATTCCATTTTATTTTTCTTTTAATATTTTTTAGCATATTATTCTTATAAATGGTATTTTTAATGGTTTTAGTTGATACTTGATTTTGTACAATTTGTTTTAGGACTTTCCCTTAGGATTTTTGGGCCATTCTTTTTGGCATAGTTAGGTATTGAGCCCTAGTTCATGTAGGATTTAATTTTTGATTTTTAGATTAAAATTTGATGTAGTTTGATTGTTTGATATTTAGGTGTTCAAATTAGGGTTCTAGGTTGTATAAGTAGGTTTGAACCATTTTGTTTTGGGGTTTATAGGCCAAATTAGTGTATGGGGAATATATGGGTTAAGGGAAAGCATGTATAGAGTCCCCTAGAATTTTGCTAGAATATTGTATGGTGTTTTAGTATTTTTAATTGACTTTTGGATGTATGGTTAGTATGTGTGTTGCTTAAAGGCATAGTTTGTATTATATTGTTTTCTTTTCTTATCTTTTGAGTGTGTGAGCTTTGAAGATTGAGTTGAAGACCTTGTGGATCATCGTTGAAGCTTTGAAGACCTTGCAGAGGAGTTCAGCCAGCTTTTGTTGTTTTGTTTGTAGGATCATAAGTGCATAGGTAGAACCTTAGATAGAATGCTTTTATTCAATAAACAAGGAGTGTCTTGTTCACTTCCTTCCTTCTCTGTGACATAAAGTCCCTTAAGGGTATTCACCTCTCTCCTTTGGAGGGATTAGTGACCTTGCCCTCTGAGGTAGAACTTTGAGAGAGCCTTTCCCTTTGATGTTAAGTCCTCAATGGCATCCTTTGGAAGTCAGTGAGCACTGTAACATCTTCACCTCATCTTGTTGACTGAATCTTGTTTGCTGGAGCATTTGAGCCATTGAAGATAGAAGCTGAAGCTTTGAAGAGGATGATTCCTTGAAGATTGTTGAAGTCTGAAGACTTTGTGAAGATCAAGTTGATGCTTGAAGATCCCTGAAGATAGTGAAGCCTGAAGGTGGAGCTGATCAAAGAAGCTGAAGCTTAAGGGAGAAGATGAGTTGATACTCATGTTGCAGGGTTGATACCTGGAAAGCAAGTGATCTCTGAAGTCTGAAGACTGAGTAGCTGCTGGAGGAGCTGAGGCTTTCTTCTGATTTTCTTTTCTGTATTGTTTGTTTTGTCTGATTTGTCTGTTGCATTAGACTAAGCTCATCTAGAATAAGTTCAGTCTAAGAGCATGAGTGCATCTGCCTGTATTGTTATTGCTTGGCTTTGCTTGCGGGTATTCGGTAGAGCCCAGCTCCCTTGCCCATGTGTTTACTTTGCTTGATAGCATGATTTCATTTCCTGTATCTGTATGATTGCAGTTTACCGTCTATTGCTTGATAGCATGTTGTTTACTTTTCAGTATGATTACTGTTATTTCATGACTGGCTTGAGGTCGAGATGAGCTTGTGGAGGCTGAAGCCCCACACACATTTCCTCCCTCACTTGCATTGCATGCATTTTGCCGTTAAAGCTTATGCTTTTGTCTGTTTTGGTGTATCATTGACATGATCCCTTAGGACTCTCATTTCCTCTGATGAGGATTTGATGATAGACTTTTAGGGTGAAACCTATGCATGACAACATCTAGGAGTTCCCTGTTCAAACCTCAACCATAGGATGAATCCATGGCATGACAACAGTAGGACTTGATAGTCTCCCTCCTAGTCGGGCCCGTTCTCTTCTCATCTCAAAACAGTTTAAGATACAGTAATCATGAATGATTTCCTTCGTACGTTACGAGCCTTAAGCTATCTGAGAAAGGATTGTGGGAGAGTTTCTTTTCCACAGTCTGGATGTTTAGTATGGTACCCCTTGGGTGACATGCGACGCATTCACTCTCAGGTCATAGTCTCTAGTGCGGTTGAAATCGCAAACACAATAAAAAACACTTCTTTCAGGAAATAAACCGTAGTTTCCCGAACTACGTTTGCTCTGATCTTCCATGCTGTGTGGAAGTACGTAGGCATAGGATGCGACATCCTAGCGAGCAACCTTCCCCCATAACCCTTCGTAGGCCGAACTACGTTGACTCTGATTTCTCATTCTCTGATGAGAATACGTAGGCATAAAGTGCGACGCTTTGCCGAGTCATTTTTCTTTTCTTTTTCAGCCAGCCTTGATAGGTAGATAGATTATAACCAACCCGTCCAAGTAAACAAACAAGCGAGGATCCCGTCGAGTACGACGGACGTGAGGGGTGCTAATACCTTCCCCTTGCGTAACCGACTCCCGAACCCAGACAATGGTTGCGACGACCTTGTCTTACCCTTTTTCATTAGGTTTTTCCGATCGTTTCCTTTCCCGCTCTGAGGGATAAATAACGAAAGGTGGCGACTTTTCTGTCATGCCGACACCTTATTTTCGCGCAAGCGACAGCTGGCGACTCTGCTGGGGACTCCAACGGTTCCCTGCGAGTCAATCCTATCGTTTGTATGTTTGCCTGTTGGGTTGCGTTTATTTATCGCATTTTTTTACTTCTCGCACTTTATTTCCCGCATTTTATTTCCAGTATAATATGATTATTTGTGCTGTTGTGGGATGGGAGTTCTGATGAGTGAGAAGCCAGACCCAGGCTTGAGTGCACCATAGACTTAGAGTGGAAATTAGTGGGCGCGTGCTTGCTTTGCAGGCACTAGTGTCTCATGAAATCCATGCTCAGACGAGGTTCATCCGGTTGGCTTCACTTTCAACCCTTTGGGTTGAGACGGTTGCTGGTTTGGTGGATTGTCGACTCTGGGGACCGATCATTTGTGATTCAGCTAAGTGAGGCCTCTTCAAGACTTGATGATGCCACTCCTTCTGGGAATCATATCATCAGTTTTGAAAGTCTGTGACGCTGATGAACGCATAGGATGTCGTACCTTGAGTCAGTCTAGGTCCATACCTGTGAGCGGGACTGGGTTTATTGCAGGAAACTTAGACCTTCAGACTACCTGGTTTTCTTGACAGTGAATCAGTTATGTTGGGTTCTCAGTTGCAGATATGTTCTTGATAGAGCAAGGGTTTGATCAGAGGATCTTATCATCGGGTGTTTGTCTGTTCTTGATAGAGCAGGTTTCGATCAGGATATTGTTATCAGTGGTTTGTTCTGGATAGGGCAGATTTTGAGTGGGGTCTGAAGATCTCATAGGCAGCTGTGTGTTTGTTCTTGATAGGGCAGATCTTGAGTGGGGTCTGAAGATCTCATCAGCAGCTGTGTGTTTGTTCTTGATAGGGCAGATCTTGATTTGGGGTCTGAAGACTTCATCAACAGATATTCCTTGATATTGCACCCAGGGTCCTTATTATCAGGCACTTATTCTTGTCAGAGCAGAATTTTGATCTCGGTCCTATCAGATGGTTATTCTCAGCAGATCAGATCAGTGGTTTTGCACCGGGGTTTCCTTCTCATCAGCGACTGTTGATACCGAATCTCCACAACAGCTATCCAGATATATTATTGCATGCCTGCATTTTGCATTAGCTTGCGCATTCATCTGCATTCCATTAACGTGTGTCTGTGTTGCAGGTACCGTTTCCCCGATCCCGGATTTCTCGCCTTCTGCTGTTATTATGGCCTCTCTCAGGAAGACTGTTGCGTACAAATTCCCGACCCCCGATGTGTCGAAGCTGACTGGTTTGATAGCCCTGGCAGGGGATTCTGTGAAGGATAGGTTTAGGAAGTCTTATGGCAGGTTGCTTAGTCTGGTTTGCAAACCTTCTACATCCGAGTTGAATGGGTTACATGCTCTTCTGCAGTTTTATGACCCTCCCTTGAGGTGTTTCACTTTTCATGACTTCATTCTCGCGCCGACATTGGAAGAGTATGCTGATATATTGGGTGTGCCTATCAAAGGGCAGATGCCTTTTGTCCACATGGATGCTGAGCCTGATCTGGCTGGTTTAGCTTCCTCCCTTCATTTGAGCGCTTCTGAGTTAGTGGTGACGAGTTGGAACAAGGTTCCAGGGTTCTCTCTGCAGTTTCTGATAGCTAAAGCTCAGCAGTGTGCTAAGGACAAATGTTGGGACGCATTCAACGCCATCCTTGCTTTATGTATATATGGCATTATCCTATTCCCCAGCATGCCTGATTTCGTGGACTTTGATGCATTCCACATATTCGCCTCAGGGAATCCAGTCCCTACCCTGATCGGAGACGTCTACCATTCAGTGCATTACAAGAATGAGAACCGGAGAGGGAAGAATGTCTCATGCTGCGTGCCGTTGTTGTACAGGTGGTTTGATAGTCATTTGCCCAAGAGGGGTTCTTCTGTCTTGTCTGCAGCCACAGCTGAATGGCCTGAGCGTCTCATGAGTTTGTCGGCAGAAGATATTGATTGGTTCGTTGACAGAGACAGGCTAGGCACCGAGTTGATCTTCAGTTGTAGTGGGTTTCCTAATGTACCTCTGATAGGTAGGAAGGGTTGCATCAACTACAATCCATCATTGCTAGTTCGTCAGTTCGCATACGCTTTGAGGGCTCCGCCGAAGGGGGAGGAGGTACAGGAATCTCTGTACCTCACGGGTACTCCAGAGGGGGATTTGTTGTCCAAGCTTCAGCATGCGTGGAACAATATCAGCACGAGAGGGAAGCCTTTGTTGGGAAAGAGCAACAGCCAAGCCTACCCTCCTTATTCAGCTTAGATCAGAGCCAGGGCCAACGCCATAGGGATGCCATTCCCTCATGTCAGACCAGAGAGTCCTCCACCAGTCGAAGAGCCCGCCACTGTCTCCATTCATCAGCACAACCAGGTATTGGCTGAACGAGATGAACTGAAGAAGGCGAATACAGAATTAGAGAAGGAGTTAGCTCAGCTTCGGAGTGAGAGGAATGAAGCCATGCATGCCTTCAAAAAGCAAACAGAGTCGGTAAGCCAACTGAGTGCAGACTTGGCAAAGTAGATTGCTGATCGGGAACGCTTAGGTCAAGACTTCAGGGCTGCTAATGATGTACTAGCTACGAAGAAGCAGCATCTGGAAGAGGCATATCGTAGGATATCTAAGTTCGACCAACATTGGAAGACTTCCATGGCCACCAGGAAGGAGCGAGAAGACAAACTGATGCTGCAGATTTCTAAGCTGGAAGCCGAAGTAAAGGACAGTGAGCGGAGGTTTGATGAAGAGACCGCCCGCAGGTACTCCGCTGAAGCCCGTCTCAACAAAGCTATTGCTAACCTGAAGGAGCATAAGCTGATGTTTGAGTCTAAGAAGCGGAAACTGGAGGATTGCTTTGGCGAAGGAGCTTGGGAGAGTTCAGTTCAGGGGCTTCAGCATACCATCAGGCAGAGGGAACTACTCGTCGAGGGGTTGCTCACTTCGCCAGATCATTCAGAGACAAAGGAGTTATTAGCAGAGTATCGCGCCCATGGCCGTACTTGACTAGTTGTATTCCTGTTGTTTTGATCTTTGATGTATGCTGACCATCACCAGACTTGTTGGCTGAGGTCATGCTGTTGATCTGTTTGTACTCGCTGATACTGTGTATTGCCTTGACAGGCCTTTCCATATATATATGAGATTGATGTTTCCGTGATTGGGCTCGGATTTCTTCTTCCTCTTATTATTATCAGCACTGGCACTAAGGCACTAGGATCGGGGGGAAATCTCCCACGCACACAGACACACGCATGCATCTGCATGAAGCATATTTGCATGGTGTATATCTTATTGCTTTTCCTAACCTTTATTGTTGACAGGTTTTTCAGGTTCCGAATTGTCTCCGGTCTCCAGGATTGATCAAAGACTCATCCACCGCTACTCAACTCGCGCTAATCAGACAAGGATAATGGACCAGGTGCAGTCAGATGTTCAAGAGCTCCGTGAACGGATGGATCGTTTTATGGAGCTGATGCAGGTAGTCGCTAATGGTCAAGACCAGCTTCGTACTTTGGTTCAACCTCTGATCTCCAGGGTTGACAGTAATGGCATACTTCATGGAGGGGCTGTGCCTACTCCTCCTCCAGTGGACGCTCCACAGAACGTTGTTCCTGTTGCCGGGGGCAACGGCAGTGCTAACGGCAATCTGATGACTAATCTCGGACTCAATGCGGCAGGCGTCGGCAATGGTAGTTTGGGAGCCAATGTTAACATAGGGCCGGTCAACGGCAATGCTGGTGCAGGAAATCTGTTGGTGCCTCAACCGTGGCTAGAGGACCATCAGGATGACGTATTCTCTCAGAGAGGTGTAGAAGCAGAGTTGAATGCTGAAGCTCGACTCAGGTTCAAGGCGCTGGAAGACAAGATGAGAGACATTGAAAATCAGAACACATTGGGCGTTGACATGTCCAAGCTCGGGTTGATTGCTGATTTTAAGGTGCCTCATAAATTCAAGGTACCTGTCTTTGAGAAGTATAAGGGTACTACCTGCCCCCGTGTTCACCTTCGATCTTATTATAGAAAGATGTCCGCCTATTCTGACGATGAGAAGTTGCTGATGCACTTCTTTCAGGATAGTCTTTCTGGTCCATCGCTCGAATGGTATATGGGTTTGGAGCCCGCTACTGTGCGCACCTGGAAAGATCTTGCAGAAGCATTCGTCCTCCACTATCAATACAATAGCGACTTGGCTCCCAACCGAGTTCAGCTGCAGAATCTCTCACAGCGGAACAATGAAAGCTTCAAAGAGTACGCCCAGCGGTGGCGTGAATTGGCTGCTAGGGTTCAACCGCCTATGGTTGAGCGTGAGCTAGTGCAAATGTTCGTGGCCACCCTTCCTGGAATCTACTATGAAAAGCTGGTCAGTGGCATGTCTGGAACATTCTCGGCTCTCATCACTATGGGCGAGCACGTTGAGAACGGTATAAAGATTGGAAAAATTCAGGGCGAATCATCCTCAGCTGGAGGAGGCAGTAAGAAACCCTACGCTGGCAAGCGTCGGGAGGGGGATGCAAGTGCTGTCACGAATGCTCGGAGAAAGGGCAAGGGCCCTCAGCAACAGATTGCTAGCATAAATATCCCAGCTGCTCCACCGCAGCCGCAGCAGCAGCAGCCTCAGCAGCAGAATCAGCAGGGGTACAGGAAATATCAGAATCGGGCTCCTCTGACAAATCGTCATTTTGAAACTCCACCTATGTCATATGCGCAGCTTCTGCAAACTTTGCTGCAGCTTCAGCTAGTTCAAAAGAGGACGTTGGCTCCCTTAACAGGGGCACCACCACCGGGGTATGATGCCAATGCTACTTGTGAGTTCCATACTGGGGCACCAGGCCATACGATTGAGAATTGTAAAGCTTTTAAGCACAAAGTCCAGGACTTGGTGGACGCCAAGGTTATCAATTTTTCTGACAATGTGCCCAACGTTACCAAAAACCCCATGCCTCATCATAAGGGAGGCGGAGTGAATGCCGTTATCACTGAGGAGAGTGCAGACTTGCTGACTGATGTTAAAGACTTGAAAACGCCGCTTAGTTTTGTCAAGGCTAAGTTGCTGAAGAAGGGTTTCTTTCCTGGATGCGGAGAGTTATGTATGGCTTATGCTACACTTCCTGACGGGTGTGAGCAGCTGATCGAAGGTATCCAAAGTCGGATGTCTGAGGGTATTTTGCAGTTCAGCCGGAGCGTTGAGAGTGCATCAGGGGAAGTCGTGCTGAAGCAGGCAGATGAAGTTGCTACCATTACTATTCCTCGTCACCCTATTACTATTTCAGCACCCCGACCGCCTACTATTACTATCACCAGGGCCGGGCCAATCCCATTCGAAAGCACTAATGCCGTTCCATGGCATTACGGCGCCGAAGTCTACTGCAACGGTCAGAAGATAGAGCTGGAGCCATACGGATCGACTGTGCAGAATCTTACCGGAGTCAGTGGTATCACTCGAAGCGGTAGAGTGTTCGCACCGGCAGAGGTTACGACAGAGAAAGTGGTCAGGGTTGAGGCTGCTGATAAGGGTAAAGGTAAAGCTGTTGAAGAGGTCCCTGCAGGGGCAGAAAAAGATTTGCTAGTTAAAGATGCTGAAGAATTCATGCGATTAATCAAGAAGAGCGACTACAAGATTGTAGATCATCTTCATCAGACTCCGTCAAAGATCTCTATTCTTAACTTGTTGCTGTGTTCTGAAGCGCACCGCAACGCATTATTGAAGGTATTGAATGCTGCATACGTGCCGCAGGAGATATCAGTAAATCAGCTGGAGGAGGTGGTGGCCCATGTCAATGCTGGTAATGGGCTGGGATTCACAGATCTAGAGCTGACTCCCAAGGGAAGAGATCACAACAGTGCCTTGCACGTCTCGATAGAGTGCAGAGGCACGATCATGTCGCATGTCCTGGTGGATACGGGTTCGTCGCTTAATGTGCTTCCGAAAAAGGCACTGATGAAGTTGGATACCCGTGGATTGCTTTGTGTTGCGGTGAAAATGTGATATCAAGCTATTAATTAACTTGAACCGTATTTCTTTTACAACCGGTCTTTAATTTATCCAAAGGATAGGTCTAAAGAAAGAAAGAACCTTTTTCGCGATGTAACAACAACGCTTTAGGGATTCGGGGATTCGGGGGTTGGTTATATCTAGGGAAGGTATTAGCACCCTAAATATCTGTAGTACTCTACAGGAACCTTCTGTTCATTGCTTGCTAAAGCTGTGAAACATGCATCGGTTTAATTGGGGAATTGGGATAAAAATAAAATAAAGGCCTAAGTGGTTTTCTAAGTTTGCTCGCAAAGGCGTTGCACCTTTTGCCTACGTATCCTGACTAGGATAGAATCAGAGCAATCGTAGTTCACCTCACAAGGGAACAGAACACTTGATGACGATCAAGGTTCAGGGGGGAACAAACATGACAATGCTTGTGTGGAGTTGACAAACTCCCTAAGCTACATTGAAGGGTAGTAAGATATCATGACGATGATTCTTACACAGAGTTGACGAACTCTGTCCTAGGGTTCTAGGTGAAGAACACTCCTAGTACGGGCAGGTTTCTTAGACTTCAAGCAAAGTCTAAAGGTGATGAAATTAGGGTTAAAAGTGACTTGACAAAGTCGAGGGTATGATAGAATTGGTTTTTGGTCCAAGACATTGATTGTCAACAGGACAGACTTTTTCCTTTGGAGGACAGTAATATTGGCGATTGGACGTGCTTCGGCGCTTGGGGCCACATACAAACATTACAGGAATAAATATTGCAACATACAAACATTAAAAATAAATTAATTATTACAACCATATCGAATAATTGGAATAAAAAACAGAGAGATTAAAATATCAGGCTTGGTACGCTGACAGTCTGTACCTGAAACGACTGTTAGTAGACAGATGAAAAAATGAAAAATAACAATTCAAGGAAAATATTTTAATATGTTGCCAAACATATCAAAACATGATATCAATCGAAATTTCCGACGAACGTGAGTGGAACAGTTCTAAATTTCATCTGCAGCTGCTTATAATTAATACTGTCAGTGCGCGGATCGCGCGAAATTCAAAGTGATCAAAAATGGAAATTGATTACATATTATGAAACTACAATTTAAATCAAGCATAACAAAAAAAGAACGGATGAAAAACGATAAAAAATGAGAAAGTTATGATACTGTGAAGTTTTGAATCTGTACTGTCAGTACGGTAAAAGTATACTGTCTAGTCAAATACGTTTTGTATCATAACTTTTTAACCGTTTATCGGAACGAGACAAAATTTATATGTAAATTGGGTAGAAAAATGAGAGGAAGAGGATGGCATAGGTGGTTTTTTGAAATTCACTCTCCTGTGAAAAAAACGATAGCTGGTGTAAAATTATGACTTTATGCTTGCAAAATGAAATGAACACTTGGTATACTCATGCTACAAGTCAAGTGAGGTCACATACACATCACACATATCCTATATAACAGATAGCAAGCAAGTTTGAAGCCAAGGCATGAGTAAATATGACAGTTGTATGTAAGTTGCAAATCACATGACATAACAATGCATGATGAGGTGATTTTTGGTTCTTGAGTGTTTTGAGCAATTCCACCTGTTCTAACACCTTAAATACATCATATGGAGTGTGTATATATTAAAAAATCAGAACTGGAACATAGGTATGAGTATGTAGTATTCATTTTGCAAGTTAAAGCATTATGTGAATCATGAAGCATTATGTGATGTAAAACTTGTGTCAGTCAAATTTTCATGATTTGAATCATCAATACACATTACATATGATCATGTGAAGCTGTAGAAACAAAGATAGAACATGTACAAGCAAGAAAACTCAAACTGGCATGTAAACATGAAGCATTTTGTAAAGACATGAACAAATGAGCATGATAATAGGCAGATGAAGTTCCAGCTCAAATTGAACCAAGTTAATCATTTAGACAGCATAAACACATGATATTAAGATGATCCAAACCTTAAAAATCCATAGAAAGCCACTGTCATGAGTTTTGGCTAGTTAAATGCAAGTTTGTTCAAGTAATGATGCATATGAGAAGGCAAAACTTGACACAATGGTTTTTATCACAAGATGAGCATTTATACACATCACATATGTTCAATTTAAGATGTACAAGTCATTGGTATTGGCAGTAATCAGGTTATGGGCAGCAATCATATTTTGGTGCATTTGTGCATTTGTGTCATTTTGGCCAATATGCATAATCATGGGTAAATGAAGTTCTAACTCAAATTCAAGCAAACTAATCACTTGGACAGCATGAATACATGATATTAAGATGATTCAAACATTGAAAATCCAAAGAAAGCAACTGTCATGAGTTTTGTCAAGTTAAATGCAAATTGTTCACATAAGGATGCATATGAGGACATGAAACTTGATACAAGGGTTTCTAGCACAAGATGAGCATTCAAACACTTTAAATATGTTCAAATTAAGGTGTATAAGGTACCTGTTTTGACAGCAAACCAGTTTTGTGCAAAAAACCAAGTTTTGAAGCTTCCTTGATCTTTAAGAAACAAGCCACATGAGAGGCCAAAATGAATTCTGTCCACTTCTGATGGCTAATGATGGTTTAGACAGCTTGGATATATGATATTTGATGTGTCCAAGAGTTCAAAACATTAACAAGATGCTTGGAACAAGTTTTGGTGAGTTTTATGGATTTTGGTCAAAGTAAGCTCCATGGTAAGTTGACTTTTTGATTTCTTGAGTTTTTGGGTGATCTAATGGTTGGTACACCTCATATATATGATTTAGAGAGTGTATGGATGGTTGTTTGAGGTTTGGAATGCATAGAACTCAAAATAGCATCAAAAGTGCAAATGCTGAATTTTGGTCATTTTGACAACTTTGGTGATTTTTGCAATTTGTGAATGGGAGAGAGATATGGTGAGGTGCTTGCTTCTAACAGGTTTTCAGAATGATGTTCATGTCCATAATGAGGAGTTAGATGTCTCTATTTATAGGGAAAGTGAGTGAGGAGCTTGCTATGAAACCTTGCTTCACCATGAAGAAAACTTAGATTTTTCTCTTCCAAATGCAACTTGCTTTGCTTTTTCTGATTGCTAGCTGTTCTCTTCCCTTCATTAGCAAGTCTTAATGATGTTTTTGCAGATAAATCAAGGCCTAGAGGCATGGTAGAGTGGCTGGAACAGAAATCACTTTACACCTCATGCTTGGAAAAGTCAAAAATGGCAACTTTGGCAATGAACTTCCAATTCTTGATTCTATGCTATCTCCATGCTATTTCTTTGTTCTAACCTGCTAAGAATGATTAATATATCAGATAGAAGGAGTTTGTAGCATTGAAATTGATCCACTTGAGTGCTAGAGGTGTTCTTGCAAAATTCATCAATGTGGGACAAAAGTGACAAATTGCCAACTTTGAACACATGTATCTCTCAGCTCATAAATCATCTTGGGGAGTTCTTGTACTTTTTAGAAAGCCCTCACATAGTACTAAAACTTTCATGTTGGCCAGAAATCTTGATTCTATTTGAAACTAGGTGAAAAACCCCCTTGAAGTTGGCTGATTTTAGCTTTTAAGGTGAAAATAACTTAGAAATTTTCTAAGTTATTTTCCCTTCTAGGAATGTTTTTGCTTATATCTAAAAAAGTATGCATTTTCTGGTTGTGGACTAGTATGGGACTTTTGTAGGACTTGTCAAGAGCTTTCAAATGAGACTAGAACCAACTCAATTGGATGTGTGGTTAAGGAGATACGGTTTAGCCCTTTTCAAAACCCTAATTTCCCGATTTCTCGATTACTCTCTCATTTTTGATCCAATGACCATGAAAATTGATATGCAAGTCCATTATGACATAAGGAACAACTTTGATTCACAACTTGGATTCCAATTCTCAAAATTTGAGGAGTTGACTTTTCGGTCAACCGTACGATCGATCGGTGCCGATCGAGTCGCCTGTTGATATTCTGGACATCCTGGGACTTTGACACTTCTTGAATAGTCTTTAATAGCCTATATTAACTTCATGGACCTCACTCCCACCATTAAAACATTTCCCAACATCAAAGTCAAACCACAGTTGACTTTCCACTAGTTAAAAACCCTAATCGGGGCCTCCTGACTGCACTGTTCTTGATTCTGAAACAATTTCTTCAAATTGACTTCCCATTTGACTTTGATATTGTCTTTGATTTCATTCCATGATTGAATTGGCCCAAATCATTGGTTGATCCTTCCTTGATTGTTTTGAATTTGTCGGTGCGAGAACCCTGATTTCATCTGTAACTTCACAATGAAACTTTGAACTGGATTAGTGTTAGCTAAATTCATGATGTATGGTTCTAATATGATTATGAGGATCTAAGGTGGTCAAAATTTGGGGTATGACAGTTGCCCCTATTTAAATATCTTCACTAGATGAACTGGGGATGGCAATCCTCGGAGAATCGTAGTGAGAGGTATTTAAATACAGAAGAACCAAAAATTTTGCACCTTAGATCCGATGCTATGCAAAGGATAACTGTTCAAATGCTATGCTTCCTACATGATGATTTATGATGCATGAAGATGCAAGGCACGCAAAAGGTAAAACAGACTGCTATCCACTGGGGAATAGTCTCAGAAGACTCGACACACTGGGAATGTCCTTATAGAAGGACACGCACTGGGGAAAGAGAGACTGGATATCAGATAGTTCAGACATGACTAAATGATGACAACTGAGAATATAACTTGACTGGAGGAGCGGGACCTGACGAGGACGACCGTTCACTGGGGAAAAGGGGTATTTCACCGGGGAAAGAGATGCGTTCCACTGGGGAAAAGATAACTTTACCGGGGAAAGGGTGACTCCACATGGGGAAACAAAGGAAAATGAGTCAAACCTTGCTGGGAATGATCAGTCAAGGCCTTCCTATAGTGAAGAGTTCAAACGGGATCTTCAGGAATGGACTATAAACAAGAACCGGACACACGGGGGATACTAGTGACTACTAGACCTCCAGGACCAGACTGGAAAAGCAAAGACATGCCGGGATAAGGGTGACTACCCATCCAGAGCAAAAGGTAAGGAATGCCAGTGACAACTGGACTTTAGCTAACTGTATCGGTGACGACCGAATGGATAAACAACAATACCGGTTACAACTGGATTTTCACAGAATTTGGTAACGACCAATAGTGATGTCGGATAAGGATGCCAGTGACAACTGGACTTACTGGGGAAATCTGAGTAACAACCACAAATGACAATTTGGGTGAGAATGCCAGTTACGACTGGACTTCAATGGGGAGGTTGGTGACGACCAACACAAGATACCAATGACAATTGGATTTAATGATGCCAGTGACAACTGGACTTCACGGGGATTTAATAACAACAATTACAAACCACGGTTCGGTTGGAGGTTGCCAGTTACAACTGGACTTGACTGGGGACGTTGGTGACTACCAACAAACGATACCAATGACAATTGGATTTTGCGGTGCCAGTGACAACTGGACTTTACTAGGAAAGGTTGGTGACGACCAACAGAAATATCAGGTGCCAGTGACGACTGGACTTCAAAAGGGAATGTTGGTGACGACCAACAAACACACGGTGCCAGTGACAACTGGACTTTGAAAAAGCTGTAGTGACAACTACGAGATAAAATATATGGATGCCAGTGACAACTGGACTTGAAGTAACAAACAAATAATGAGATAACACAACACTGGGGGGCGGGGAAAACCACACTGAATCCAGGCCGAGTGGTAAATAATCTGAAACTGTACTGAGGAATGGAGCTTTAATCAAGTCAATCCGCAATGTACAAGTGATCACTGTCTTTTGATAACCCTGTCGAGGGTGAGTTCTTCAACCTTCACATGATGGTTTCTTTAGTCTTGGTTACTACACATGACCAAAGGCGATCCTAAGTGAACGAATTTGTTAATGCTTCAACTGGGGGAATGACACACATGTATATCAATGCTCCTGCCACCTCGAGACATCAGGGGGCATATGATCGGGCTGAGTGTCTCACAAGTTAAAGCGTTTGTTTTTGCAAATCTTTTTCAAGTTTTATTATGAAAAATCTTGACCTCTTACGTTTTTCAAAGCTATCATTTGATAAATGAACAACGCTTTGCATAACAGAAATGATAAAGGAAAGTAATAGTTGTAAACAAAAGAATGGCTCAAGACTGATTTTATTTAAGAGGGAGATCTTGCCAATGGCTAGATTCCATAGAACATTGTACAAGCGAAAAATGGCAATTGTGGAAAGGTTACATTGAATCCCATGACCATTTATCCCCTAAAGACCAGAATTCATCAACATCCTTACTTCTGACGAGAGCGATGGGAAGTGAGTTTTCTTTGTGTAACTTGCTGCATTGGTGACAACCTTCTGATGCAGTGAAACGCCTTTGTCCCTAATTTTTGCCTGGATCGCCCTTTCGGGTTTTCAATCCACCGGGACGCTCATTTTTGCCTAAGCCGCCCTTTCGGGTTTTCAACTTAGCGAGCTTTCAATTCTTTTCTCTTTTTCTCTTTTTCCTTTTTACCCTAACTTTTGCATAAGCCGCTCTCGCGAGTTTTCGACTTATCGGGCTTTCTTTTAGGCGTAATATTTTCTGACTGCATCAGAATTTATTGGATGAGTAAGTTGCTCTCCATCCATGGTTGTAAGGATTAATGATCCTCCTGAGAAAACTGTTTTCACAATGAAAGGGCCATCGTAATTGGGCATCCACTTCCCTCTGGCGTCTTTGTGAACTGGTAAGATCTTCTTTAGTACAAGTTCGCCTTCTCGGAACTCCCGGATACGAACCTTCTTGTCAAAGGCTTTCTTGATCCTTTTCTGGTATATCTGACCATGACACATTGCTGATATACGCTTTTCATCAATTAAATTCAGTTGGTCAAACCTTTCTCTGACCCACTCTGCTTCTTCCAGCTTAGCTTCCATGATAACCCTTAACGAAGGGATCTCAACTTCAATTGGGAGTACAGCATCCATCCCGTATACTAATGAAAAAGGGGTTGCCCCTGTTGAAGTGCGGACGGATGTTCGGTATCCGTGCAGGGCAAACGGCAGCATTTCATGCCAGTCTTTGTAGGTCTTCACCATCTTTTGCACGATCTTTTTGATATTTTTGTTAGCTGCCTCAACAGCTCCGTTCATCTTCGGACGGTAGGGAGAAGAATTATGATGCTCAATCTTGAACTCATCACATAATTCTTTCATTACTTTGTTGTTCAGATTGGTTCCGTTGTCCGTAATGATTCGGTTGGGAATCCCGTATCGGCAGATTATTTCCTTCTTGATAAAGCGTGCCACCACCTGTCGAGTCACGTTGGTGTAGGAAGCAGCTTCGACCCATTTGGTAAAGTAATCAATGGCGACCAGGATGAAGCGGTGCCCGTTGGAAGCTTTCGGCTCAATTGCCCCAATCATGTCGATGCCCCACATTGAGAATGGCCACGGTGATGACAGTACATTTAACAATGTCGGAGGTACATGCATTTTATCTGCGTAGATTTGACATTTGTGGCACTTCCTGGAGAATTGGATGCAATCATTTTCTAATGTCAGCCAGTAGTATCCGGCTCTCAAGATTTTTCTGGACATTGCGTACCCGTTGGCGTGAGTGCCGAAGATTCCTTCGTGGACATCTTTCATTAATAAATCTGCTTCTCTTTTGTCAACGCATCTGAGCAGAACCATGTCATGATTTCTTTTATAGAGTATACCATTGCTGATGAAGAACTTTGACGCTAATCTTCTCAGAGTTTTCTTGTCGAGAGACGTAGCATTTGTCGGATATTCTTGTGTTAACAGAAAGTTCTTTATGTCGTGATACCACGGTTTACCATCCGTCTCTTCATCGATCATCTGACAGTAAGCAGGTTCTGTTTTTCGCTCAATCCTGATGAGGGTGGCATCATTAACATCCCTGACTTTCCACATGGAAGCCAACATGGCTAAAGCATCGGCAATGTGATTTTCAGACCTGGGTACATGCTTGAAGGTAATCTCGTCAAAGTACTCGATCATGTCGACAATATATGCTCTGTATGGGACCAGGTTTTCATGTCGGGTCTCCCATTCGCCTGTGACCTGGTAGATGACTAGTGCTGAATCGCCGCTCACTTCTAGAGTTTTAATTTTGAGATCAATGGCCGCTTCGAGACCAAGGATACATGCCTCGTATTCTGCAATGTTGTTTGTACAATCAAAATCCAACCGAGCCGTGAATGGCGTGTAACCACCTTCAGGATTCATTAAGACTGCCCCTACTCCGTGTCCGCTGTAATTTGAAGAACCGTCAAACATCATCTTCCAAGGAGAACTTGGTGGTGAGTCTTCAACAGGATCAACCCTTTCACAATCTTTTACTGCCATAATGTCTTCATCGGGAAAATCGAGCTTAACAGACTCATCATTTTCAACTGGCTGTTCGGCAAGGTAATCTGACAAGATACTGCCTTTGATAGATTTTTGAGTTACATATTGGATGTCGTATTCTGACAATAGCATGTGCCATCTGGCAAGTCTTCCGGTCTGAGCGGGCTTTTCAAAGATATACTTGATAGGATCCATTTTTGCAATTAGTAGAGTTGTATGGCAGACCATGTACTGTCTTAGTCTTTTGGCGGCCCATGCTAATGCACAACATGTCTTCTCAAGGAGCGAATAACGGCTTTCACAATCAGTAAACTTTTTGCTCAAGTAGTAAATGGCGTGTTCTCTTCGTCCAGATTCGTCTTGTTGGCCCAACATACAGCCCATAGAATTTTCAAGGACAGTAAGGTACATAAATAATGGCCTCCCCGGGACCGGGGGTATCAGGATAGGTGGTTCTTGCAAATATCCTTTAATTTTGTCAAAGGCCTGCTGACAGTCTTCGTTCCAAACCACTGGCTGATCTTTGCGCAACAGTTTGAAGATGGGTTCACAGGTTGGTGTCATGTTAGAAATGAACCGAGATATGTAATTCAGTCTTCCCAGAAAACCTCTGACTTGTTTTTCAGTTTGAGGAGCCGGCATGTCTTGAATGGCACGGACTTTATCCGGATCTACTTCAATTCCTCGTTGACTAACAATGAAACCAAGCAGCTTTCCTGATCTTACCCCAAAGGTACATTTGGCAGGATTCAACCTCAGTTGGTACTTTCGGAGCCTTTTGAATAATTTTAACAGATGTTCGAGATGACCCTCTTCACTTTGGGATTTGGCAATCATGTCATCCACGTAGACTTCGATTTCTTTATGCATCATGTCGTGGAACAGAGTGACCATGGCCCGTTGGTAGGTGGCACCAGCATTCTTTAAACCGAACGGCATGACTTTGTAACAGTAAGTTCCCCACGGGGTGATGAAAGTAGTCTTTTCCCTATCATCGGGATCCATCTTGATCTGATTGTACCCAGAGAAACCATCCATAAAAGAGAAAACTTCGAAACGAGCAGTGTTGTCTACTAACGTATCAATGTGAGGTAACGGGAAATCATCCTTTGGACTGGCCTTGTTTAAATCTCTGTAATCTACGCACATCCGGACTTTACCATCCTTCTTAGGCACTGGGACAATGTTGGCTACCCATTCGGGATATTTGGATACAGCCAAGAACCCTGCATCTACCTGCTTTTTTACTTCATCTCTGATTTTGAGTGCCATGTCTGGTCTGGTTCTGCGGAGTTTCTGTTTTACTGGCGGGCACTCTGGCTTGAGCGGAAGCTTGTGAACCACTATGTCAGTGTTTAGACCCGGCATATCTTGATAGGACCAAGCAAACACATCCACATATTCCTTCAAAAGTTCTTTTAATTGCTGTTTGATATTCGTCTCTAGACTTGCCCCAATCTTGACTTCTTTCCTGTCATCTTCTGAACCCAAGTTGATGACTTCAACCTGTTCTTTGTAAGGCTCGAGCTTTCTGTCTTCGTCTTGAGTTAGTCTTACCAGTTCATCAGGTATTTCAAAGTTTTCGCCCTCCTCTTCAGCTTGGTAAACTGGTGAATCAAAGTCAGGAGGAGATGCCTGGTCATGGGCGTCAATGGGTTTTTGAATGCGGCTGCAGGTGGGAACGGTTTAATTTTATTAAACATGCACAGATAAATGCAGCACACAAAAGAGAAGATTGTTTTTGGGTTTTTTATGATTGCCAATTTTTCTTTTAAAAGTGGAAACGATAAAAGCATCAAAAGAAATGAGGAAATTTAGCAAAACGGTCCATTTTCATTGATATTCTTTGAAATTTCGGGGCCCGTACAAAATATTCCTATGACCTTGGGCACGGTCATGGAGTTTTTTGAAATAATAAAACAAGAAAAAGACACAAAGCAAATTACTTTAACTCGTGACACACTACAGGGATGTCAATAGCCTCCCAGTTGTTCAAGGGGGAGTTGCACTGATATACTAGGTGTCCGATATCTTCACTTTCTTCTTCGTTCCCTATTGCATTAATTTGGGACCCTCCGCTGATGAATACTTCCTGGATTGTTCTAGGACGCTTTTGGCCAGTTGTTGTATCTTCATCCTGAGTCGGTTTGTAACCCAACCCTTGTCTGTTCATCTTTGGCTGTACTTCAATAACTTCTCCCCATCCTGCAGGAGTGCCTTCTTTCAATGCTGACTTGATGCTCTGGGCTGAAACGAACGACGGATTACCCTTGGCTACTGTTTCTTCTACCATTACCGCATGAGCTATTTCCAACGCTTGAAACGAGGTCTCCAGCGCTCCTTCTTCCGCTTCAATGTATCTGAAGGATGACAGATTACTCACCATAAAGTCTTCCTCGCCGTGCACAATTATTAGCTGATCATTCACCACATATTTTAACCGTTGATGTAGAGTTGATGTCACCGCCCCGGCTTCATGTATCCATGGTCGGCCCAACAAACAGCTGAAGGCGGGATTAATATCCATCACCTGGAACGTTATATCAAACATGTGTGGCCCTACCATGACGGGTAATTCCACTTCTCCAATAACAGCCCTTCTTGATCCATCGAAAGCTTTCACGATCAAGGAGGTAGGTCTCATTTCTGCTCCTACATAGGCCAATCTTGCAAGTGACCTTGCGGGCAACACATTTAAAGATGATCCGTTATCTACTAAGACTCGTGCGAGTGTATCTTCCTGGCACTTTATAGATATATGTAAGGCTTTGTTATGGCTACGACCTTCTTTTGGCAATTCAGCGTCACTAAAGCTCAACGTATTGCACGCTGTGATATTGGCTACTACCGAGTCAAATTGCCCCAGTGTTATATCTCTGGTCACATGTGCTTGCTGGAGAACTTTCTGCAGCGACTCCCGGTGAGCGGGGGAATTCATTAAAAGAGACAGGACAGATATCTTGGCCGGCGTTTGGTGGAGCTGATCCACCACCTTGTAATCGCTTTTTCGGATAATCCTCAAAAACTCATCATCTTCTTTCTCGGGATTTGTCACTTCTCTGTTCTGTGTTTCCACCGGGGTAGTGGATTTTGGAGTCACTATCGTAATTTTGGGCTGATAAATTCGACCGCTGCGGGTCATCTTGCTTGTGCCTACGATGTTCGTAACATCGTCCTGCTCTTTCTGTTCTTTCTTTTCTCGGTCTGCATTTCTAGGTGTCACTGCTAAACCATATTTCCAAGGAACTGCTTTTGTATCATTGTACGGAAATGGCTTTGGTCTTTGAATTACGACGGCTCGGCGTTGAGTGATTGCTGATCTGTTGAACACGGGTTCTGCACTTCTAGGCGCTTGAGTCCATTTGTCTTTGTTGGGTTGATCAAATGATGGCTTTATCACGGCAATATTTTCACTTCTGACCTTACCGCACACTTGTAACAATCCTTCATCAATCAAACTCTGGATATCTTTCTGTACTGTACCACAAACCTCAGCATCGACAGAACATTCCCCACAGTCGTTGTGATTACCCTGGATATAACCTGTTTTCACCAGTTTCTCATGCAGCATCTTTAATGGTGTCTTGATCTCTGATACTTTAGTAATTAATCTTTCAGTTGAAGAATCATCCACAACGTTAACCCCTCCATGGTTTGGTAGTGGGTTACTCTTGACATTGGGCGGAATATCATTGAAGGACAGGATCTTTTTCTCAATCAATTCCCTCACCAAATGCTTCAAGGCAAAGCAACTTTCTAGATCATGGCCAGCGGCTCCTTCATGGAATGCGCAGTGGGCGCTTGGATTGTAAAAGGGAGATGTTGTATCAGGGTTTAGGGGCCTTGTAGTCACCAAACCTTCCTGGACCAATGAAGGGTATAATTCTGTGTAAGTCATCGGGATCTGCGGGAAATTTGGCTTGTTTGTCGGTCTTCTATTTTGAAAGCCCTGGCGGGGTGCCGGAGCTCGAGGTTGTTGTTGTTGTAGTTGTAGGAGAGGCGGAGCGTTGGGCGCTCGTTGTTGCCTTTGCTGAAACGGTTGATATCCGGGAGCAGGTTGTGTTGCCTGGTAGTTGGGACGAGTGAAAGCAGGGGTAACAGCTGCCACATAGGGTTGTGCGGCATACTGTGGTGGATATATTGCTCCGGGGTAACCTTGTTGCATATAACTTGGCTGTATTGGTTGATTGTAATTCAGATAAGGTTGCTGTTGGTAAGGTTGTTTTTGCGTATGTCTACTTTTTCCGCTGGTGATGGCGTTGGTCTCGCCTTCCTTCTTCTTGTGGAATGGATTACCAGTTTTCTTGACCTGACCACTTGAACTGCTGGAACTGCCTGTAACTCTTCCGTTTTTCAGTCCTAGCTCTACTCGGACTCCCACGGCTACAATATCCGAGAAGCTGGCAGATACACTACTGATCATCTTCTCATAGAACTCTGGTCGGACAGTGTCAACAAACCAATCAGTCAATTCTTTCTCACTAAGCGGAGGTTCCACTTGTGAAGCTACCTCTCTCCATCGTTGAGCGTACTCTTTGAAGGATTCAGAACTTTTTTGGGACATACTCAGTAATTGCCTTCGATCAGGCGCCAAATCCATGTTATATTTGTAATGTCTCATGAAAGCATTGGCCAAGTCTTGGAAGCTGAGAATTTTAGTCTGATCCAAACCCAAATACCATTTTGTCGGTGCACCTTTCAAACCGTCCTGGAAACAATGTATCATCAATTTGTCATTTTCAACATAAGCCGCCATCCTGCGGCAATACATGAGAAGATGTGTTCGTGGGCAGGAAGCCCCTGAATATTGGTCAAAATTTGGAACTTTGAATTTTGGCGGAATTATCAGCCCAGATACCAAGCACATATCCCGGGTGTCTGCCCCAAATATATCATTTCCTTCCATAGCTTTTAACTTTCTTCCCATGGTCTCGACACTTTCCTTCAACCTCTCGTGTTCTTCATTCTCTCCTTCATACTCTTCTTGATCTTCGCCCACTGGTTGATAATTATGAAACATTGGGCGCACTTGCGCTTGCACAGCTGTTGGAGCATAAGTAGGGATAGCCTGGGGCATTTCCCCCCTCAAAGGAACATTCTGCTGATTTACTGGAGTTGGATGTAGAAAATCCGGGTGTAAGCCGTACGGTGGATTGTTGGCGATGGTGTCGGCCGTTGGAACTGGATCTATGGCAGCACTAGTAATCTCAGAAACTACAGTAGCCTGGGTATCCATCTTCGCTTTTATCACCTGTAAAGCTTCCATAATCTGCTTGAATCCGCCTCGGAGATCTCCGAGCTCGTCGTCAATTCTTACAATCTCTTGATTTTGGGCCTCCATTAGTTGACGGGCTCTGGCTCTCGTGTTGTACTTGTGTGTTGGATTCAGTGTGCTTTCCTCTGTTTGAAGATCAGACAGCGGGGTGAGACACGACACAGGAAACAACACTTACGATATGCTTATGACATGTTTATGATATGCTTATGATATGCAGACATGCGGATGCAATATTTCGAACATTCAAGGGGTTCTTAGAAGTCATTCATAGATATTAAAAAGGGGAACATTACAATCATTTTTTTTTATCCCTCTACTGGGGAGCTTACAACAGTTGGAAATTGAAATACAAAACAGCGATTACATCATCACACAGTGATCTCTAACTTGAAGGTCCTCCCTCTTCTGGTTGATTTCTTCCTCTACCCTGGAGAGCTTCCTTTTCTTGCATAGCCAAGAAATACTTGTTCCTCCATGTCTTTCCTTCTTCTTCTGCTTTTACCAATGTAGTCTGCAATTCTTCCTCGAGTGTGGGTTCTGTTGATTCGGGTTCGAATCGGGTATAGAACATTTTCAGAGAAGCCTCTTTCACCCATGCTAGGTAGGAGTCTGATACAGCCGTGTCAGGGTAGTCTAAAACAGTCATGCCCCTGACGTTGATACGGCGCCAAGCGTAGATGATCCTGGCTTTGTATTCTCGGTCTTTTCCGTCTCGAATGCAGAAACTCCTCATCAAGTTGAAATCTGGTTCGCCCATCATTGGATACCCTAACTGTCTGCGAGCAAGGATCGGGTTGTAGCTGATGCACCCTTTGGTACCTATGAGTGGTACATTCGGGAAGTCTCCACAACTCTGGATCATGGGGATCCCTCCATAAGTGGGGTCGTACCATTGAATGTCGGTGTGCCGGAGTAACAGTATCTTTTCAGTCCATGGGTTACTGTTCCGTAAATCCCACAGTGCTGGATATCTTGGCAAGCGTGAAATGAACCATTTGTAGAGGAGAGTGGAGCAACATTCAATCCCATCAGCACTGAGTATTCTTCCAGAGTTGGCAACAGCTGGAAATCTGGGAAAGTGAAACAGTGATAGGTTGAATCGTAGAACTTGACGAGCGCGGATAATATTCCCTCATCTACCTGAATCTCAAGTAAGGATAATATCTTTCCGTGTCGGGTTTTGAAGGTTTCAGGATCTTCTACCATTCTTCCCAATATTCTCAGATTCTCCAGATCTGGTTGTCGGAACTTGAACTCTGCGGTTGATTGGATCCATTTTTTTAATACCTGTGAAATGGTTTTAAAACCCCTTGAATGTTTAAAATACAAATGTGGATGTAAATGCGTAAAGTTTTATAGGAACTCAGATCTCGGGATTCAAAACGTCACGGATTTCATTTAATTTTTCGATGTTGCACTACAAAATTTTTAGTACACATTACAAGAAAACTAAACAGTGCTAAAGGAAATCCTCTGACAGAAACTCCACTGTGGCATTTGCTTTTTGCAGTTCTTCCTCCACTCGAATCTTTTCTTCCATGAGTTTCTCAACCATTGTCTTCCACGGAGTAGACTGATTACTGAAGTAGAACAAGTTTTCCTGGGCCTTTCTTTTCTTACTTGCCTTTATTTCCTCCTCCTTTTCTTGAAGCTGCTTGCGGAGCATTTCATTTTCTTCCATTACCACCTGATATTTATACCTCCAAGATACCTCCGTCTGTTGTGATTTCCTTAATGCAATCTTCAGTTTTTCCTCCTCAGAGAAGAAAATCAACGGGCGTTCTTCTTTTAGGACCATGGGTTCCTGCAAGGCATAAGGCATCTTCAACTGAATAGCTCTCTTTCGAACCCATTGGAGATAAGGGTCGAAAGAAACACAGTTCTGTTTTCCCAAGCTTTCCTTTCCTCTTTTGTGAATATGTTTCCAAGCTTCCAGAAATTCTCCTTTCAATTCAGATTCTCCCAAAAAGAACAAGCTTTCAACACGAGCACTGTTAGGGCGGTCTTTCAGTGGATACCCGAGTTGTCGTCGGGCGAGGACTGGATTATAGCTGATTCCTCCATCTGTAGTAAGGAGGGGTACGTTGCCAAAGTTTCCACAGCTGTCAATAATTTTTATACCGTCGTAATCTCTACTGTACCATTCAATATCGGAATGTGACAGTGCCATGATCTTCTCAGACCACCAACCTTCTCTCCAGAATACATGAGCCTTGGGCATATGAGAGTGGAACCACTTGTACAACAACGGGACACAACAGATGATCATACCACCCTTGTGAAGATTCCTGAGGTGAATGGAATGATGAGCACTACCCAGCAAAGTTGGTACTGGATTCTTCTTCAAAAAGATCTTAATAGCATTGAGATCCACAAAGTTGTCGATGTTGGGGAATAGGAAGATCCCATAGATAAGCAAGGCTAAGATTGCCTCGAATGCGTCCATGCTCAGGTGGTCTGCATAATACTGTGCTTTCTTGATCAAGAACCCAGCAGGTAAACCAGAGATTCCTCCTTTTGTAGTCATGTTTTCCTGTATATCTTTTATTCCCACGCATATTGCTCTGGCGATCTCTTCCTTCTTAGGGTCCTTCTCCGTGAATGGAAAAGGAGAATCTTCAAGGATGGGCAACCCGATTAGGCAAGAATACTCTTCAAGTGTTGGTACGAGCTGATAGTCTGGAAATGTGAAGCAATGATAGAGCGGGTCGTAAAACTGTAACAAGGTGGAGAGGAGCCCCAAATCCATCTTCTTCTTAGTTCTCAGTAGTGACAACAAGTTACCATATCTGCTCTTGAAACCCTCTACATCTGTGATATAAGTGCTCAACCTTTCGATGTCATCCAGCTTAGGACTCTTGTATGTGTACTTGATTGTTTTCTTTTTTGTTTGATCCATGATGTTCCTAAAATTTTAAAATGAGAGACTGAGTTCCATAAAACTTTTATGTTATGATGTTATGAATGCATGGATGCAGCAAACACAAGTATTCACATATACACATCAAGTTTTGGTTTAGGGAAATTCAATCAGGAGCCAAGGTCTACCCTTTCCAATAAGGAGTGTACTAGGGCTTTCTTCCACCTGTAGAACAAGGTTCTAAAAAGTTCCCAGAGTCCTAGACCCATCTTTCGGATATTATCAACTGCCCAAATAACTCGAGGGTCAATAATATTCTCAAGAGAGTCTCGTCTGAGTGTAGTATCGCGTATCAACTATTCAGAAATACTCCCTCATAGTTATCGCACTACATCCTAATAAGGCCAAGTGGGGTAATGTGTTCTAAAGGTCCTCAATGTCATGGGCCCCTTATAGAAAGTAACATTGTTTTCACGAATACTCGATCAACAACACTACCCTCTAAAAGGACCTTCATTGAGCAGCGGTTTTCAAGTTGGCTTATTCGGGAATCAACTCCCTATAAACCTCCTTGAATATACCACCTTCCTATCATAAGTACTCTCGAGCACGGGTATAGTGCTGTCTCACCATCTTTCATTTCCCAAAAGCCAAAAGAACAAGTCTGCACATATTCACAAATATTCACAAATAGCAAGTATATAAGCAGAATAGGTTAAACCCTCAAACAATAAAACTCCCCAGTGAAGTCGCCATTTTCTGTTGCGGTGAAAATGTGATATCAAGCTATTAATTAACTTGAACCGTATTTCTTTTACAACCGGTCTTTAATTTATCCAAAGGATAGGTCTAAAGAAAGAAAGAACCTTTTTCGCGATGTAACAACAACGCTTTAGGGATTCGGGGATTCGGGGGTTGGTTATATCTAGGGAAGGTATTAGCACCCTAAATATCTGTAGTACTCTACAGGAACCTTCTGTTCATTGCTTGCTAAAGCTGTGAAACATGCATCGGTTTAATTGGGGAATTGGGATAAAAATAAAATAAAGGCCTAAGTGGTTTTCTAAGTTTGCTCGCAAAGGCGTTGCACCTTTTGCCTACGTATCCTGACTAGGATAGAATCAGAGCAATCGTAGTTCACCTCACAAGGGAACAGAACACTTGATGACGATCAAGGTTCAGGGGGGAACAAACATGACAATGCTTGTGTGGAGTTGACAAACTCCCTAAGCTACATTGAAGGGTAGTAAGATATCATGACGATGATTCTTACACAGAGTTGACGAACTCTGTCCTAGGGTTCTAGGTGAAGAACACTCCTAGTACGGGCAGGTTTCTTAGACTTCAAGCAAAGTCTAAAGGTGATGAAATTAGGGTTAAAAGTGACTTGACAAAGTCGAGGGTATGATAGAATTGGTTTTTGGTCCAAGACATTGATTGTCAACAGGACAGACTTTTTCCTTTGGAGGACAGTAATATTGGCGATTGGACGTGCTTCGGCGCTTGGGGCCACATACAAACATTACAGGAATAAATATTGCAACATACAAACATTAAAAATAAATTAATTATTACAACCATATCGAATAATTGGAATAAAAAACAGAGAGATTAAAATATCAGGCTTGGTACGCTGACAGTCTGTACCTGAAACGACTGTTAGTAGACAGATGAAAAAATGAAAAATAACAATTCAAGGAAAATATTTTAATATGTTGCCAAACATATCAAAACATGATATCAATCGAAATTTCCGACGAACGTGAGTGGAACAGTTCTAAATTTCATCTGCAGCTGCTTATAATTAATACTGTCAGTGCGCGGATCGCGCGAAATTCAAAGTGATCAAAAATGGAAATTGATTACATATTATGAAACTACAATTTAAATCAAGCATAACAAAAAAAGAACGGATGAAAAACGATAAAAAATGAGAAAGTTATGATACTGTGAAGTTTTGAATCTGTACTGTCAGTACGGTAAAAGTATACTGTCTAGTCAAATACGTTTTGTATCATAACTTTTTAACCGTTTATCGGAACGAGACAAAATTTATATGTAAATTGGGTAGAAAAATGAGAGGAAGAGGATGGCATAGGTGGTTTTTTGAAATTCACTCTCCTGTGAAAAAAACGATAGCTGGTGTAAAATTATGACTTTATGCTTGCAAAATGAAATGAACACTTGGTATACTCATGCTACAAGTCAAGTGAGGTCACATACACATCACACATATCCTATATAACAGATAGCAAGCAAGTTTGAAGCCAAGGCATGAGTAAATATGACAGTTGTATGTAAGTTGCAAATCACATGACATAACAATGCATGATGAGGTGATTTTTGGTTCTTGAGTGTTTTGAGCAATTCCACCTGTTCTAACACCTTAAATACATCATATGGAGTGTGTATATATTAAAAAATCAGAACTGGAACATAGGTATGAGTATGTAGTATTCATTTTGCAAGTTAAAGCATTATGTGAATCATGAAGCATTATGTGATGTAAAACTTGTGTCAGTCAAATTTTCATGATTTGAATCATCAATACACATTACATATGATCATGTGAAGCTGTAGAAACAAAGATAGAACATGTACAAGCAAGAAAACTCAAACTGGCATGTAAACATGAAGCATTTTGTAAAGACATGAACAAATGAGCATGATAATAGGCAGATGAAGTTCCAGCTCAAATTGAACCAAGTTAATCATTTAGACAGCATAAACACATGATATTAAGATGATCCAAACCTTAAAAATCCATAGAAAGCCACTGTCATGAGTTTTGGCTAGTTAAATGCAAGTTTGTTCAAGTAATGATGCATATGAGAAGGCAAAACTTGACACAATGGTTTTTATCACAAGATGAGCATTTATACACATCACATATGTTCAATTTAAGATGTACAAGTCATTGGTATTGGCAGTAATCAGGTTATGGGCAGCAATCATATTTTGGTGCATTTGTGCATTTGTGTCATTTTGGCCAATATGCATAATCATGGGTAAATGAAGTTCTAACTCAAATTCAAGCAAACTAATCACTTGGACAGCATGAATACATGATATTAAGATGATTCAAACATTGAAAATCCAAAGAAAGCAACTGTCATGAGTTTTGTCAAGTTAAATGCAAATTGTTCACATAAGGATGCATATGAGGACATGAAACTTGATACAAGGGTTTCTAGCACAAGATGAGCATTCAAACACTTTAAATATGTTCAAATTAAGGTGTATAAGGTACCTGTTTTGACAGCAAACCAGTTTTGTGCAAAAAACCAAGTTTTGAAGCTTCCTTGATCTTTAAGAAACAAGCCACATGAGAGGCCAAAATGAATTCTGTCCACTTCTGATGGCTAATGATGGTTTAGACAGCTTGGATATATGATATTTGATGTGTCCAAGAGTTCAAAACATTAACAAGATGCTTGGAACAAGTTTTGGTGAGTTTTATGGATTTTGGTCAAAGTAAGCTCCATGGTAAGTTGACTTTTTGATTTCTTGAGTTTTTGGGTGATCTAATGGTTGGTACACCTCATATATATGATTTAGAGAGTGTATGGATGGTTGTTTGAGGTTTGGAATGCATAGAACTCAAAATAGCATCAAAAGTGCAAATGCTGAATTTTGGTCATTTTGACAACTTTGGTGATTTTTGCAATTTGTGAATGGGAGAGAGATATGGTGAGGTGCTTGCTTCTAACAGGTTTTCAGAATGATGTTCATGTCCATAATGAGGAGTTAGATGTCTCTATTTATAGGGAAAGTGAGTGAGGAGCTTGCTATGAAACCTTGCCTCACCATGAAGAAAACTTAGATTTTTCTCTTCCAAATGCAACTTGCTTTGCTTTTTCTGATTGCTAGCTGTTCTCTTCCCTTCATTAGCAAGTCTTAATGATGTTTTTGCAGATAAATCAAGGCCTAGAGGCATGGTAGAGTGGCTGGAACAGAAATCACTTTACACCTCATGCTTGGAAAAGTCAAAAATGGCAACTTTGGCAATGAACTTCCAATTCTTGATTCTATGCTATCTCCATGCTATTTCTTTGTTCTAACCTGCTAAGAATGATTAATATATCAGATAGAAGGAGTTTGTAGCATTGAAATTGATCCACTTGAGTGCTAGAGGTGTTCTTGCAAAATTCATCAATGTGGGACAAAAGTGACAAATTGCCAACTTTGAACACATGTATCTCTCAGCTCATAAATCATCTTGGGGAGTTCTTGTACTTTTTAGAAAGCCCTCACATAGTACTAAAACTTTCATGTTGGCCAGAAATCTTGATTCTATTTGAAACTAGGTGAAAAACCCCCTTGAAGTTGGCTGATTTTAGCTTTTAAGGTGAAAATAACTTAGAAATTTTCTAAGTTATTTTCCCTTCTAGGAATGTTTTTGCTTATATCTCAAAAAGTATGCATTTTCTGGTTGTGGACTAGTATGGGACTTTTGTAGGACTTGTCAAGAGCTTTCAAATGAGACTAGAACCAACTCAATTGGATGTGTGGTTAAGGAGATACGGTTTAGCCCTTTTCAAAACCCTAATTTCCCGATTTCTCGATTACTCTCTCATTTTTGATCCAATGACCATGAAAATTGATATGCAAGTCCATTATGACATAAGGAACAACTTTGATTCACAACTTGGATTCCAATTCTCAAAATTTGAGGAGTTGACTTTTCGGTCAACCGTACGATCGATCGGTGCCGATCGAGTCGCCTGTTGATATTCTGGACATCCTGGGACTTTGACACTTCTTGAATAGTCTTTAATAGCCTATATTAACTTCATGGACCTCACTCCCACCATTAAAACATTTCCCAACATCAAAGTCAAACCACAGTTGACTTTCCACTAGTTAAAAACCCTAATCGGGGCCTCCTGACTGCACTGTTCTTGATTCTGAAACAATTTCTTCAAATTGACTTCCCATTTGACTTTGATATTGTCTTTGATTTCATTCCATGATTGAATTGGCCCAAATCATTGGTTGATCCTTCCTTGATTGTTTTGAATTTGTCGGTGCGAGAACCCTGATTTCATCTGTAACTTCACAATGAAACTTTGAACTGGATTAGTGTTAGCTAAATTCATGATGTATGGTTCTAATATGATTATGAGGATCTAAGGTGGTCAAAATTTGGGGTATGACACTTTGCACGCCCAGTGATCTGGTAGTGAAAGCCTTTGATGGGACTAAGCGCCACGTCTTCGGAGAGTTGACCCTGCCAATTCAAGTTGGTCCAGAGACATTCAATACGGTTTTCTATATCATGGATATCATGCCTGCCTACAGTTGCCTCTTAGGTCGGCCATGGATCCATGCTGCTGGTGCCATGACGTCTACGCTGCATCAGAAGCTTAAGTATGCTGTCGGGGGCAGCATAGTAACCGTCTGTGGCGAGGAGGACATTATGGTCAGCCACTTGTCGTCCTTTAAATATGTTGAAATGGATGGCGAGATCCATGAAACGCTCTGCCAAGCATTTGAAACCGTCAAGGTGAAAGAGGTAGCTCTTGTTGTCGCAGAGAAGCAAGAGATGAATCTCTCCTCGTTTAAAGAAGCTCGGGCCGTTGTCGGAGCCGGTTCCACCCCAGGCTGGGGGCATGTTTTGGATATACCAATCAAGCAGGATAAGTTTGGATTGGGATATTCTCCTGAAGCTGAAGCTTCATCTTCTTCTGGCAGCTCGTCTCGTGGGATAGGGCCGATCCTATTCACCAAGGGGGAGTAATTTTCGAGAGCATCAACGCAGCGTCTGAGGACAGCGGGGATAGTGATTGTGATCTTGACGCCTGGATGCAGCCAAGCAAGCCAGGCGAGCGCCTCAACAATTGGACCATCAAGGAGATTATCAAGCTGACAAGTGAAGAGTAATGATTTGCTTTTTACAATCTTTGTACAACCCTATGTCCTACCCGGGGCATAGTGGTTTTACTGTCAGGGCCTTGTTGGATTATGTACATGCATTTTGTTAATAAATAAAAGGCGTTTTCTTCACACTCAAATATTGTGTTCTCTGTTATTCCTGTTTTATGTTTATTTCGAAAAAACAGCAAAATGGCAACGAGGTTTGTGCTAACCTGCATATTCTTGCTTTAAACTTAACCCTTGTTATTGCAGGATCCACATAACAGATGACATCGACTCTGGACCCTCTACGGCTCACTACGACTTTGATTGCCCGATCTATCAAGCCGAGGATGAGATTGATGAAGACGAGGACCTTCCGGAAGAGTTGGCCCGCTTGTTGAGACAAGAGGAAAAGGTTATTCTGCCTCACGAGGAGGATATTGAGATTGTAAATCTGGGTTCTGAGGAACTCGTCAGAAATGTCAGAGTGCTGCAGAATGATGTCAAGCATAGACTGGTCGAGATGCTTCGAGAGTATAGTGACGTCTTTGCTTGGTCATACGAAGATATGCCCGGACTCGACACTGACATCGTGGTTCATCGCTTGCCGTTGCGAGAAGATTGCCCTCCAGCCAAGCAGAAGCTCAGGAGGACGAGACCAGACATGGCTGTAAAAATCAAAGAAGAGGTCCAGAAGCAGTTGGACGCAGGATTTCTAGCCGTTACCACTTACCCTCCGTGGGTCGCCAACATAGTGCCTGTACCGAAGAAGGACGGTAAGGTGCGCATGTGCGTCGATTATCGGGATTTGAACAGGGCGAGCCCTAAGGACGATTTCCCGTTGCCTCATATCGATGTGTTGGTCGACAACACAGCCCAGTTTTCCGTGTTTTCATTCATGGATGGCTTCTCCGGTTACAATCAGATTAAGATGGCACCGGAGGACATGGAGAAAACGACGTTCATCACCCCCTGGGGAACATTCTGCTATAAGGTAATGCCCTTCGGTCTGAAGAACGCAGGGGCCACTTACCAGCGAGCAATGGTAACTTTGTTTCATGATATGATTCATCATGAGATCGAGGTCTATGTTGATGACATGATTGCAAAGTCCCAAACGGAGGAAGAACATCTGGTCAACTTATTGAAGCTGTTTGAGAGGCTTAGGAAGTTCAGGCTGAGGCTGAATCCTAACAAGTGCACTTTCGGAGTGCGGTCCGGAAAGTTATTGGGGTTTATCGTTAGTGAACGAGGGATTGAAGTTGATCCTGCAAAAATAAAAGCTATTCAAGAAATGTCAGCGCCGAAAACAGAAAAGGAAGTTCGTGGTTTCTTGGGCAGAATAAACTACATTGCAAGGTTTATCTCTCAGCTCACGGCCACTTGTGAACCGATGTTCAAGCTTTTAAAGAAAGATCAGGCGATTACTTGGAATGAGGATTGCCAGAAGGCATTCGACAAAATAAAGCAGTATCTTCAAGAACCTCCAATCTTGATACCCCCAGTGGCTGGACGGCCATTAATCATGTACCTGAAGGTTCTGGAGAATAGTATGGGGTGTATTCTCGGTCAGCACGACGAGACGGGCAGAAAAGAGCATGCCATTTATTATTTGAGTAAAAAGTTCACTGAGTGTGAATCTCGATACTCGATGCTGGAGAAGACGTGTTGTGCACTAGCTTGGGCTGCCAAACGTCTACGACAGTATATGCTCAACCACACCACTATGCTAATTTCGAAGATGGATCCGATCAAGTACGTCTTCGAGAAGCAGGCTCTTTCGGGCAGGATTGCCAGATGGCAAATGGTGTTAACGGAATATGATATTCAGTACGTCTCTCAGAAAGCCATTAAGGGAAGTGTATTGTCTGATTACCTTGCCGAACAGCCAATCAAAGACTACCAGCCGATGAAGTTCGAATTCCCTGACGAGGATATTATGTTTCTCAAAGCGAAGGATTGCGATGAGCCGTTGCCCGACGAGGGGCCCGATAGGAAGTCTCAGTGGAAGTTGATATTCGACGGAGCGGTTAATTCCTATGGAAGTGGTATCGGGGCTATCATCACGACTCCTCACGGATCCCACATCCCGTTTACTGTGAGACTGACGTTTCCAGTTACCAACAATGAAACAGAGTATGAAGCATGTATCATGGGTCTAGAAGAGGCAATCGATTTGAGAATCAAGAATCTAGACATATATGGTGACTCAGCGCTCGTAATCAATCAGATTAAAGGGGAGTGGGAAACTCGTCAAGCGAATTTAGTGTCGTACATGAATTATGCCAGGAGGCTGCTCCCATTCTTCGATCGAGTGGAACTTCATCATGTACCCAGGGCTGAAAATCAGATGGCTGATGCTTTGGCCACGCTGGCTTCAATGTATAAAGTCAATTATTGGAATGAGGCTCCAAGAATTGTTCTTTCGCGCCTTGACAGACCGGCATTTGTCTTTGCCATCAAGGATGCCGCCGACGGCAAGCCATGGTTCCACGATATCCAGACCTTCCTTATGACTAAGGAGTATCCTGCGGGTGCGTCAACCCAGGATAAGAAGACTCTGAGGAGGCTATCTGGAAACTTTTATCTCAATCCTGATGGAGTGTTGTATAAGAGAAACCACGATCTCGTGCTACTCAGATGTGTAGATGAGAAAGAGGCGAGTATGCTCATGGAAGAAGTCCATGAGGGCACATTTGGTACGCACGCCGGCGGGCATGCCATGACGAGAAAGATCCTGAGAGCAGGGTATTACTGGCTGACGATGGAGTCGGATTGCTTCAGATTCGCGAAGAAATGTCATAAATGCCAGATTTATGCGGATAAAGTTCATGTGCCGCCGTGCCCATTGAATGTCATGTCCTCCCCTTGGCCGTTCTCCATGTGGGGCATCAACATGATAGGCAAGATCGAGCCCACTGCATCCAATGGTCATCATTTCATTCTGGTAGCCATCGACTACTTCACCAAATGGGTGGAGGCAGCCTCGTACGCTAATGTGACCAAGCAGGTGGTAGCTAAATTCATAAAGAGGGACATCATCTGTCGCTATGGAATTCCCGAGCGGATCATTACTGATAATGGTTCGAATTTGAATAACAAGATGATGAAGGAGCTGTGCCAGAGCTTCAAGATTGAACACCACAACTCATCTCCTTACCGGCCGAAGATGAATGGCGCTGTTGAAGCGGCCAACAAGAACATCAAGAAGATTGTTCAGAAGATGGTTGTGACGTACAAAGATTGGCACGAGATGCTGTCGTTTGCCTTGCACGGTTATCGTACGACGGTGCGTACGTCGACCGGGGCAACTCCTTTCTCCTTGGTGTACGGTATGGAAGCTGTCCTACCGTTAGAAGTGGAGATTCCTTCTTTGCGAGTTTTGGTTGATGTGAAACTCGACGAGGCAGAATGGATTACGAATCGCTTGAACCAACTCAGCCTGATGGACGAGAAGAGGTTAGCATCGATTGCATTTGGTCACCTGTACCAAAGCCGAATGAAGAAAGCTTATGATAAGAAGGTGCGTCCTCGAAGCTTTCAGACGGGTGATCTCGTCCTGAAGAAGATTCTTCCGCCACACTCCGATCACCGGGGCAAGTGGACTCCGAATTACGAAGGGCCGTATGTCGTCAGCAAGGTCTTCTCGAGAGGAGCTTTGTTGTTATCCACGATGGATGGTGAAGATTTTGCATCCCCGGTGAACGCGGACGCAGTTAAAAAATACTTTGCTTGAAAGAGACCCGCTGGACAAAAAAGAAAGAGTCCAGGCAAAAAAGGGGCATCCCGGCGAACCAAAAACAGAATAAAAGGTTCGGGCAAAAATTAGGGATATATTGAAAAAATGTACACCCGCGAAGTCGAAAACCTACACTGGGCGGCTTCGGCAAAAAAGGGTATCCCGGTGAACTGAAAACCCGTAAAGGGCGGTTCACGCAAAAGTTAGGGATTTGAATAAGCAAATGACTGCGTTCCGCGTATGGACTTTCATTGTTTAGCGGTTTGGAGGACCTGAAGGCCGTTCATCTGAATCAATCTCTTCCGAAGCTGAAGCATCGGAGAAGTATCCGAGTCGAGTGGGTCTTAGAGGGATCAACTCATGGTGTTCGTCTACGCCTCGTTGCCGACATTTGTATATACTGATGTATATTTATGTTTTCTTTTTGCGCAGCTTCCTCATTCCAGGAGCTTGCCTCTGTTGTAAAACATTTTTGCCCATTCAGAGGTTCATCATCAATAAAATGCACATTATTCAGCAATCCTGCTTGTCTGTTTAGCATTTATCTGTCTTGATTGCGAATGAAAACGCTGGTGTTTTTTGATAAAATGCGCATACATAAACTTACGGGCCTAGGCCCATTGATTGTTGAAACAATTAATTAACTGAATATTGTCACGAGATAATAACCTGGATAGGCCCCTTTGAGGAGGGTATCTTGTCCATTTGTTTGTGTTGTTGCAGGTGTAGCGCCTTCCAGAAGATGTGTCGTGCGCATCCCCGAAGCAGGGCGAGTCCTCCTTCTCCAGCAGAGTTCAGTGGTCTCCTCCGCAGCATCTGAATGCATGATAGTAAGCATTGATATGTCTTCCCCAGGTAGAGATGATTCTCTTCCCCAAGCCGACGCATCCTAAAGGAACGCCATTTTCTCAGCTGAGTCAAGCGTCGAAGCTCGTGTTTCCCCAGTAGAGTCGCCGAAGTAGGTGTCTCCCCAGCACCGGGGCACAAGTGCAGGTTTCGCAGGAAGTTATTCTCATGCCAAATTATGCAGTAACTGATGGTGCCAGACTGAAGTCTCCAGCGGAATTGAGATTCCCCACCAGAGTCATGCTCTCTCCAGTGAAGTAGAATGATTTCTCTCCCCGGCTGAGTCCGCAGAAAAGCAGAATCCTTGGAAGCAGTTGAGACCGTGAGTGGTTTTCCTAGTAGAGTATTGGAACAGCTGATGTTGTATTCCCCTGCAGAGTTGTACTCTCCCCCGAAGTCAGATGATTCTTTCTTCCCTAGCGAAATTGAAATTCCTCACCAGGGTCGTACTCTTCAGTGAAGTAGAATGATTTCTCTCCCCGGCTGAGTCCACAGAAAAGCAGAATCCTTGGAAGCAGTTGAGACCGTGAGTGGTTTTCCTAGCAGATATTGAACAACTGATGCTGTATTTCCCCAGAGTCGCACTCTCTCCAGCGACGCAGAATGATTTCTCCTTCCTCAGCCGAGTTTGCAGATGTCCGCAGAGAGCTGAGTCCTTGGAAGTTGATCATGATTGGTGTTTCCCCAGTGGAGTGTTGAGCAGCTGAAGTTGTTTCCCCACAGAGTGGTCATCCCCAGAAGAGTCATCTTAGTCGTCCGCGCAGTTCATTCTCGCGATTGATATCAGCAGGTCCAGGTTCTCGTAGAGCTTCGTTCCCCCACAGCAGATCAACTGAAGTTATTTGCCCTGCAGCAGTCCGCGGAAGATCAATTCCCCAGACGGAGTCCGATTGATATTGGTGTGTCCACGTTCTCCTCAGCAGGATGATTCCTCTGTCTGAGCAGTTCTTTATCCTTGACAGGAGGATTTCTCCCCTTCGGCATTTATTTTGCTGACGGGATTGCATAGCATTGTGCATGATTGCATAGCATTTAGCATAAACGCATGGCATTTCCACCATATGGGGCATGGCGCAGAAACATATGCATCATAAGCATGATCTAGGTTATTATCATTCTCGTTCTACAGGTGTTCCACCAAAGGACCAGTTGCTCAGGACGATTCCTGATGTTCTCCCCAACGAGGTCGCTTTCTTAAGATGATTCTTAAAGACCCCGGTGTAATCCCTACAGTCACTCGCTCAAGATGATTTTTGAGATCCCCAGAGAAGTCTTCAGTTCAAGACGATTCTTGAATTCCTCAGCAGGGCCGTTTGCTTAAGATGATTCTTAAGACCTCAGCGTTGTTCCCCGAGTTGTTTGCTTAGGATGATTCTTCAGCTCCCCAGTAGCGTACCCAGCAAGAGTTGCCCAGGAAGATTCCTGGAATACCCAGCAGGATAAAGTCTCCAGAGTGGTTATCGGTTCAGGATGATTCTTGAAGATGCCCAACGGAGTTGTTTGTTCAAGATGATTCTTGAAGTCCTTAGCAGCGTGATATGTCTGCTCCAGCAGTGATGTCTAATCTGAAGATGGATTTCGTAAACGCCTGAAGGCGGTATCAGAATGTTCCTGTGAATTCAGATTTCCTTGTTGATGAATCAACGTGTGGCTGAAGACAAGGTTCCAAATTTTGTGTTCAAGATGATCCGTGTTGGCCTGAAGGCCAAGTCAGTTGTCCTGAGGTGATGATTGATTGCGATCAGGTGAATAGTTTTTCTTCTGACTGAAGTCGAAGATGTTCCTCCAGCTGAAGCGGAGTTTTGCCTGAAGGCAAAGTGGTTGAATCCCCGAAGAGTCATGATTGGCTCAGGATACCATTTCTCTGACTGAAGTCACAGATTTCCTAAGCTGAAGCGAAGGTGCCTAAGGGCAAGGTTATCCCCCAAGGTCATGAATGACCTAGGATTCATGTTTTCGGACTGAAGGCCGAAGTATATCCCTGACTGAAGTCGCGGATGCTCTATAGAAGAGGTGGAGTTGCCTGAAGGCAGATCCATGTATCCTTGAAGGCCAAGGACCATTTCTTCAGACTGAAGTCGAAGATACCTCCTGCAGAGTTGCCGACGGGCAAAGTTTACATCCTTGAAGGTCAAGGATGTCTATCTTCAGAAGTACTTGAAGTTTTTTTCTAGCTGAAGCTGGAATCGCCGACGGGCAGGGTTTCATCTGTCTTCAGAAGAACTTGAAGATTCTCCAGCGGATCTGGAGTGTCCAGGGGCCAGGGTTTCATCTATCTTCAGAAGAACTTGAAGATTCTCCGGCGGATCTGGAGTGGCCAGGGGCCAGGGTTTCATTCATCTTCAGAAATACTTGAAGATTTTTTCTAGCTGAAGCTGGAAATGGCCAGGGGCCAGGGTTTCATATATCTTTAATGTTGAAGTTCTACGGTGGGTCAGTTGTGCAGCAGTATTCCGATGTTCGTTATGGTTCTGAGGGTGAGCCCCAGATCAGAGTGTGCTCGGTTAAGTCTCTCATTCCCAGCGGAGTAGTTTCAAATACGCAAGTGTACCTTTTGTTCCATTTACCAGGGGTGAACCCCAGGTCAGATTATATTTTGTCCGACGGCGAGGTTGGATGTTTGTTCGACGGCGAGGTTGAATGTTTGTGTTCGACGGCGAGGTTGAACGTTTGACGGCGAGGTCAGACTCTTTAAATCCCCAGCAGGGATGATGTTTGTACGACGGCGATGTCGAGTGTCTCTCAGAGTGATGTTTGTTTCCGACGGCGATGTCAGATTCAGCTCTCCAGCGGCGAGGTTGGGTGTCTGAAGGCAATGTCAGAAGAATTTAACATGGGTAACTGACGGCGATGTCAGATCGATATCTCTCCAGCTAGTTGCCGTGCAGCTAGTGTTCCAGTTTTCGAAGGTTTGTTCCCCGCAGAGTATCGTGTGCTCGTGCAGTTGGCAAATTTTCGGGTTTACCGGTATTCAATCGTCTCGCACCTTGATTGGTTGAGAGTCGTTCGCTCCTCACCCAGTCAGGTTCAAGCCGTTTGAATAGGGGCAGCTGTTGCACCCCAAAATTTGACCAACATTTATTTATCTATCAAGTGTTTGAAGGTTGATACCTTCACCAGAAAGTTCAAGAGATCCTCAGAGGAATTGGTTGAAACCAGGGTTGTGTGCTTCATAGCTTGAGAGTTGTGGGTGCTTCTCAGATGATTCTGAGACTTGGAGAATGAACTTGAAGATTGGAGAAAGCCTATGAGATGTCTTGAAAGCCATCATGAAGCCCAGAGAGGTCATTATGCAAGAATTCAGAAGATTCAACCATGAATGGTAGAATTAGGGTTTTGACTGGGTCAACCCTAGGTCAACTGAAGATTTGGAGGAGGTTGAGACCTAATCCAAGGGCCATGAGATCATGGAATGATGTATGGAGATGTTATAAAGATGATTCCTAGACCAACTCATCATGATGGAGGAGTTTGAGAAGTTTCAAGTTAGGGTTTCTGAGGATTGTCAGTGAAAAAACCCTAATTTGATCCCTATCTTCCAGGCAGTTTTAGCTCAAGATGTGATTGATATCTAATCTTCCCCACAACATTAATGTTGTAGAGCTTGTTCTTAGCTTTAATTTGAGTGGTAGAAGTCCTTGATAGGAGTTGCAGAGCTCAAGTTATGGTTTTGACAAATTACAGGTCAACTGAGGTGTGTGAATCTGGGTCCTTGAAAGTCACCCAACTTGCAGACAACTTTTTCCCTAGTAGGATGATTCCTATGATCCCTTGGTCAACATGAATGTTGGAGGGCATCTTCTTAGATTTCTATAGAGTACTAGAAGTCCTTGATAGGATTTGTAGAACTCAACTTATGGTTTGAACAAGACAGGGGTATTTTGGTCATTTGGTGATTATAGGTCATTTTAAGCAAAGGCCATATCTCCTATTTCCAAGCCTCAAATGGAAAAACTCACAACATGAAAGTTGTTAAAAATGGGATTTTAAGTCTAGAAAAGTGGTCATGAGTTATTGAAAGAGCTTGTAGCAAGGATTTACAAGATTGGGTAAAAATGACCTAAAAATGGCTTATAAGTTGAAAAAGTTGAAGTTGGAAATTGGTTTAGGAGATGTACAAATCCAAAATGGGTCATCCAATATGTCATTTTGACTCCAAACAATATTTTAAAAACAATGGTTCAAGTAGAATTTTGATTTGAAGCTTAGAAATGGGGGTCACTTTGTAATTCTCATTCTTGCATAATAAGGCAACTTGATAAAACTTCACCAAAGGCAAGGAAGTGCATGTTTTTCACTCATTCTTTCTCAATATCTCTTGTAAGGAGATTTTAAAGTCAATTTGTCAAGCCTAAGGCATGAGATAATGGATATCCAATGTATCATTTCATGAGAAGTTCTAAAACTTTCCAAATGATTCCACAAGTTTCTAGATGTATCTAGATCATTCTTTTGATTGCTATAAGAAGGGTGAATCACAATGTGGCCAGGGTTGGTGATAATTGTTGGTGAGTGGTGAGGTTAGAGTGTGAAAAAGTGAGATTTTTCCATTTGCATTTCCATAACAAACTCTCTTTCTCTTCCATCTTCATTCATTTCTCTCCCATAAACACACTACTCTGATCTTTAGGAGCAATTGCATACCAAATTGAAGGTAGATCCATGGAGGTTTGAAGCTGTTTTGAGGAATTTGCAAGAAGAGCATATTGAGATCAAACACTAGATTCAAGCCTTGTCCATCCATCTTTTTGCATACAGAATTCATATCTGCCATTGGAGACCAATCAGGGAAGGTGACAAGCATTGAATTGTAGTGAAACCATATCCACCATTGAAGTTTGACAGGTTGGTGATTTTATTCGTATCACCTTATTTATATGCATTCCCTCATAGTTCTAGGTTTAGACTGGTTAAGCTAGGGTAGAGGACTATATTCTGAGAATTTGAGGAAGTTTTGTGAAGTTCCATGGCAGACACCAATTTATTTCAGTTGCAAGAATGGATCGTGTGTTGAGCATTAATTGATGTGTTATGGTTTAGATTGATGATGATAACCTAAGGAACAGATTTAGATCATTGGATTTGAGTTTGGTTAAGGTTGATAGCAGAGGACCATGGTGGAACCCTAACTTTCGTGCATTCTGTTAGAGCAATACAAGAGGTTTCAGGGAAGACTATTGGTATCATTGTGTTCTGGGTGATTAGTAGGGCAAGTTTGCTTTTGGAAGCTCGCGAATTCATGGAGAAATGGAGGAGAACGATCGAGTGGAAATCCTTGCATGAAGTTAGGGTTTTTGAAAACCCTAGGGTTGAGTTGGAGAAGATGATCTTTCCATCGTTGGATTGTCCATAATCCTTGACTAATTCAGTTGATCCAGCGGCCAGAATTCAATCTAAAAAACGGAGGGAAATGTTACAAACAAAACGCTGCGTTCCACTAATCCAAACGCGCCGTTTTGATTGAGTGATAGACCTGGGCTTCAGCAGATTGTTTCTATTCCCACCCCCCTGATTTGGCCCATCTCACATATGAACTGGGGCGCCCTACTTTTGACACCCCTCCCCTTTATTTCTTATATTCTTTTATTTTAATTTCTTTTATATTCTTTGCATTTTATAAAATTCATAAAAAATCCAAAAATCAATATTTTTCATTTCTTCTTTTTTTCACATATTCATGATTTGGTCCAGAAAATTAATAAAAAATAAAATTCCATTTTATTTTTCTTTTAATATTTTTTAGCATATTATTCTTATAAATGGTGTTTTTAATGGTTTTAGTTGATACTTGATTTTGTACAATTTGTTTTAGGACTTTCCCTTAGGATTTTTGGGCCATTCTTTTTGGCATAGTTAGGTATTGAGCCCTAGTTCATGTAGAATTTAATTCTTGATTTTTAGATTAAAATTTGATGTAGTTTGATTGTTTGATATTTAGGTGTTCAAATTAGGGTTCTAGGTTGTATAAGTAGGTTTGAACCATTTTATTTTGGGGTTTATAGGCCAAATTAGTGTATGGGGAATATATGGGTTAAGGGAAAGCATGTATAGAGTCCCCTAGAATTTTGCTAGAATATTGTATGGTGTTTTAGTATTTTTAATTGATTTTTGGATGTATGGTTAGTATGTGTGTTGCTTAAAGGCATAGTTTGTATTATATTGTTTTCTTTTCTTCTCTTTTGAGTGTGTGAGCTTTGAAGATTGAGTTGAAGACCTTGTGGATCATCATTGAAGCTTTGAAGACCTTGCAGAGGAGTTCAGCCAACTTTTGTTGTTTTGTTTGTAGGATCATAAGTGCATAGGTAGAACCTTAGATAGAATGCTTTTATTCAATAAACAAGGAGTGTCTTGTTCACTTCCTTCCTTCTCTGTGACATAAAGTCCCTTAAGGGTATTCACCTCTCTCCTTTGGAGGGATTAGTGACCTTGCCCTCTGAGGTAGAACTTTGAGAGAGCCTTTCCCTTTGATGTTAAGTCCTCAATGGCATCCTTTGGAAGTCAGTGAGCACTGTAACATCTTCACCTCATCTTGTTGACTGAATCTTGTTTGCTGGAGCATTTGAGCCATTGAAGATAGAAGCTGAAGCTTTGAAGAGGATGATTCCTTGAAGATTGTTGAAGTCTGAAGACTTTGTGAAGATCAAGTTGATGCTTGAAGATCCCTGAAGATAGTGAAGCCTGAAGGTGGAGCTGATCAAAGAAGCTGAAGCTTAAGGGAGAAGATGAGTTGATACTCATGTTGCAGGGTTGATACCTGGAAAGCAAGTGATCTCTGAAGTCTGAAGACTGAGTAGCTGCTGGAGGATCTGAGGCTTTCTTCTGATTTTCTTTTCTGTATTGTTTGTTTTGTCTGATTTGTCTGTTGCATTAGACTAAGCTCATCTAGAATAAGTTCAGTCTAAGAGCATGAGTGCATCTGCTTGTATTGTTATTGCTTGGCTTTGCTTGCGGGTATTCGGTAGAGCCCAGCTCCCTTGCCCATGTGTTTACTTTGCTTGATAGCATGATTTCATTTCCTGTATCTGTATGATTGCAGTTTACCGTCTATTGCTTGATAGCATGTTGTTTACTTTTCAGTATGATTACTGTTATTTCATGACTGGCTTGAGGTCGAGATGAGCTTGTGGAGGCTGAAGCCCCACACACATTTCCTCCCTCACTTGCATTGCATGCATTTTGCCGTTAAAGCTGATGCTTTTGTCTGTTTTGGTGTATCATTGACATGATCCCTTAGGACTCTCATTTCCTCTGATGAGGATTTGATGATAGACTTTTAGGGTGAAACCTATGCATGACAACATCTAGGAGTTCCCTGTTTAAACCTCAACCATAGGATGAATCCATGGCATGACAACAGTAGGACTTGATAGTCTCCCTCCTAGTCGGGCCCGTTCTCTTCTCATCTCAAAACAGTTTAAGATACAGTAATCATGAATGATTTCCTTCGTACGTTACGAGCCTTAAGCTATCTGAGAAAGGATTGTGGGAGAGTTTCTTTTCCACAGTCTGGATGTTTAGTATGGTACCCCTTGGGTGACATGCGACGCATTCACTCTCAGGTCATAGTCTCTAGTGCGGTTGAAATCGCAAACACAATAAAAAACACTTCTTTCAGGAAATAAACCGTAATTTCCCGAACTACGTTTGCTCTGATCTTCCATGCTGTGTGGAAGTACGTAGGCATAGGATGCGACATCCTAGCGAGCAACCTTCCCTCATAACCCTTCGTAGGCCGAACTACGTTGACTCTGATTTCTCATTCTCTGATGAGAATACGTAGGCATAAAGTGCGACGCTTTGCCGAGTCATTTTTCTTTTCTTTTTCAGCCAGCCTTGATAGGTAGATAGATTATAACCAACCCGTCCAAGTAAACAAACAAGCGAGGATCCCGTCGAGTACGACGGACGTGAGGGGTGCTAATACCTTCCCCTTGCGTAACCGACTCCCGAACCCAGACAATGGTTGCGACGACCTTGTCTTACCCTTTTTCGTCAGGTTTTTCCGATCGTTTCCTTTCCCGCTCTGAGGGATAAATAACGAAAGGTGGCGACTTTTCTGTCATGCCGGCACCTTATTTTCGCGCAAGCGACACACAGCTGACCAGATTGTAATACTGAACCCCACTTCGTACGTCTTCTATCAAAGAGTACGCCTAGCCTAAAATATGTTGCCTTTACCAAGGCAGTTATCAGTAGGTTTCGGATTCCCTTGAAAACAAAATTCATTGATTCAACGAGGTTAGTTGTCATGTGGCCCCATCACACCCCATTATCGTATGCCCGTGTCCATTTCTCTTTATCAATGTTATCAATCCATCTTAATACGTCTGTGTTTGTTAGTCTGATCTTGTCACGGTAGTGTTTGAATGTGGGCTCTGTTATTTATCTTGCGTTCACAACCTTCTTCCTTAGTGTTTTGTCTCTAATTTCCCGCATGAAATTTTGGGCGATATGTCTTATGCAATACACATGGGTCGAGGGAGGATCCTGCCAACTGTTACCAAGGTTATTGTATGCACTCTCGATTGATGGGTGTCTATCAGAGATCAAACATAAGTTAGGTTGGGGAGAAATGTATAAGCGGAGATTTTTTAAGAAAACACTCCAACCTCCAACAGTCTCCCCTTCAACTATAGCGAAGGCTATTGGAAAAATGTTGTTGTTCTCGTCTTGTGCCACAACCATGAGTAGGGTGCCCTTATATTTCCCGTATAACCATGTGCCATCAACTTGAATTATAGGTTTACAATATACAAAGCCTTTGATGCATGGTTCAAACGCCCAAAAGAGTCTGTGAAAAATTCCATTTCCACCAACGCAACTCCCGTCTGGTGTATACACTGGCATTGTCTCCAATATGGCAACAATCCCTGGAGAGTATTGTTTAAGAGCCACCAAGAATTTTGGAAGTTCCTTGTAAGACTCCTCCCAATATCCAAACACCCTTTCAACCGCTTTAGTCCTAGCTATCCATGCTTTCCGGTATGAAGGAGTGTAATTGTACCTTTGAACCATATGTGCAATTATGGCTCACCTTCAAAGACGGGTTGTCTCTAATGACCGATAGAATCTCATCGCAAATCAATCGAGAGCTGAGCTTGCGATGGTCCTACATCGGATTCGAGATTATACAAGTGTGGGCTGGACCCATTGACCCTATCTTCCATGAATCACTTCTCTTCCTGAAAGACGTTGTTAATCGGAATGGACACACCTCGTTACAACAATAGATTGTATACTGAGACAGATTTGTCCAATCGACTCTATAATTTGCTGATAAGTCCATGTGATATTGTTTAATTGCTCTGACACAATCTTCTTTTGTACGAAACTCGTCACCCTTTTTTAATTGGCCTTCCGTTGCGTAGTTCGGGTTGTAAAAAACATCAGTTGAGGGTTCATCATCACCTAAGTCAAGAGTTGTCATGTGTTGAGGTGGGAAATAAACATGGTCAAGTGGAACCCCCTCTTCTCCGTTGTTCACCATCTCGTCAACAATGACTTCAACTGCTTCTTCTTCTTCACCAATGACATTGACTTCAGCGTGTTCCTCATCATATTCGTAAAAAACTTGAGAAGAATCAAGTTATTGATATAGTTGTTGTTGTTGTAACGTAACATATAACACGATATCTGAGAAACCAGAATACTCATGACTGCGGAACATGCTACACACATCTTCATCGTCTCGAATCTTTAACGGGAAAAATTTGCATTCACTAAGCCCGCCAAAAAACACTGGATTTTTGTATATTATTCGGCCAACTGGACCACATTGTAGTTTTTTTCTAATCTTGACTTCAAGTGTAAGAAATTTGACCTTCTGTAAATCAAAAATCTCGTAAAATCAGTGTTCCTGAAATTGTAACCGGCTATGTCACATTCAAAAACCTCATTGTTAAGATGTGCACTAATCATGTATTATAGTGTTTGAGATATAGCTAATGTTTTAGTAAAATTGTGTTTGGAGGGATTGTTTTACTAATTGATGTGATAATAATTCAGATCTCTCTACTGTATTAATAGCAATAAAGTGAGATGCATGATAAGGCAAAACCCTGCGCGCCTACACAGTGAGCTGCATGACAAGGCAAAACCCTCCGCGCCTACACAGTGAGTTGCATTACAAGACAACACTCTGCGCGCCTACACAGTGAGATGCATGATAAGACAACACTCTACGTGCCTACTGATTGAGCTGCATGACAAGACAACACTTTGCGCGCCTACACAGTGAGCTGCATGACAAGACAACACTCTAGCTACCATCTGCACTCTGTCTACAATAACTGATTCCCCGCATGCCTACCGTCTACAGTAACCAATTCTATGCAGGCCTACGAGATTCTTACTAATAAATGTATATACATGGCTACAGTAACCGTCTGTACTAAGCATGCATGACAAGACTGAACACCACAACATGCGTTTTTGATATTAAAATTTGAATATATTTGCTGCTGCGTTATTCGTAATATTATGTTTGACGTTAAAAAGAATAGTAACATTAAAAATATTATGTTTACATTTATTAACCCAATATTATTATTAAAATATTCTAATTCAAAATATATTAAATAGATTTGTTTTACTAATAGACTGATTTAAATCTTTTCCTTTATTGAAAATTTGATTTGATTGATTTTTCAAAGTAAGTTTTAATAGAAAAAACAATTGAGTTTATTTGCCCTAATAACGAGTAAACCTAAAATTTTTGCTATAAAAATAAAAAAACAGGAGAAATAAGAAGAAGAGGTTGAAAATTAGATAGAAGATTGGAGAATAAAAAAACACTTGAATGCGTACAACAAACGAAGAAAAGACTAAACCTGCACGCCTCCCTTCATCCATGTCACATGCATGCCTGATAGGGCTGGAAATGAGTCGAGTCGAGTCGAACTCACCTCAGCTCGGCTTGACTCGTTAAGAATTGTTCGAGTTCGAGTTCAAGTTCGAGTTCAACACGAACTTTTTTCTAAGCTCAAACTCGACTCGTTATAAGTTCACGAACAGTTCGGTTCAACTCGTTAGGTTCATCTCATTAGGTTCAGCTCATATGATTCACGAACTTAAAAACTATTTTTTTAAATATATATATTTTTTAGTATATTTGAAATTTTAAATAAATATATTTTTTAAAAATAAAATATTAAAATTAAATAAAAGTTATGATATTGAAATTTAACTTTATCTTCGAAATCTACTAATTCAAAACCTACACAACTTTCAAGAAATACATTTGAGAGTCTAATTCAAAAACTACTAAATTGAAGATTAAATTTGTCTAATATTTGGAGTAAATATTTAAACCTAATTTTAAAGACAGTATAATTCTTCTCATATGTAATCGAGTTGACTCATGACCTAACGAGTCGAACTATGTATAGTTCAAGTTCAGCTCATTTAGTTAACGAACTTAATTTTTCGCTCATACTCAACTCATTTGGTTCATGAACCTAGTTCAATGATTTAATTGTCGAATCGAATTCCGAACTATTTTCGAGTTGGTTTGGTTCATTGCCAGCCCTAATGCCTGACAACACTCTGCATGCATGACAACACCATAACATGCACTTCCAAGACAAGACTAAACTTGCACGCCTCCCTTCATCCATGTCACATGCAGGATTGACAACACTCTGCATGCATGACAACACCACAACATGCACTTCCAAGACAAGACTAAACCTGCACGCCTCACATGCATGCTTGACACTTGCTCTACATGTATTTCTAAGTCACGTGCATGCTTGACACTTGCTCTGCATGCATTTCCAAGTCATATGCATGCTTGACACTTGCTCTGCATGCATTTCCAGGTCACATGCATTAATGGATTATAAATAGAGGTTCTTTAACTCTCAAACTCTTCTCATCCCAGCAAACTCTTCTCATCCTCAGACTCTCAAACTCTTCTCATCCCAGCAAACTCTTCTCATCCCAACTCTCAAATTCTTCACCCAACAAATTCTTAAACCACAATGTCTCTACTCACAATGGGCAACTCTCATAGAGGCACGGTTGAGAACATCGCGGAGTTTGTAAGTATTTTTTTTTGTTGTCTATGTTTACGAAGTTTAATTCTCCTTTAAAACAAACGACATTTAAATTCTTTTGCAAGATGCATCAAGGTTTCGGTGTCGTGTGCATGACTACATACCACACGACCCTTTCATAGAGGGATACCTTGAAGCATGTGGGTTCGGTGATTTGATTAAAATCAAATCTTACTCACTTGATGCCAAGTTCATTCTAGTGTTGTTAGAATGCTGGAGACCAGAGACACACACATTTCACTTACCTTTCGGTGAGTGTATTGTAACTCTTCAGGATGATTACATGTTGCTTGGCCTACACATCAATGGTAAGGTCGTCAACGGAAAAGTTGGTGTTAACGACCAACTTTGCGAAGATTTACTGGGCCCTCCTCTTTGTGTGGACACAACTCAACCAGAACACGAGGGTCAACCAAGGGGTCAAGGTATTAATCTTAAATACCTCAAACAACACTACAACAATATTATCTTAAGTAAGGAGTCCACCGAGTATGAGAAAATACTCAAAACTCAGTGCTATATTATGATTTTGTTTGGTCATTTTTTATTTCCAGACAGCACTAGAAATACTGTAAATATTATGTATTTATCGTTGTTGCATAACATAAACAAAGTGCGCACATATAGTTGGGGATCAACTGTCCTCGCCCATCTATATAGTGCACTATGTAAAAATGCAAAAAAAAATTCTTGTACATTTTATGGTTGTGCCTATCTCCTTCAAGCGTGGGGTTGGTCTAGGATGCCAACACTTGCTCCAGTCAACCGCAACCCATTTACATTCCCATATGCTAACAAGTAAGTTTATTTTCAAGACTAATTTACAACCGAAGTTTCTTTGTAACTTAATAATTTGTAAGATGTGTCTTAGAGTCTAACTTATTTGTGTTTCTTTTTTTTTAGGTGGTCTGTTCCGGGGATTGAAAATTCTGGCCAGCCCACGATGGATGTTATCACAGAAGTTATAACATCCACTGTGACATTCACTACAGACCTACTATTCTGCAGTAATTATAAAGCAGTAAATAACACAGTTGGTTGTTGACCCAGTTCAGTGCAACATACTTACATTTGGGGGCTACCAAGCTAGGGAGAAATTTCACTATTAGTAGAATTAATTCAGAGTCAAACCTCCAGTTTTTACTCCTCACTTAAAACCTACTCAATGACAATTTAACCTAGAGACACTCTAGACCTGAGTATACCCACTCACTCCCTACACTCACCTTAGTGATATCCAAAAACACTTACAAAATCAACAGTAGTAAGAAGAAACACTTCAACTACACACACCTTGATCTTGCTTTAAAGCTTTGATCAAGGGACACACTCTTGCTTAACAACTTCGAGTGATACACAGCCTATAAACTACCTAACCAATGCAATCAACAGTTGCTTGGATTACAAGTGTTCCTAAGACACAATCGTGAAGGACAACCTCTTCACTTCTAAACCACTATGGTGATTTCTCTGTTTCTCTATCTTCAACAGCTGCCTTCTAGGATTGCTTCTCCTGTTATTTATAGCAGCTATCAGTCCTTGGGCCTGGGCGCACAATCTAGGTTTTTCATCACAAAACCTCTCCTTTAATTGTTTGCCCACTTGCCAATTCATTCAGGGACATTTTAGTTCGCTTAGGGATTTTAAAATGTTTCCTTAATCCCAGCTTGATCTCCTACAAGGTTTCCTGATTTTTAGCCTGAGAATCCTCATTCTGAGTACCAGAAAAACTACCTTGCCCGCTGGATGTCATACGCACAGTGTTATGACATTTTGTATGACATTCAGCTTAACTAAGTTAACTTGTAGTTAACTTACCCTGCACACACATCATTAAGTATGTCCTAACAATCAGTATGACATACATGCACATTATAAGGTTTTGCCACAAAATGCAGTCAATCAAGAGCACTTACAAACTCCTCCTTTGGCAAATTTTTGGCTAAAACAACCTGTTAGCATATCAGAGTTTGCACACAACAGAAGACTTATGATGTGTCCTGTCATGCAGGATAGTTGCTAGCTCAAACCCCTCTGAGTCCTCACAGTTAGCTCTCACTGTTATAACTCTCTTTGTTAACTCTCTGTAGAATACTACTACAGATGTCACCCTTTGCTAGTTGAGTAACAGAGTTACTCCCCCTCAACTGATGCACTTTATCAGTTGAACACTTCACCTGCAAACAGCCTGCAGTCATACAGACATCCAGTCTTATCTGGATGTTATCTCATTCAACATAGTCTTCTGATGTCACACACTTGTGCTGCACCCCCTTAAGAGATGCACATTGCTCTCATTATTACCTTGCAGACATATATATTATTAGAGTCCTAGTTCTACCATACAATCCTACTCAACCTAGTCCTTCATATATATCATCAGCACAATCCTATACTAACACCCTTAATCCGCTGTTATCACACATATTTACAGCAGCACCTGCAAGCATGCAAGTATGATTATGTCACATATGCACACTGGTACATATGCAAGTATGATTATGTCACATATGCACTAGCCAGTCTTCAACCTGTTCTCCCACTTGCTGTATACCTGTTGTACCTGCTGTACTCTCCCCCTTTTTAGCCACAAATTAAGATCCAACTAAGTACTTAGCACATATCATTCATTATAACATGACATTTGTTAGCGGTTATATTACAAAAAGATAACATCAACAAAATCAGTGGTTTACACAGGATTCAAATGATTCTAACTTATCAACCAGTAGTACTTCTTTGTGCACGACTTCAGCCATCAGTAGTGTGTGTTGCAAGTCATCAATCCTCTTCTGCAGCTGGGTTGGACTCGTCCCCACCAGTTTCCCTAGAGTTGTCTGCTGTAGTGTCACTTCCTTTCCCTGAGACATCATCAGCATCCTCTGAACCAGCTTCTTGACTACCATCTTCCCTAGTATCATCATCTTCCTTGGTAGCATCTTCTGAGCTGTATGTATCCTCATCTTGTTCAAGAGACTGTAGCAGCTTTTCAAGTGTTTTCTTCCTTGCCTCCAGTTCTTTACATGTTTCTCTAATGGTCGCCATGACTTTAGCCTTTTTGGTTTTTGAACCTTTATGGGATGTTTCAGCTGAAGTTACATCAATGTCAGGAACATGCCTTCCTTTAAAAAACTTGTAATTGAATGTCAAAGGTGTTTCTCTCCTGCACACTATATCACTTTTATTGATGATGTTGGGGTGCTGCCCACAGATGATTCCACATATAAGTGATGGAAAGGCAATAGGTCCCTTGACACAGTAGCTCCCAACATGCTTCATTGTTTGCTCAAGAATGTAGGTCCCATAGTTGAGTTCAGCTTTTGTCCCTACAGCATACAAAAATCTTCCCAGAATAGTAGCAACAGTCGTCTTATGATTGGTAGGCACCCAATTTGCTGCACCAATTTTATGAAGCATAGCATATTTCATACTGAGTTTGCTAGCCACTAGCTTCCCTTTGGATGGCCAGTTATTAACTTGTTTAGCAGTTATCTCTTGGCACACTTGATGGTCAGATATAGTAAGTTCAGACTTTCCTTCATGTGGTCTTCCCAAATACTTATTGATGATGGAGTCCGAGAAATTTACACACTCTCCCCTCACATATACTTTTCCAAACTCTCTGGACTTCCTATCAGCACATGCTTCTGACAGGTTCACTATGAATTCTTTCACAAGAATCTCATAACATGGTGGAAAGTGAGTGACAGTCTTTACCAAGCCAGCCTTATGAATAAGGTCAAGGATCAGTTTGCAGTCAAGAGCAGTCTGAGCTAACTCTCTTTCCAAGGCCAGCCTCTTTTGATACACATATTTCCATCTATTAACACATGATAGATAGTGGAAAGATATATTATCAATAGGCACCTCAGGGACATTTTCAGCCAGCCTGCTGGAAGCAGGTTTCCTCTTAGATTGAGAGGTAGTTACATACATAGCAACATCAGAATCTGTTTCTTGTTCTGGTCTTGAATCAATCTTCCTCTCCTTGATGGCTACCTTGCTCCATCCTTTGGAGGGTCCAACCTGAGTCCTCTTAGTTCCAGCCTTCTTGGTGGAACCTTCTTGCTCAGTAGTCTTCTCAACATCCCTTTTCTTGAGTGAGCTTTGGTCAGCCACCTTTTTCCCTTTTCTTTTCATCAGTCTTTTGGCTATGCCTGGATTGATCGTTGCTATGAGATCATTGTCAGAATACTCTTCTAGGTCTACTACATCAGCAGCTTTGGCTTCATGCAAATCATCATTCCTTTTATCAGACATTTCATCCTTATTCTTCCCTTCTGGAGAGTTGTTCCCCAATGCTTTAACATTGTGTGGGACATCAACTTGATCACCTTGATTAGGCTCAGTCCCCTTAATGGTAGATAATGTGGGAATGTTGAGAGCACTCGCAACCATCGCAGTAATTTCAAGGTGCGTTCGTCTAGCTTCCTCTGTATTTAGGTCATCAGATGTAGTCGTAGGAGGAGCTTGACCTGAGCCAAGGTTTTTTGGTCGTCTTGCATGCATCTTTTTAGGTTTCTTTACCAGCAATCCTTCAGGAGTCATCATACGAAGTGGAGCAATCTCTAGAGCCTCATTAGGGTTTTCTTAGGTGTTGCTTGTGTTCATCCTGGAGGTTGGTTGCGCCATAGTTGTTGACGTTGATTAAGATGAGGGAACTTTTCTTTGCTTGTTTGAGACGGTATGGAAGCTGGAGCATTTGGGAAGAGTCCAAGAGTATAGAGAGTGTGTTATATACGTGGGAGTGAGGTATGATTGCCCACTAGGAGGGAACTTACCGTTTTGACTTATCATTAAATGATTTAGTATCAAAATGTAATTCCCCATTTCCTTTAATTTCTATAACTCATCAGCACTAGAGGAACTTAATTTTTTAAATTGAGGCTCCTTGATGCTTCTTGAATCCTTGTCAACAATATTTAAGACATAGCCACCAGGTTTTGCACACACTTTTTTCCCTTTCCACACGTTACCCCTAAGCCTGTCTCCCTTGAACTCAGCAGAGCTTGTTAGAATGGTGCCCTTAATGTCACAGAACAAGGTCATGACATTAGGAGTGACAATGCTTCTTTTCTGCAGGTTATCCTTCATGGACTCCATCAGGTTCCAATATAGTCTATCTTGTTTTACCTGATGACCAATCTTTGCGTATCCCATCTTGTCTAGCCTTCCCACCTGACTTCTCTTACAACCTGTTCTTCTTTCTGAAGCATACTTTGATGATCCTTTTGCTGATGATTTGGACCTGGTTCTTTTCTCTATCCCTAGGTGGTCCTTCTTTTCCTTATTAACCACTTCATTTATGTTACTTCTGGGCTCCTATAGGTAACAGTTATTCTTGGATCTATATCCCCTCATTTCTTCCTTACCCTTTTCATTGATCACCACACACTTATCTTTGGAAAAGTGGACTTTTAGACCTTGATCACATAGTTGACTTATGCTTATTAGGTTAATAGTTAGTCCTTTAACTAGCAGGACATCCTTCAATTTTGGAGCTTTTGGACTATCAAGTTGTCCAGCACCTGTGATTCTTCCTCTAGCTCCATCACCAAAGGTTACATGACTAGATGAATGAGGTTTGAGTTTGATCAACAGATCCTCAATTCCAGTCATATGCCTAGAGCAGCCACTGTCAAAGTACCAATCTTCATTGGTAGGCATCCTTGGAGAAGTGTGTACTGCTAGTGCAACAGTCTTGGCAATCCATTGATTTTGCTTGTTATGCACTTCTTTCTTAGCCTGATGCTGCCTCTTGACAGGCTTGGCACGATGCTGTCTTTTTCCATGTGTAGCATGATGCTGCATTTTTCCATGCTTACTTTGTTTGGTCTTGCTTTGGCCAGGAAATCCATGTAACCAGAAGCACACAGCTCAAATATGCCCAAGTTTTCTACAGTGGTAACATATATGCCTTTGGAACTGTCTCTTGACTTGATTCCAATTTCTGTGTGAAGGATGTTGTAACTTTGACTGTGACATCCTTTGTAACTTTTGAATCTCAGGCTGCAACCTATTGAGTTTCAAGACAGGATTTTGTTTTTCAACAAATCTTAGACCAGACCTATTTCCTGCAGTCTGACTACTCTAAAGAATCTCCTCTAGGATGTCAGTTCCAGAGTTGAGCATCCTTATGGATTTTTTCATTTGCTCATTTTCTCTTTTCAACTCCTTTACCTCTCCTTGGAGTGAGTTTATAGTAGCTAGATGCTCTTTCTTTTCAGCTTCTAGCTTTTTGATGAGCTTCTTCTGATGCTCCCCTTGTTGGTACAGCTCTGTGCTTCTGATGGACAACTTCTTATATGATTCAACTAGTTCATCATAAGTTAGCTCCTCTTCACTTGAGTTACCATCAGATACACACACACTGTTTAGAATAGTAACATGTTTGGACGATTCTCCTTCTGATCCACTGTCAGAATCTTCATCAGACCAAGTGACTGTTGTCGTTACTGCGAAAATAAGGTGCTGGCAATGACAGAAGTGTCGCCACCTTTCGTTATTTATCCCTCAGAACGGGAAAGGAAACGATCGGAAAAAACCTGACGAAAAGGTATAAGACAAGGTCATCACAACCATTGTCTGGATTCGGAAGTCGGTTACACAAGGGGAAGGTATTAGCACCCCTCACGTCCATCGTACTCGATGGGATCCACGCTTGTTTTGTTTATCTGACGGGTTTGTTAAATCTATCTACGTTAAGAGGTCTGGTCTAAAAAGAAAAGAAAATGACTCCGCAAAGTATCGCACTTTATGCCTACGTATTCCCGTCTGGAACGAGAAATCAGAGTCAACGTAGTTCGCCTAACTACGGGAGAAGGGGGAAGGTTGCTCGCCAAGATATCGCATCTTGTGCCTACGTACTTTCACACAGCATGAAAGATCAGAGCAAACGTAGTTCGGGCTACGGAGAACACAGGTTTATTCAGCTGTTTTTATCCAAGTAAAGTTAACAGACAGTTCCAGCAGTTGGTGTTTGCAGCTCGATCCTTGGAGACTTAGGCATTACCGTTTGTAGTAGAACTGAAAGTTAACAAAACTCTCTTTACGCAAAGAGTTTTCCTGATTAAGGGTCCAAGAGGACAAAAAGGATTTGAGTGTTTGTTTTCTGTTTTTTACGGAAAGAAGTGTTTTTTAACGTCTGTAGTTCGTACAGCACTAGAGACTATGACTTAGGAGCGAATGCGTTGCATATCGTCCAAAGGACATATACTAAACCCTCTAGATGATTGAGAGGAGACCGCTCAAACATCATTTCCCAAGTAGCTTAAGGCTCGTAACACACTTGTACTAACTTGCCTTTATTACATTTTTTTCTGTTGTTTAAGATAAGAAGAGAAACAGACTCTCTACGGGGAAACTGACTCGATCCTATAGTTATCATGCAACATTCGTCCTACGGTTGTGGTTGAAAGGGGAAACTAACTAATGTTATCATGCATGGTTAGAATCCTAATGTCTGTCGTAACTTCTCTTGAAGAAGAGAAGTCAGAGTTCCTAGGGGAACATGGCAATGGAAATCAGACAGTAAACAAAAAAACTGTACAGGAATTACTGTAAGGATGCATGCAATGCAAGTGAGGGAGGAAATATGTGTGGGGCATAAGCCTCCACAAGCTCATCTCAACCTCAAGCCAGATATGAATAACGACAAAGATAATAGAAAAAAATAAAATGCAATCAAGCAAACCACAAACCACACAGGCAAGGGAGCGGAGCTCTACCAAATACCAGCAAGCAAAGCCATACAGTAAAAATACAAGCAGAGGGAGAAACTCAACCTCTAACGCAATACAAGCAAGGGGAGAAGCTCAACCCTTAGGATGCTCTTAGGCATATTCAACTACATGACCTAATCTAAATGCAACACACCAATCAAGTCACACCAATACACATCAATACAGTTAAACAGACAGGGAAAACAAGCCAGCAATCTCCACAGCAGAGCAATCTTCTAGAAGCAATCCAATCCAAAGTCTGTAACTGTTCTTCAAGTCCACCATCTTCAAGAGAAGGAAATCATGACAAGCAATCAAACCAGCTTCTACCCTAAGGAAGGAAATTGGGTGTTGGGAAGCTAGGGTAAACTTCACAGGAGCTTATCCCAGGCACTCAACCAACAAAAAGATCTTTGGGGAAACCTAAGGGTTTGGCTCCTTCAAGAGGTGTGCCATATTCCCCCCACAGGAGGGACTGTGCTACCTCAAGAAGATTCCTAAAGAGGAAAGAATGAGAGAATTTTATGAGAATGGAAATGAGAAGCAAGGTAAATTCCACAGGAACCTGCCACAGACACTCAACCAAATCCATTTCCTTTAAAAAGCTTGCTTAGTCTCAACCTCAATGTGAAAGGCATGGAATTCCTCCACAGGAGGAATTATACCCACAATGAAGGATCCTAATTAAGCAAAGGAATTGAAAGGGAACTAATCCTAAGGAAATATCATCACCTACTTTAATCTCTAAAGAAACATCAAGTGTTATCTCCTAATAACTACCTATTCTAAGGTCAATTTGCAAAATAGGAAACTAAGGGAAAATCAATCCTAAAAAATCTAAAGAAAATACCATATCATCTTATATGTGTCATCAATCTATGATAGAAAAATCAGAGGTTAAATCTAAACCAAAATGCCTAAATCAAATCCAAAGCTCAAGGGTGCACCAAAGGAATTCACTAAAGGATACTCCTAAATAATTACCCTAAACCACTATGGGATTCGAACTCGTGTTCTATATGTCAACACAGTGCGTTGCAAGAACCTGGATAATTCACTTAACAAAACGGTCGCGTTTCAGGGAGGCGACGTGGCGCATCTCACGGCCTTAGGATGCGTGGAATAAGTCCACTCTCTCTCACGCACGGAAGGCTAGGATTGCTTCTTCCTCGTTTTAAATTTTTCTGCAGAAACATGAAGCTTCGCGCGCAGCCATGGCGGACGGAAAACGGTAGTTCTCCGGCAAACTTCCAACCACTGTATCTCCCTCAATACTCAACCAATCGCGATGATTCTTGAATGAAAATCGCACGAAATTTCGAGAGGAATCCAAATATACCACTTGAACAGTCTAAAAATCCAAGAATAAAAAAACACATCCTAACTGAAAACGCATCTAATCCTAAAATGTCATTAATCACTCAATTCTTTGCCCAAAAATCATCTACAACCTAAGGTGAACCTAACTGCATGATTCTAACGCATTGAAAACGCATGAATGGAGTGTAATTTCAAGAAATCAAAACCTGGTTTCAAGCTTCAAATTGAGTCGTTTCTGGCTTGATTCTTGCTCTGAAACCTTCCAGATTCAATCAGTGATGATGTTAGAAGAAGATTGAAACTCCAATTGTGCTTGAAATGGCCTCAAACAGAAATTCACTCTTTCACTTTTCTTCTTCAAGCTTCAATGGTGATCTTTGCTCTCAACCCCAATCAATCACCAACCTTGTTTCTGATGAGCTCCTAGACCTTTATAGGATTGTTTAGAACCTTCTAGAGCTCAGGCCCAAGCCCAAAATCAAAAATCCAAATCCAACTTTCCTTCCAAAATTTGATTATGGCAATACATGACATTGGCTTCATAGCTTGCATTGGAAGCTTTGGATGACTTGCATATCTCATTTAAAATGAATTCAGCCCAAAAGGAGTCTAAAAATTGCCTTTGTGAAGGAATTGTGTTATGTAACTTTTATGTGAAGAAATCTTATGAAAGGCCATGAATTGTGCTTCAAATGAAAAATCTACAATTGCCAATGTATTTAAAACATGATTTCTGATTAAAATGAGTGGTTATTTGACTTGTTTTGGACCCATAATCATTTATTTCAATTTCCCACCAAAAATGCCTTTGAATTTCTTCTTTATTCAAACCACTTCACACCAATCTTTGATATGAGCCAAATCAATTCACCATGAGTTCTTTGTTAGCCTAAAAAAAACATTTTAAACAAGTTCCATGTTGAACAAAAATCCATTTGACAAGTGCAAGTTGGAGATTTTGTCCTATGATTGAAAATGGCCTATAATCTCACTTTCCCAAAATACTCCTGACTTGTAAACCTCATAACTTGAGTTTTACAAATCGGATGGACGACTTCTAATACAATTTGGAAAGCTAAGATCATGAGGAACAACTTTTATGTGGGCCAAAAGTTCAGGTGAAACCTCCTTCTAGGTCAAAAATAGCTTGGAAGTCAGATGATTTTTCACAGACAAATTTCAGATACCTCTGAGGACCTGTAACTTGTCTGGACCATAACTTGAGTTCTATAAATCCAATGGAGGACTTCTAGTACTCAAATTAAAGATAAGAGCATCCTCTACAAGTTTCATGTTGGCCAAAAATGAAGATGAAACTTGCATCTTGACTTACATGGCTTGGAAGTTTGGCACTAAACAAGGGATTTTACCCCTAGGAACCCTGACTTAGCAACTCCAACCATTCCTGATTCTTCTCAAATTGATCTTGAAACAATATCTCATATGCTTCAACATATCATTTCATGATTTCAATGACCTATACTTAGGCTTTGATACTCTTCAATTGCTCGTTTTGGCCTAGGATTAACCATATGAAACCCTAGTGACATCCACTTCAACTGTGGCTCTTGCACTTGATAAAATGACTTGATTGAGCTCCAACATGACCTTCAAGGTACTTCAATGAGCTCTACCCACACATTCTCTCCTTGATCAAGGCCTTACAATCCACTTCTGATCTTCAACTGGCTCCAAGTGAGGAGATGAGCCCCATACAAGCATTCAAACTTCTCAAGAACTCAATCCTCTGTCTGGTGACCCTGATAACTTCTTAAGCTTGAATAATACCTCTGGCTAGGCTTCTCTTGACCTGTATCACACATGATCCCCTGTTAAATGAAGGATGCTATGCTATGAAAATGCTAAAACTATGCTATGCTAATGCAATGAAACATAAACCAAGTGGTAAAAAGGTTGGGCAAATTTTGGGGTGCAACAACTGTTAGACCATTTCCCTTCCTTTTGAGGTATGTGGGACATTCCTTTCTAACATGTCCATATCCCTCACACTCATGGCACTGTACTCCTTTGCTTTGGTTGGCTTTATCTTCAGATTTTTCTTTGTCAGCAGGCAAGCTTTTGGAATAAGGTTTAGACTTAACATCTATCCTTTTGACCAGTTTGTTGAACTGTCTTCCAAGCATGGCTATTGCCTCTGATAGATCTTCCTAGTTTTCATCATCTGAAGCCTCAGCAGAGTTTGAGACAAGAGCTATACTTTTTCTCTTTTACTCCACAGCCTGATCACACATCCCCATCTCAAAGGTTTGAAGGGAACCAATGAGTTCATCCACTTTCATGTGGCATATGTCTTGGGCTTCTTCAATGGCTGTAAATTTCATAGCAAACCTTTTAGGTAGTGACCTTAGAATCTTTCTTACAAGTTTTTCTTCAGTCATCTTTTCTCCCAGAGCTCCTGAGGTGTTTACAAGTTCAAGAACATTCATGTAAAACTCATGAATGGTCTCCTCTTCCTTCATTCTCAGACCTTCAAATTTGGTGGTCAACATTTGAAGTCTTGACATTTTGACCTTGGAGGTTCCTTCATGAGTAGTTCTGAGAGTGTCCCAAACATCCTTTTCTAGTTCACAGTGGTGCACCAGTCTAAAGATGTTTTTGTCTATACCATTGAAGAGAGCATTCAATGCTTTAGAGTTCCCAAGAGTCAATGCCTCTTGCTCTTTGGACCATTCCTCTTCAGGAATTTGCACAGATACTCCATCCTTGTCAGTCTTCACAGGATGTTCCCAGCCAGAGTTTGCAGCTCTTTGTCGCTACTGTGAAAATAAGGTGTCGGCAAAACAGAAGAGTCGCCACCTTTCGTTATTTATCCCTCAGAACGGGAAAGGAAACAATCGGAAAAACCTGATGAAAAAGGTATAAGACAAGGTCATCGCAACCATGTCTGGCTTCGGGAGTCGGTTACGCAAGGGGAAGGTATTAGCACCCCTCACGTCCATCATACTCGATGTGATCCATGCTTGTTGTGTTTATCTGACGGGTTGATTACATCTATCTACGCTAAAGGTCTGGTCTAAAAAGAAAAGAAAATGACTCGGCAGAACACAATAGTTCTATGCCTACGTATTCCCGTCTGGAACGAGAAATCAGAGTCAATGTAGTTCGCCTAACTACGGGTGAAAATAGGGGAAGGTTGCTCGCCGAGATATCGCATCTCGTGCCTACGTACTTTCACACGACATAAAAGATCAGAGCAAACGTAGTTCGGGAAACGACGGATCACATGTTAGTTCAACTGCTTTTATCCGAGTAGGGTTAACAGACGGTTCCATCAGTTGGTGTATGCAGCTCGACCATTGAAGATTTAGGCGTTACTGTTTGTGGTAGAACCGAGAGTTAACAGAACTCTCCTTATGAAAATGGTTTCCAAGGATTAAAGGTCCCAGAGGACGAAAATATGTTTGATCTTTGTTTTCAGTCTTTTACGGAAGAACTGTTTTTTATGGTTGTCTGTCGTTTGTACAGCACTAGAGACTATGACTTAGGAGCGAATCTGTCGCATATCGTCCAAAGGACATATACTAAACACCCTAGATGATTGAGAGAAGACCTCTCAATTATCACTTCCCAAGTAGCTTAAGGCTCGTAACACACTTGTACTAACTTGCCTTTATTACATTTTTTACTGTTGTTTTGAGGTAAGAAGAGAACGAACTCTATGGCGAAACTGTACAGTCCTAATGTTGTCATGCCAAGTTAATCCTATGATTGAGGTTAGGAGGGAGCTACCTAATGTTATCATGCATGGTTAGAACCCTAATGTCTGTCATAACTTCTCTTGAACAAGAGAAGTCAGAGTTCCTAAGGGAACATGGCAATGGTACAAAGAAACAGACAAAGCAAATACTATAAAGAAATAATTGTAAGTAAAATGCATGCAATGCAACAATACAAGCAGAAGGAGACAAACTCAACTTCTTAGCAATCAACAGTCAAAACAGACAAGCAGAGGGAGACAAACTCAACCTCTATATGCAAATACGTCAATTAGAAAAAGAAAAACAAACACACAAGCAAGGGGAGAATCACCTCAACCCTTAAGGCGAACAAGCAGAGGGAGACCCACTCAACCTCTTAATGCAGTCATGCACCTACACTTAAAATGTCCTAAACATGAACTATCCTAATGCAACACACCACTCAATCATGAATGAGGAAAAGGACTTATGACAAATAATGGATTCATTCGACAAGTAATCATACAAGGCTTCTATCCTAAGGGAAGAAATTGGGTGTTGGGAGGCAAGGGTAAGGTCCATAGGAACTTATCCCAAGCACTCAACCAACTAAAAGAGATGTGGGGGAATCCTAGAGGCTTTGCTCCTTCAAGAGGTGTGCAAAATTCCCACCACAGGAGGGACTGTGCTACCTCAAGAAGGTTCCTAATAGACAGATTGAATAAGAGAATATTAGGAGAATGAAGACGGGAAGCAAGGTAAGTTCCAAAGGAACTTACCACAGGCACTCAACCAACTCCACTTACTTAGAGAGAGCTTTCATAGACTCAACCCCTTTATGATAATGCAATGTATTCCTCCACAGGAGGAAACATGCTCACAAGGGGGAGTCCAATCAAGCCAGGAAAATTGAAAGGGAAACTAACCCTAGGGAAAGATCATCCACCTACTCGAATCTCTAAAGAACCTCAAATGTTTACCTCCTAAGGATCACCTACACCAAAGGTTCAAAGCTATAAGGAAGCATCTATCTAAACACCAATCTATCAAGAAAGGATATGGGACCTAGAATCATCTAATGGTCATTTACAAGACTAATCTATGAACTTAACCTAGATAGGATCACCTAAACTAAGGCCAATTTGTAAAATGGGGAACTAATGGAAAATCACTCCTAAAAATTCTAAGGAAAATACTACATCATCCTACATGTATTAACAAGCTATGGTGCAAAAATCAGGGATTAAACCTAAATCAAAAGGCTCCAACAAAATCTAAAATCTCAAGGGTACACTAAAGGGATCCAGTAATGAATACTGCTAAACATCTATCCCAAAATCCTATTTAGAATGATCTAAATAACACAACAAAAAACACATACCATCATCAACAAGTCTACAATCAGCACACAAAATTTCAATACCAAAATCAAAAGCATGAATGAGATCCAGTCATCTTCTCCGGCGAGAGTGAATAGTGACCAAACTTCAAACTCAATGAAACTTCAAATTTCTTACACAGTTTTGCTCGTCTCATTTCCTAGGTTCCATTTATCATGTTCTTTCTCATTTTTAACCAATATCTAGAGAGATATGTGAACTACAACTTGGAATGCCATGCCAAAAATTGTCACGATTTATCACGAAACTTATCTAAAATCCATCTAGGTTTCAAATAGGTCCTAACCACATGCATCTAAGGCTTGGAAAGTGCATAGTTAAAGAGAAATTTTGCAAGAAAGAAACCTGATTCGGAGCTTCACGTAGGGTGACTTTCAGGCCACAATTCTCTTCCAAAGTGTGCAGATTCACTCAATGGATGATGCTGAATGATGCTTGATGCTTAATTTCTTCTGAAACAGCCTCTATCTTGAAACTCGAAAATCCAACTTCAAGCTTCTTCCAAAAACTGCTCTAACTGATTCTCAACTGGAAATGGCACTAGAAGCTTCCAAAAATGATCAACAATCTATTTATAATCTGTTTGAAAGCTTTGGAGGCCCAATCATGGCCCAAATCCAAACTTCCAACTTTCAATTTTCTCAAAAAAATCCAAACATGGCAGCTTCGAATTACTCTTTTCCTTGCCTTCAATTCACTCCCAATCACTTGCCTGAGATGCCTTGAGTGTAAATGGATTGGCATTTTACTTTGATTTCAATCTATGAGCAAGTTTGAAATGTAACTTCTTTGTGAAGCAATACACCAAATGGCCATGTTATGAATCTCAAGTCCAAAATGTAATAATGACAAATGGTTTAGAATCTTATTTCCACTAAAAATGAGCACCAATTTGGTTTGAAATCATTCAATTACCAATTGTTTTGAATTTTTCCATTTTAATTCATTAAAGTGGCCTTTTTGAGAAATTTCTTCAACCGATGCTTGCTCTAATCCATATCAATGGTTTCTTGGGTCATGGTTGGACTTTAAACATCATTTTGAGCAACTTTCAAGTTGAACAAAACTCCATTTGAAGCTTGCAAGATAGTGAAATGGACCCATGATTCAAAATGACCTGTAATTCCAAATACCCAAAATACCCCTGACTTGTAAACCTCATAACTTGAGTTCTACAAATCATATGAAAGACTTCTAGTACAATTTGGAAATATAAGATCAAGACCTACAAGTTTAATGTTGGCCAAAATTTGAGGGGAAACATCCTTATAGGTCAAAAGTGCCTTAGAAGTTGGTTGACTTTTGCAGACAAATTTCACATTCACCTGATGACCTGTAACTTGTCTAGATCATAACTTGAGTTCTATAAATCCAATGGAGGACTTCTAGTACTCAATTTAAAGCTAAGAGCATGCTCTACAAGTTCCATGTTGGACAAAAGTTGAGATGAAACTTGTATCTTGAGATAAGTGGTCTTGAAGTCAGGCACTAAATAGGGGATTTTACCCTGAGAGCCCTAGTTTAGCAACTCCTCACACTTTGAACTTTTCTTGGATTGATCTTGGAATATCACCTCATGTATCTCAACACAACTTTCCATGATCACAAATACTTAGAATTGAGTCTTAATCTCCTCCAATTGCACAGTTGACTTAGGTTATTCAGATGAAAACCCTAATTGCAACACCCTCAAATGTGGCTCTTCACACTTGGCTTAATGATTTGACTGAGCTCCACCATGACCCTCAAGGCACTCCATGAGCTCTATCCACACACTATATCCATGATCAAGGCCTTACAACCCACTGATGGTCTTCAGTTGGTCCTCAGGTTAGGAGATGAACCCTATACAAGCAACCAAACTTCTCAAGAACACAACCCTCTTCCTGATGACTTTGGTGACCTCTCAAGCTTGCATAAGACCTCTAGATAGGCTCCTCTTGATATAAACCACACTTGATCCCCTGCTAAATGAATAATTATATGCTATGCAAATTCTAGATCAATGATATGCTAATGCAATTAAACAAAAGCCAAGTAAGAAAAAGGTTAGGAAAATTTTGGGGTGCAACAGCTGCTCCTATTCAAGTGACTTGAACCTGATTGGATGAAAAGCGAATGGCTTTCAGACAATCAAGGTAAAAGACGATTGAATACCAAAGAACCCGAAAATTTGCTAAACGAATAAATAATCTGCGAACTTCTTGGGGAACAAAATATCCCGAAAATTGAATCCGATTGTCACGGCAACAACTGATCAATCATCTGAGAAAGAACACCCGATTTCAATATCAACCAACTGTGTGACGCCACAGTCGTTGAATCAACAATCAATCTTCAAATATATGCTACAATAAGCGGGCATCGAGCCACAGGACCATGTCAAAATATTATCCTTAACCTTCCATTTCCGAAGAAACGAGCAAAGCACTACGTAAAGCGCGATATCAATATCCTTGATCTCCCATTTCCGCAGAAACGGAAATACACTAAATAAACGTGCAAACTGTCAATATCTCTGACCTTCCATTTCCGCAGAAACGGGCATACACTAAATACAAGTGCGGACTGTCAATATCTCTGACCTTCCATTTTCGCAAAAACGGGCATACACTAAATAAAAGTGCGTACTGTCAATATCTTTGACCTTCCATTTCCTCAGAAACGGGCATACACTGAATAAAAGTGCGTACTGTTAATATCTCTGACCTTCCATTTCCGTAGAAACGGGCACACACTAAATAAAAGTGCGTACTGTCAATATCTCTGACCTTCCATTTCCGCAGAAATGGGCATACACTAAATAAAAGTGCGTACTGTCAATATCTCTGACCTTCCATTTCCTCAGAAACGGGCATACACTAAATAAAAGCGCGGACCGTCAATATTTGTGACCTTCCATTTCCTCAGAAACGGGCATATGCTAAATAAAAGCGAGAATCGTCAATATCTCTGACCTTCCATTTCCACATAAATGGGCATACGCTAAATAAAAGCGAGAATTGAGCATCCGAAGACTTGAACAAGAAACTCTGCGGGGAATTTCTGACATCCGCTGCTAGACATCCATCTTGAACAAAAATGGGTAACAACTTCGAAGGTATAATCATGAAGCCTTTTAATGTTGACGTAACAGCCATCCGAGGAGAACTCTACTGGGGAAATTCTGACGTTAACTGCCAGACGTTCACCTTGACAATAGTTAATGACTTCAACGGTCTAATCCATGAAATCTTTCCTTTTACAACGTTGATGCAACAACGATCTGATGAAAACTCCGCTAGGGAAGAAGAGAAACTTAACCAAGCAACTCTGATGAGGGAGCACATGATAGGATGAACATTATCATCACATATCTCATGCCAAAAAATTTGAATATTCGAAAACCATCCTGAACAAGAATTCCAATTACTTGCAGGGAAAAACACCTGAAAACAAAGAGGTAACCAACCTGGCTTATGTTTCAAAATGCATATGTTTGAAAATGGCGTAATGCTCCATACGGCATGGAAATTCTATGCGTTTGGGGTAGATGCTATGCACGATGCAAATGCAGAGAGGGTGTTCCGGCAAAATAAATGTCGGAGGAACGAAACCCAAACTTCCGCTGGGGGAAAGAAACAATCCTGCTGGGGAATAACTCAACATATCCGGAGTTACGAACTCTGCTGAGGATGATCAACCTGTTGGAGGCAAGACCACTTACTGGGGAACAGAAAGAACAATCCTGCGTGGGGATGAACCTTTCAAACCACTGACAACCTGGTTGTACCCTGTGAGGACTTCACTGGGGATGCAAATGTGCACATGACCAACCGCTGGGAACGCACATTACTGCCTGACTGCTTACTAGCTCGCATCCAACTCTTCCGGGGAGAAAGAATGCGACTTCCATCTACTAGGGAGGAATAAGATCGTTTAGAGCCTGCTCCTACGTTTAAGGGACTCCGGCTGGGGAAACACGATCCCTTGGCTATTTGCTTCGAAGGTAACGACCCTGCAAAATATGGACGAAACAAGACAATTCTACACAAAAGGAACTATCTTGGTCAATATCCGTGACAATTGTTCAGTTAATTCAAAGTTTTAACAATTATTGGCCGAGGCCTGCAAGTTTATGCACGTGCAAGTTTATCAAAAACATTGGTGTTTTCCATAAACAAAACAGTAAAAGTTAAAATAAGAAACAAACATCAAGCACTGAATAGTATGCGTTTATTGATAACGGGCCTGTAAATAGGCAAAGTTTGTACAGTGGATGCAACTCCTGAAAAGAGGAAGCTACAAAAATAAATACAACTATGTACAGATGCACAAAGAAATTTGTATACATGTCGGCAACGTGGTACAAACAAACACCATGAGTTGATCCTCCTATGACTCGCCTGACTCCGACGCCTTCCTGATACTCTATCCTCGGAAGATATTGACTTGGATAATCGACCCTCAGGTACTCCACAACCACTAAGCAATGCAGTATCAAACTCGGACCGCAGTCATTTGCTTTTTTCAATCCCTAACTTTTGCCTGAATCGCCCTTTGCGGGTTTTCAATTCACCGAGATACCCTTTTCTGCCGAAGTCGCCTTTTCAGGTTTTCGACTTCGCGGGTGTACATTTTTCAATTTTATCCCTAATTTTTGCCCGAACCTTTTCTTTTTCTTGGTTCGCCCGGATGCCCCCTTTTTGCCTGGAGTTTCTTTTTTCTGTCCAGCGGTCTCTTTAAGCAAAGTATTTTCTAACTGCATCCGAGTTCACAGGGGATGTAAAATCTTCGCCATCCATGGTGGACAACAGTAAGGCTCCTCCAGAGAAGACTTTACGAACGATATATGGACCTTCATAGTTGGGAGTCTATTTTTCCCTGTGATCTGATTGTGGTGGGAGAATCTTCTTCAGCACAAGATCGCTCGTCTGAAAGCTTCGAGGGGGCACCTTCTTGTCAAAAGCTTTCTTCATCCGGCTCTGGTATAACCGACCATATGCGATAGATGCAAATCTCTTTTCATCCATCAAACTGAGCTGATTCAGTCTATTCCTTATCCACTCTGCCTCATCAAGTTGGACATCGAGCAATACTCTCAAAGAAGGAATCTCAACTTCCAATGGTAGGACAACCTCCATACCATACACTAGTGAGAAAGGTGTTGCCCCAGTTGATGTGCGTACCGTCGTACGATAACCGTGCAATGCGAAGGGCAACATCTCGTGCTAGTCTTTGTATGTTACAACCATCTTCTGAACTATCTTCTTGATGTTCTTATTGGCCGCTTCGACAACGCCATTCATCTTGGGCCGATAGGGAGATGAGTTGTGATGCTCAATATTGAAATTCTGGCACAATTCCTTCATTATCTTATTATTCAAGTTTGAACCATTGTCAGTAATGATTATTTCGGGGATTCCGTAACGACAGATGATGTCCTTTTTGATAAACCGGACTACTACTTGCTTGGTAACATTAGCGTAAGACGTTGCTTCGACTCATTTGGTGAAGTAATCGATAACTACCAAGATGAACCGGTGTCCGTTGGATGCGGTGGGCTCAATTTTGCCAATCATATCGATGCCCCACATGGAGAAAGGCCACAGGGACGCCATAACATTCAAAGGGCTCGGCGGCACATGAATCTTGTTTGCATAAATCTGGCATTTATGGCATTTCTTCGCAAACTTGAAACAATCCCTTTCCATCGTCAGCCAATAATACCCTGCCCATAATAACTTTCGAGACATAGCGTGTTCGCCGGCGTGCGTGCCAAAGGTTCCCTCGTGGACCTCCTCCATGAGCAGATTAGCTTCTTTCTCATTAACACATCGCAAAAGCACCAAATCATGGTTTCTCCTGTACAAAACACCATCCGGATTCAAGTAGAAATTGCCAGCCAATCTCCTAAGAGTCTTCTTATCGCTGTTGGATGCCCCAGTCGGATACTCTTGGTTCTTTAGAAAATTCTGGATATCAAAATACCACGGCTTGCCCTTGGAAGCTTCCTCAATGGCGAATATGAAAGCGGGCCTATCAAGGCGAGAGATAACTATTCTGGGAGCATCATTCTAGAAGTTAACTTTGTACATAGAAGACAATGTCGCAAGATCTGATTTTCTGCCCTTGGTACATGGTGAAATTCTACCCTGTCAAAGAAGGGCAATAACCTCCTTGCACAATTCATGTACGGTATCAGATTAGGATGACGAGTCTCCCACTCTCCCTTGATCTGGTTCATGACTAACACGGAGTCTCCATACACATCAAGATTTTTAATCCTCAAATCAATAGCCTCCTCGAGACCCATGATACACGCCTCATATTCAGCCTCATTGTTGGTAACCGGAAATGTCAATTTGGCAGTGAACGGGATGTGCGTCCCGTGGGGAGTAGTGATGATTGCCCCAATTCCACTTCCGTATGAATTAACAGCACCGTCAAAAATTAATTTCCATTGGGAACTCCGCTCAGGCCCTTCACCATGCAACGACTCCTTGCAATCCTTCATCTTTAGGTACATGATATCCTCGTCAGGAAAATCAAACTTCATTGGCTGGTAATCATCGATTGGCTACTCGACAAGGTACTCTGACAGCACGCTACCCTTGATAGCCTTTTGCGAAACATATTGTATATCGTACTCTATCAGTACCATCTACCATCGGGCAATCCTTCCTAAAAGCGCCTGCTTTTCAAATACATATTTGATCGGATCCATCTTCGAAATCAGCATGGTTGTATGATTTAGCATGTATTGTCTCAGACGTTTGACAGCCCAAGCAAGTGCACAACACGTCTTTTCGAGCATTGAGTATCGGGATTCACAATCCGTGAACTTTTTACTCAAGTAACAGATCGCATGCTCTTTTCATCCAGTCTCGTCATGTTGACCGAGAACACAACCCATACTGTTCTCAAGAACCATCAAGTACATGATCAGTGGTCTTCCGGCTACTGGCGGCATCAATATCGGAGGTTCCTGCAAGTATTCTTTTATTCTTTCAAACGCCTTTTGACAATTTTCATTCTAGACAATTTCCTGGTCTTTTTTCAACAGCTTAAACATCGACTCACACGTGGCTGTGAGATGAGATATGAACCGGGCAATATAGTTCAATCTCCCCAAAAAGCCACGAACCTCTTTCTCTGTTTTTGGCGCTGGAATTTCCTGTATATCTTTGATTTTAGCAGGATCAACCTCAATTCCTCTTTCACTAACGATGAACCCCAATAGCTTTCCGGATCTCACCCTGAAGGTGCACTTATTAGGATTCAGCCTCAGCCTGAATTTCCTAAGCCTCTCAAACAATTTCAGAAGATTCACCAGATGCTCTTCCTCCGTCTGGGATTTGGCAATCATATCGTTAACATAGACCTCAATCTCTTTATGCATCATGTCATGAAAGAGTGTTGTCATAGTACGCTGATATGTTGCCCCAGCGTTCTTCAAACCAAAGGGCATCACTTTGTAGAAGAACGTTCCCCACGGGGTAATAAAAGTTGTTTTCTCCATATCCTCCGGCACCATCTTAATCTGATTGTAGCCCGAAAAGCCGTCCATGAAGGAAAGCACAGAGAATTGAGCAGTATTGTCGACCAATACGTCAATATGAGGAAGCGGGAAGTCATCCTTAGGGCTCGCCTTGTTCAGATCCTGATAGTCAACGCACATACGTACCTTACCATCTTTCTTTGGTGCAGGCACTATATTGGCGACCCAAGGAGGGTGAGTTGTAACAGCTAGAAAGCCAGCGTCCCACTGTTTCTGTACTTCCTCTTTAATCTTTACAGCCATATCTGGTTTCGTTCTTCTGAGCTTCTGCTTAACCGGCAAACAATCTTCACGCAATGGCAAGCGGTGGACCACAATATCAATGTCTAACCTAGGCATATCATCATAAGACCAAGCAAAGATGTCACTATACTCTCGCAGCATCTCGACAAGTCTCTGCTTGATATCGCTTTGCAGCGCAACCTCTATCCGGACATTCCTGACAACCTCTTCGAAACCCAAATTAACGACCTCAATGTCTTCCTGATGAGGCAGAATGACCCTCTCTTCTTGTCTCAAAAGTCGAGTCAGCTCTTCTGGTAAGTAGTCGTCCTCAACAATCTCTTCCTCGGCTAGAAATATCGGGTGCTCAAAGTTGAAGCGAGTCATAGGGAGTTCTTGATCGGTGTCATCTGAAATATGGATCCTGCAAGAGAAAGGGTTAAATGTTTCAAATGATATGCAAACGAAGCATACGACCACATTGCCATTTTATTGTAACATAAAAACAGAAAAACAGGGATCACAAAATTTGCATGAGAAAAACGCCTTTATTTGATGATTAAAGCAAAGCATACCCACAAACAAGTAGGCCTAGAAATAAAATCACTATGCCCCGGGTAGGACATAGGATTGTACAATAATCGAAAAAAATAAGGCATTATTGTTTCGTCGTCACTTGAATAAAGTCCTGAATAGACCAGTTGCATAGGCCTTATCCTGGATCGCTGGGCTTGATCCATGAATCCATGTCACAGTTGCTATCTCCATCTTCACTGTCAGACACAACATTAATCCTTTCAAAACTGACTCCTCCCGGAGTAAACACAATCGGCCCCTTGAACCTTGGCACGCTCTGTGATGAAGATGACGACGACGGGCGATATCCCAAGCCAAACTTGTCCTGCTTAACAGGAATCTCCAGAACATGACCCCAACCTTTAGTCTCACCGGCCTGAACTACCGCTTAGGCTTCTCTGTATGAAGACATAGCCACCTCTGGCCCGTTGCTTATGACATGAGCTTTGTCTCTAATCTGCACCCCTTCAAAAGCTTGGCACAATGTCTCATGGATCTCATCATCCACTTCAACATATTTGAATGATGACAGGTGACTTACCAGGATGTCTTCCTCCCCACACTCGGTGACAATGCTACCACCGACCATATACTTAAGCTTTTGGTGTAACGTAGATGTTACAGCCCCTGCAGAGTGAAGCCAATGTCGTCCAAGCAAACAGCTATAAGCTGGCTGAATGTCCATGATGTAAAACACAGTGTCCAACACCTCTGGACCAACCTGGATTGGCAAAGTCAATTCTCCAAACAAGGACCTTCTAGTCCCGTCAAAAGCTCTCACTACCAAGTCACTTGGCGTGCATATTATGCCTCGGGTATCTAGCTTCAACAGCGCCTTCTTGGGCAAAACATTCAAGGACGAACCAGTGTCAACAAGGACATGATACATAACAGTGCCCCTACACTCGACTGAAATATGCAACACACTGTTGTGGTTGCGTCCCCTGGGTGTTAAATCAAAATCTGTAAAGCCAAGGTCGTGCCCCGTATTCACGTGCCCAATCACTCCTTCGAGCTGATTAACGGATATCTCCTAGGGTACATAAGCAGCGTCAAGGGCTTTCAGCAAAGCGTTCTGATGAGCTTCAGAACAAAGCAACAATGACAAAATCGAGATTTTGGAAGGCTTCTGCTGCAGATGATCGACAATTTTATAATCACTCTTCCGGATTAATCTCATGAATTCTTCCACATCTTTGGTCAAAGCCTCTTTTTCTTTCTCTTGAGAAGGTCCTTCTTCATTGACTTTACCTTTCCCTTTGGCAATTCTCTCAGCTTCTACTTCTGGTGACGTGAAAATTCTACCACTGCGGGTTATGCCCCCTGCCCCCACAAGGTTATCAACTGACCCTACCGGCAGGCTTTCCAGGTTAATCTTTTCTCCATTGCAGTAAACTTCCGCCCCATAGTTCCAAGGGATGGCTTTAGTGCTTTCATATGGAATAGGTCCAACTTTGGTTATAGTGATAGTCGTTCGCTTGGGAGGCGCCGATATCGTGACAGTCTTAAACGAGATCGTAACCGTTGCAACTTTGCCCTGCTTTTCAGCTATTGCCTCAACAGGCTTCTCTTCAGCAGTACGGTCGAATTGCAGCGTTCCTTCATCAATCAGCCCTTGAATACCTCTTCTTAAGTTAACACAACCCTCAGGCCAGGATAAACAGTTAACACAATCTGTATCACAACCAGGGAACACTCCCCCTTTCAGCAACCTGCTCTTTACACAACCCAGAGGCGTCTTCAATTCATCTACATTCATAACCAGATTCAGACTGGTGTCTTCCAAGATTGCACCCACTTATGCATATCCGTGAGACGGAATCGGATTTTTCTGAATATTGGGTGCCTCATTACCAAAGTTTATAGCCTTGCTATCTATAAAATCCTGCACCTTGTGCTTGAATGCTTGACAATTCTCTATGCTATGACCGGGTGCCTCGGAGTGAAATTCACAATATGCATTAGCATCATAACCAAAAGGAGGCGTGACCTTCGGCGGAGCTAGCATCCTTTTCTCAACAAGCTGCAATTGTAACAAAGTTGGAAGAAGTTGAGCATACGGTAGTGGAGGCACGTCAAATACTCTTTTCACAGCCCTATCACGACCTTGGAACCTCTGCGGAGCATAATTCTATTGTCCCTGTTGCTGCTGTTGAGGTACAGGAATTGTCACACTGGAGACCTGCTGCCTGCGCCAATTCTAATTTCTATCCCTTCTTCGGGCGCTGTATACTGAGTTAGTGTCTCCCTGCTTTTTATTTCCGAATACTTTTTTACCACCTCCAGCTGAGGTTGATTCTCTAGCTTGAATCTTACCGATCTTAACGTCGTTCTCTATACGCTCTCCCAAGAGTATCATCTCAGAAAAATTATTCGTCGTACAATTGATAAGCCTGTCATAATACAACCCAGAGAAAGTGCCCACAAAAATATCCACCAACTCACGCTCTACCATGGGTGGGTGTACCCTAGCCGCAAGCTCACGCCACCTTTGGGCGTACTCTTTAAAACTCTCGCCATTCTTCTGAGAAAAATTTTGGAGTTGGACCCTGTTCAGCGCAAGGTTGCTGTTATATTGGTAATGCTTTACAAAGGCCTCCGCCAACTCTTTCCAGCTACCAATCTGAGTGGGCTCTAACCCCATATACCACTCCAATGACGGTCCCGACAAGCAATCTTGGAAAAAATGCATCAGCATCTTTTCGTCATCAAAATAAGCGGACATTCTCCGATAATAAGACCGTACATGAACTCTTGGGCAAGTATCCCCCTTATACTTGTCGAAAGTAGGCGCTTTGAACTTGAGTGGCACCCTCAAGCCAGGAACCAAACCCATATTAGCAATGTCCAACCCCGTGGAATTCTGATTGGCAAGATTCCTCATTTGTTCCTCCAACATCTTGAATCTTCGGTCATTGTCAGCGGGCATCTCAAGATCCCTGCTTGGCGGAGGGAAAGCATCTTCTTGATGATCCTCGCCCCAGTGAGAATCCCCATTATCATACCCAACATAAGCAACATTAGGACCGAATCCATTCTGATTGAACCTAGGCCCATACCCCATATTGCCAAAACCCTAATTGCCAGCACCTGGCCCAAAACCAGCGTTGTGAGCACCCATTCCAGCACCGTTGTTACTTGCGTTGCCAAAACCGGCGTTACCAAAGCCCTGATTGGCATAACCCTGATTGCCACCAAAACCAGCATTGCCAACACCAAGACCCAAACCAATGTTCCCAGTACCAACACCAAACCCAGCATTCCCGGTTCCAACATTAAAACCGGCATTTCCAACTCCAACATTACTGTTGGTTTCCATATGCCCGTTACCATTACCAGTCACATTCCCGTTTCCAGCCCCGATACCGTTCTTAGTAGTATTGAGGACGACCACTGACACAGCATCACCCGCTCGGGGAGTCTCGACTTGAGAAGGATTAGTAGCAACCCCACCATGTAGCACACCATGACCGTCGACTCGTGCAATCAGCGGCTGCACCAGAGTCTGAAGCTGCTCTTGGCCCTTAGCCACAGTTTCCATAACCTGCATGAATTGTGTCATCCTGTCGCGCATCTCCTGCATCTCAGTTTGCATTTGATCCATAACTTTCTTGCAGTTACTTCTCATAGAGTAACGATGAATTCGCTGATCGGCAATCCTGAAACCTGCATCGACAGAGGGTTAGGAGAACAGCTCAAGGTACCTGCTATGCAAATGATCTATGCAAGTGAAAACATGTATCCATGCATTAGGAGGAAGTCCCCCTCGATTCTAGCTCCAAGACAAATAAAGTCTACCATCCAATCATGGAAAAGAAACCCTCATATATATGAAAAGCCCGCGTGGGTAGCGTACAACAAAAGCTAAATACAACTGAAGCACCAAGCATGACCCCAACCAACAAGCTTGGTGGTGATCAGCATATCAATGCATAAAAGGTACAAAGAAATACAAAGAAATCAAGTGCGACTATGGGCACGGAAATCCTCTAGTAACTTCTTTGTAGCGGGATGGTCAGGCTGAGTGAGCAGGCTCTGGATCAACAAATCCCTTTGCCTGATGGCATCTGGGAGGTTCTCAACAATGCTCCCACAAACACCTTCTTCAGAACGGTTTTCCACCCTACTCCTCTTAGCATCAGCCCGGAGTTGACAATCCATTAGGTTAGCTTTGGTCTGAATCAACTTATACTGGACGTCTCGTCGAAGGGAAGCCTCAGCCTCTATCTTCTTATCTTTGGCCTCCATCTGAGCTTCCAACTGGGCTATTTGTTGCTTCAACTTTTCTTCCTTCTCTTTGTGGTTGGTCAAAGTGTTGTTCCACAACTTCTCGTACTAGGTCAACTTCCGGTATGCCTTATCCAGATCCTGCTTCTTGTTGGTCAACACCTCGTGCACTGCCTTTAGGTCCAACCCAAGGCGCTCTCTAGAATCAGTCTCCTTGATCAAATTAGCGCCCAGGTGGTTGATCAACTCTGTCTGCTTTTTGCAGGTGTGTACGGCTTCGTTCTTTTCTCTTCGGAGTTGAGCGATCTCATTTTCCAGTTCTTCGTTGGCTTTGACTAGCTCTTCATTCTTAGCTTGAAGTTGCTCATACTTCTGGATTTTGATCATGGTAGGCTCTGAAGGGCAGTCCTGCTTGACAGGAGGAAAAGGCATCAACACTTTCTCTGCTCTGCTAAGAATCCAGTCCACATAATGAGGATAAGTCTGATTATTGCTCTTCCCCAATGAGGTCTTTCCTTTGCGGTGAACATTGTTCCAGGCATGTTCAAGTCTGACCAAATCATCCCCTTCTAATGCACCAGTGAGGTATAGAGATTCCTGTACCTCTTCGTCCTTAGGAGGGCCCCTCAAAGCATACCTGAACTGTCTGATAGTGATAGACGGACTGTAGTTGATGCAGCCCTTCCTACCCACCAGAGGGACATTAGGAAAGTTCCCACAGCTGTAAATGATTTCACTCCCCAAGCGATCCCTATCAAACCAATCAATGTCTTCGGCAGACAAGCTCATCAGTCGCTCAAACTATTCCTTCGTTTCTGCAGTCTTTATAAAAGGACCATTCTTAGGTAAATGAGTGACAAACCATCTGTAAAACGGTGAAGCACAACAGGACACACCCTTGCCTCTTCTATTCTCGTTCTTGTAGTGCACCGAATGATACACGTCTCCGAGCAAGGTAGGGATGGAATTCTTTGAGACGAAAATACGAAGAGCATCCACATCCACAAAATTTGGAACATTGGGGAATAACATGATACCATATATGCACAATGCCAAAATAGCTTTGAATGCCACCCAGCATTCCTTCTTGGCGAAGTGTTGGGCTTTCTCTGCTAGAAAAGGTAATGGGAATCCCCAGGCTCCGTTTCTCCTGACTGCTTTCCCCTTCAAATCAGAAACCTCAATACGCAGAGCTGTAGCAATACTAGCCAGATCTGGCTCCTGATCAATAGGATAAAAGGGTACCTGAGCAAGAATGGGTATTTCCAATATGACAGAAAACTCTTCCAAAGTGGGGGCTAGCACATAGCTCGGGAACGTGAAGCATCGCAACTGGGGATCATAAAACTGAAGCAACGTCTGAAGTCCGTTCAATTCATACACAGATGGCTTGCACACAACACTGAACAGCTTCCCATAGGTTCCTCTGAAATCTCTCATCACTTCTTTACCAGGCAAGGAAATCAAATCCCTCATAGTAGTAATATCCAGAGTAGGAAATTTGTAGGCCAAAGTTCTTCTCACATTGGGCTCCATGATGGACACAGAAAGGGCAAGATTGCTAGAATCGAGAGGGAACTGCACATCTGCAATACAGATACGTGTTAGATGCAATGCAATATGAAAATGTAAATGCAGATGCGAAATGCAGCAGGGGATCAAGAGTGTTGTGTTGTGCTGTGAAGTGGCAGGTCATAATTTTGCTTCAGCAAGAAAATACCACACTCTGATAATAAAGGCCTACTGGAACCCACAATACCGATTCACTGTCAAGAAAACCAGGTTGTCTGAAGGTTACAGTTTCTTGCAATAACCCGACCCCGCTCACTGGTATGGACCTAATCACTGACAAAGGTACGGCATCCTATGCGTTCATCAGCGTCACACACTTCCAAGAAACGATGATACGATACCCAGAAGGTGTGGCATCATCATCTCTTGAAGTGGCCTCGCTCAACTGAATCACAAATGATCGGTCCCCAGAGTCGACAACCTTAAGATCTGAAATCCTTTCGACGGCCCACTGGGATGGAAATGGAAATCATCTCAAAGAACCTCGTCTGAGTGCAGATTTCGTGGGAACTAGTGCATGCCTAACATGCAGGTTCACCATAAATCCGCTTCTAAAGCTATGTACATACTCAAGCCTGGGTCTGGCTTATCATTCATCAGAGTCCCTCCCACAACAGCACAACAGTAATAATATCATACTGAAAATAAAATGCGGAAGGTAAAAAAGCGATAAATAAACACAACCCAACAGGTAAACACGCAAGCGCTAGGATTGACTCGCACAGGGAATCGTTGGAGTCCCCAGCAGAGTCGCCAGCTGTCGCTACTGTGAAAACAAGGTGGCGGGAAAATAGAAGAGACGCCACCTTTCGTTATTTATCCCTCAGAACGGGAAAGGAAACGATCGGAAAAACCTGACGAAAAAGGTATAAGACAAGGTCATCGCAACCATGTCTGGATTCGGGAGTTGGTTACGCAAGGGGAAGGTATTAGCACCCCTCACGTCCATCGTACTCGATGGAATCCATGCTTGTTGTGTTTATCTGACGGGTTGATTACATCTATCTACGCTAAAGGTCTGGTATGAAAAGAAAAGAAAATGACTCGGCAGAACACAGCAGTTTTATGCCTACGTATTACTGTCTGGAATGAGAAATCAGAGTCAACGTAGTTCGCCTAACTACGGGTGAAAAGAGGGGAAGGTTTCTCGCCGAGATATCGCATCTCGTGCCTACGTACTTTCACACGGTGCGAAAGATCATAGCAAACGTAGTTCGGGAAACGACGGATCACAGGTTAGTTCAATTGCTTTTATCCGAGTAGGGTTAACAGACGGTTCCAGCAGTTGGTGTATGCAGCTTGACCATTGGAGAATTAGGCGTTACCGTTTGCGGTAGAATCGAGAGTTAACAGAACTCTCCTTATGAAAAGGGTTTCCAAGGATTAAAGGTCCCAGAGGACGAAAAGATGTTTGATCTTTGTTTTCAGTCTTTTACGGAAGAACTGTTTTTTATGGTTGTCTGTAGTTTGTATAGCACTAGAGACTATGACTTAGGAGCGAATGCGTCGCATATCCTCCAAAGGACATATACTAAACACCCTAGATGATTGAGAGGAGACCGTTCAATTATCACTTCCCAAGTAGCTTAAGGCTCGTAACGCGCTTGTACTAACTTGCCTTTATTACATTTTTTACTGTTGTTTTGAGGTAAGAAGTGAACGAACTCTATGGGGAAACTGTACAGTCCTAATGTTGTCATGCCAAGTTAATCCTATGATTGAGGTTAGGAGAGAGCTACCTAATGTTATCATGAATGGTTAGAACCTTAATGTCTGTCATAACTTCTCTTGAATAAGAGAAGTCAAAGTTCCTAAGGGAACATGGCAATGGTACACGGAAACAGACAAAGCAAATACTGTAAAGAAATAACTGTAAGTAAAATGCATGCAATGCAACAATACAAGCAGAAGGAGACAAACTCAACTTCTTAGCAATCAAGCAAAAAGAAAAACAGTCAAAACAGACAAGCAGAGGGAGACAGACTCAACCTCTATATGCAAATACGTCAATTAGAAAAAGAAAAACAAACACACAAGCAAGGGGAGGATCACCTCAACCCTTAAGGCGAACAAGCAGAGGGAGACCCACTCAACCTCTTAATGCAGTCATGCACCTACACTTAAAATGTCCTAAACATGAACTATCCTAATGCAACACACCACTCAATAATGAATGAGGAAAAGGACTTATGACAGATAATGGATTCATTCCACAAGTAATCATACAAGGCTTCTATCCTAAGGGAAGAAATTGGGTGTTGGGAGGCAAGGGTAAGGTCCACAGGAACTTATCCCAGGTACTCAACCAACTAAAAGAGGTTTGGGGGAATCCTAGAGGCTTTGCTCCTTCAAGAGGTGTGCAAAATTCCCACCACAGGAGGGACTGTGCTACCTCAAGAAGGTTCCTAATAGAAAAATTGAATAAGAGAATATTATGAGAATGAAGACGGGAAGCAAGGTAAGTTCCACAGGAACTTACCACAGGCACTCAACCAACTCCACTTCCTTAGAGAGAGCTTTCATAGAATCAACCCCTTTATGATAATGCAATGTATTCCTCCACAGGAGGAAACATGCTCACAAGGGGGATTCTAATCAAGCAAGGAAAATTGAAAGGGAAACTAACCCTAGGGAAAGATCATCCACCTACTCGAATCTCTAAAGAACCTCAAATGTTTACCTCCTAAGAATCACCTACACCAAAGGTTCAAAGCTCTAAGGAAGCATCTATCTAAATACCAATCTATCAAGAAAGGATATGGGACCTAGAATCATCTAATGGTCATTTACAAGACTAATCTATGAACTTAACCTTGTTAGGATCACCTAAACTAAGTCCAATTTGTAAAATGGGGAACTAATGGAAAATCATTCCTAAAAATTCTAAGGAAAATACTACATCATCCTACATGTATTAACAAGCTATGATGAAAAAATCAGGGACTAATCCTAAATCAAAAGGCTCCAACAAAATCTAAAATCTCAAGGGTACACTAAAGGGATCCAATAATGAATACTCCTAAACATCTATCCCAAAATCCTATTTAGAATGATCTAAAAAACTCAACAAAAAACACATACCATCATCAACAAGTCTACAACCAGCACACAAAATTTCAATACCAAAATCAAAAGCATGAATGAGAAATAAAATCATAAAGCTCAGCATACAATTATCCAATTATTAAAAACACACTAAAATAGAAAATATGCCATTAATTGAAAATGCATGAAAATAGAAATTAAAAAAATTGAGAAAATTCTAAACATATCAAAGTATTCACATGATTTATTTCAAGAATTATTGACAATCATTTCAATTTTTTCTGAATTAAAACTAACAAGTATCAACTAAAAAAATAAAAGAAAAAGGAAATTGAATGAAACAGGTGGGAGGTGTAACCAGCAACCATTCTATGTGTTATTTGCTAATGGGCCTTGCGCTGGGGGTGCAAACAGCGCTACTACTAAGCCCAATTGGATCACAAACTCAACTTTTATTCATTAAGGGAAACAGGCCTGGGGGGGGGGGGGTGTTACATAACGTTTTTTATGTGTTATACGAATTGGGCTTCGCAAGTGGGGTGGGAATAGCACGCTAACTACAAGGCCCAGAGTTTCCTATGAAACTCTGCGTTTCATTAAAAGGAAAGGGCCAAGTGCAATGGCTGTACACGAGGATGCATGCTGGCCGCGTGATTAGAATGCCAAGTCAATGGTTCAACGTGATCTAACGGTCATAAAACAATCTGGCAGTTTGAATATCAAAATGGAGGGAGCTGCGCGCGGTGGTTGCAGGGGCGGCCGGAGAAGATCCGATCATCTTCTCCGGCGAGAGTGAATAGTGACCAAACTTCAAACTCAATGAAACTTCAAATTTCTTACACGAATTTGCTCGTCTCACTTCCTAGGTTCCATTTATCATGTTCTTTCTCATTTTTAACCAATATCTAGAGAGATATGTGAACTACAACTTGGAATACCATGCCAAAAATTGTCACGATTCATCACGAAACTTATCTAAAATCTATCTAGGTTTCAAATAGGTCCTAACCACATGTATCTAAGGCTTGGAAAGTGCATAGTTAAATAGAAATTTTGAAAGAAAGAAACCTGATTCGGAGCTTCACGTAGGGTGACTTTCAGGCCACAATTCTCTTCAAAAGTGTGCAGATTCACTCAATGGATGATGCTGAATGATGCTTGATGCTCAATTTCTTCTGAAACAGCCTCTATCTTGAAACTCAAAAACCCAACTTCAAGCTTCTTCCACAAACGGATCTAATTGATTCTCAGCTGAAAATGGCACTAGAAGCTTCCAAAAATGATCAACAATCTATTTATAACCTATTTGAAAGCTTTGGAGGCCCAATCATGGCCCAAATCCAAACTTCCAACTTTCAATTTTCTCCAAAAAATCCAAACATGGAAGCTTCGAATTGCTCTATTCCTTGCCTTAAATTCACTCCCAATCACTTGCCTGAGATGCCTTGAGTGTAAATGGATTGGCATTTTACTTTGATTTCAATCTATGAGCAAGTTTGAGATGTAACTTCTTTGTGAAGCAATACACCAAATGTCCATGTTATGAATCTCAAGTCCAAAATGTAATAATGCCAAATGGTTTAGAATCTTATTTCCACTAAAAATGAGCACCAATTTGGTTTGAAATCATTCAATTACCAATTGTTTTGAATTTTTCCATTTTAATTCATTAAAGTGGCCTTTTTGAGAAATTTCTTCAACCGATGCTTGCTCTAATCCATATCAATGGTTTCTTGGGTCATGGTTGGACTAAAAACATCATTTTGAGAAACTTTCAAGTTGAACAAAACTCCATTTGAAGCTTGCAAGATAGTGATTGAAACCCATGATTAAAAATGACCTGTAACTCCAAATACCCAAAATACGCCTGACTTGTAAACCTCATAACTTGAGTTCTACAAATCATATGGAATACTTCTAGTACAATTTGGAAAGCTAAGATCAATACCTACAAGTGTCATGTTGGCCAAAAGTTGAGGAGAAACATCCTTCTAGGTCAAAAGTTCCTTAGAAGTTGGTTGACTTTTGCAGACAAATTTCACATTCATCTGATGACCTGTAACTTGTCTGGATCATAACTTGAGTTCTATAAATCCAATGGAGGACTTCTAGTACTCAAATTAAAGCTAAGAGCATGATCTACAAGTTCCATGTTGGCCAAAAGTTGAGATGAAACTTGTATCTTGAGATAAGTGGTCTTGAAGTCAGGCACTAAATAGGGGATTTTACCCTGAGAACCCTAGTTTAGCAACTCCTCACACTTTGAAATTTTCTTGGATTGATCTTGGAATATCACCTCATGTATCTCAAAACAACTTTCCATGATCACAAAGACTTAGAATTGAGTCTTAATCTCCTCCAATTGCACAGTTGACTTAGGTTATTCAGATGAAAACCCTAATTGCAACACCCTCAACTGTGACTTTTCACACTTGGCATAATGATTTGACTGAGCTCCACCATGACCCTCAAGGCACTCCATGAGCTCTATCCACACACTCTATCCATTATCAAGGCCTCACAACCCACTGATGGTCTTCAATTGGTCCTCAGGTTAAGAGATGAACCCTATACAAGCAACCAAACTTCTCAAGAACACAACCCTCTTCCTGATGACTTTGGTGACCTCTCAAGCTTGCATAAGACCTCTAGATAGGCCCCTCTTGATATAAACCACACTTGATCCCCTGCTAAATGAATAATTCTATGTTATGCAAATGCTAGATAAATGATATGCTAATGCAATGAAACAAAAGCCAAGTTAGAAAAAGGTTAGGCAAATTTTGGGGTGCAACACTCTCCAAGCCTTGCTGTCTAAGGACCTTAGGAAAGCAATCATCCTAGGCTTCCAATAGTCATAATTAGAACCATCCAGAATTGGAGGTCTATTGGTGTATCCAATATCTTTATCCATAGTACCAGAATTTAATTTCCCTAGATCTCACCCAGAATAAACAGGCAGGATGCCTGCTCTGATGCCAATTGAAAATTCTGGCCAGCCCACGATGGATGTTATCACAGAAGTTATAACATCCACTATGAGATTCACTACAGACCTACTATTATGCAATAATTATAAAGCAGTAAATAACACAGTTGGTTGTTGACCCAGTTCAGTGCAACACACTTACATCTGGGGGATACCAAGCCAGGGAGAAATTTCACTATCAGTAGAATTAATTCAGAGTCAAACCTCCAGTTTGCACTCCTCACTTAAAACCTACCCAATGACAATTTAACCTAGAGACACTTTAGACCTGAGTATACCCACTCACTCCCTACACTCACCTCAGTGATATCCAAAAACACTTACAAATTCAACACTAGTAAGAAGAAACACTTTAACTACACACACCTTGATCTTGCTTCAAAGCTTTGATCAAGGGACACACTCTTGCTTAATAGCTTCAAGTGATACACAGCCTAGAAACTACCTAACCAATGCAATCAACAGTTGCTTGGATTACAAGTGTTCCTAAGACACAATCGTGAAGGACAACCTCTTCACTTCTAAACCACTATGCTGATTTCTCTGTTTCTCTATCTTCAACAACTGCCTTCTAGGATTGCTTCTCCTGTTATTTATAGCAGCAGATCAGTCCTTGGGCCTGGGCGCACAATCTAGGTTTTTCATCACAAAACCTCTCCTTTAATTGTTTTCCCACTTGCCAATTCATTCAGGGACATTTTAGTTCGCTTAGGGCTTCTAAAATGTTTCCTGAATCCCAGCTTGATCTCCTACAAGGTTTCCTAATTTTTAGCCTGAGAATCCTCATTCTGAGTACCAGAAAAACTACCTTGCCCGCTGGATGTCATACGTACAGTGTTATGACATTCTGTATGACATTCAGCTTAACTAAGTTAACTTGTAGTTAACTTACCATGCACACACATCATTAAGTATGTGCTAACAATCAGTATGACATACATGCACATTATAAGGTTTTGTCACAAAATGCAGCCAATCAAGAGCACTTACAGGGATGAATTATCAAAGATGTCCCAGGAACTCCATAATCATGTACCGCAACCTTATCGAACACATTGGGCCAAATGATGTAATTTATCTACCTTTACTTTGTCTAACTGATATGCACAAACTTGTATTTCTCATTGCGTATATTGTTATTATAGTTTGTCTGGATGTCGTACGAGGGTCTCGACCACCAGTCCAACGCCGATGATGTTGTCGTGTGGATATCCAAAACACCCATCATTAGGTTCACTACAGTGGAGATGCACCAAAGTGACCGGGTGAAACTACAGTTTGGGATGCATTGATAACACGAAATCGTATATATATATTGATGCACAATTCAACTGATGTTTAACTGTTTTCGATCCGATTTCGGGTTATTTCCGTGTTATTTGTATGATGTTTTACAGGTATTTGATAATCGCGTCTAAACAAAGCAATATGAAGAAATGAAGCAATCACAGATGAAATATGGACGAAAACCGGATGAAAACAACATGAAAAACGCAGAATGCATATTTTGCTGCTGTGACGACCGTCACAGCCCCATGACGACCGTCACACACCGTGACGACCATCATGCAGGCAAAAACGCCCAACTTCAAATGCACGTTCAAGAAGCAATTCTAAGTCCCAAATAGTGGACCACTACTCCCTGATAATTCTTCCTCAAAGTCCACCTTCTTCAAGTTATAACCGTTAGAATTCTATTTCTATAAAAAGGGAAGGAGGGGAACTGAGAAAGGGGGCCGCATTCAGACAACGAAGTGCTGCCAATTTATCTTCAGAGCAACCTTTCCAGTTTTTCTATTCTTATTTGTTTCTCTTTTCTTTTTCTGCATTCCTTTGATATTCTGTAATTCTTATTTCCCTTGTACGATCAATTGGCACAAAGACCAGAATCCTGCCAACATTTGTGGAGGATCTGCCCAAAGGTCAATTGGAATATTTACAGGTTTCTAATTTTAATCGTAATTTTAGTTTTCATTATGATGCATGTTATTATCTATTGTTTTTATTTATGTTTTACCTTTCCCAAATCCATGTCTAGCTAAATCAAAGTAATCGATATGTAATAATAATTCGGAAGGGATTTGATAATAACCGGTTGAAAACTTTCTTTTTCAAAAGTTGTTTATGGTCTGAGTGTTTAAGTTAATTTACTGAATAAACTTCGTCGCGAAAGCGAGAACTTATTTAAAAGTATTTTTGCCACGAAAGTGGGAAATTAATTAAGGTACGAACCAACAAGCGAAAGCTGCGGCAAGACCAGATAGTAAACACTAGTCATTCGTTTTAATAACAGCGAAAGCACTTTAAAATGAATTAGAACTTAGAGATTTCCAAAAAATAGTTTTAACCCCGAACGGGACACGAAAGCATACGTTTGGCCCTTAGAATTATGATTAGCGTCAATAACCATCGTGAGACGAGAGTCTTCAGATCACTATTTTCTGCTTAAATAAACTCTGAAAAAATATTTCCTATACCGGTAACTTGTCAAATCCCTGAAGAACATAATTACTGCATATCGATTCACTTAATTATAATTTAAGTAACATTCTTAGTTCCTTTTAGTGACAATCTTATTCCCTTAAACATTATCTACCTAGCTAAACATAGTAACTCCCGAGAACACTAGTTTGATTACGATTCCCTGTGGGATCGATATCTATTATTACTACGCGATAGACTGTGCACTTGCAGTTAGGTTGTATTAGACATAGAAAGTCGCGATCATGCATCAAGATATTCCAGATGCTCCGACGTCATTGGGACAGTGGCATCAGCTACAGGTGGATTCACAATGGAGTGTTGGTCATTGGAAGGACTTTGCAAAGGAGACGTGTCAGTAGTGGAAGAACCGACGAAAACACATCTTAACCGACCCTATTGTGGAAAGGGCTAGGCCAAGTTATCAATATATGACTTGGTTTAGGTCGGTTACAACATCACAATCATTTTTGTCTGAGCCGACATATTTGATTGACCCAAGGCAACGTGCTTCTTCCTCAAACACACAGCAACAACCCAATGCCTAAAATCCACAACAACAACCACCCAATGCCCAACATCCACAACAACAACCTTACCATAACCCATACATGCCACCAAATGCCCAACATCAACAACAACAACCTTACCATGACCCATACATGCCACCAACCCAATCACAACAACAACAGCCTTAGCCATATAGCCTTGATACGTCTTTTGACCCTACCCCTCCACCTATAGCCCATATAATTCTTTTGACCCTACCCCCTCCACCTATCCACTTTTTGACTACCAAACCCCACAGCAACCAATACATCGTTTCTAACCCGATTCGATGTACCAATTCGGACAACCATACCGTCCATACTCTACCCAACCTCCCCGACAATCCTACGAACACATGGGCATTGGGCTTAACTACGGAAGCGCCGTTGATAGTGGACCTCCCGGCTATTGGGGTCAAATGCTTCAAAATTCATCTGATACGACGGGGCCGTCCGAACAAATACATCTTCCACAAGTCAACACCCAAAGACTGGACACACCTCAGCAACCTAGTGGTAGACCTCGTCGCTGCGCGCATCCTCCACAATGTGGTACCGGTGGTCGTTTAGATATAGTCGACCATTAATTTTTTTTTTATCAATTGTAATTTATATTCTATTATAAATTAATATATTTAATATTTCTTCCATTTATTTTTTTAGATTATTTAAATTCTATTCACTTTTTTTATATAAATTATGAAAAAAAAATAGAAAAGAAAAAAGACAAACCCTAACAACAAAAAAAATGGATTGATTCGCCAATCCAATTGACGAATCCTTGAAAAACAAAAACTGTTTCGCCAGTTCAAATGACGACTTTTTTGGGACTTAAGAAGATTCCCCAATTCATTTGGCGACTCAAAATTGAATTCTAGCTATTTTAAAAAATTATTTTAAATCTTAATTTGTTTGGTATTTTTTTTTAATACTTTAGTTATTCAAAAAAAATTCCAAATTTCTTACCTTAATAAGCTAGAAAACCTACGTGCAATTTAATGTATTCTAGGTCCACCATGGGATAGTATAATAAGTGCATGCACGTGTTTAATACTCTTGGCTGATTTATTGTGTTTTGGTTAAAAAGACACTCTTTATGATAAAGAATAAATTTTTGAATTGTGTTTCTACCTTAAAAAACAACTGAGTTGCCATATCCCACCGAATTAATTAGTAAGAAAAATCAATTTAATTGATAAGGAGATAACTAACATACTTAAAAAAATTGAAATTTCATTATTATTATTATTATTATTATTATTATTATTATTATTATTATTATTATTATTATTATTATTATTATTATTATTAAATAATATATAATTTAAAACAAATATATTAAGCTAAAGTAACATAATCTAGAACGAACAAAGTATTAAACTCTTTTCATACGTGTATCTTTATTACAATTTTCTTTACAAAATTCTTGTATTTAATTTACAATTGAAAGGTGCAAATTTATATCTATTTTTCCCTTCCTTCCAAAAGAATTGAACGAGACCACTCAAATTGTTTGGTCCAAAAAACAGGAGAAACACGTAAAATAAATAAATAGTTTGGCACAATCTTAAAGACAAGCATGTTGTGTATTTTCCCCTTGCTTCAATGAACATGGTTGGGAGTTAAATAGCTACTACTACATTTAGTCGGTGGTATTACTGGAGGTGTGAGTAGTAGTCATCAGCTTATTAATAGCAATAAATTTTTAATAAATCAATGCTTTACTACCGCTATTCCTTCATTGAAGGACTGGAAAGTAACCACTCCTGAATGCAGTTGGTTGTGATGTCGAATATACGTTGATAAATTAATGTTTGACGCTAAAGAAAGAGAGGGAATAAATGTTGAATATTTGTTGAAAATTAAGGTAACTGAAACCTCTCAATAAAAAATCTGACATGTCTTATCAATCTCTCTTTAAATTAAGGGAATGATAAAGTTGATAACACATGATAGACAGGTTTCGGGAGAACCAATTCTTGAAAGTGTGATCATCTAAATATAAATGTTCTTAAAAACTAGTATAGTTTATAAAATATTAAGGAATAAATAAAAGATGTAACTTATAAAAAAATGATAGTTATGTTTTCTTTCATTGTTTTTTCTTCGTCTTTGTATTTTAGTTTTATAGAAGTATGTAACAATTTCTAATAATAGTAGTAGTATTTTATAAAATACATTTTTAAATGAGTTGTTGAGATATTAGATATAATTTAAATTAAGTTATGAGGTTTAAGTTCAAAGTTAATTAAGATTTAGGGTTTGATATTTAATTTATTATTTTACTTAATAGACAAGTTAGTTGTATATAAATACATAATTTTGTAATTCAGTTTTATTATCATTCAATTTAATAATACAATTTTTATTGTTTTATTCTCTTTTTCTCTCCTCATTAAAAGTGTCTCACGCACTAACAAATTAGTATCAAAACTTCGGTTAAATTTTTTATCGTGTTTTCAAGAATCACACGTCAAAAATCGTGTTTCCGGGATCGTGGGTTGTGTTGATCAACCGCTGCAAAGATGAATGGTAACGAAAATTTACCAAACTCACTTCCAACTCTTGACGACAAGAATTGACTTCGATGGAGAAAACATACATAATCCCTATTTGACTTTCATGAAACCTTAGAAGTGGTTACTAATGGTGTTTCCGCGCTTGGTGAAGATGCAACCGACACACAAAAAATCACTAACAAGGATGCCAAAAAGAAGGATTGCAAGGCGGTATTTTACATCCAATCGGCGATTGGTGCAACTAATTTCAACAGAATCGCTCATGTTGAACTGGCGAAGGAGGCATAGGATATTCTTCTCAAGTAATATGAAGGAGGCAAGAAAGTCAAGGTTGTCAAGTTGCAAACTTTGCGACGATAATATGAATTATTTTTGATGGAAGAAGAAGAAAAGATTGCAGGCTATGTGTTGAAGGTGCAGAAACTAGTCCATCTCATGAAGGGTTGTGGTGAAACCTAACTGATAAGATGATAGTTGAGAAGGTAATGTGTACATTGACATCTCACTTTGATCATGTATCATAGCTATTCAAGAATCCAACAATCTTGAAACCCTAAAACTAGAAGATTTAGTTGGTTCGTTGGAGGCGCGTGAAATTAGGATTGTCGAAAGGAAAGGAGTTCAAGACTCGATAGAAGCACTACAGGCTCAGTCATGGAAGAATAATGGTGGTTCCAACAAGTTCAAAAGAAAAATCGAAAAGACTCAGAGTAAGAAGTCTTGGTCGAATCCTTATAAGAATAAGGTCAGTGATAGAGCTTCTGAATCCTCGAAAAGAGGAGAAGAAAGTTCCTATCAGAAATACAAAGAAAGAAAGGTGTGCAGTGTTATAACTGTGAAAAGTGGGGTCACTTAGTCAAACATTGTTAGTACAATAAAGACAAGGGAGCGAGAAAAGGCAAGGAGGAAGGAGCAAACCTTGCACGCCAAGATTTGAATGATTCTTAAGATATGATGGTTATGACTACAGTTGCAGATGACCATGTTGACTCCAAGATTGGGTTCTTCGACTCGGGCTCTTTGAATCACATGACTGGTCGAAAAACGTGGTTAGCAGATTTTGACAAGTTGAAAAAGAGCAAGGTCAAACTTGCTGATAATAGCTCATTATAAGCAGAAGGTACTGGCGAAATAGTTATTCAAAGGAGCAATGGAGGAAAATCTATGATTAAACATGTATTTATGTACCTGGAATGAAGTGTAATATGCTAAATGTTTGACAACTGGTCGAAAAAGGTTTCTTAGTGATTATGAAAGATGGAACCTTAGAACTTTTCGACACTCAAAATAATTTGGTCTTGAAATATCCTTTGTCGAAGAATACGACATTCAAGACCATGATCATTTCGAATGAAGTACAACTTCTAAAAACTATTGTCGACCACAAGAATAGTTGGCTGTGGCATTTGAGGTTTGGACATTTGAACTTTCGATCACTCAATCCAACTGATTACTCAAGATATGGTAATTGGTATACCAAGTCTGGAGATGTCTGACAAACTCTGTAAAGGGTGTCTAGTAAAAAAGCAATCCAGAAAGTCTTTCATCTCGACTATGCCAATGAGATCCTCCCACATACTCGAAGTCGTACATTCACGTGTATGTGGTCCATTTGAGGAGCATACCATTGGTGGAAAAAGTATTTTATTTCATTTTTCAATGAGTTTAGTTGAAAGTTAAGGATCTATGTGATCAAGAGAAAGGACGAAGTATTCAAAATCTTTAAGAGATTTAAGATACTTGTTGAAAACCAAAGTGAGAAGAAGATTAAAGTTCTGCGAACAGATGGAGGTGGCGAATACACATCCAAGATATTTGAAGCATTACGTGTAGAACATGGTGTTAATCATGAGATAACTGCTTCTTATACTCCTCAACATAATGGAATAGCATAAAGAAGAAACATGACCATATTGGACATGGTGAGATGCATCCTAAAGTAGAAGAATTTGCCAAAGTCCTTATGGGATGAAGCTGCTTTGACTGTTGTTTATATTCTGAACAGGTGCCTTACCAAGAAGTTAAAGAACAAGGTTCTTGAAGAAGTGTGGAGTGGTAAACGACTATCAATGAGTCATCTGAAGGTGTTTGGCTCTATTTTCTACAAACCTGTTCCTGATACAAGAAGAAGGAATCTTGATTACAAGAGTGAACCTATGATTATGATAGGATGTCATATGACTGGACCATACATGTTATTCAATCCAATGAACAATAAGATCGTGATGAGTCGAGACATTGTGATTGATGAGAACTCTGCATGGGATTGGAATTCTAGTGATCCAATTAACAAGGCATTGATGAGTTATGGCATCGACAAAGAAACCGATGAATTAGAAGTGAAAGAAAATGCAGATACTCCAGTTGAAGTTGAATATATTGCTAACATACCCGACACAGTCAAAGTCAAAGAGGATATGGCTGGAACAACTCAGAGACCTCAAAGAACTAGAGCTCGTCCAACAAGACTTCAAGACTATGAAGTGGTTGGTGATGATGAAGTCACAACAGATGGAGAACTAGTTCATTTTACTTTACTTATAGGTGTTGAACCAATCAACTACAGTGAAACCTTCAAAGATAAATAATGGAAGTCTACTATGGTCGAAGAGTTACGAGCAATCGAAAGAAACAACACATAGGAATTAGTTGAATTGTCAACATATACAAAAGCTATCAAAGTGAAGTGGGTCTTCAAGTTGAAGAACAATGATGACGAGTCGATATCAAGACATAAGGCGAGATTGGTAGCTCGAGGATTTCTTTAGCGAGCAGGACTGACTACTCTGAAGTCTTTTCACCTGTCGCAATATTGGAAATTGTTCGACTAGTGGTAACCTTGGCATGCAATCAAGGATGGTCGATTTTCACTTAGATGTAAAATCGAAAATTTTTAATGGACCTTTAGATGAAGTGGTGTATGTCACACAACCTCTTGGGTTTGTGATTTAAGAGGAAGCAAGGAAAGTATACAAGTTGCATAAAGCGCTATATGGCCTCAAGCAGCCACCTAGGGCATGGAACAAGAAGATCAACTCATACTTGGTTGAATTGGGATTTATCAAATGCATATCTGAGTATGTTGTCTATGTTGAGGTTGTGGCACAAGATATAACAATCATCTGCTTATATATCGATGACTTGCTAGTAACTGGAAATAGTTTGAAGAACTCGTCGAAGTTGAAAGAGCTGATGAAGAAGGAATTTGAAATGTCATATCTAGGAATGTTGGCATACTTCCTAGGCATGGAAATTCAAATGTCGGAGCAATGTATGGTGCTACATCAAAGAAAGTATGTTAAGGAGTTACTCAAGAGATTTAAAATGGGTGATTAGACTCCTGCATCTTCGCGTGTCGAACCAAATTTGAAGTTAGAAAATCATGGAGAGGAAGACTTAGTCGATACAACTTTGTTATAAAAATTACCGGATCTCTAATATATGTGTGCAACAGTCAAACTGATATATGTTATTCAGTCAGATTAGTGAGCATATACTTGAGTGAACTAAGAGTGTCACACATGAAGGTTGCAAGAACAATCCTGAGATACTTAAAAGGATAGACAAACTATGAAATTTTATTTCGACGAGACTCTGAAAGCAAAGAAGCTATGGTTACTTGCTATTTAAATGTTAATTGGTGTGGAGATAAGGAAGATCGAAGAAGCACTCATGGATATTCTTTCAAGTATTTGGTGCCTCAATCTCATGGTTCTCGAGAAAGAAACCTACGGTGGCATTGTCATCATGTGAGGTTGAATATATAGAAGGATACTATGTTGTATATCAAGAAATTTGGATCAGATCTGTGTTGGAAGAGATCGAGATCAAAGTGAAGAAACCTCTGGTGTTGCAGATTAACAACAAGTCAACCATAAATCTTGTGAAGAATCCAGTTTTGCAAGGAATGAGCACATCGAAGCTAGATTTCATTTTCTTAGAGAGAAGGTAAATCGAGGTGAACTTGAAGTGAGGTATTTCTCAAGTGAATCACAGTTGGGCGACATTTTCATCAAAGGATTGAAGATCGATAGGTTCCTAACTTTGAGAAAGAAATTAGGAATAATTCAGATCGAAAATGATTAGTGTGTTTCAATAACTTAGATTATATGGGGTATATTGAGATATTAGATATAATCCAAGTTGAGTTATGTGGCCCAAGTCCAAAGTTAATTAGGGTTTATAGTTTATTACTTAGTTTGTTACTTTACTTAGTAGACAAGTTATTTGTATATGAGTACATGGTTTGTAATTCAATTTTATTATCATTCAATTTAATGATAATTCTTATTGATTTGTTCTCTCTCTTTCTTTCCTCATTAAAAGTTCCTCACATATTAACATGAGTGAGAATAATTCAATTTACATGGGCTAATTAAGTTAAATGGATGTAAGTTGTAGATCCAGAGTTCAATCTCTAAGAACAATATTTATTTATATTTATACATTAATATAATAGGTATAAATCCATTAAGCAGCAAATATATATATATATATATATATATATATATATATATATATATATATATATATATATATATATATATATATATATATATATATATATATATATATATATATATATATATATATATATATATATATATATATATATATATATATATATATATATATATATATATATATATATATATATATATATATATATATATATATATATATATATATATATATATATATATATATATATATATATATATATATATATATATATATATTTATAAATGGATTTTTAATTAGTAAAATATTTAAAAGGTCAGAAGTAAGACTAAGAAATAGTTATGTTGCGGAACTAGAAATGGAGTAAAGATTGATGATTATGGCGGATCATAGTTTTTGATACGATGGAGATGGGGATGACACCCAAGGTTAGCACTCAACATTCAAGTTAGTATGTGAGGGAGAAGAGTGAACTAAAATTAAATTTGAAATTGAGTACCTAAATTGGCATGCTCATTATATATAATGGAGAGGAAATAACAATCTACTATTTGTTAGGCGTGAATTGTGGAAAGAAGTTGGATGCATATGGAGTTTTGATCTATTGTACTTACCGGTAGAGTAGCTCTTGTGTGTTGGGAATATTCTAGAAGGATTGTGGCTTACTCAAAGTGGTCGGCAGGGAATCAATGTGGTCGGTCTGAAAAAATTGTCCCCCAAGTCCTTTTTTTGCATAGCAAGCAAGGGTTTGTCATATTAGCCTCAGTGGGTGGTCGTTTATTTTACTTCTGGGAAGAGCAAGAGTAAACATTTAATTTTCTTAGGGATCCATGCTTTCAATGCCTCATACTTCAAACATCCTTTTGGAGGTATCCTCACTATGATATTTGAGTGTTGTGTATGAGTGGTGATTTGAAGTGTTTGTTAGAGTATATCTTTCTTTGTATACTAGCTTATGATTCTTGAAGATTCAGCTTCACATTTCTTTGAGTTATCTTTCTCATTTTGCCATTATCTTCTTTCCTTTTGATATTTTGCTATCATGTGTTTGGAAAAAACATAGTACACATTATGAGTCAAAAATTATAGAAGAATGCTTGATCTTCGTGGGTGGACTCTATTTACTCTTTAACTGCTTCTATCTTTTCTAGAGAGGATAATCTTGATGGAGCCTATCTTGAGGTTGGTCGATCTTCATATTGGGGTGTCTTGACCTCTAAGGGTGGGAAAAGACTGGACAGAGCTAGACTTTGTCAAGCATGAGTCTGACCTGCTAAAAAATTCAAAGCATAAGTCTGTTCTGTAGCCTATCATAGACTTATATTTAGACCTTAGCTTTTTGAAGGTCTAGTTGGCCTACTAACCTACTTACAAGTTTACTTCATTTAAACATTTGCAAATAAGTAATTCAGCTAATGTTAAATATATTAACAAATTAAAATATCAATGAGATTAAATATTTGTTTTTACTGACTTATTCGAGTTTACCTATTAACATAAATTTTGTGATACTATTTGTTTTATAGAACATATGGAAACAACTTAAGACATTGCTCATAATATTTTTTCAACTTATTTTCATAAATTCTTCAAGATAACTAAGCTTTATTTTTGTATTTTAATTCCAAGTATAAAATACAATACAATAATAATAATAATAAAATTATTCATTTTTAGGTTTATAGCCTTTTTAGCTAAATAGGCTTATAAAAAAACCTAAGTCTTTTCTATTCTTAAAAAAAAATCTCGCCCTGACCTGGGTCTGTTTAGACTAGGTCGTAGGCCCCTCTTAGTTGGTCTGCCTTATTCCTGCCCCTATTGATCCCTTGCAGAAATGACAGGATATGAAGTATGATGATTGTGCCATTCATTTTTATGAATTCATCTTCTCGATCCTAGGTCTTCGACTGTCTTTTAATGCTTTTGATATGAAAGTTCTTAAGCATTATATAGTGTCTCGGTGTAACTTCATCATGTGAGTTGGGCATATAGGAAAGTCTTCCAGTATTGGTGCGAATATCTAACGGGGAAGCCTTCTCAGACCTCTTTTTTTCATCTCTTTAAAGTTCGTCGTGGCCCTATGACTCGAACACGGGGTCGAGGTTTAGTTTATCTAGTGCCAACCATTCAGGGCTTTTTTAAGAGCTTGCAGCATTTTAAAGATTGATTCTTTCTGGCTACCTTTATCCGTCCAAAAGCTCATGCAATGTTCTGCAATGTTGGAGACGGGGTGAAGGGTAAATATGTTGAGTTGTTCCCAAAGTCATTTCTTCATGGGAAATGAGATGTATGTATATAAAGAGGAAGACCTTTCTCAGGAAGAGTCGTATTAGAAGAAGCAGTTGGCGAGTTTTGTTAAAGACTTGAGTTATCCCAGGGGCGTTATTCCTCAGGATGAAACCAAGAGGAAGCGCTTAAGACGCCTCATTGATACCCATTTACTGATGGAGGCCTATACTAGGGAATATAAGAAAATTATTTTGGGCAAGTCTTTAAATTTTTTGGCTTCTTTGCTTTTAACTTGCTTACTCATGACGTATTTGTTTTGATATTGCACTACTACGTAAAGGATTTTTCGTCATGGTTGGAAAAGAGATACCATCACTGTTGACCAACCGTGGTAAGATAAGGGTGGTAGTAAATGTGTTTCTTTCCACCACGGGCGTGTGATTGTAATGATAAACTAGGTTGCGTGCTACCTATCACAATGATTATCTTAGAGAACCATGGTGAAATATATAAAGGTCATGGATTTGATTTTCAGCCATAGAATGGTATATAATAATTGGCTATCTACCAATCATCACAATCATCTTAATCAACTGTGGTAAAATACTTTATTTTTTAAATATTTTTTTAATTATTCCATATATGCCCCCTTTTTTTAGTTCTTATATTTTATACGCTATATTTTACCACAACAGAACCATCAAATACACATGTCTTTCTAACCAAAATATGTCTATAACATATTTAAATCAAACCCAAAAATATAGCAAACATGTAATTAATAAATATAGTTATACAAAAATGTAACCAACCTAAATTTTATTTATATCAAACACAAAAATATAAAAAACTTATATTACAAACTCATGTGTGCCCAACCTCGCCTATAAGGCGCATTGAGCAAAATGCCCTACGTGTACGAACGTCTTTAAAGTATTCTTGTGTTAATGGTATAGTTTCGTTAAACATATATTTCAGACTGGCCCAATGACTTGGCATGGCCCAATCCACTTCTGCTCCTAAAACGACCCAATTTCCTAAGTCCAACCGGATTGAGGGAGCATTTACCTTTCTGCCCCTCCAACATGGGAGGTTGACCGGTTTACCCCTGGGCCAACATATCTCTTCGTTAGTCCTTGCCTGTCACACACGGTCCCGCCATCCAGAAACAGTCATGACGCTTGTGCCCGTTACTGCACCTCTGCCCGTAGCAACGACTAGTTATGGGCACCACTGCCCTTCCCAACGGCTAGTTTCTTGCAGTTACCTATTCTTCGGGAAAAGGTTATCTCGCCTCTAAAATAGGGACCAATGGCCAAGCGCTGGGGGCACTATAAAAACCCTCTCATTTGAGAGGTCTGGGTATTCAATATTCATTCTGATACACACATATTATGTACTTGCCTTCTTTCTCCCGATTCTTACTTTAGCATCGAAGTGCCTTGCAAGTACACCCCTTCCTCCTCTCTCACACCCAGCATCACAGATGATTATCTCTGGCCCACTTCAGGTTTTGATCAGCCGTCAAGATTAGTTTCGTCGTCTGTGGGAAACCTATTATCCCCGTCTTTTCTCCCATAGTAGATTCGAGACCAAAACAGTTCTTTTAGATTTCGATCATGGTTAGCCGTGACAACACCCATGATGCTCACAACTTTGCCTTCATCCCCAACGGCAAGACTGATATTGACGGGGCATCCACCTTTCTTGGGGGCAACGTCCTTCAACAAAGAGACGGAGCCACCACTTCTCCCTCCCTCGTTCGCGCAGATCACAACGAGGTCCCGCTCGCCCTAGAGCACCTGTCAGTCCTAGTTCTGCCCAGCGTCGACCCGTCCATGGTTTCCCTCCTCGAGGTTCTCAACAAGACCAACCTCTTAATCCTCAATTAGAATGTGGGGGTTGGAGCCCTAGAAGAGTCCAGCCGTTCAAGATCCCCTCCACTGAGGAAAGAGCGTCAGAGACCACAGAGTCTTCCTCCCCGGCGCTAAAGAAATTGTCAAAAACCTCCGGAGCCAGAGACCTAGACCGTCAGAAAGTGCAACCATATCTCTCCTCGAAACCAGCATTCCCCACGATCCAAGAGGACCAGAAGAGATCACCAAGTAGAGTCATAGTGTTCATCTTCACCCAGATTCAAGGGCCGGGCACGAACCCCATCTTCCCGTCGAGATCGCCATCCTACCTATAAACGGGATACCCGCTCCCCGTCATGGTCTAGCAGCAGCAATGACAACGAGCCTCGCGACCCGTTGTCCTAGAAGATTATGGTTATGTGCCTGCCGAAGGGACTGAAGAAACCCCATTCTCTAGGCACATACGACGGTACTACGGACCCCGACGAGCATATCAAAAATATCGACGCGCTACTCAATTACTGTGGCGTGTGAGGCGCCATCAAATATAGGTTGTTCCCGACCGTGCTCGGGAAGGGAGAAATGACCTGGTACAAACGACTCCACAGAGATTCCATCACATCATGGAGGGAACTGAGGAGAATGTTCTCCAGACACTTCACAGCCTCTTGCTGACACCCAAAGACCGAAGCTTCCCTTAAGGCGATAATTCAAGGGAATGATGAACCTCTACGAGCCTACATCGAGAGATTCAACAAGGAATCTAACCAGGTCTCCACGACCAATGACATGAAGAAATTTCTGCTCGAGCGTGGGCTCTGTCCCCACACTGAATTTGCTAAAGCTGTGGGAATCCATCCCCCAACAACGCTGGAATCCTTCCTCCTCAAAGCACAAGCGTACATCAAGTATGAAGAGAAGGAGGCCGCCAGTTCTTTATGAGATTCGAGGCATCGGGAGAGTGCCCGATCCTCCAAACTTGACGAGCCCTCGACATCCCGTCGAGGCGATAAAAGACGCGAAGATCGTCCCTGGGAGCCTTGTGACAACAAAGGGCCCTCAGACCGCTTCCACGAGTATACTCCCTTAACGGTCTCCCGAGAAAAGATCCTCTTCGAATGTGCCAACTATGAATTCCGGTAAGCGGGAGTCTGGTTCCCTAAACAAATACCATCTAAGCCAAACACTGACAAGTCAAAATATTGTCAGTTCCTCAAGAGCCACGACCATATAACCAACAACTGCATCCACCTGAAGGATGCCGTAGAGATACTCATCAGGGATGAACATTTAAAGCAGTTCTCCAAAGAAGACCAGAGGATTCGGAAAGTGAAGGGGAAAGAGATCCGCCATCTTCTAGCACCCCCTTAATATCTACCAGCGACAGCGAAACTTTCCATCCGATACGCCTAATTTTGGATGGAGAGTTTGAACTTGTCCTACTCGAAGACGACCCCCAACGGGGAGTGAAGATTGGGACCGGACTCCCTGGCCTTGCGAGGAAACAACTAAGAGCCTGCCTCCGGGAGAATGCAGATTTGTTCGCGTGGAGTGCCGCGAAGATGCCTGGGCTAGACCTTGATGTGGCCTGTCACCACCTCACTATTGATCCCGCCGTTAGGGTTGTAGCTCAACATAGATGAAGGCAGTCTCTGGAGAAAACGGAGGTTGCCGAACAGGTTGTAAAAGATCACCTAGAGAAAAACTTTATCTCGGAAGCCAAGTACACCACTTGGCTGTCCAATGTTGTACTCATGAAGAAAAATAATGGAAAATGGCGAATGTGCATTAACTATACCGATCTTAATAGGGCATGCCCTAAAGACGCATATCCATTTCCCAAGATAGATAAATTAGTTGATAATTCTGCTGGTTTTAAATTTTTATCTTTCATGGACGTGTATTCGGGCAACTACCCACGGCAAAAAGTGACAAAAGGTACACAACTTTCATGACCGAATCGAGAAACCATTACTACAACGTAATGCCCTTCGGCTTGAAAAACACTGGCGTTACCTACCAAAGAATGATGAACAAAGTATTCCGAGGAGAAATCAAGGATATGCTCGAAGTCTATATGAACGACATGATCGTGAAGTCCCACCATGAATCCGATCACACGATCTACTTGAGGAAGGTCTACAAGCAGGCTAGGAAGTACATGATGCGCTTTAATCTGGAGAAGTGCATGTTCGGAGTACGACCGGGAAAGTTCCTCAGTTTCTATCTAATCCAACGAGGAATGTAAGCTAACCCCAACAAGTGCAGAGCCTTCTCCAAGTTCCCCATGCCAAACTCAAAGAAGTACATCTAGTTTCTAAACGGGATGCTCGCATCACTGTCCCGCTTCGTGGCCAAATATTCCCAACACGCCCTCCCCTTTTTCAAACTCCTTTGTAAGGAGGAAGCTTTCAAATGGATGGAGGAATACGACAAAACCCTCCTGCACCTAAAACAAGCTTTGTCGGAGATACCAGTCCTCTCCTGGCTAGATAACTGGGAAACCCTTTATCTCTATCTCGCCGTTGCAACCGAGACTGTTAGCGCCACCCTCATTTGTGAAACACCAGATGGGCAAAAGTCCATCTACATCATGATCAAGGCACTACAAGGGCCAGATCTAAGGTACCAGCAAATAGAGAAGGCGGCCCTAGCCCTTATCAATGCTGCAAGAAGACTGAGGCATTACTTTCTGGCCCACACAATCGTAGAGCGCCTGGACCAGCCCATAAATCAACTATTAGGCCGTCCAGATATAGCCGACAGGATGCTCAAATGGTCACTAGAGCTATCCGAATTTAACATCCATTATGAGAGAAAAAAGGCCTTTAAGGCCCAAGCGCTGGCCGACTTCATCGCATAAATGACCTTGCCCGACTCCCCTACTAGCGGTGCCCGCAAATGGATTATCTTCCTCAACGGGGCATCTAGCACAGCAGGGAGCGGGGCAGGTGTCATCCTGGAAAACAAGGAAGAAATTCTCATAGAAGTCTCGCTCACGTTTTCCTTCCCTACTTCTAACAACCAGGCTGAATATGAAGCTTTTCCTCGCAGGTCTGCACCTCGCCGAAGACCTGGTGGCGGAAGAAGTCGTCATCTACACCGATTATCAGCTCATGACCCTCCAAGTTCGGGGAGAATACCAGGTCAAAAATGATAACCTGTCTGAATACTTGACCCTGGTCAAAGAAAAGATGACAAAGTTTACCTCCGTAGAAGTGAAACATGTTCCCCGCAAACACGACGTTCGGGCGGACATCTTATCAAAACTAGCAAGCACTAAAAAGAAAGATAGGATCAAATCTGTCATCTAGAAAGTACTTCCATGACCCAGCATTGAGAAAACGTCTGTGACCTTCGACGTGCACGTCATCCGCGATAGCCATTACTGGATGACCACCGTATACAACTACCTCGCCAATGACGAACTACCGTCCGACCCCAAGAAGGCCAGCATAGTGAGGCGCAGAGCCTGCTCCTATGTCCTGGTTGAAATCAAGCTTTACAGGCGAGGGTTTTTCATCCCTCTCCTTAAATATCTCGAGGAAGAGATGGTCGCCCATATCCTGTGCGAGATCCACGGGGAATCAACGCCCAACATATCGAGAGAAGATCCCTTTCTAGGAAAGCTCTACGTGCAGGATATTACTGGTCAAGCATGTAGCATGACACGAAGGAACACGTGAAGAAATGCGACAAGTGCCAACGACACGGGGCATGCACTTGGCACTGCCCAATAAACTCAAAGCAATGTCCTCCTCATGGCCCTTTGCTTAGTGGGGCCTAGACATCCTAGGACCGTTCATCGTAGGGTCAAATCAGAATAAGTACCTGATAGTAGGCATAGACTACTTCACCAAGTGGATAGAAGCGGAAGCTCTAGCCAAAATAACGGCTCACAACATACTTCATTTCTACAAGCGAAACATCCTTGCCTGCTTCGAAATTCCCCAAGCAATCGTCACCGATAACGGGACACAGCTCACGAACAAAAAGTTCCAGGAGTTTGTTGCCCAATTGGGCACTAAACAACATTTTGCGTTCGTCGAGCATCCCCAGACTAACGGGCAAGCTAAGGTAGAAAACAGAGTAATCCTACAGGGCCTCAAACGAAGACTGGACGAAACAAAGAAGTAGTGGGTCAAGGAGTTGCACAACATGCTCTGGACCTACCGTACTACACCTCATTCTTCAACCGGGGAAACCCCTTTTCGCTTGACATATAGGACAGAGGCGGTGATCCCCATCGAGACTCATGTGCTTTCCACACGGACTGAAGCGCCCCTGGACGAGGAAACGAACAGCGAGGCACTGAGGGAGGAGCTCGATCTCGTCGAAGAGGTTCGATCAGGAGCAGCCATCTGCGAAGCCTCGCTGAAACAAAAAATCACAATCAGGCACAACACCAAAGTTATACAGAGAGAATTCCAAGTAGGTAGTTTCGTCCTAAAAAGGAATCACAAAGATTCTCATAAAGGCAAACTCGCTGTGAACTAGGAAGGACCCTACCGTGTTAGAGCAAAAATAGAGAATGGGGCCTAATACCTAGAACAACTTAACAGGGAAGAACTCGCTCGACCATGGAATGCCAAAAATATGAAACAGTATTACAGCTAAGGCCTTTACTGTCGGCATGCTTCGCCCACGTGACGAACATAACGTACCTACCATAGGTTCGCGCCCTGGTACAAGCATTGCACCACCAACGTAAATCTAAGTAGGATCTTAGTCAAGAAAGTACAAAATCCATTCTCGACGGCGGTCCCTCGACCGAACCCGCTGTCGTCGAAGTACCATGAAAGGAAGAACGCCCAGCTTGTGATGGGAAGTTCACGCTGTGAACTCAGACCACAAACATGACCTGAGCTTCCCTACCTTGCTCGGAAGCTACCCCGACCTTTTGACCAGTTCCCTTCACTGTCGAACATCATTTATTGAGCATACCCTGGAACACAACAATCAATCACTAAGGTATCTAACACGACGAGCATTGGGCAGCGTATGACACTTAGAGAAAATTAAACAAAGTATAAACATGCATGAAAATAAATATTAACATTAAGCAGCCACAAGGACCACAATTGTGTGTATTACATTAAAAAGGGGCCAGGTCCCACACAAAATTAAGTTACTAATAAACACGGCACGCATGCCAAAAGTACAAACAAAAGAAAGGTCATTTCTCCGCCTGCTGAGGATCCTCCTGGACTGCCTACGCATGCTCCTACCTAGTCTGAAGGAACTCGGGGATGACGATCCTACTGCCTACAACATTGTAGAAAAACCCGGTGCCCTTAGTGGACAACTCGACATTGGGATTCACAATCTTCAACTGTTCCACGGTGTTTTGAAAGGCTTCCTCACCAATGGCCAGGAAATCATCCTCGACCAGGGTAATGTGTGTCACCAGCTCTGCCCGGGTAGTTAGCTTCTTCACATCCTCGTTTTCATCCTCGGTAGGGACGAAAATGGCTTTCAGTTGCTCGACCAGACCTTCGACACCTTTATTTTGGGAAGAAAAGACATCCTTCTCTGTGAACATCTCTTCCCAACACTTCTTCACAGCCTCCTCGACGACCCTTGCCCGCTCCTCCTAGGACTTTTTAGCATTCTCTTCCAGGGCCGCCACCATATCCTGAGCTTTCTTCAGCTCAGATTCATTGTGGGAACCCTCCTTGGTGTAGACCACCTCCATCTCCAGAATCCTCAACAGAGCAGAAGCGTCATGAATGAGCATGGTTCTTTTGTTCGGACGATCCATCTCCTCGAGCTTTAGGGACTCCGCCCGAGGAATTGCTTAAGAATACCCCTCAAAGAACCTCTTGTTATGCAGGCACGGTGTAACACCCCACTTCCCAAATTAAATAAAATGCGAATAAATCAATTAAAAATATCAGAGTTTCTCTTTCAAAATTGGGATATTACTTTTCACAAAAAATTCCACAAAACATTTCATTAAAAGATTTTCAAAATATGCAGCGGAAAAGAAAATTGTCACAACATATATACATATATGTACATCATCTCATACATCATGTTCAGCCATCTACCAAAATATACAAACATCGTCAATGAATCCATCAAAACGTGATACGACACGGAGTATAAACAAAATGATCAAACAGATAAATAACTCCCAAAAACCCCGTGTTACGTATCAGAGCATCCCTACGACTCGACTCGCCACAATCCAAGCTAGCTACGCACCTGGATTGTCTGTACTTATGAAGAAGCACAGACCACAACAACAACAAGGGGTGAGAAATCACGATCAAAATTATAACGGTAATAATGTACATGAATAAAAGGCAGACAACACATAAACATCAATCATCATGCATCAATCCAAACCTACTGTCCCATGCCAACACAACACACCAATAATGCAATATATGCAACTCGACACAATAATATGCGGTACCGACTCAAACTCAGGATAGATCATTTACGCTCCATCCGAGACATGATCTATCCCTACCACGCTCCTCTTGAGCCCATATAATCAATTTCAGGATAGATCGCTTACGCTCCATCCGAGACACGATCTATCCCTACTACGCTCCTCCTGAGCCAATATAATCAATTTCAGGATAGATCACTTACGCTCCATCCGAGACACGATTTATCCCTACTACGCTCCTCCTGAGCTAATATAATCAATTTCAGGATAGATCGCTTACGCTCCATCCGAGACACGATCTATCCCTATTACGCTTCCTATTTGGAGCACGAGTGAATCACTTACGCTCCATCCGAGACATGATTCAACCCGTCCAAATGTTATGCAAGACACCAATGCACACATCAAATACAAGCACCCACGGTGCACATGATCCTACTGATCCACCATCATACACCACATATGTATATAATTATATGCATATATTCTACACATCACTACATACATGTATCATGTCATACACCAATCGAAATATCCATATCAACCGATTAACACGGAAATTACATTCTAACACCACACATACACTCTTCCTAATTCAACATCAATCTCAAAATCAATCACGACCAACAAGGGTCCAACAGCACAAGAGTACAGAACAACACAACACAAAAACACAAAACACTATCATGCTCGCTGGCTCACTCGCTAGGCGAAGCATCAGCGAATGCTCGCTACCTGCTCGCTCAGTGAACTCCCTAGCGAAGCCAGACAGTGGCTACTGGAAGCACTCGCTACCCAGTTCGCCCAGCGAAGATTCGCTACTCGCTCGCTTAGCGAAGCAGCTGCTGAACGTATGCAATTTCAGAAAAATAAAACTGCTCAGAGTCGGAAAAACGCCCGAACTCAGCCGATTCTACTTAAACCAGTTCTCATCACGTCGGATAAACATTCAACAACTTAATTACAAAATCTACTCTCGATTAAACCCAATTAAACCTCAGCTTTTACTCAATTAATCAACTTCGGCATAACTTCGAACTACCCGGAAACCCCTCAAATCACCAAACAACACATGCAATGGAATCAACATATCATCATCAAACTCAGAATCACAATATCATATGGAATACAATCATCAAACCTATGGGGTTAAGGGAAATTCCCCTCTACAATTATTCATGCATTCTACCAATTTTAACGGATTCCCCCCCCCCCCTTACCTCAAATGCAGCTTCGATTTCCCAAGAGCTTCCAAAATCTGATAGCTTAGCTTCCTCTTGCTTGCTCTTGCTTCAGACCTTGTTCTCACTCTTGCTAGCTTAACCGAGTTCTTCTCCTTCACGGTCGTGTTCTTCTCTTCCTCTATTTCTTCCAAATGGCACTTCTGCCCCTAATACCCCAAAATTCTCTTTTTAATTCCAACAATAATATTAATCCCCATTTCTCCTTTTTAATCCAAAACAATTCCAATTAACAAAATCTTCACAATATTAATATTAATATTAATATTAATATTAATTATAATTAATAATAATACTAATATCAATATTAATATTAATTATCCATTATTATCATTATCAATTATATAATATTAATATTATGTTCCTTATATCCTCAACAATTCCCACACAAGGCATGCCGATAATAAAATAACACGGGAAAACTTAAATAATTAAAATAGGCATTACAACTCTTCCCCACTTTAATTATTTTCGTCCTCGAAAATACCTGATGAAAACAACTCTGGATAATCTTCCCGCATTCTGCTTTCCAATTCCCAAGTCACACTGCCTCCTGCAGTACCTCCCCAAGCCGCTCTCACCAAAGGTATCTCTTTCCCTCTGAGTCGCTTCATCTTGCGGTCCTTGATCCTCAACGGCATCGTCTCAACGGTCAGATTCTCTCTCACTTGAACTTCATCTCTCTGAATCACGTGAGATGGATCCGATACATACTTCCAAAGTTGTGACACATGAAACACGTCATGCAAGTTCGAAAGTTCTGGCGACAACGCCACCCTATAAGCCACATCACCAATCCTCTGCAAAATCTGATACGGCCCGATAAACTTCGGGTCCAGCTTCTTGGACTTCAATGCACGTCTTACACCGGTCACTGGGTTAACTCTCAAGAACACGTGGTCACCTTCATTGAATTCCAACTCCTTTCTTCGGCTATCATGATAACTCTTCTGCCTACTCTAAGACGCTTTCATCTTCTCATGGATCATCTGAACTGTCTCAGTAGTCTGATGCATAATCTCTGGTCCCAAAACAACACTCTCACCCATCTCATACCAACACAGAGAAGTTCTGCACCTCCTACCATAAAGAGCCTCAAACGGTGCCATTCCGATACTAGAATGGTAACTATTGTTGTACGTGAACTCTACCAACGGCAAATGAGTATCCCACGTACCACCTTTTTCCAACACACAAGCTCTTAACAAGTCCTCCAACGACTTAATAGTCCTCTCTAACTGTCCATCGGTTTGTGGATGATATGCTGAACTCAGCTTCAACTTAGTGCCCAAAGCTTCCTGCAAACTCTTCCAAAATTCTGAAGTGAACCTCAGATCTCTATCCGATACAATACTCGACGACACACCATGGAGCTTCACAATCACCCGAGCATAAATCTATGCTAGCTTCTCCAACGAAAAACTGATATTAATCGGCATAAAATGCGCAGATTTCGTAAGCCGATCCACAATCACCCAAATAGCATCAAATCCTCTTGCCGTGTTCGAAAATCCCGTAACGAAATCCATGGCTATACAATCCCACTTCCAAACCGGAATTTCCAACGGTTGCATCAAACCGGACGGTTTCTGATTTTCCACTTTCGATTTCTGACATGTCAAACAAGCATAAACAAAGCGAGCGATATCTCTTTTCATGCCAGCCCACCAAAATAACTTTCTCAAATCATGATACATCTTCGTAGCTCCCAGATGGATATTCAGGCTACTACGATGTCCTTCGTCCAAAATTGACTTCTTCAGCTCATTATTATCCGGCATACAAATTCTGCCCCGAAATCTCAACACATCTGAACCATCCAACTTGAAATCACTATCGGAGTCTCTCCCCACTCCAGACATCAAATCTACTAGCTTCACATCCAGCTTCTGGCCTTCTCTAATCATATCCAAGAAATCATTCCTCACTTACAACTTTCCCAACATCACACCATCTATCGTAAACTCACACACCATGCTCAAATCTCTGGACTGCTCAATTAGCTCCATCTCTTTCACCATCAAAGCTGACATATGAATTGTCTTCCTGCTCAAAGCATCCGCAACAACATTCACCTTTCCGGGATGATAGCTCAAGCTGAAATCATAATCCTTTAAGAATTCTAACCATCTTCTCTGCCGCATATTCAGCTATTTCTAATCAAACAAATACTTCAAGCTCTTATGATCACTGAATACCTCAAACCTCGAACCAAACAAATAATGTCTCCAAAATTTCAACACAAAAACCACTATAGCCAACTCAAGGTCATGAGTAGGATAATTCCTTTCATGCACCCTCAATTGTCGCGAAGCATAAGCTACCACTTTACCATTCTGCATAAGAACTCCGCCTAATCCCAACTTAGACGCATCACAATACACCACAAAAGGTTCACTCGGAGTCGGCAATACCAACACTGGCGCTGAAGTCAACCCCTTTTTCAGCTCGTCAAAACTTTCCTCACAGGCAGCATCCCACACAAAAGCTTGATCCTTCCTTGTTAACTGAGTCAATGGCAACGCCAATCTAGAAAATTCTTCAATAAACCTCCAGTAATACCCCGCCAAACCCAGAAAGCTTCTAACTTCCGTTACCGTCTTCGGTGGTTCCTACTGTAATACCGCACCCACTTTTGACGAGTCTACCGCTACACCATCACTAGAAATCATATGCCCTAAGAAACTCACAGTCTTCATCCAGAACTCACACTTCGATAGCTTGGCAAATAACTTGTTCTCCTTCAACACTTGCAAAGCAACCCTCAAATGCTCTGCATGCTCTTCTTCCGACTTAGAATAAATCAGTATATCATCTATGAACACAACAATAAATTGATCCAAATAAGAATGGAAGATTCGGTTCATATACTCCATGAACACTCCTGATGCATTAGACACTCCGAAAGGCATCACCGTATACTCATAGTGTCCATAATGAGTTCTAAACGCCGTGTTCTGAATATCACCATCCTTCACTCTGATCTGATGATAACCCGACCTCAAAATCAATCTTACTGAACACACGAGCTCCCACTAACTGATCCATCAAATCATAAATCCTTGGAAGAGGATATTTGTTCTTGATGGTCACTTTGTTCAACTGACGGTAATCGATGCACAGACGCATACTACCATCCTTCTTCTTAACTAACAACACTAGGGCTCCCCAGGCGACACACTCGGTCTGATAAACTTTCTATTCAACAACTCTCCAATCTGAGACTTCAACTCGGCCAACTCTACTGCCGACATCCTGTACGGTGCCATAGAAATAAGCCTCGTACCAGGTACAAGATCAATGCTAAACTCAACTTCTCTCTTCGGAGGCAATTCCATAATATCATCGGGAAACACTTTCGGAAATTCATTCACCACTGCCAACTCTTCCAGCAACGCCTTATTTTCAACAGATAATGATGCAAATAAAGCAAACACCTTAGCTTCTTCTTCCAACAAAATCCTCAATTCCTTATTAGACAAGGAATCCGCCAATGCTTCTTCTTCTAGAGTAAGAAACAATAACACCTTCCAAAAACAATCGATGTAGACTCGGTTGAACTCCAACCAGTTCATACCCAGAATAACATCTAAACCTCCAAGTGGCAAACAAATCAGATCTACCCCAAAATCTCTACCAAAGATAGTCAATGGACACTTCAAACACACCAAAGAAGTAGTCACTGAACCAATAGAGGGAGTTTCAATAGTCATCCGCCGCTCAAGAGTAGACGGCACCAACCCTAACCTCTTCACACAATCGACAAAAATGAACGAGTGGGTGGCACCCGTATCAATCATAGCAGTTAAAGGAACATTATTGATAAAACAAGTACCTTTGATAGCACGCTCCTCATCTGCTGATTGAGTTCCCACCACAGCAAACACTTTACCGCTGACCTGAGACATTTGAACCTTCTTTGGCTTCTCACAATGAGTGCTAATATGACCTTTCTCACCACAGTTATAGCAAGTAGGCACATTAGTCCTGCACTCCGCCATCACATGGCCCGACTTCCCACACTTGAAGCACTTCATTACCTCATTAGGACAATCATTAGCACGATGCCCCGCGACACCGCACCGAAAACAACTCAAATCCACAGACGCCCTCCTCTCTCTGAACTTCTTATTAGCAACAACCTTCTGCTTTCCCTTATCAGCCGGAACACTGTAGGGAGTACCACCAAACCTCTGCCTACCCTTACGATCATTCACCGCCTTATAGTGTGCAATCCTTTCCCTGTTGTCATTATCATAAATCCTGCTTCTGCTCACAAGCTCAGGGTAGCTCCTAATCTTCTGACAAGCGATCCCCATCTTAATCTCCGGATGCAATCCGTTCTCAAACTTCAAACACTTAGAAGTCATTGCCTCATCAGTATTATAATGGGGACAATATTGTGCCAACTCTTCAAATCTAGCAGCATACTCTGCTACAGACAGGTTACCCTGCTTCAGTTCCGGAAATTCAATTTCCATAAAACTTCTGATGTCCTCCGGAAAATACTTCTCCAGAAAAATCGTCCGAACCACCTCCCAGATAATGGCAGTTCCCGTAGCCTCCAATCTCTGGCGACTGTTGTCCCACCAAGCCTCAGCTTCACCCTCCAACATATGAGTACTGAACCTCACCTTCTGCTCATCACTGCATCCCATGGTCCTGAATATCTTCTCAATCGCCTTCAGCCGTTTATGTGCAGCTTCAGGGTCTAAAATCCCTCATTCAAACTTCGGTGGCTTATTATTCTGAAACTGCGTCAAATCTCTGAATTGCGCACCCGCAGTCAGATTCTGATTAGAAACCACCTGTGCCATCGCTTGCATAGCTGCCGCCAAAGCAGCATCATTCCTTCCTGCCATACTGCTCAACCAAAACAACACTGGGTCAAAAGACACACAACCTCTATCCTAAGGACAAACTCAAACACTACACTGGCCGGACGGACCGACCTGCTCTGATACCAACTTGTAACACCCCACTTCCCAAATTAAATAAAATGCGAATAAATCAATTAAAAATATCAGAGTTTCTATTCCAAAAGTGGGATATTACTTTTCACAAAAATTTCCACAAAACATTTGATTAAAAGATTTTCAAAATAAGTAGCGGAAAAGAAAATTATCACAAATATACATATATGTACATCATCTCATACATCATGTTCGGCCATCTGCCAAAATATACAAACATCATCAATGAATCCATCAAAACATGATACGACACGGAGTATAAACAAAATCATCAAATAGATAAATAACTCCCCAAAACCCCGTGTTACGTATCAGAGCATCCCTACGAATCGACTCGCCATAATCCAAGCTAGCTACGCACCTGGATTGTCTGTACTTTTGAAGAAATACAGACCACAACAATAACAAGGGATGAGAAATCATGACCAAAATTATAACGGTAATAATGTACATGAATAAAAGGCAGACAACACATAAACATCAATCATCATGCATCAATCCAGACCTACTGTCTCATGCCAACACAACACACCAACAATGCAACATATGTAACTCGACACAATGATATGCGGTACCGACTCAAACTCAGGATAGATCACTTACGCTCCATCCGAGACATGATATATCCCTACCACGCTCCTCCTGAGCCCATATAATCAATTTTAGGATAGATCGCTTACGCTCCATCCGAGACACGATCTATCCCTACTACGCTCCTCCTGAGCCAATATATCAATTTCAGGATAGATCACTTACGCTCCATCCGAGGCACGATCTATCCCTACCACGCTTATCCTGAGCCAATATAATCAATTTCAGGATAGATCGCTTACGCTCCATCCGAGACACGATCTATCCCTACTACCTCCCCATTTGGAGCACGAGTGAATCACTTACGCTCCATCCGAGACATGATTCAACCCGTCCACATGCTATGCAAGACACTAATGCACATACCAAATACAAGCACCCACGGTGCACACGATCCTACTGATCCATCATCATACACCACATATGTATATAATTATATGCATATATTCTACACATCACTACATACATGTATCATGCCATACACCAATCAAAATATCCACATCAACCGATTAACACGGAAATTACATTCCAACACCACACATACACTCTTCCTAATTCAACATTAATCTCAAAATCAATCACGACCAACAAGGGTCCAACAACACAAGAGTACAGAACAACACAACACAAAAACATAAAACACTGTCATGCTCGCTGGCTCACTCGCTAGGCGAAGCATCAGCGAATACTCGCTACCTGCTCGCTCAGTGAACTCCCTAGCGAAGCCAGACAGTGGCTACTGGAAGCACTCGCTACCCAGTTCGCCCAGCGAATCCCTAGCGAAGATTCGTTACTCGCTCGCTCAGTGAAGCAGCTGGCGAACGTCTGTGATTTCAGAAAAATAAAACTGCTCAGAGTCGGCAAAACACCCTGAACTCAGCCGATTCTACTCAAACCAGTTCTCATCACATCGGCTCAACATTCAACAACTTAATTACAGAATCTACTCTCGATTAAACCCAATTAAACCTCAACTTTTACTCAATTAATCAACTTCAGCATAACTTCGAACTACCCGGAAACCCCTCAAATCACCAAACAACACATGCAATGGAATCAGCATATCAGCATCAAACTCAGAATCACAATATCATATGGAACACACTCATCAAACCTATGGGGTTAAGGGAAATTCCCCTATACCAATTATTCATGCATTCTACCAATTTTAACGGATCCCCCCCTTACCTCAAATGCAACTTCGATTGCCCAAGAGCTTCCAAAATCTGATAGCTTAGCTTTCTCTTGCTTGCTCTTGCTTCAGACCTTGTTCTCACTCTTGCTAGCTTAACCGAGTTCTTCTCCTTCACGCTCGTGTTCTTCTCTTCCTCTATTTCTTCCAAATGACACTTCTGCCCCTAATACCCCAAAATTCTCTTTTTAATTTCAATAATAATATTAATCCCCATTTCTCCTTTTTAATCCAAAACAATTCCAATCAACAAAATCTTCATAATAATAATAATAATAATAATAATAATAATAATAATACTAATATCAATATTAATATTAATTATCCATTATTATCATTATCAATTATATAATATTAATATTATGTTCCTTATATCTTCAACAATTCCCACACAAGGCATGCCGATGATAAAATAACACGGGAAAACTTAAATAATTAAAATGGGCGTTACACACGGGGGCAGCTCGAACCTGGTTTTCTCTCTCTCCTTGCTGAGGTCCACAAACTCATTTATGCATGGAAGTTTAAGCCTCGAGCTCACAGGTAGGGGCGGCGATTGGACGGCCGGTGGGGTGGACGAGGAGGTCCCTGATCCAGTCTGAGGAGGAGGCGTTCTCTGACTGAGACGACTTTTCCCAATCGTCACACCTCCCTTCATCTTCCCACGAGCGTTCTTCATCACTCGCTCCTGAGTAAAAGACATATTGCCTGAAAAATAACAGATACGTTAGTACGAAGGAAGCGGCAACTCAGATAAACTAAGAGGAAATAAAAGACTACCCAAAAGTTCTAAAGCCCTCGCACGAGTGCTACATTCGAGGAGCTCTTTTGTGTTAATATATCAGGCCTCCACCTGAGGTCCCTCGTCTTCCTCGTAAATAATTTTCCCAGCACGGGTCACACACTGGGCAGGTAAGAAGCCGTCCACAAAAGCCACTAGCTTGACATAGCTGGCATGGTCATCATCCTCTAGCTGATGAGGAATGGCGATGTATTCTTTGGTTGAGCGGGTAAAATAGGCCCCACTCCAACAAAAAGGAAACTTGCATAGCCTCTGGGGAACCACCTTGCCATGCTCGTCAACCAAATCTTCCTCGTGTTCATCCGTTGAGACCTCCTAGACGAAGGTTGAGTCGCTAGTCGCCTCCGACACGGGTTCAATAACATAGAACCTTTCTTTTATAGTCCTGATGAACTCAGAAAACGGTTTGAACAACTTTCTCCCCTGCTTCAGGGAGACCTAACCAAATTTCCTCCCTGATACCTGTCGCTGGAGGTGGAATACTATGAAGAAGATGGGAAGAGTGATCGCGACTTTCTATGTCTAATACAACCTAACTGCAAGTGCACAGTCTATCGCGTAGTAATAATAGATATCGATCCCACAGGGACTCGTAATCAAACTAGTGTTCTCGGGAGTTACTATGTTTAGCTAGGTAGATAATGTTTAAGGGAATAAGATTGTCACTAAAAGGAACTAAGAATGTTAATTAAATTATAATTAAGTGAATCGATATGCAGTAATTATGTTCTTCGGGGATTTGACAAGTTACCGGTATACGAAATATTTTTCAGAGTTTATTTAAGCAGAAAATGGTGATCTGAAGACTCTCGCCTCACGATGCTTATTGACGCTAATAATAATTCTAAGGGCCAAACATACGCTTTCGTGTCCCATTCGGGGTTAAAATTATTTTTTGGAAATCTCTAAGTTCTAATTCATTTTAAAGTGCTTTCGCTGTTATTAAAATGAATGACTAGTGTTTACTATCTGGTCTTGCCGCAGCTTTCGCTTGTTGGTTCATACCTTAATTAATTTCCCACTTTCGTGGCAAAACTAATTTTAAATAAGTTCTCGCTTTCGCGACGAAGTTTATTCAGTAAATTAATTTTAAACACTCAGACCATAAACAACTTTTGAAAAAGACAATTTTCAACCGGTTATTATCAAATCCCTTCCGAATTATTATTACATATCGATTACTTTAATTTAGCCAGACATGGATTTGGGAAAGGTAAAACATAAATGAAAACAATAAATAATAGCATACATCATAATGAAAACTGGAATTATGATTAAAATGAGAAACCTGTAAATATTCCAATTGACCTTTGGGCAGATCCTCCACAAATGTTGGCAGGATTCTGGTCTTTGTGCCAATTGATCGTACAACGGAAATAAGAATTACAGAAGAATCAAAGGAATGCAGAAAAAGAAAAGAGAAACAAATAAGAATATTAAAAACTGGAAAGGTTGCTCTGAAGATAAATTGGCAGCACTTCGTTGTCTGAATGCGGCTCTCCTTCTGAGTTCCCCTTCTTCCCTTTTTATAGAAATGGAATTCTAACGGTTATAACTTGAAGAAGATGGACTTTGAGGAAGAATTATCAGGGAGTAGTGGTCCACTATTTGGGACTTGGAGCTGCTTCTTTCACGTGCATTTGAAGTGGGGCGTTTTTTCCTGCATGACGGTCGTCACCCGTGTGACGGTTGTCATGGAGCTGTGACGGTCGTCACAGCAGCAGAATCTGCATTTTGCGTTTTTCATGTTGTTTTCATCCGGTTTTCTTCCATATTTCATCTGTGATTGCTTCTTTTCTTCATATTGCTTTGTTTAGACGTGATTATCAAATACCTGCAAAACATCAGACAAATAACACAGAAATAACCCGAAATCGGATCGAAAACAGTTAAACATCAGTTGAATTATGCATCGATATATATATACGATTTCATGTTATCAAACTCCCCTAAGCTTGAATATTTGCTTGTCCTCAAGTAAAAGGTGAAAAAAGTCGGCAAGCACGAGGCAACTTCTTCGTTCGCAAAGTTGGGAAAAACCGGGATTCTTAGTAAAAACAAAACGAGTACGGTGACGACACTGGACCATAAGTCTTCAGAGGTCTCCTTCTTATGCAAATCAGTCCCAGTCATGCTACTGTAGCTTGGTGTCAAGGTTCTCGTGGCAAGTCCACCCTGTTTGTTCTAGCGCAATCACATTAAACCCGTTGTCCATACACTTTCATGGCAAGTCGACCTGTTAGTGAATATGATCTCATTTCTGTTTTTGATCTTTTTCATTGATCATAAACTTATATCATTGATTTTTCAATGAGTTTTCGTGCCGTTGGGCTAAATGCTCGGGTGAGGAGCACCTAACTTAGAAGGAAACGTGTCTTTATATTTTTGGCTATATGGCTTTCTTTTCATGATTTTTCATCTTTTTGGAGATCATACACTTATTTGCATCGGTCGCTCGCTTAGAAGTGCTTTAGGATGGTGTTGACTGCTAGTATAAACTACTTGGGGTTGAGTTTGCGTAGACACTTGAGACTTTGGTACACGTAGGTAGTGAAACCGACTCGCATAAAACGGAGATCTAAGGTGTCAGGACGGTACTGGTTTTGTTAGAATTGTCGTCTCCTTGGAGTTTCAGAACTTGGTTTGAACTTGGGCGCATTCTCGTGATGCTTTTGCTTTTGAGGAACGAACGAAAATTTTTTGTTTACGTCGAATAAAGTGGGGATGTTTGCGTAACGGGAAAAAGATATATAATAGAGCTTTTATTTGCTAAACGTGAAAATGTTCGAATTGAAATTACGAAAATAAAAGTACAATGGAATGGGAAATAAACGCTCCGCTCCCACACTATCTCAATCAGTGTCCCCACTGATTTGAAAAAATGCGAGAGGGAGATACAACGGAAATGAAAGTACAAAGAAACTGAAAATATAGTAAACAAATAAGGAAAATGGTAACTAATCACGGCCTCTGCCTCGGTCACGTCCTCGCTCGCGTCCTCTGGCTCTGACTTGGGCAACTCGGTCCTCAAAACTCATAGCTCCGGTGTGGTAGACATAGTCGCGGAGTCCTTCGACCTGCAAGGTCAGATTCGCCAAGTTCTCAGTAATGGTTTCTTGGCCGGTTTGAAGTTGTTGCATTTGGGTCCGATGCCAAGCTTCGAACTGCTCTGCTCGCTGATTCTGCTGCTGCATCATAGCGAGTATCTGGGCCTGCTGGTCGAGAGAGCGGCGGAGGTCTGCTTCTGAGTAGTCGGGCTCTGGATGATGGCGGCGGCGGCGGTAGGATGTACCTTCGGGAGGAAGTTGTTGCGATGCCTCCGATTGCTCTGGTCTGTCCAACTCAGCTTAGATTTCGTCATCAGAACCTTGGGTGTGGTCCTGAGTTGGAACAGCGGCAGCAGGAGGGGCAGTGAGGTCAAATAACCAGTTGGTACGATCCTCTGGGTGCATCCGGGTGCGTGAGGGAAGGATGATGCTCCGGACGGTTTTGCCACGCACTACCGGGTGGTACTTGCCATCGGCTCTGGAACGGATGAGGTGAGAGGCTCTGCAGTGGTCGGTGTCGAGGAATACTGAGGGAATGGCATGGAGATGCTAGAGGCGGTCACCGAGGTTCAGCCCAAGTGCAATGGCAGTGACAATCCCGCCAAAGTAAAATGGCTTGGAGCCACGGTTACAGTTGGCCTGAATGTGGGCCAGGAGGAATGGAGCGGCGTTGATGGGCTCGTTGTTGAAGATACAGTGGAGGAAGAAGAGCTCTTTCGAGTTCACCTTATGGTTGCTATCCCGGGCGAAGATGGTGTTGCTCAATGCTCGGTGGAAATACCGGATGGTCGGGTTGTGGATATGCGTTGCGTGCAGAGAATCCCAACCATCGGCATTGATGTCGGTTAACTGGTACCAGAGCGCGAAGGCTTCGTGCTGGAACTGATCGGTGAGGCGGAGGTGAGCATTGTCGCCTCGAGGGAATTGTAAGATGGCGGCAATCTGGTTCTGGTTCACTTGATAGTTTGTGTCGAACATCCGGAAGCATACGGCACCGGAGTGTTGGCTAAGGTCGCCGCTGGAAGTGACATAGGTGAACGAACTTAGGAACTCGAGGGTGAGTTGTTCGTATGTTGGTAGCGGATTGGTGCAGAGGTTCCAGATGCCGGCTCTTTGAAGCAGCCAAGTGACGCCTTCAAGGAGTCCAAGCTCCGTGAGCGATGGGATATGTGGATAATGGGTCGGCTGGAGCGACCTTTGATGGAATGCGATGTAGTTGGCTCGCTGTCTTTCTCCTGAGTCACCGTCGCTGAACACAATGTTACTGAGGTCTGGGGTTTCGTGGTTTCTCGCCATTGTTGGAGGATTTAGTTGGTTCTGTGGAGTGGAAAAATGTAACAGAAGTGTGGTAGGAAGTTGAGATGAGAGTTGGAATATGTGGTGCAAGGTGGGGAAAACGAAAAGTTGGAGTGGGGTGGGAGTTTCTGATGATTGGAAGTTGAAAGGAGATGAGTGGGAGAGAAAACGCAACCCCTGTTATATCAGATAACAGTTTTGGGCTCGTGACGGTCGTCACCCGCGTGACGCTCGTCAGGCTCCTGTGACGGTCGTCACAGCAGCAAAATCTGCAGAACGCAGAATTTTGCTTTGAGGGTGTTCGTGCAATGATTTTTAGGCCTATAAATGATATAGCAACGCATTATAGTGGCCAATAAACAAAGAAATAACGGAAAAACAGAATAAATGGATAAAGACTATAATTGAAATAAAAAATAAAAAGTAATTAGAATGATTGTAATGTAATACATAAAGAAATTAACAATGCAAAAATCCAAATGATTAAACTAAACTAAACTAAACCAAACTAAACTAAAACTAGTATCTAGTCTTTTCGTGCCTTCAACTCATCGAACTTCCGTGCGTAGTAGTCGAGTTGGTCACAGACTAAGTCCATGAAGACTACCAGTTCGCTGTGTATGCCTGCGATGTCATCTTTTACAGTAGTCAGAGCTGCATCAACGTTGTCCAACCGGAGCAGAACAGTATCCATTTTGTCAGTGGTCTCCTCAGGGATGGGCTCAGGATAGGTGTTGTAATGCGGAGGAGTCGTAGGGTCCACTTCAGCTTCTGATACAGCATCCTCATAGTACATATAGTCGTGTGCCTCAGAGATGTGGTCACTGTCGTACATATAGTTTTGTGGTGTTGATTGAGGTGAAGGAGGTCCCATAGGCTCATCCAATTCATAAAGCCAGTTGTCCTTGTTGTGGATACTCGTCATCTGATGATTAGGCAATGTGAATAGCTGGACAGGTTTTTCATTGATGAGGTACTCGTAAGGTCCAGGTCCCATAGTTCCTAAAATGCGCCTGTTAAAGCAAAACTGGATGTTCATGGGTTGGATGGTGCCAAAACTGGTGTTTGTATTAAGGTGGAATCTAAGGCCAAGCTCGTGGGCAATCATTGTCACGAGGCCTCCTATAAGAATAGGTGATTGTGGGTCCTGAGTGAGGCGTCTGAAAGATCTCATCATGAAAGGCACTGCATTTACTGTACGTCCCTGAGAAGCACAGAACATGATGAATAACTCCTCTTTAGATACTATAGTAATATTTTCTTCTTTCCCGAAAAGGGTGTGAGCTAGTATCTTATGGAAGTATCTGAAAGCTGGGTTATGAATCTCATCATTATACATTCTGTCTGGTTCAGGGTGATAGTTGCCTGTGATTCTACCCCAGAATTGGTCGAGTTCAAAATCAATAACGTCATCTTCTGCACTGATGAACACATGCGGTCCGCTAGGAAATCCTAGGAGGTTAGCTAGTGACATTCGGCTATGGGTTTGGTCCATTCCAAACATTCGAAAGGTAATCAGCTCTGTGTTGGATCCAAAACCATAGTTGGGTAGGTATCTGAAGAAACTAAGGAATTCGTAGGTGAGGTCCTTATAGGTAGCAAAACGTGTTTTCAAAGCAGTGTTCTCCCAACCCAGTTGATTGAACAGGTATTGGATGCTATCCGTGATTCCTAGTTTCTCCATGGTAGACTTATCGTAATACAACGTTAAGGCGAGTTCTCTCTCAGTTAATGCTTCAAATCTTGCCTTTTGAGCTAGTCCTCGAAAATGAACCTTTGTGAAGTCGTACGCGGCCATACTCTCAGGTAGTTCGGAGAAAAACAGGAGGAAGGTTTGAAGACTTTTAAAATCCTGAAAAGTTTAAAACAGAAGTTTGAAGTCAGGATTTTTAAAAACAAAGAGCGGTAAAAACAAAAGACAAAAGAGAAAAATAAAATAAAAATAAAAATATGAAAATAAAAGAAAGGAAAATATTAGCAATTTCTAGTTTAGAGATTTTGTTAAAGTTTCAAAGTAGAATAAAAATAAAAATGAAATACAGTAACGAGGAAAAATGCGGGAAAAGTTGGGTTGCCTCCCAGTAAGCGCTGTTTTTAACGTCTAAAGCCTGACGATAGCTTGGTGACAAGCTATTTGGGTGTTTGAGCTGGAGGCTCAAGCAATGCTATACTGCAGACTTGAGGGCTGTTTTCGTTCTTATTATAATGTTTTAGACGTTTCCCGTTTACGATAAACGGTGCATTCGTCTTATCGGTAATTTCAACAGCTCCACTCTGAAGTACTTTAGTCACTTCATAAGGTCCAGACCACCTAGATTTTAGTTTACCTGGGAAGAGTTTTAATCTTGAATTAAATAGCAATACGATGTCTCCCACACTGAATTGTTTCTTGATTGAACATTTATCATGCCACTTTTTAGTTCGTTCTTTGTAGATACGGGCATTTTCGTAAGCGTCCAATCGAAGTTCTTCTAATTCGTGTAAGTTCAAGATTCGCTTTTCTCCTGCCTCGGTGTAGTTGAAATTGAGTGTCTTAATGGCCCAGAAGGCCTTATGCTCTAATTCTACAGGGAGATGACAGGATTTACCGTAAACTAATTTGTAGGGTGTAGTACCTATTGGTGTCTTAAAAGCGGTCCTATAAGCCCATAAAGCTTCATGTAGCTTTGATGACCAATCTTTCCTTGAGGTAGCGACAGTCTTTTCCAATATCTGTTTTATTTCTCTGTTCGAGACCTCTACTTGTCCGCTAGTTTGCGGATGATAAGGTGTAGCTACTCGGTGTCGGACTCCATATTTAGAAAGAAGTTTATCGAATATTCGCGATATGAAGTGAGATCCGCCGTCACTAATGACGAGTCTGGGTACACTGAATCTAGGAAAGATTGTGTTTTTGAAGAGTTTGATTACTACTCGTGCGTCATTTGTTGGAGCAGCAATGGCTTCTATCCATTTAGACACATAGTCTACAGCGACGAGTATGTAGTTATTACCAAAAGAAGGTGGGAATGGTCCCATGAAATCTATTCCCCATACGTCGAAGATTTCTACCTCTAAGATTCCTTTCTGAGGCATTTCATCGCGTCGTGAGATGTTGCCAGTTCGTTGGCATCTATCGCATTTTTGCACAGCGATGTGAATGTCTTTCCAGAGGTTAGGCCAGAATAAGCCGGCTTGGAGAATCTTAGCGCACGTCTTGGATGTACTAGCATGACCACCATATGGTGCTGAATGACATTGGGAAATGATATTTTCTATTTCTTCCTCTGGGACACAGCGACGGTATATGTTGTCGGCCCCTCTCTTGAAGAGTAGAGGTTCGTCCCAATAATAGTGTTTCAGATCGTGGAAGAATTTCTTCTTTTGCTGATAAGTGAGATCCGGTGGAAGCACGCCTGCAGCGAGGTAATTAACGATGTCAGCATACCAAGGTAATGTGACTTGGGCATAGACGGCTTCTACGGCTTTTTCGAATTCTGGATCTTCCGAGATTGAGTTAGGCATGTCACTTTCTAATTTGGCTATCAGACGTTCGTACGGGAAATCGTCATTTATCGGTACTGGTTCATGTTTGATGCCTTCTATTCGGGATAAGTGATCTGCAACGACGTTCTCGGTTCCTTTCTTATCTTTGATTTCTAAGTCAAACTCTTGTAATAACAGGATCCATCTCAATAGTCTTGGTTTGGCATCCTTTTTGCTTATTAGGTACCTGATGGCAACGTGGTCTGTGTATATGATAATCTTTGCTCCTACTAAGTAAGAACGGAATTTGTCAAGCGCAAATATAACTGCTAGAAGTTCCTTTTCTGTGGTAGCGTAGTTCATTTGGGCGGGATCTAAGGTTCTACTGGCATAGTAGATGGCATGGATTTTCTTATCCTTCCTTTGTCCTAGAACTGCGCCTACGGCATAATCACTCGCATCGCACATGATTTCGAACGGTAGTCGCCAATCGGGTGGTTGCATAATCGGTGCGGTGATGAGAGCTGATTTTAATGTTTCGAATGCTTTTAGACAGTCGTCGTCAAAGATTAACTCAGCATCTTTCATCAACAGGCCGGTCAAAGGTTTTGTGATTTTTGAAAAATCTTTTATAAATCTTCGGTAGAAACCGGCATGTCCTAGAAAAATCCGTACTTCTCGTACGAATTTTGGAGGTTGGAGATCTTTTATAATCTCTATTTTAGCTTTGTCGACCTCAATTCCTTTATTTGATATGACATGTCCTAGAACTATTCCTTGTCGGACCATAAAATGACATGTTTCCCAATTTAGGACGAGGTTCACTTTTACACAACGTTCTAATACCATTTCTAAGTTTTGTAAGCATCCTTCGAAACTTTGTCCACATACCGAGAAATCGTCCATAAATACTTCCATTATGTCGTCTATGAAATCTGCGAAGATTGCCATCATGCATCTTTGGAAGGTTGCTGGAGCATTATAGAGTCCGAACGGCATTCGGCGGTAAGCAAAAGTACCATAAGGACATGTGAATGTAGTCTTTTCTTGGTCGTCAGGATGAATGGGAATTTCGAAAAATCCTGAATAACCATCTAGATAGCAGAAATATGAATGTTTGGCTAATCTTTCCAACATTTGGTCTATGAAGGGTAACGGGAAGTGATCTTTTCGTGTGGCCTTGTTAAGCTTTCTATAATCAATGCACATCCTGCTTCCAGTCACGACTCTTTTTGTTATTGATTCACCTTTTTCGTTTTTAACTACTGTTACTCCTCCTTTCTTCGGTACGACATGAACTGGGCTAACCCATTCACTATCGGAGATAGGATAGATGATTCCTGCATCTAGCAATTTCTTTACTTCATCTCTGACTACAGTGCTTAGGATGGGGTCCAGTCTTCTCTGATGCTCTCTAGAGGTTTTAGAGTCTTCCTCTATTGTAATTCGATGCATACAGATCGAAGGGCTTATACCTTTTAGATCGCTTATGTTATAGCCTAACACGGTGGGGTACTTCTTTAGGACTTCTAATAGCTTTTCAGTTTCTGGTTGTCCTAAGTCGGCGTTGACTATCACTGGTCTTTTTAGTTCATCGTCTAGGAATTCATATCTAAGGTTTTTGGGTAGTGTTTTAAGTTCTAAAGATGGGTTCTTCGGACCTGGCATATGGTTTGGAGTCAGTGCTAAGCTTTCGCTTAGGTTGTCATCTTTATACGGTTTACGCCAATCATCGTCTTCAGAAATATCAGGTATTTGAATCTTTATTATTTCTGAATACGTGGTCTCTTCATTTTCAAGTTCTCTTATGCATTCGTCAATTTCATCTACTAAATAGCAGGTATCGTCTATGGCTGGTGCTTGTAAGAACTTGGTGAGAATGAACTCTATCTTTTCTTCTCCTACTTCGAATGTTAGCCTTCCTTTCTTCACGTCTATAATAGCTCCGGCTGTAGCTAGGAACGGTCTTCCTAGGATAATTGGGGTTACAGAGTCCTCTTTGATGTCCATGATTATGAAGTCGGTTGGGATGTAGAATTGTCCTATGCGTACTGGAACGTTTTCCAGTATTCCGACGAGGTATTTTACTGATCGGTCAGCTAATTGTACGGACATTTTGGTTGGTCTCAGGTCTCCCATATTCAGCTTTTTGCATATAGATAAAGGCATAACACTGATACCGACTCCTAAATCGCATAAAGCTTTGTCTATTACGAACTTTCCTATGATGCAGGGTATGGAGAAACTACCTGGGTCTTTTAATTTAGGAGGCATGCGGTTTTGAATTATAGCGCTACACTCTGCAGTAAGTGTAACTGTCTCGTTATCCTTGATCTTTCTCTTATTCGACAGGATTTCTTTGAGAAATTTAGCGTATGACGGCATTTGAGTTATCGCTTCTGTAAAAGGAATAGTGATATTCAACTGTTTAAGGAGCTCTACAAATTTCTTAAACTGTCCTGAAGTTTTGGAGTTTATTAATCTTTGAGGATAAGGGATAGGTGGTTTATATGGCGCTGGAGGTGCTTGAGTTTTTTCACTTGCGGTATCCTCCTTCTCGTTGTCTTCCTTCTTCTCTAACTCGGATTCCTTTTCAGCTTGTTCAGTTGGTTTTCGTTGCATGGCTAAGTTTTCGGTCCTTGGATCAATTGGTTCGTCCAATTCTTTTCCACTTCTTAATATGACAACATTTGCTTGACCTTTTGGATTCTGTTCGGGTTGTCCAGGAAATGTGTCAGCGGGTGCGGCAGCAGAGGCTTGTTGTTGAGCCACTTGTGATATCTGTGTTTCTAACATTTTGTTGTGGGTGGCTAAAGCGTCTACTTTTCCGGTCAACTGTTTAATTTGCTCGCTAGTGTGTATGTTTTGATTCAGGAATTCTTTGTTTGTTTGAGCTTGAGTAGCTATGAGTTTTTACATCATCAACTCGAGGTTTGATTTCCTAGGTGCAGTCTGAGCAGCAGCTGGTTTCTGATATCCTGGCGGAGCAGTAGGCATTTGCAATGCATTTTCGCTTTTGTAAGAAAAGTTTGGATGATTTCGCCAACCTGGGTTGTAAGTATTCACGTAGGGATTTCCTTGAGCATAGTTTACCTGGTCTGGTGGGATTCCGGCTAGCAATGGGCATTCAGGTGCATTATGAGTGGTGCTTCCGCATAACTCGCAGTTTGGAGTTACGGCAGCGACGGTTGCAGTGGGGTTAACGGTCAAACTGTCAATCTTCTGTGCTAGAGCATCTACTTTAGCGTTGAACTTTTCAAGGCTGCTGATCTCGTACATCCCACCTTTCGCTGTGGTTTTCTCTGTTGGAGTGCGTTCACCTCCCCATTGGCAGTGGTTCTGAGACATGTTTTCTATTAGCTGATAGGCTTCGTCGTATGGCTTATCCATAAGTGCACCGCCCGCGGCAGCGTCTATTGTCAATCTAGTATTGTATAAAAGCCCATTATAGAAAGTATGGATTGTCACCCAGTCTTCTAGACCATGGTGAGGACATGTTCTCATCATATCTTTGAATCGTTCCCATGCTTCGTAAAGAGATTCAGTATCTTTTTGTCGAAATCCGTTGATTTGAGCTCTAAGCAGAGCAGTTTTGCTTGGCGGAAAATATCTCGCTAAGAAGACGTTCTTCAATTGTTCCCACGTTGTAACGGAGTTGGATGGTAAAGATTGTAACCATGTCCACGCTCTGTCTCTAAGAGAAAATGGGAAAAGACGAAGTCTTATCGCGTCTGGAGTTACTCCATTTGCTTTCACTGTGTCTGCGTATTGTACAAACTTCGTTAAATGTTCGTTTGGATCCTTAGTTGCGTTTCCTGAGAATTGGTTTTGTTGTACAGCTGACAGCAATGATGGTTTCAGCTCAAAATCATTTCGAGTAATAGCTGGGGCAGCAATGCTACTTCTAGGCTCCATCTGAGAGGGTGTAGTGTATGCCTTCAGCGGTTTGTTTGGAGGTCCTTCAGCCATCTTTGATTTTTCTTCTGATTTGGGAATGGGAGTGAGAGGATCGGGAATGTTATGTTTGAGTTGGTACTCAATAATTCGACTTCTTAAATGTAAGAAGCGTTCTAGTTCTGCGACTGAAGGTTTCAAGATATCGCCTTGTGGGCGATTACTTGGCATACAATCGACATCACTAGTAAAGGAAAAATGAAAATAGTTAACCTAGTCTATACGGCGTAACAGAAGGTTACACTATTGACTAAACGGGTCCCCGGCAACGGCGCCAAAAACTTGATCGCGACTTTCTATGTCTAATACAACCTAACTGCAAGTGCACAGTCTATCGCGTAGTAATAATAGATATCGATCCCACAGGGACTCGTAATCAAACCAGTGTTCTCGGGAGTTACTATGTTTAGCTAGGTAGATAATGTTTAAGGGAATAAGATTGTCACTAAAGGGAACTAAGAATGTTAATTAAATTATAATTAAGTGAATCGATATGCAGTAATTATGCTCTTCGGAGATTTGACAAGTTACCGGTATACGAAATATTTTTCAGAGTTTATTTAAGCAGAAAATGGTGATCTGAAGACTCTCGCCTCACGATGGTTATTGATGCTAATCATAATTCTAAGGGCCAAACGTACGCTTTCGTGTCCCATTCAGGGTTAAAATTATTTTTTGGAAATCTCTAAGTTCTAATTCATTTTAAAGTGCTTTCGCTATTATTAAAATGAATGACTAGTGTTTACTATCTGGTCTTGCCGCAGCTTTCGCTTGTTGGTTCGTACCTTAATTAATTTCCCACTTTCGTGGCAAAACTACTTTTAAATAAGTTCTCGCTTTCGCGACGAAGTTTATTCAGTAAATTAATTTTAAACACTCAGACCATAAACAACTTTTGAAAAAGACAATTTTCAACCGGTTATTATCAAATCCCTTCTGAATTATTATTACATATCGATTACTTTAATTTAGCCAGACATGGATTTGGGAAAGGTAAAACATAAATGAAAACAATAAATAATAGCATACATCATAATGAAAACTGGAATTACGATTAAAATGAGAAACCTGTAAATATTCCAATTGACCTTTGGGCAGATCCTCCACAAATGTTGGCAGGATTCTGGTCTTTGTGCCAATTGATCGTACAACGGAAATAAGAATTACAAAAGAATCAAAGGAATGCAGAAAAAGAAAAGAGAAACAAATAAGAATATTAAAAACTGGAAAGGTTGCTCTGAAGATAAATTGGCAGCACTTCGTTGTCTGAATGCGGCTCTCCTTCTGAGTTCCCCTTCTTCCCTTTTTATAGAAATGGAATTCTAACGGTTATAACTTGAAGAAGGTGGACTTTGAGGCAGAATTATCAGGGAGTAGTGGTCCACTATTTGGGACTTGGAACTGCTTCTTTCACGTGCATTTGAAGTGGGGCGTTTTTGCCTGCATGACGGTCGTCACGGTGTGTGACGGTCGTCATGGAGCTGTGACGGTCGTCACAGCAGCAGAATCTGCATTTTGCGTTTTTCATGTTGTTTTCATCCAGTTTTCTTCCATATTTCATTTGTGATTGCTTCTTTTCTTCATATTGCTTTGTTTAGACGTGATTATCAAATACCTGCAAAACATCAGACAAATAACACGGAAATAACCCGAAATCGTATCGAAAACAGTTAAACATCAGTTGAATTATGCATCGATATATATATACGATTTCGTGTTATCAAAGAGTAGCTCCAATCTTCAAAAACTCACATAATAGCTCGATTTCCCGTATAAAGGCAATCGAGTTCGGGTGCAGCTGCGAGGGTGCCATGTCTAAATGCATGAAGACTTCCCTCTAGAAGTCTGTAATGGGAAGCCTCAGCCCTATCTCTTTGAAAATGTATTTGTACATAGGGAACCTCTCCTCATATGGCGAACAGATACGGTCGTCTTCTCTAGGGAAGTGGATCTTCTAATATCTTTCGGCCCCCACCGTCGTGAAGACATCCCCAGTGTACGAAGCAAAAAGGGATGTGTGCTCCCCTGGCTCAGCCACAGACCATTCCTTAGCGGTGGTCCTCGAAATGGGCACTTCCCCAACATCAGGAGGCGTGTAAGTGTTGTCGATCTCAGTGTCTTCCAAGGAGCTCTCCTTGGACAAATCTCTCAAGGTTTCTTCTTCGGCTTCGTGCGTAATCTCCTTTACCTAAAAAGCAGAGGATAAAAGTGAATTCGATGACAGAATCAAATCCACCCTTCCACCTCTAGTCAAGTGAAAGGGCGCACGAAATCCCGATGGCAATGTCCCCGACCTAAGCCCTACTCAAATGACACATTCAACAAACAAGGAGGTGCCCCTTGGTACACTCGGGGAAAAGCCCCCCGGTACAGAACCCATAATCTTCATTGAGAGGCCACCGTAAAGCTCATAAGCATGCTGGAAATCCGTGGTTCCCGCTGATGACGAACGTTTCTGTGTCGTAACAAAATCAGGATTAGCTAAATCCTAAGTTTCTAAATCCTAAGCTCATAAAATCTCCAGCGACGCCGACATCAGAAGAAAGTGGCCAAACCACCGTCTACCACCAACAACCACTGGAAAACAACCCTAAACTACCTTGTTACAACCCTAACCGAATGTGTTCTAAGAAATAGAAATCAATGAAACAAACAACAAGGAAGATAATCATGTACTCACGTGGTCGAAGACGTGATTTTGGCGTCAAACGATTCTTGATGGTGAAGGTACGACGGTCTATCGAAACTAGACGGCTGTGGACGACAGAATGCAAAGACAGAGAGCAAAGGTAGAGAGAGAAGAGAAAAGTGCAAATGAGCAGCTTCTCGCTCTATTTACAGGAAATCCATGGCACATACACGAGCACGCGCGGCTAGGGGCATCATCATGACCCTAGCCTAGCCATCATTACACATTAAATGCGGCACACGACTCGAGGCATGCGTAACACTTCACCTCTTCAGATCCCATCAATCGTTGGTCTCCCCGTACCTCGAGCTCACCGATAAGCAGTGTAATAGGTCCCCAGGCACAAATTCCCTCCAGCGCAAGGTAACAGCCTCATCTCTGCAACAAGCAACAACCTTGCCCGGAGTGTGAACTGTCCTTAAGTCATCACTCCCATGCTCGGAAGCATCGACTTAGAGAGCTACTATTCTACACTGGCCCAATGGCTAGGCATGGCCCAATCCGCTTCTGCTCCCAGAACGTCCCAATTGCCTAAGTCCAACCAGTTTGGGGGAGCACTTACCTTTCTGCCCTTCCAACAGGAGAGGTTGACTGGTTTGCCCTTGGGCCAGCACTTCTCCTTGCTAGTCCTTGCCCGTCACGCACGGTCCCATCATTCAGAAACATTCATGACGCTTGTGCTCGTTACTGCGCCTCTGCTCGTAGCAACGACTAGTTATGGGCATCTCTGCCCATCCCAACGACTAGTTTCTGGGAGTTACCTATTCTTCGAGAAACAGTTATCTCGCCCCGAAAATAGGGACCAATGGCCAAGCGCTGAGGGCACTATAAGATTCAATATTCACTCTGATGCGTACATATTCTATACTTTCCTTCTTTCTCCCTATTCTTACTTTAGCATCGGAGTGCCTTGCAGGTATAACCCCTCCTCCTCTCTCACACCCAGTGTCACAGACGATTGTCTTTGGCCCATTTTAGGTTCTGATCAGCCGTCAAGATCAACATCTATATAAAAAGTGAATGAAATTGAATATCACATGATATGAAATGATAGTAAACTTAAACATTAAAATGTTATTTTAGATATATATACATGATCCCAAGATTCAATAATGTCGGCAGAGACAATGCTTTACATGTGTTTCATGACAAGAAAAACTACACCCTTATCCTCTTTTTTGTTTTCTTATCTACAAATTTAAACATTTCATTAATATATAACTACACATGCATCACTACTACAAAAAGTACTTTTAACATCAAATGCAAAATGCATTTTACCTCGGCTGCAGAAGCGAGGTAACGAAGGTTGTTATGAGAAGTAAAGACTTATCACCTTGATTTTTTAAACAGCGAGGGATAAGTTAATTCGCACATGGGTTCGAACCCCAACATCTGCATTTTTATTATTTATAAAATTAGCGCCTCATACATCTCGGTTTAAAATAAAATCGAGGGGTAAGATAGATTGTTTTTTTTAATTGAAATTCATTACATTGTTTATATAGAAAATAAATAAAAATAATTTGTTTACAAACTACAATGTTTACCTAGAATATTATATTGTTTACATAAAATATTAAAATAAAAATTAATTTATCCGTGAATATCATATGTTAGATCTTCGACTCCTTGATATTTGGGCAAGATCAATTACTTCACCTTGCAGTTATTTGTTTCTGATGTAAAACAAAAAAAAAGGGTTAGAAAAATAAATGATTTTCTAATCAAATGAATATTTAAAAACACAAACCATGAACCCATATAATTTTCTGCACTTGCAATCCATCATAGAGAACTCTTAATGACAAAAGTTAAAGTTGAGGATGTAGATAGTTTCAAGTGCTTCATGACATTTCTTTATCAGTTATAGATCTCAGAAGGCCTTTATAATGGAAATTTTTTAGGTTTCACGTGAATCACTAATAGTAGTGTCTTGAGCATTGATAATCATGAAATGGACGACAAAGATTTGTTTAAGGATGGTGATCAATATCTAAAATTATCACGTTAATTTATCCCCTCAATTTTGTTAAAAAATGAGGTGAACATGAATTTTTTATTAAATATATTATTTACACAGAATATTGAAAAACAATAATACAACAAAATAAAAATTTTGGTGTAAGAAGTTATCTGTTCCAAATATTGCACGCATCTATATTAATCTCGTTAAAGAATTATGGTTAAATGTCTCTGTTGGGTCATTTGATCATGGTGATGAGTCAATTCAGCTCTATGTCAATGACTCTCCTATCATAATTACTTAGTCACTTATTGTTTAGACAATAAATAGTGAAGAAGAAGGTTATTGTGTTGAACATTATAGATTCAACAAAGTCTACTCAGATCACTTCGTCTAATTTTTTCCAACTACGATAATCTCAGCAGTTTTGTTACTCTACTACCAATTGGAAAAGTTTTGTATAAACTTCTAGTATCAAATCTCCATCCAAAAGAGAAACAACTAGAAACACTTACTTTAGATGAAAAACATCTCTTGTTATTCCGTACCAAAAACATATCATAGTTAATTTTTCTCTTACCATTTTTAACTTCTTAAAAGAAATGATAATCATATCTGGGGAGGAAATGACTTTCCTCATACCATATGGAAGAGTTCCTTCTGAACTTTTTTCTCAGTTAGAGATAGTTAATAGTGATACTATTGAAGTTGAGTGGAGTAAGAATTTTGAATATGTGGAATAGTTATTTGTTGTCCTGTTTTCAATTAACGAAATGTTTCCTTTCATATTGTTGTCTATTTGTTTTTATTGATAACAAAATTTTTGAAAATGACTAATTAACAAGAAAAAATAAATAAATAAAATTAACTAAGAAAAAAATGAAGATTGGAAGACGCTAAGTGAGAAATCATTGAAAAAACCTTAAATGCAGTTATAGGAATTCGAAGCATATTCCCTCATAGCTATATTCCCTCAGTTTTCAAAAGCACCAAGGTAATAGGTTTATTATTTTTTTTATGGAGAAAATCTGGCGCTCATTTATAGCTATATTACCTCGGTTTTTTTTATATAACTGAGGGAAAATATATTTTTTTAAAATCAAACATGTCGCTCCCAAGACCTATACGCTCGGTTTTTGGCATGTTTGAGGTGAAAGTTTTGTCATAAAAAGTGTTATTTATCGTAGTGCATGTAACTATAAATAAATTAATATCACAAGTAATCCACTTACCAAAGGCATACAAAATGCAGACTTTTTATTTCTAAATCCTTTCAACATATTGTGTCGCTCCATAACTCTGTATATTGAAAATGATTTAAACATATTACATACTAAGTTAAGTACAAAGTTAAAGAAAAAATATTACTAAAAGTCTCATAAAATAGAAACTTACATAGATACAATACGTTTGATCTTTGTTTCAAGTGGTATGCTTAAGAAACATAGCGTAACTACCATATTTGTCGGAAGAGAGATGATGACCAATTGTCAATGACCACTAAATGAACACAAGCATAATTAGTACGTATTTGATGAAACATGGAAAGTAACTATAATAGAGAAACCATAATTTCAAAATTACTCACTCATCGATAAATGATGCTAAGTAACGGTCTTTATTCTCCTCACTTGACTGTGATGATATGAATGTTTCAATCACTTTTGAATAATTGTTTGTAAATCTCTTACTATATGGATCTAAGAATCCATAAAAATCGAATTTATTTAATTCTATACAAACATAATGGAGGTACCTAAATCGTTAAACAAAATGAAAAAATTAAGTGAGAAATTAGTTTTATAAAAACACAATGAATGTACCATAATGTGATATTTAATTATATACTTACGTGTACTAAAACTGTAGTATCCCTACGTCCAACCACTCATTTCACATATAAAATCCCTTATATCTTTATGATTAACATAGAAAACCTCTAACTCTCGATCATGATCTAATTCAAGATGAATTAGATCTTTCTTATCCATAATGTGACATACCTATTGGTTAATTGAATGTTCATAAGGAACCAATATCTCATTATGGATATCGGTATGGCTGGCTGAACAATCTCTTCTTGTACTCGCACCACCTACAACAACTCTTACATACAATTGATCATCATCTTTATTTGTACACAATTGGACGGGACCACCCAATCTCTGCATCATAAAAATAACAGTAACACAAAATAGATTCAACATGATATATCATACATTTCAGATAAAATACTAAAAATCCTATTTATCCAGATAAAACACTATTTTCACATCCTTTAACGAGCTCGACAATCTCTTTCCTGCAAATTTCCCGTTCATGTGCTAACGCATATTCCAAATTCTTATTGTACACCACTTATAAATCTTCCAACTCTTTCTTTTGTGATTCACTTTCACTTGCTAAATTCTTCTCAACAATCTCGTCCATATCTTTCTTTTGCATGTGTGTTCTTTTTCTCGATGTACCAAACCATAATCTCAAGCTAATGCCTTCTCCAACACCACATACACATCTTCCACGCTCATTTGTTCTGATTTCTTCTACTAATATATCATGTCATGGTTGTGGAACAAATGTACCTTTACTTGCCATATCAATCCATAAATCCTACACAATATGAATAAGATATATTGTTACCAAAGCGATTTAAATTACACAAAATAAATCAAACGCACAACAAATCTAACTTACAATTTTCTTAACGACTTCTTGTAAAGAATATAAAGTGGACTCTCTAGTTGGTATCTTCTTCAACTTCTCATGTCTTGATGGTGAAAATGGGCAGTGGTCACAACTCATGGAGTCCTGACCTTTCATTTGTTGTATTTTTTTCATTAATCAATTTTTCCTCAAGTTTTCTATAACCCCATGAGACAATCTATGAGGATATTTGTTTTTTTTTCCTTGTTTAGCTTTCCTGATTCACTTTTAACCTGCTATAAACATAGTGCAAATATTAATTTGCATGACTTTATCTATAAATCATAAGCATAAAATTATCAAAAAATAAGATTATTATACTAACCAAGAAATCAGCATA